>UESW01004034.1:789874-1389874 GCA_900491605.1 Calamus simplicifolius
TAAAGCATTACTTTATGATTGCCATAAGATTGGATTAGGTCAAGCCCCAATTAAGTTTAATCTAAAGCATTGCTTCAAGATCATGCCAAATTGAACTCGAATCATGTTCTATCCATTGTCATAAGATTGGGATGGATCAAAATCAAGTTGAATCTAAAGCTGTATTGCAAAATCAGGTTAGATCAAACCAAGATCAAATCCAAATCAAGTCAATTTGAAGCATTGCTCCAAGATCAGGTAGGATCAAACTTAGATTAAACTTGGATTAGGTCTAATCTAGAGCATTGCTCTAAGATTGCATCGGCACCAAAGCTCGAGGCCAGCTCGGCACCAAAGCCTGAAAGGCTAGCTCGGCAGCTAAGATCGACTTCGCATCAGCACCAAAGCCCGAGACTAGCTCGGCATCAAAGCCCGAGGCCAGCTCAGCACCTAAGACCAACTTTGCATCAGCACCAAAGCCCGAGGCCAGCTCGGCACCGAAGACCAACTTCGCATCGGCACCAAAGCCCGAGGCCAGCTTGACACCTAATCCCGTGGCTAGCTCGGCACCTAAGACCGACTTCGCATCGGCACCAAAGGCCAAGGCCAGCTTAGCACCTAGGACCAACTTTGCATCGGCACCAAAGTCCAAGGCCAGCTCGACATTGAACACCAACTTTGCATCGGCACCAAAGCCCGAGGCCAGCTCGGCACCTAAGACCAACTTCGCGTCGACACCAAAGCCCGAGGCCATCTTAGGGGCTAAGATTACTAATCCATTATGTTTTGCTAAGTTATGAAAATGTCTAATATGTTTGACATGCTGTGTCAAGTTTTCTGAGAAAATTAAAACATCATCTATGTAGACTATTATGAATTGGGAATCTTCATTAAATATTTTATTCATCATATTCTGGAATTCACTGGGTGCGTTTTTAAGTCCAAAGGGCATTGCGTTCCACTCATAATGTCCAAACGGCATTGTGAATGCTGTTTTATATATATCTAATTCTTTTATTTGTACTTGCCAAAATCCTGATTTCATGTCAAATTTAGAGAATAATTTTGCTTTATGAAGTCTGGATAAAAGATCTTTTGTATCCCAAATCTAAGAAATGGATATCCCTAAGAAACAAAAGGAAAAAATACTAGAACTTATATTATCAAATAGCTAAGAAAGTTACTCCTCAGATCTAGAAGATAGCTCAGAAAATGATCAAATCCACCTAATAGAAGAAAATGAAAATTGTTCTTCAGATGAAGAAATAAGTCCAGATTTTACATTTAGAATAGGCTATCATCTTTGAATTGGGTTCTGGAGTATGAGTTATTTCTGCAGAGTCTGAATCTACCAGAATAAACTCATAATATTCCTGGGTTTTTAAGGGTGTTTGATACCCTTTAGGCAAATGGTACTGTGTAATTGTTCCATTTACTGAAAGGAATATTTTGGATAATCTGGGGGTTTGTTGGTCACTTATTTCATCCTCTTCTAAAAGTTTTATTGTTAGAGAACAACTTTTGGAGATGTAAGGATTGACTGGAGTATGTCTAGATGGACTGGGCCTGGTTGTATTAGGGTTGGTTAGGTTGGTCGGACTGGGCCTTGTTTGTTTTGGAATAGTGTTGGGACTAGGAGGTAGACTGGGCTTGGCTGTGTTAGGACTAGGAGGTAGACTGGGCCTAGCTGTGTTAGGACTAGGAGGTGACCATTTCTGTGTGGCTTGGGAATAGCTCTGGGAGGATGACGCAAGCACTGAATACTGGTTTTTATGGGGGTAATAGTTCTGAGTGGTACGAGAGTCATTGGCTTGGCGTAGGAAGCTTTGGTTCTGGGTTTTTCTGACATTTTGTTCATGAAAGAAATTCTCTAGTTAGGAAGTCTGGTAGACTATTTTCTGTTCCTTTTAAAAATTCTATTTCAAAATCAAATACTGATAAGATCGCTTGCCATCGGGCAAAAATCTGTTTGGAAACAAGGTTTTCAACGTCTTTAGAAAATTACATAAATAAAATTTCAATCAAACCACTAAGATGGTATATCAAGATCACCCTTAAGATTGGAGAAGAAATTAAGACAATATGTGCCTTAGTTGACTCAGGATCAGACGTTAATCTACTGATCTTAGTATCCAAAAGATCCAATCTTTAAGATACAAAGAACAACAGCTTCTAGACCTTAAAGATGAGATTAAAAATAACAGGATAGAAAATCAACTACAAACGGATCCTTGGAAAAATAGGATAAAAGGAATTCAAGAAAAACTAGAAAAAGACCTATGCAGTCAGAATCCTACAGCCTTTTGGGATAGACAAAAGCACCAAGTCAGTTTGCCATACACCAAAGATTTCAAAGACATTAATATTCCAACAAAAGCCAGGCCTATCCAGATGAACAAAGAATTATTAGAATACTACAAACAAGAAGTAGCAGATTTATTAGATAAAAGGCTTATCAGACCAAGTAAATCCCCTTGGTCATATTCAACTTTCTATAAAGCCTTAGAAAAAGGAACCCCCAGACTAGTCATCAATCATAAACCTTTGAATAAGGTCTTAGAATGGATTAAATATCCCAACAAAAGGGACTTGTTATCAAGGCTTTATAAAGCAAAGATATTGGAATTAGATACAGAAAGAAAATTCCATAAAAACTTAGAGTGCGATGAATAGTGAATAGTAAAGTGAACAGTAAATATGAATAGTAGGTTTTCTAAAAAGCTGAGAGCTTTTATAAAAGACTGATATGTTTACAAAAGCTTTACATGAAATAAGTTGCTGCAAAACTAGAAATTAAATTTTTACAAAAGCTATTATCTTACATTTGATTACAGTCTGAAAATCTAGTCTGATTGTAGGCCGGCTCCTTCTTCAAGGTAGGCTAAGTCTCCATGGTAACTAAGGTATATGAGAGTCTGGGTGATTATGTCCATGAGTTCTTCGAAGAGGGAATTGAGTTCTAGGTTCTGTTGGTACTGGTGATCTATGAAGTACATGAGATCTAAGACTTCTGTGGTAAGGCTCAGGTGAGAGGTTGGGTCCATAGTTGAGAGGTTGTGGCTGAGAGGTGTGGGTTTACAGTTTGCTTGGAATTACTTGGTTGTCTTCAAGGTAGAAGATGGTCTTGGTGACAAGGGTTATGGTTTCTTGGAAGATATATTGGAGTTCTGGGTATGCTAGGTACTGTTGGTCTATGAGGTTCATAAGGTTTATGAGGTTTAGGGTAAGGTTGCGGATGGCGGCTGGGTTCATGGTTGAAGTTGGTTGTGGTTTGAGAGTGGAGTGGCTAAGTGTAGATGGTTTGGTGGTAGGTGAGGTTGTGGATGCGGACAGAGGACCTCAGGAATGAGGAGAAGGTTCCCTCCTTTTATAGCTGAGGGAAGGCTATCATGGTCAATTGTTGTGGAGCAATAATGGAGATGCATGGTTTCGGAAGGAAAATAATTGTCTTGAAGGACAATTATTGGGGGACAAGAAGGACGATGATTTGATGGAGTGGGACCAGGAAGGACAATGATGAGGGAGACAATGGGTACAATTATTGGTGGAGTGGGACCCTGAAGGACAATAATTGGGAGTGAGCATTGTACGCCCTGAATGGGATGAGGACAATTGGCGAGCACTACAGCACATGTACGACTGCATTTGTGTCCTTTTTCAGGACAGTGCTCTTAAAAAGATGGTTTTGACACTGATAGGTACTAGGGTCTGGTATTGATTGGTATGACTGGTGCTGGAGCTTCGTTTCTTATTGCTGAGCTTCTAGTGCTAGGCATAGTGCTTGGTAGGTTGCCACTAGTCGGTCAGGCTGTATGAGCTGGTTGGCAGGCTGAGCTGCATGAATTGGACTACCACTGTGGTCAGCAGGCAGGCTGGATAAGCTGAACAAGGCCTATTTGGAAGGGCCTGTTGTCTTCCTTATGATGATTACATGATGTCATAATCTTCATAAGGGTCTTGTGCAAACTGCATTGTTGCTAGATCTAGCTGTGATGAGCCAATGTCTTCTTCGTTGTCTGAGTCTCCTAGCTGAGATAGTTCTTCCAATAATTTTTTCTTTAATTCTTTTTTATTGGGAGGTTTACTTGTTGTTGGAGAGGCGGAGCTGGTTGCTGGAGAGGCTGAACTTTTTTCTGGTTTTGGAAATTGTTGAGGATTGTCATGAGTAATAATAAGCCATAATCAGATGTTATTTAATAACAATCTTTCCCCTGATTGGAAGTTCCTCCACCATTTAATCCTGAATCTTTGTTCCAAGATGGGTAGATATTGATGGTCTAAAGTCTTGCTAATGGCAAAGTCCCATCCTAGGATCCAAGGGACTTGGAATTCCACGGTGAACATGATGGATTTGTTTCCATAGGTGGCTATTCTAAGATTGTCTTGGAAACAGTCCCATGATTTTTGGATTTATTTGGTAAAATTTCTCTATTTAACCCAAAATAGATCCACCAGTTGTGAACCCAATTTGGGATTTTCTGTTGAACTTCTGGCAGAAGTTGAAAAACCAATTGTGGTCCGTGGGCTTAAGGTAGAAGGCCTTAAACCAGGCTTCTTGGTAGTCAAAATAGTTGTATTGAGGGGGTAAATATTTCTGAGAGAAATTTCTGGCTTGGTAAGGGTTTCTCCATTCTTCTTTGGTGATAAATTTTAGGATTTTACATTTTGAATAGGCTATTGTTTCTGAGTTGGGTTCTAGAGTATGAGTTATTTCTACAGAATCTGAATCTACTAGAATAAACTCATAATATTCCTAGGATTTCAAGGGTACTTGGTATCATTTGGGTAAATGATACTGGATAATCTTTCCATTTACCAAGGAAAATATTCTGGATAGTCTGGGAGTTTGCTGGTTGCTTAATTCATCTTCTTCTAAGAGTTTTACTGTAAGAGAGCAGTTCTTAGGAATGTAAAGATTGGCTGGAGATGGTCTAGATGGACTGGGCCAGGTTATGCCAGGACTAGATAGACTGGGCCTTTTTTGATTTGGAATAGTGTACGGGCTAGGAAGTGACCATTTTCAGATGGCCTGAGAGTAACTCTGGGAAGATGAGGCAAGGGCCGAATACAGGTTTTTAATAGGAGTAATAGTTCTAAGTGGTACCAAGGTCATGGACTTGACGTAGGAGGCTTTGGTTATGGGTTTTTCTGACATTTTGTCCCTGTAAGGAATTCTCTAGTTAGAAAGTCTGGTAAGCTATTTTCTGTTCCTTTTACAAATTTGATTTTAAAATGAAATACTAATAAAATTACTTCCATTGGGCAAAAATCTGTTTAGAAATAAGGTTTTCAACATCTTTTTCCAAAAATATCTTTTGTTGATTTGCAATCTATTCTAAGAAGGAATTTTTTGAAATACAAGTCTTCTTGAAACTTCTGAATGCAAGAAACGATCGATAAAACTTCCTTTTTTATTGTACTGTAATTTTTCTGGGCATTGTTTCATATACCAGAATGATACCTAACTAGACTTTCTCTGCCATTGATTTTCTGCTTAAGGATTCCTCCAAATCCTATTTCTAAAGCATTTGTTTCAACTATGACTAATGCTTCTTGGTTTAATAACGCTAGACAGGTAGCTTCCTGACTAGGGTTTTAACCTTTCAACTACTTGAGTCTGTTCTTCTGTCCAGCTGGGTTTCTTTTTTCTAAGCTGAGCATAAAGGGTTCTAAGAAAATTCTTAGGTTTGGGACAAAATCTGCTACGTAGTTAAGGCATCCTAAAAATCTTTGTAGCTGATTTTTCTCTTTGATTTCATCTGGAAATCTATCTACAAATTTATTGATCTTTCAATAGGCTTAATGGTTCCTTGACATATATAGTGTCCTAAGAATCTTATTCTAGTCTGAAAGATTTTAATCTTAGGAGCTGAGATTACTAATCCATTAAGTTTTGCTAAGTTATGAAAATGTCTAATATGTTTGACATGTTGTCTTAAGTCTTCTAAGAAGATTAAAACATCGTCTATGTAGACTATTATGAATTGGGAGTCTTTATTAAATATTTCATTCATCATATTCTAAAATTCACTGGGTGCATTCTTAAGTCCAAAGGGCATTACGTTCCACTCATAATGTCCAAAGGGTACAATGAATTCCATTTTATATCTGTCTGATTCTTTTATCTGTATTTGCCAAAATCTTGATTTCATGTTATATCGATTTTTGTTTCTAATATTGATTTAGTCAATACATTAATAGTTGCTTCTAAATAAAAGTTTTGGTCTTGGGATTCATCAGTTTCTAAACTTTCTACCTCAATTGGTTTCCGAACCTTAGCTAATTTCCTAATTATTATTTCCATTGCTTTTTAGGGTTAACGATGGGTCTACAACCAGGAACACTGCCGGTCTTACCTCACTGCCGGTCTTACACTTACCAACGGTCTCACGCTTACCAACGGTTTCACGTTTACCATCGTTTCCTAAAACCTGGTGGATAATTAAGAAACCGCTAACTAAAGTTCTCAAACTAATTGGGATCTAAAGTTGTAGAACTAATGCTCCTCAAGAGCTTAACTTTTATCAAAAGAGCTATTAATGTTGACTATGGATTATGTGTTTCTTAAGCCACAAAAGTTTCGTCGGGCCGTAGCTCATTACTCCTATGGGTCATAAGTGTACTTTCATACACCCGCTCGCTAACTAAAGTTCTCAAACTAATTGTGATCTAAAGTTTTAGAACTAATGCTCCTCAAGAGCTTAACTTTTATCAGAAAGAGCTATTAATGTTGACTATGGATTATGTGTTCTTAAGCCACAAAAGTTCTCGTCCGGCCGTAGCTCATTACTCCATGGGTCATAAGTGTACTTTCATACACCCGCTCAGGAGGCGAGATACTTTGGGGTTTAAGGAACATGTATGCATGGTGTGTGCATGGTGATCTAACTTGGCTTTGATACCATTTGGCTGTGGAATTAGATACGGAATGAAAATGGAAAGAAAATTCCATAAAAAGTGCAGAATAGTAAAATGAACAGCAACTATGAACAGTACTATAGAGGTATAATATTGCGGCTATGAACAGTAATGAACAGTACTGAATAGTAGTATTCTGGAAAAGTCGAAACTTTTTATAAAAGCTGAGGTTTTACTGATAATAAGACTGAGACTTACATTAAGCTTATATAAAACTGATTACAAAGTACTGTTGAAAGCGTTACATAAAAACTGATAAAAACTTACATAAAGCCAATAATTTATAAAAGCTGGTAAAAGATTTTTACATGAAAATGACTTTTGAGATATGATTACAGTCTTCCTTGGATCAGTCTGAGGTCAAAGTATTGGCTTTCATGTTCTTCGATGGCCATGATAGTCCAGGTAATATTGTCTATAAATTTTGAAGATTGGTAGTAGGCCTGGGTTTGCTTTAAGCTGGGAATCTATAAAGTCCATTGCGTCTATGCATTCTCTAAGGAGGTTTTGTAAGGAAGGGTTCATGGTGTCAGGATTTATGGTTTTAGGCTGAGAGTGTGGTTGGTTCCTTCTTCAAGGTAGGCTGAGGTCATCTGCAAGGTTCAGACTGAGAAGTGGTTCATAGTCTTCAAGGTAGAAGATGGTATGGGTTACTAGGTCTATGAGTTCTTCGAAGAGTGGATATAGTTCAGAGTATTTGGGTATGGATAGTCTTCAAGATTTATGTGGTTCATGAGATTTCTGAGTTCTTGGTAAAGGTTAGAAATGTTGGGATCCATGGTTGAGAGTAAAGAGGTTAAGGGTATGAGTGTGGATGGCTTGGAAGAGGATGCGATGGATATGGAATGAGGCCATGGAAGGAGGAGCGGATGTGAGGCGATGTATGGAGAGCGGATGGATCCTCCCTTTATAGCCGAGGGAAGGCTATTAATGTCAATGGAAATGCATAGTTTTGGAAGGACAATAATTGTGGTTCACGGGCTTCGTAAACAGTATTGAATAGTGGTGAATAGTGATGGTGAATAGTAATGAATAGTGACAAGGACAATGATTGAGGATTCACGGGTTTTGGATAAACAGTGGTGAATAGTAGTGAATAGTGCCAATGAACGGTGTTAAGGACAATAATGGAGATAGCTGGCAGGGTTATGAGGACAATGATTGTTTTGTGTGGGGCCACAAGGACAATAATGGAGTAGACAGCCGGTACAATTATAGGAGATCGGCAGGCTGGGCTAGATTGGTTGCTTCTGAAGAGGCCTATCTGGAAGACCTTCGTTTGTCTCTTTATGGTGACTAGAGATGTCATAGTCATCCTCATAAGGGTCTAGTACGTACTGCACTATTGTTGGATCTGGCTGTGACGAGCCAATGTCCTCTTTGTTGTCTGAGTCTTCGAGTTGAGATAGTTCTTCCAATAGTTTTTTCTTTAATTCTTTTTTATTGGGAGGCTTACCTATTGCTGGAGAGGCTGAACTTCTTTCTGGCTTTGGGAATTGCTGAATTGTCATAAGTGATAAGCCATAATCTGATGTTGTTTATCAGTAATCTTTCTCATGACTGGAAGTTCTTCCACCATTTGATCCGGAATCTGCGTTCCAAGATGGGTGGATACTGATGGTCCAAAGTCTGCTGATGGAAAAATCCCATCCTAGGATCCATGGAACTTGGAATTCTACAGAGAACATGATGGATTTGTTTCCATAAGTAGCTGTCTTGAGATTGTCTTGGAAATAGTCCCCTGAGTGTTGTATTTCTTCTGGCAATATGTCTTTGGTCAATCCAAAGTAGATCCACCAGTTGTGGACCCAATTTGGGATTTTCTTGTTGAATTTCTGGCAGAAGCTGAAAAACCAACTGTGATTTGTAGGCTTAAGGTAGAAGGCCTTAAACCAAGCTTCTTGGTAGTCAAAATATTATATTGAGGAGGTGAATATGTCTGAGAAAATGTTTTGGCTTGATATGGGTTTCTGATGCATGTCGTAGCGCAACGATTAAAACACCTTAATTTCACTATTAGAAAGCGAGAGTAAGGGATGTTTCCACAGGGACTTTAGCGATTATCTTGAAATAAATTTATAAATTTAACTAAATAGATAACTAAGTAGATAATTAGTAGTGCAAAATAATAAGATATGGTCTATCTTATAAGAGATCACGGCCCATCCCTTTTAAGAACAATCAGTCTAAATTATTTTACTTAAATAGAATTTAATAATAATTTTAAAAAGTTATGACATTAAGAAGGCAATAAATTGCAATAAATTCCTGAACCAAACCAAAGATGGGATGAGTCTTTGTTCCTCTCTATGTGCCTCCGAGCCATGAGCTCTTCCTGGGAACAGAGCAACAAACAACAAGCTCCCAATTCCACGATGCATGATGCAGAACAAAGCCTCTGAATCCACGCCCTCTAGCCGATCCTCCAAGAAGCACCTCCACGGATACGGACAGAGTCTCCAAATGGAACGCCCACGAACGGCTGAGCAGAGTCTCCAACGGGCTCCTAGGAACAGAAAGCCTCCACGGATACTCCAATGCCCACGGACGCAGAACAGAGCTCACGAACGGCTCTTGACGGATTATGGATGCAGCACCTCCACGACTTCTCTCTCCCCCAAACGAAGCCTCCCTGCTGCTATTTGTAGAAGCCCGGACGTGGCCTAGATGTGAGAAGCAACTGTTGCCAAAACAGAGACGACGGAGAAGCAACGAGCGGCACGAAAATCCCAAGATATTGGATAAAATCAAAATTCCTTCCAGATGAATTTAATTCTTCCAATTTGATAATCTCCTATCCAATTTTTCTTAATTGGTGGAGGAAAAGATTAGATTTGATTAGGAGAGAATCATGCAAAAAGAAAGTAGAAATCTGCTGAAAGACGATGAAGTCGGCATTGGGTTTGCCGACTTTGCTTTAAAAATGTGCTAAATCCTTATAAAATTAATTTGAGCTCATTTTAAGTCCGATTCGAGTGTTTGTGTGTTAAATTTCTAAAATCAAGCTCTTTAAATTGATAAGGTTTTTCCTAAAATATTATATAAAATATTAAAATATTAAATAATAATAGGTATGTTGAATTATTAATTAATAGGTTTTTGATAATTATTTATGCGTTTATCACTCCCCCAACTTGAATCTTACTCGTCCTCGAGAAATAAGAAAATTTAGAAATATGTACCAAGCTAGTCCAAGAATTGATAGTTATCTTACAGTTCTTCTTAAAAATTTCTGGTTAGATCATAAGGGAGGTACTTCATTGGATTATTAAGTTTACCCATTTAATGATGAGTGTAGTCCATAATAATTTATAGAAGTCTTCCTTCACCAACTTTCCACTTCTCTAGTTAAGTCTTCTAACTTAATTTGGGTTGGGTGTAATGTCTTTTGTAATTTGGTTCCCTTATGTAAAGTCAGTGCAATGTCCTATCCCCTTGCTTTCTAATTAACCCTTGTAGCGAGCTTTAGGCCAATGGCTCCCAAACCAATTGGTTTTAGGGCATTAGGTGTAAAACACCCCTCAGACTTACTTACTCGAGTCAAAAAGGCTTTAGGTAGGACTGACTCTACTTAAGTTCTTTTACATTCTCACCTTTTTATGCGAACAACATCACTTTCTTAGGTGACGGGGCCCGGTTACTAGTGAACAATGCTAAGAACCTAATTTATTAACTTTGAGAGATTTTTTTCTTCTTTTTTTTTGAATAACATTTTCACCCATACCCTTATTAAGTAGATTGTACTATTAAGATCAGTGGTCAGGATGGTCTGAAATTATTCTAAAAATTTTTCTGGGCTAAACCCTACCTTTTATTAGGTTTTCTTAATAATTTATTCCTCAGTATCTCAAAAATAATCTAACCATTATTCATTAATCATTCATAGACTGCTTGATTAACTTCAAATCGAGACAGAATTTGGTACACACATCTGATTATAGTTTCACTCTAGGATTTACTTTTCTTTTTCCTCCCCCCAACTTAATTTCCATTGTCCCTAATGGAAGAAAAATTAATTTCAAGGAAAGATACTACCTGGTAGAGTATTTGAAGGTTGGACGTTTCATTGTTGCCATCTTCTTTCAATCTGCTTCTGTTGCTCTTCTCTGGTCATACTAAAAGAACTTACGAAAAGAACAGAAAGTTAAAAATAACTAATAAACTGGGTTGCCTCCCAAGAGCGCTAAGTTTAAAGTCTTCAGCCAGACTGTGCTACTTATTATGATAATGTTGGGTTCACAAGATCAATTGATTCAACAATTTCTTCATCATTAATTTTTCTATATATGGTTTCAAACGTTGGCCATTTACTTTGAATGTATTTCCTTGCTTGGGGTCTTTAAGCTCTACAGCTCCATGGGAAATACTTGAGTTACTATAAAAGGTCCATTCCATCGTGAACGAAGTTTTCCAGGGAAAAGGTGTAATCTTGAATTGTAAAGCCATACTTTTTGATTTGGTTTAAAAATTTTCTACTAATAAATTTGTCATGATATGCTTTGGTTCGTTCTTTATAAATTTTTGAGCTTTCATATGCATCATTTCGTAGCTCTTCTAACTCATTCAATTGAGTTTCCTATTGACACCTGCATCTTTCATGTCATAATTAAATTGCTTGATGGCCCAAAATGCACGGATGTTCTAATTCTACAGGTAAATGATAGGCTTTTCCAAATACGAGCCTGTAAGGATACATTCCTATGGGAGTTTTAAATGCAGTACGATAAGCCCATAATGCATCATCCAAACGTTCTGACCAATCTTTCCTATCAGGTCTCACCATTTTTTCAAGGATATGTTTAATTTCTCTATTTGATATTTCAACTTGGCCACTAGTTTGGGGATGATAAGGTGTAGCTACCTTATGAGTAATTCCATATTTGTTCATTAATCCTTCAAAGTGTCTATTCGTGAAATGTGTACCCCCATCACTAATTATAGCCCTTGGGCATCCAAAACGACTAAGGATATTATGCTGAACAAACTTGATTACAACTTTATGTCATTGGTTCGAGTTGCCATGGCTTCAATCCATTTTGACACACAATCAACTACCACTAGAATGTATTCGAATCCAAAAGAGGAAGGAAATGGGCTCATAAAATCAATACCCCATACATCAAAAATTTCTACAACCAAGATAGGGTTTAGGGGCATCATGTCTTTTCGAGATATATTTCCTGTTTGTTGACATTGGATACAATTTGGCCAAATTTATGTGCATCTTTAAAAAGAGTTGGCCAATAAAACCCACTTTGCAGTACCTTTGCTGCAGTTTTCTTTCCACTAAAATGTCCTCCACAGGCAAGAGAATGACAGAAGTTAAGTATACTTTTGAATTCACTCTCGGAACACATCGCCTAATCACCTGATCTGAACAGTACTTAAATAATTCAGGGTCTTCCCAAAAGTAATATTTGACTTGTGAGAAAAATCTATCTTTTTCTTGTTTTGTCCAGTGGGAAGGTACTTTTTCTGTTGCCAAATAATTCACAATGTGGGCAAACCATGGAAGACTGCTATGGGAAATTGAGAACAATTGCTCATCAGGGAACTTATCTCTGATTATTTCTTTATTATATTCCACTGAGATCCTAGAGATATGATCTGCTACCATATTTTCAGAACCCTTCTTATCTAAGATTTCTAGATCAAATTCTTGTAGAAGAAGGATCCATCTAATCAGTCTGGGTTTTGTATCCTTTTTTGATATAAGATGCCTCAACGCTGCATGATCTGAATAAACTAAAACCTTAGATCCTAACAGATATGATCTAAACTTTTCTAGGGCAAACACAACTGCTAGTAATTCTTTTTCAGTGGTAGTATAGTTCATTTGTGCATCTGAAAGAGTTTTGCTAGCATAATAAATTACATGGGGTTCTCGATTGAGTTTCTGTCCTAGAACTGCTCCTACAGCATAATCAGAAGCATCACACATGATTTCAAAAGGTATGGTCCAATCTGGGGGCTTGATAATTGGTGCAGTGGTCAAAGCAGTTCGAAGGATGTTATAGGCTGTTAGACAATCTTCATCAAAATTAAAAGAACTATCTTTGGTCAACAAATTACACAATGGTCGAGAAATTTTACTGAAATCTTTGATGAAGCGTCTATAAAAACCAGCATGACCAAGGAAAGATCGTACTTGTTTAACTGATGTTGGGGGTGGTAGATTTGAGATCAATTCAACCTTGGCTTTATCAACCTCAATACCTCGCTCTGAAACAATGTGTCCAAGTACAATTCCCTTACGAACCATAAAATGGCTCTTCTCCCAACTTAGGACTAAATTCATTTCCATACATCATTTTAGTACCTTAGTCAAGTTCTCGAGACAGCTATCAAATGACGCACCAAAAACTAAAAAATCATCCATAAATACTTCCAAAAATTGACCAATCATATCAGAAAATATGGCCAACATACATCGTTGAAAGTGGCTGGTGCATTATGAAGACCAAACGGCATGCGTCTAAAGGCAAATGTTCCAAAGGGACAGGTGAAGGTGGTATTTTCTTGATCTGCAGGAAATACTGGGACTTGATTGTATCCTGAATATCCATCTAAGAAACAAAAGAAACTTTGTCCCGCTAGCCGTTCTAGAATTTGATCGATAAAAGGCAAAGGAAAGTGGTCTTTCCTAGTCACGGCATTCAACTTTCGATAATCTATACACACTCTCCAACTAGTTGATGTACGAGTAGGAATTGATTCGCCCTTTTCATTTTTAATCACAGTAATACCCGATTTTTTAGGTACTACTTGGATTGGACTGACCCATTGGCTATCTGAAATTGGATAAATAATACCAGCATCAAGCCATTTTACTACTTCTTTCTTAACAACACCCCTCATGTTCGGATTTAGCCTTCGTTGCATGTCTCTATGTGGTTTGGCTTCAATTTCACTATGAATGTGGTGCATGTAAATGGAAGGGTCAATTCCCTTAAGATCAGCTATTGTCCATCCAATTGCCTCTTTATGTTCTTTAAGTACATCTACCAATTTGTCTTCCTTTCAGAGGTTAGGGTAGATGCAATGATTACTGGAGGGTGTCATTGGGTCCAAGGAATGAATATTTTAAGTCATCTAGAAGAGGTTTCAACTCTAGTTGGGGTGGTTCTTCCAAAGATGGTATTAAAGGGTTTGGTTTAGTTGGAAGTGGTTCATATTTTATAGTCCATGGAGGGATGGTGTCGAACTTAGGTGGTTCTAATAACATGTTTATCTCTTTGGTATACTCATCAATATCAAAGTCATCTATTCCAAAATGTGTAAGACATGTTTGTAAAGGATCCGAATCAATCAAACTTTGGAATTTCTTATCTACTACTTCCTCTATCATGTTTACTTCATTTAAATCATACACAGTGGTCCTTGGGAAGCATTAAAAATATTTAATCTCATCTTCTTGTTTCCAAAAGATACATCCATCACACCTGTTCTACAATTTATATATGCATTAGCAGTAGCTAGAAAAGGTCGTCCAAGGATGATGGGAATTTGGTTAGGATTACCGCTAGATTCCATATCTAACACAAGGAAGTCAATAGAAAATAGAATTCATCACCTTTACTAATACATCTTCCAATATTCGACGAGGTTCTTTGTCTGATCTATCTGCCAATTGTAGTGTTACTGTCGTAGGTTTTAATTCTCCAAATCCAAATAACTCATACACTGAACTGGGGAGAAGGTTTACACTCGCACCCAAATCTAATAATGCTTTCTTGATTGTGAAGTTTCTATGACACATGATATAATTGGGTACCAAGATCTTTTAGTTTGGGTGGGGTTATTTGCTGAACAACGGAGCTGACTTGCTCAGTCAAGTGGATCTTTTTTTGTATTTGTGACTTTGCTTTCCGTTTTTGTGTGCATAGATCCTTCAAAAATTTGGCATAAGCCGGAACTTGCTTGATAGCATCGAGAAGAGGTAAGTTTATTTGGACTTGCTTAAATAACTCAAGCATCTCATTCATTTTTATATTCTTCTTATCTGAAGACAAAGGAGATTCTAAAGCACTAGGGAATGGGGCTTTAGGTGTGATTGCTTGATCATTGAATTCCTTTTCTTCTTCATTTCTTCTCTTTTCTGGTTTAGCCACTTCTAATTTCTGGGATGGTTCAGGTGGGCTCAATGCTTTTCTACTTCTGAGAGTCATGACTGATTTAGCATGTTCTGGGAATTTGTCAGGACTATTGGAACCTTCAGCCATGAATTGTCCTTTCGGTTATCGATAGGCTGACTAGGTAACTTACCCTCCTCCCTTCTACTGAATGCTGTGGCTAATTGACCTATCTGAGTTTCTAGTTTTGCAATAGATTGTGTGTGGGAGTGAAGGATTTGAGTATTCATTTCTAGCCCTTTCAATGCTTGTAACACTTTGTCTTCGAAAGTAGGATGATTATTCGGTGGAGGTTGTGGGATGTTTGGGTATTATGAATATGGCATGTTTCTAAAATTAGTTTCTTGATAATTAGGTCTGATCGATGAATTGGCTACAGGTTGAGGTTTCCAAGAAAAATTTGGGTGATTTCGCCAGCCAGGATTGTAAGTATTTGCATATGGATCATTTCTTGTTCTAGAGCTAATCGGGTTTGGGCTTGGTGGGCTTGCTCTTGAACAAGTTCAGGAAATTGGTATGCAGCTAGACATTCACCTATAGAATGGGTTGGACTTGAACAAATTATGCAGACCTCCTGTAATTGAGTAGATGGGGAAGAGATGTTTCCAACTTGTAGAATCCGGTCAAGTTTATGGGATAATTCATCTACCTTAGTATAGATATCTGTAGAATGACCTATTTCATATATTCCACCTCTTTTAGGTCCTATGGGAGGGTCTCGACGAGCAACTAACATGTGATGTAATGAATTCTCACTTAATATCTCAAAGAGTTGCCAAGCTTCATGTTCATTTTTTAACATAAATGTCCCACCACATGAAGCATCAACCATTTGCCGATGCTTTTCTGATAAACCATCATAAAAGCACTGAACCAGTTGCCATTTAGGTATGGCATGATGTGGACATTTTCTAATCAGTTCTTTGAATCTCTCCCATGTCTCATGGAACATTTCTCCATCTGTTTGGGAAAAACATGTTATGGCTTTTCTAATTTGATTCGTTTTTCCTATAGGAAAATATTTCTTAAGAAATTCTCTCTGAAGATGATCCCAAGTTAAAATTATAACAGTGTCTAGTGAATTTAACCAATACTTGGCTTTATCTTTTAGGGAAAAAGGGAATAGCTTAAGCCTAAGTGCATCATCAAAGAAATTTTGAATCTTGATAGTTGAGCAAATTTCCAAGAATTCATCTAAGTTTGTAGGGATCATCATTTGTAAGTCCATAGAAAGATGGTAACATTTGGATTACACTTGACTTGATTTCGTATTGGACAACCTCTACTGAGGCACTTGATTGCAGGGAGAGTAGGTATACCGTGAAGGAGTGAAATACTCTTTTAACTATCGTGGTTGATTATTTTCGTTATTAGGATCCATAATTCTGAGTTTGTTTGCTCTAATAGTTCTTTCTATCTCAGGATCTAGGGGTATAAGGTTGGGTTGCAACGATCGGCGACCAAGCATACACCCTACCAATGACTCTAAAGCAAACAATAATTCAGTTTTTTTTTTTTTTTTATTATAATAAAAGAGAAAGAAGATTCTAAAGAGAATATCCTAAAAGATTCCTAAAACTAAGAGCAATGACTAATTTAATTAGGGTTTAATAATTCTTAGCAATCAAGTTAACAAAGATTAGACTCTCTATTCTAGGTTTACCCTAGATCTAGACAGCTCCTAACTTCCAAGACCGCTTTGGAGCCCTCAAGTCAAAAATTAGCTAATTAACTAGCCAATTGAGGATAAGGTCAGTGGGGGTCCCCCGTTGCTTACTAGGTAAGCGAACGGAACCAATTAAGTAACCACTTTCCTTTCCTTTTCTAGACACCAGTTAAGCAGTCAATCTCGACCCGGTCCAACTCTTTTGGTGCCTTGTCCTATTGAGCTCGAGTTCCTTAGGGGCTGACGTCTAGTTAATTTTAGAGTTAAATGTTTGGGTTAAAGCAAAATGAAGGATGTGGTTTGTGGGCTAAGGAAGGGTAATGAAATCCCACCTTATCTTGATTAGGGGTTTGTGCCCTTAAAGTTAATTATGAAAATGCTATGCAACAATCAGATGTCCAGCTCTTGAAATTATCAAACGAAATTAATCTAATTTTTTTTAAGATTAGGTTTCTAATTTTCTAATAAATTATGAGATGTCAATGGATGAATTTTGAGTTTTACAGAAAATAAATCCACCTAAGTCAATCTAAGCATAGAAATAAAATAATTATTTTATATATTTTATTTTTATTTATTATTATATATATATATATATCTTAAATTAATTATGTTTTATGGAAGGTGTCTTAGGGTTTTCTTTCAGGTTTTTTTTAAGGTAAGTTAATTAAAAGGAAAATTTGATTAGGTTAAAATTGGATTTGTGGCAAAAAGGAAAGTAATAATTTTTTTTTGGTTAAAAAGAAATATGCAATTCTAACAATTAAGAAATAAAATAAAGAGACAATAACTATTCAAAATTAAGAGAAAATTAATCTAAATTTTTTTATATTTTTATAATTTTTTAATTTTTTAAATTTTTTTTCAAAATAACACACTTAAGTCCCCGGCAACGGTGCCAAAAATTGATGCGTGTCGTAGCGCAACGATTAAAATACCTTAATTTTACTATTAGAATAGCAAGAGTAAGGGATCGATTCCACAGGGACTTTAGCGATTATCTTGAAATAAATTTATAAATTTAACTAATATATAACTAAGTAGATAATTAGTCGTGCAAATAATAAGATATGGTCTATCTTATAAGAGCACGGTTCGTACCCATAATCACGGCCCGTCTCTTTTAAGAATAGATCAGTCTAAATTATTTTCACTTAAATAGAATTTAATAATAATTTAACATGAATAAAACTTTATTTCACATTAATTAAAAGTTATGACATTAAGAAGGCAACAAATTGCAATAAATTTTGAACCAAACCAAAGATGGGATGGAGTCTTTGTTCCTCCTCTACCTCCTGAGCCACGAGCTTTCCTGGGAACAGAGCAACAGACACGAACAGAACTCACGAAAGCTCCCAATTCCATGGATGCATGACACAGAACAAAGCCTCCGAATCCACGCCCTCTAGCCGATCCTCCAAGAAGCACCTCCATGGATACGGACAGAGTCTCCAAATGGAACGCCGACGAACGGCTGAGCAGAGTCTCTAGACGAGCTCCTAGGAACAGAACAGCCTCCACGAATACTCCAATGCCCACGACGTAGAACAGAGCTCACGAATGGCTCTTGACGGATCTTACGGATGCAGCGCCTCTACGGACTTCTCTCTCCCCCAAACGAAGCCTCCTGCTGCTATTTGTAGAAGCCCAGATGCGGCCTAGATGCGGAGAAGCAACTATTGCCAAAACAGAGACGACGCAGAGAAAATCCCAGAGATATTGCGGATAAAATCAAAATTCCTTCAGATGAATTTAATTCTTCCAATTTGATAATCTCCTATCCAATTTATTCCTTAATTGGTGGAGGAAAAGATTGGATTTGATTAGGAGAGAATCATGCGAAAAGAAAGCAGAAATCTGCTGAGAAGACGATGAAGTCGGCACTGGGTTTGCCGACTTTGCTTAAAATGTGTGCTAAATCCTTATAAAATTAATTTGAGCTCGTTTTAAGTCCGATTTGAGCGTCGTTTACATCGTTAAATTCCTAAAATTGAGCTCTTCAAATTGATAAGGTTTTTCCTAAAATATTATATAAAATATTAAAATATTAAATAATAATAGTACGTTGAATTATTAATTAATAGGTTTTGTGATAATTATTTATGTTTATCAGTTTCCCCATTCTTCTTTGGTGATTAATTTTAGGATTTTACATTTGGAATAAGCTATTGCTTCTGAATTAGGTTCTGGAGTATGAGTTATCTCTGCAGAATCTGAATCCACAAGAATGAACTCATGATATTCTTGGATTTCAAGGGTACTTCATATCCGTTAGGCAAATGATATTGGATTATCTTTTCATTTACTGAGGGGAATATTCTAGATAGTTTGGGAGTCTATTGGTCACTCAGTTCATCTTTTTCCAAGAGTTTTACTATCAAGGAACAATTCTTTAAAATGTATGGGTTAACTGGAGGTTGTCTGGATGGACTGGGTTTGGTCATACAGGACTGGATGGACTGGGCCGACTGGGTTGGTCTAATTTGGAATAGTTTTGGGCTAGGAGGCGACCATTTCTGGGTGGCCTGAGAGTAACTCTGGAAGATGAGGCAAGGCTGAATATTGGTTTTTAATAGGAGTAATAGTTCTAAGTGGTACCAAGGTCATGGGCTTGGCGTAGGAGACTTTGGATCTGGGCTTTTCTACATTTTGTTCCTGTAAGAATTCTTTGTTAAAAAGTCTGGCAAGCTGTTTTCTGTTCCTTTTATAAATTCTATTTTGAAATCAAATACCGATAAAATAGCTTGCCATCTTGCAAAAATTTGGAAACGATATTTTCAACATCTTTTTCTAAAATATCTTTTGCTAATTTACAATCAATTCTGAGAAGAAATTTTTTGAAATACAAATCTTCTTGGAACTTCTGAATGCATGAAACAATTGATAAAACTTTCTTTTTATTATGCTATAATTTATTTGTGCATTAGTCCAGATTCCTTAATGATATCTGACTAAGTTTTCCTTATTATTAATTTTTGTTTAAGGATTCCTCCGAATCCTATGTCTGAGGCGTCTGTTTTGACAAGAACTAATGCTGTTGGGTTCAGTAAGTTTAGGCAGGGAAGTTTTCAGACTAATATTTTTACTTCTCTGACTACTTGGGTATGTTCTTCTGTCCAATTTGTTTTCTTTTTTCTAAGTTAAGCATACAAAGGTTCTAGGGTGATCCTTAAGTTTGGAACAAAGTCCGCTACATAGTTAAGGCATCCTAAAAATCTTTGTAATTGGGTTTTTTCTTTGATCTCGTCTAAAATTTATCTACAAATTCTACTATCTTTCAATGGGTTTAATAGTCCTTGACATATATAATGTCCTAAAAACTTATTTTGGTTTGGAAGATCTTAATTTTAGGGGCTGAGATTACTAGTCCATTTTGTTTTGCCAAATTATAAAACTGTCTAATGAGTTTGACATGTTGGTTTAAATCTTTGAGAAGATTAATACATCATCTATGTAAACTATTATGAAATGAGATTCTGAGTTAAATATTGTGTTCATCATGTTTTGAAATTCGCTTGGGGCATTTTTGAGTCCAAAGGGCATTACATTCCATTCGTAATGTCCAAAGGGTACTGTAAAGGCTGTTTTATATCTGTCTATTTCTTTAATCTGAATTTGCCAAAATCCTGATTTCATGTCAAACTTAGAGAATATTTTTGCTTTATAAAGTATGGATAAAAGATCTTTTTTATTTGGAATATGGTATCGAATCCATTCTAAGACTTTGTTTAAAGGTTTATAGTTGATGACTAGTCTAGGGGTTCCTCTTTCTAATTCTGAGGCTTTCTAGACATAAAAAGTTGAACATGACCATGGAGATTTACTTGGTCTTATAAGCTTTTTGTCTAATAAATCTGCTATCTCTTTTTTGCAGTATTCTAATAATTCTATGTTCATTTGGATGGGTCTAGCTTTAGTTGGAATATCGATTTCCTTAAAATCTTTAACATAGGGTAGACTAACCTGGTGTCTTTGTCTATCCCAAAAAGCTATAGGATTTTGACTACATAATTCTTTCTCTAATTTTTCTTGAATTTCTTTTATCTTGTTTTTCCAAAAATCTTCTTGTAATTATTTTTCTATTCTGGTCGTTTTGATTTCTTCTTGAAGATCCAAGAGTTGTTGTTCCTTATATTTTAGAGATTGGATCTTTTGGATACTAAGATCCTTGAGTAGCTTAACTTCCTTGGTTTTGGTAGGGTTAATAAATCTAAACTTAACCTTCTTTGAACATTTATCTGAGATATCTTATATTTTCTATAATTTCTGCTATAATGACCTTTCTTTCCACATCTATAACAAGTTGGTATTTTCTCTCTCTTTGGTTGAGATCTGGGTTTCTTTTTCCATTTAGGAGCATCTCTAGTCTTTTATTCTTTAAACATTTTTCTTCCTTTGTTTGGGTATTTGTTCATTCTAGTTCTATAATATTTTGGTTTTTCTAATTTCTTATTAATTTTCTTTTTCTTTTTAGAGGAGCCACTAGGATTTTGTATCCATATTGTCTACAAAATCCTCCTAATTCTTTTTTAGTTATAATTTATCTCTCTTTAATTTAGATTGGAGTTTCATTTCTGTGCATATCTTAAGTGCTGTTTTGCTAACTGTTCCAAAGATATCATCATAAGTGACAATATTCCAATTAATGTTGTGTTAGTGCTCTTCTGCTAAGGCTTCATTAACCTTTTCTGAAAATAGACTGGGTAATCCTGAGATAAATTTCTCCTTCCAGAAAGGAGAACTACAGTCTTCTCTTTCTAAAACTCTACATAAGAACATATCTTTATGCCATCTAAAATCTTGCATTTTAGGACATCTAAGTTTTATTAAAAGCATTTTGTTGCTTTCTTGTTTGTGTCCTTTGATCTTACGAAGTGTCTATATATTGCATAAATTAGGGTATCTATCCCATTGGGTTCCTCTGTTGCTTCAGATGAATTTGTTTGACTACGATTTTTGTACTATTCATTTTTTTTCTCTATGTTCAGGTTTGAGGTATTTGTTCCACCATCCTTCTAATTGCCCAGTAAATCCTTGGATTAGGATTTTAAGGGTGCTATCTTCAGAAGTGTGGGTGGCTCTTAAGGCCCCTACGGCTATATTAATTTCTAATAAGAGATTCCAAATCTTCACATCAGACATACCATCTAGGTTCCATTCGTAGACAGCTCCACCACTATAGAATTCTCTTTAAAAATTTTTTCTTTCCTCAAATTGGATGTCTGAGGAGTTGGTCTAGGATAATAATCCTTTGTGTTCTATAGTAGTTTGTCCTTCGTTATTTATCTTGTTTATCTGATTTCCAGATTCTTGGGATGAAATCATATTCAATCTAATTTCCTTAAGTCTGTCTGTTAATTGGTCTATTATCCTATCTTCTTTGCTTTTAAAATCCCTTTCCAAACTGTTATCTGTTTGGAAAAGAGGTTTTTGCATTCTTACTTCTTTAGTAATTTTTGGATTCTGTGTTTTTTGATCAAGGATTTTTTCTATTCTATCTAACTATTTTGATATGGTATGTAAAGCCTGGTTGCTATAGTTATTCTATTGAACTACTGTTCTGATTTATTTATTAGTGGCTGGATATCCTTCATTATCGGGGTTAATGATTTTAAACGGAGAGGCAATGATGTTTGATTTTTATGATTAATCTGGCATTCTTCTAAAGGAATATGTTCTGAGTTTATTTCTTTATTTTCTATGGTTTTCCAAATTACTTCTAAAGATCTAAAAGGATATCTATCTGTGATTTTTCTATTTTTACATGCTTCTTTAAGCCATATAAAATAGGGTATTTCTAATTCTTGTTAGTTTATGAAAATCATAGTATTCTTGTTTTAGAGCTTCTCTTTCCTCTGGACTAGTTTCTCTCCATAACCAGTCGACTTTCTCCTTGTTATATTTTGCTTTAAAGTCTTTTCTAATATTTTCTTTATCAATTTCAAATTTTCTTTAAACTATGTTTAACTGCTTTGGTATTTCATCTACCATCTGAGAATACGTAGGTGAATAGTTTGCTTCTTCGTAATATAGACTTGGATATTTGACTCTAGGTCAACTCCTTTAAGTTTTAAGTTTCTTACACTGGTCTCTTCTATTTAATACTAGATCTTCTCGTACTATATGATCTTCTAAAGTTATAGCTAATATTTTCTTTGTCATCTTGGGTAATTTCATTAATTGTTCTTCTTTCTTGAAAGACCTTCTAGGGGCTGTATCTTTTCTAAGGTCCAATTATCTTTGATTTCTACTTCTTCTCAATTACACATTTTGGGTACTATTGATTGATGTTTTTCATCTATTGCTAAGAATAAGGTTTTTCCTTTTGGTGTTTTCCTTATTCCCTTAGCATTGACTCTAGTAGTCATCATTTTATAAACTATTCTGTAGACAATACTGAGAGGAGTATATCCTGGCTTTATGTGTTCGTATCCTTTTGCTTTTATGTCTATAACTAAGGAGTCTTTAATAGCTCCATCTATTTCTAAACTTAAGTTGGGATAGTTTTCGAAGTAGATGGGTCCCCAACTGACATTAGTGCTAATAACACTGAGGACTGCATCTTTTGCTTCATTGAAGCGATTGTCTTTTAATGCTATGAATATGGGTTTATCCATTCCTAATCTGTGGTTTGGAATTATGGCGACCTGAATGGCTGCTATGTGTATGTATTTGTATTTGGTATTAGTATTAAAAGACTGTAGATCTTCTTTTCTGAAAAGTCTAATACTGATTTGGCCATTGTTTAACTTAATGGATAGACTATGTTCTGCAGTTTTGACTCTGTATTCTTCAAAGAGATCAAAACTTCCTTTCTTATATATTTGGTTATATTTAATTTTTGGAATTTTCTTATTTGTTATATCGATTTTTATTTCTGATACTGATTTAGTCAATGCATTAATGGTTTATCTGAATAAAAGTTTTGGTCTTGGGATTCATCAATTTCTAAACTTTCTACCTCAATTGGTTTTTGAACCTTAGCTAATTTCCTAATTATTGTTTCCATTGCTTTTAGGGTTAACGATGGGTCTATACCGAGAACACTGCCAGTCTTACTCACTGTCGGTCTTACTTTTACCAATGGTCTCACGTTTACCATCGTTTCCTAAAACCTGATGGATAATTAAGAAGCCCGCTAACTAAAGTTCTCGAACTAATTGGGATCTAAAGTTTTAGAACTAATGCTCCTTAAGAGCTTAACTTTTATCAGAAAGAGTTATTAATGCTGACTATGGATTATGTTTCTTAAGCCACAAAAGTTCTCGTCCGACCGTAGCTCATTACTCCCATGGGTCAAAAGTGTACTTTCGTACACCCGCTCAGGAGGCGAGATACTTTGGGTTTAAAGAACATGTATGCATGGTGTGTGCATGGTGATCTAACTTGGCTCTGATACCATTTTGGGTGCGATTCCTCTCATAATTGTACCGGCTGTCTACTCCATTATTGTCCTTGTGGCCCCACACAAAACAATCGTTGTCCTCATAACCCTGCAGCTACCTTCATTATTGTCCTTAACACTGTTCACTGGCACTATTCACTACTATTCACCACTGTTCATCAAGAACCCGTGAATCCTCAATCATTGTCCTTGTCACTGTTCATCACTATTCACCATCACTATTCACCACTATTCATTACTGTTTACTAAGCCGTGAACCAAAATTATTGTCCTTCCAAAACTATGCATTTCCATTAACATTAATAGCCTTCCCTCGGCTATAAAAGGGAGGATCCATCCGCTCCTCCAGACATCGCCTAACATCGCTCCTCCTTCCATGGCCTCATTCCATATCCATCCGCATCCTCTTCCAAGCCATCCACACTCATACCCTTAACCACTTTACTCTCAACCATGGATCCCAACATTTCTAACCTTTACCAAGAACTCAGAAACCTCATGAACCTCATAAACCTTGAAGACTATCCATACCCAGAATACTCTATACTATATCCACTCTTCGGAGAACTCATGGACCTAGTAACTCATACCATCTTCTACCTCGAAGACTATGAACCACTTTCCAGTCTGAACTAGCCTACCTTGAAGAAGGAACCAACCACACTCTCATCCTAAAACCATAAATCCTGACACTACAAGGGGAAAAAATATTGCGACGCCCAATGCGTCACAAATGCATCGCTAAACATGCTATTGCGCAACGCAATGACGGCGTCGCTCAGATGTCCGTTGCAATCTCAATTTGTCGCAATTGCGTCGCAATATTGTGACTCTCTGCGATGCAACAATGCGTCGCTAAATTTAAAACTAATTTTTAATATTTAAAATTATTATTAAATATTGCGATGCATTCAATTGCGTCGCAATATTACGATGCATTTAGTTGCGTCGTAATATTTAATAATAATATTTTAGATATAATAGCGACGCAATTTGAGTCGCTAATGCATCGCTATTAAATTTTTTTTAATTATTGCGATGCCATCGATCCAAGCCGTGATCCCGATCGGCCACGACGGATCCCGGACCGTGGCGATCGGTCCGAGATCGCTGACGATCCAACGGTTGCGATCGATCCAAGCCCTGATCCCGATCAGCCATGACCGATTTCGGACCATGGCGATAGGTCCGATCACCGACGATCCGACGGTTGCGATCGATCCAAGCCGTGATCCTGATCGGCCACGACCGATCTTGGACCATGGCGATCGGTCCGATCGCCGACGATCCAACGGTTGCGATCGATCCAAGCCCTGATCCGATGGCCATGACCGATCTCAGACCAGCGATCGGTCCGATCGCGATGATCCGACAGTTGCGATCGATCCAAGCCCTGATCTGATCGGCCACGATTGATCTCGAACCCTGGCGATCGGTCCAATCGGTGACGATCCGACGGTTGCGATCGATCCAAGCCCTGATCCCGATCGGCCACGACCGATCTTGGACCATGGCGTTGGTCGATCGCCGACGACAGTTGCGATCGATCCAAGCCCTGATCCTAATTGGCCATGAATGATCTCAGACCGTGGCGATCGGTCCGATCGGCGATGATCCGACGGTGCGATCGATCAAGCCGTGATACCAATCGGCCACGATCGATCTTGGACCATGGCGATCGGTCCGATCGCCGATGATCCGACGGTTGCGATCGATCCAAGCCCTGATCGATCCTGATCGGCGATGAACAATCTTGGACATCGCGATCGATCCGATCGGCGACGATCTGACGGTTACGATCGATCAAGCCGATCCCGTTCGGCCACGACTGATCCAGGACCGTTACAATCAGTCCAGATCGCCGATGATCCGACGGTTGCGATCAATCCATGTCCTGATCCCGATCGACCATGACCGATCTCGGACCGTGGCGATCGGTCCGATCAATGATGATCCGACGGTTGCGATCGATCCAAGCCTGATCCCGATCGGCCACGACCAATCTTGGACCGTGGCAATCGGTCCAATCGCCGATGATCCGACGGTTGCAATCGATCCAAGCCATGATCCCGATTGGCCACGACCGATCTTCGGACCATGGCGATTGGTCCGATCGGTAACGATCCGACGGTTGCGATCGATCCAAGCCGTGATCCCGATCGGCCATGACCGATCTCGGACCGTGGCGATCAGTCCGATCGCTGACGATCCGATGGTTGCGATCGATCCAAGCCCTGATCGATCCCGGTCGATGATGAACGATCTTGGACCATCGCGATCTATCCGATCGGCGACGATCTGACGGTTGCGATCGATCTAAGCCGTGATCCCGATCGGCCACGACCAATCCCGGACCGTTGCAATCGGTCCGAGATCGCCAACGATCCGATGGTTGCGATCGATCCAAGTCCTGATCTCGATCGGCCACGATCGATCCTGGACCATGGCGATCAGTCCAATCGCTGACGATCCGACGGTTGCGATCGATCCAAGCCACGATCCCGATCGGCCATGACCGATCTTGGACATGGCGATCGGTCCGATCGGCGACGATCTGATGATTGCGATCGATCCAAGCCGTGATCCCAATCGGCCACGACCGATCTCAAACCATGGCGATCGGTCCGATCGCCGACGATCCGACGGTTGCGATTGATCCAAGCCATGATCTCGATCGGCCATGATCGATCTTCGACAATGGTGATCGGTCCAATCAGTGATGATCTGACAGTTGCGATCGATCCAAGCCGTGATCCCAATCGTCCACGATGATCTCAGACCGTGGCGATCGAACTGATCGGCGACGATCCAACGGTTGGGCTCGATCCATGCCGTGATCCCGATCGACCACGATGGATCTTGGACCGTGGCGATCGGTCCGATCGCCGACGATCTGACGGTTGCGATCGATCCAAACCCTAATCGATCCTGGTCGGTGATGAACGATCTTGGACCGTCGCGATCGATCCGATCGGTGACGATCTGATTGTTGTGATCGATCCAAGCCGTGATCCCGATCGACCACGACCGATCCCGGACCATTGCAATCGGTCCGAGATCGCCGACGATCCGACGGTTGCGATCGATCCAAGTCCTAATCCCGATCGGCCACGATCGATCTCGAACCATGGTGATCGGTCCGATCGTCGACGATCCGACGGTTGCGATCGATCCAAGCCGTGATCCCGATCAGCCACGACCGATCTCGGACCATGGCGATCGGTCCGATCGCCGACGATACGACGGTTGCAATCGATCCAAGCCCTAATCCCGATCGACCATGACCGATCTCGGACCGTGGCGATCGTCCGATCGCCGATGATTCGATGGTTGCGATCGATCCAAGCCGTGATCTCGATCGGCCACGACCGATCTCAGACCGTGGCGATCGATCCAATCGGCAATGATCCGACGGTTGCGATCGATCCAAGCCATGATCCCGATCGGCCACGACCGATCTCGAATCGTGGCAATCGTCCGATCGCCGATGATCCGACGGTTGCGATCAATCCAAGCCCTGATCGATCTCGGTCGATGATGAACAATCTCGGACCGTCACGATCGATCCGATCGGCGATGATCTTACGATTGTGATCGATCCAAGCCATGATCCCGATTGGCCACGACCGATCCCGGACTGTTGCAATCGGTCCGAGATCGCTGATGATCCGATGGTTGCGATCGATCCAAGTCCTGATCTCGATCAGCCACGACCGATCTCGGACCATGGCGATCGGTCCGATCGCCGACCATCCGACGGTTGCGATCATCCAAGCCGTGACCCCGATCGGCCACGACCGATCTCGGACCATGGCGATCGGTCCGATCGGCAATGATCCGATGGTTGCAATCGATCCAAGCCCTGATCTCGATCGGCCACGACTGATCTCGGACCATGGCAATCGATCTGATCGACGACGATCCAACGGTTGCGATCGATCCAAGCCGTGATCCCGATCGACCATGACCGATCTCGGACCATGGCGATCGGTCCGATCGCCGACGATCCGACGGTTGTGATCGATCCAAGCCGTGATCTCGATCGGCCACGACCGATCTCGGACCATGGCGATCGGTCTGATTGGTGATGATCCAATGGTTGCGATCGATCCAAGCCGTGATCCCAATCGTCCACGACCGATCTCGGACAGTGGCGATCGGATCGGTCGGCGACGATCCGACGATTGCAATTGATCCAAGCTGTGATCCCGATCGGCCATGACCAATCCGGACCGTTGCGATCGGTCCGAGATCGCTGACGATCCGACATTGCGATCGATCCAAGCCCTGATCCCGATCGGCCACGACCGATCTCGGATCGCGGCGATCGGTCCGATCGGCGATGATCTGACGGTTGCGATAGATCCAAGCCCTGATCTCGATCGGCCACGACGATCTCGGACCGATCGCTATTTAACATAATTAATTTTTTAAAAATATTACGATGCATAGGGTGCATCGTAATTTTTTAATTTGATAATTATATTATATAAAAATTAATTTTATTTAAAATAATTACGACGTAGCAAGTGCGTCGCTAAATTAAAACATAATATTCCTAATTTTTTGATTTATTGCGTTGCCAATGCATCGCTATTTAACATAATTATTTTTTTAAAAATATTGCGACGCACTGAGTGCATCGCAATATTTTTTTCTCATAATTATATTTTACAAAATTTATTTTATTTAAAATAGTTGCGATGTAATTAGTTCGTTGCTAAATTAAAATATTTTTTCTAATTTTTTGGTTTATTGCGTCGCTAATGCGTCGCTATTTAATATAATTAAAATTTTTAAAAATATTGCGATACACTGAGTTGCGTTGCAATTATTTTTTCTCATATTTATACTTTAAAATTAATTTTATTTAAAATAATTGCGATGCATTTAGTGCGTTGCTAAATTAAAATATTTTTTCTAATTTTTTGGTTTATTGCGTCGCTAATGCGTCGCTATTTAACATATTTAATTTTTTTAAAAATTGCAACGCACTAAATTGCGTCGCAATATTTTTTTTCTCATATTTATTTTTATAAAATAAATTTTATTTAAACTATTTGCTATGCAATTGGTGCGTCGCTAAATTAAAAATAATTTTTCTAATTTTTTGGTTTATTGCGTCGCTAATGCGTTGCTATTTAACATATTTAAATTTTTTAAAAACATTGCGACACTGAGTTGCATCGCAATATTTTTTTTTCCCATATTTATTTTTTATAAAAAAATAATTTAAAATATTACGACGCATTATTTGTGTCGCTAAATAAAAAAATTATTTTTTTTTGATTTTCTAGTTTATTGAGTCGCTAATGCGTCGCTAATTGCATCGCAATGTTTTGTTGTCATGGAGGTATCGCAAAGTGTTCGCAATTTAGCGATGCAATGATGCGTCGGTAAATTTGCGTCGCTATTTCAATATTTTCTTGTAGTGAGCCATGAACCCTTCCTTACAAAACCTCCTCAGAGAATGCATAGACGCAATGGACTTTATAGATTCTCAGCTTAAAGCAAACCCAGGCCTACTACCAATCTTCCAAAAATTCATAGACAGTATTGCCTGGACTATCATGGACATCGAAGAACATGAAAGCCAATACTTCGACCTCAGACTGATCCGAGGAAGACTGTAATCATATCTCAGAAGCCATTTTCATGTAAAAATCTTTTACCAACTTTTATGTAAATTATTGGCTTTATGTAAGTTTTTATCAGTTTTTATGTAACGCTTTCAACAGTACTTTTTAATCAGTTTTATATAAGCTTAATGTAAACTCTCAGTCTTATTATTAGTAAAACCTCAGCTTTTATAAAAAGTTTCAACTTTTCCAGAATACTACTATTCAGTACTGTTTATTATTGTTAGGCAATTCCAAAACATAGTGCGATGAATAGTAAAAATGAATAGTGTTGAATAGTACTTCATAAGAAGTCTAACATTACGGTTGTGAATAGTACTGATGAACAGTAATGAATAGTAATGAACAGTGAAATTTCAGAAGAAAAAGCTGCGAGATTTATAAACGTTGAAGATTTGCTGAAAGCTTATATTAAGCTTATAAAACTGATTACAAAGCTAAAGCTTTTACATAAAACTGATAAACTGAAAACTTACATGAAAACGGAAATAGTGTTTTTACATAAAGCTGATTTCTTACTTCTGTTTACAGACTGCTAGGGAATACTCTGAGGTCAAGCTGTCGGTAAAACTCTTCTGTTTGGTCTAGGATGGTCTGAGTGATAAGATTGTCAATTTGGTATTCTATTTTCTCATAGTGATATAGGAGGGTTTTAATGACAAGGCTTATGAACTCTTGGAAGATAAGCTCAAGTTCTGGGTCTAAGGTGTTCTTGGAGTTTATGTAGTTTATCATGTCTAGGAGTTCATGGGTAAGGTTGGTGAAGGCAATAAGGTCTTCTGAAATGGGAGAAAACATGGTGTTATGGAGGTGGTAAGGCTGAGGATAGGTTATTGTGGACTGGTTTTGAGGAAGGAGGGTGGTCTTTTGGTATTTTGAGTGGTATGTAAGGTGTTTATGGTTGAGTGGATCATGGTTGGGTTTTTGGTGGAATTGGTAATGGGTGATGTTTTTGGAATGAGGGCGATGCCTTGGAATGGAGATGGCCATGGGTTTTATAGGTTTAAGAAAGTGGAGGAATAGTGGCTTGAACAGTATTTTAGGACAATAATTGAGGCACGGGTCTTCTGGTGAACAGTGGTGAATAATGAACAGTGTCTGGTGAACAATAGTTTTAGGACAATTATTGAGGGATTATGTGGTGTACGCACCGAATGGGATTAGGACAGTTGGCGAGCATTACAGCACATGTACGGCTGCATTTTTGACCTTTTTCAGGACAGTGCTATCAAAAAGAGGTCTGGCTAACTGGGTTTTTCACATGCTGCGGTTGTTGAAGATAAGATTTGTTTGTAGCTTCACATGTTGTGACTGTTGAGGTCTACATGATTGCTGGTTGCATGATTGCTTTGTGCTGGCGGATCGCCACTGTTGTTGAATTTGGTTGATATTCTGGAGGCTTCATGGGTGTGAACTTGTGGTTTCACATGAGTGAACTGTGGTTGTTGGCTGGGCTAGCAAATTGACGGGCTAGCTGGGCTGAACAAGCTGATGATCTGGACTGCCATTGTGGTTTGCAGATGATGTTGCTTCTGGGCTACCACTGGGTTCGGCAGCTGATTTGTATGAACACTGGCAAGCTGGGCTGTATGTCTTGTGGACTGCCACTGTGATTGGTAGGTGCTGGATTGCCATAGGGTTTGGCATGTATTGTTGATGTTATCATCTGGTTATTTTTGTCTGGTCCTCCTTATGATGATTATTCGATGTCATAATCCTCATAAGGGCCTTGAGCAAACTACATTTCTGGATTTGGTTGTGATGATCCGATGTCTTCTTCATTATCAGAGTCTCCCAATTGGGACAATTCTTCTAATAATTTTTTCTTTAATTCCTTTTTATGGGGGTTTTGCTCGGAGATGGAGAGGTCTAGTTCTTTTCTGGCTTCTGAAATTGTCTAAGGTTATCATAAGTAATAAGCCATAGGTAGATATTACTTATTAATAGCCTTTCTCCTTATTGGAAGTTTTTCCACCATTTGATTCTGAATCGTCTTTCCAAAATTGGTGGATACTAGTAGTCAAGTGTTTTGCTGATGGCGAAGTCCCATCCTAGAATCCAGGGGACTTGGAATTCAACTGTGAACATGATAGCTTTGTTTTCGTAAGATGTTGTTTTGAGGTTATCATGAAAGTAGTTCCATGTGGCTTGGATTTTTTCTGGTAATATGTCTTTGGTTAATCCAAAGTAAACCCACCAATTATGGGTCCAACTTGGGATTTTCTTGTTGAACTTTTGGCAGAAACTGAAAAACCAGCTATGATCTGTGGGCTTAAGGTAAAAGGCATTAAACCATGCTTCTTGGTAATCAAAGTAGTTATACTGGGAAGGAGAAAATTTTGAGAGAACACTCTGGCTTGGTATGGGTTTCCCCATTCTTCCTTGGTGATGAATTTTATATTTTGCATTTAGAGTAGGCTATTGTCTCTGAGTTGGGTACTGGTGTGTGAGTTATTTCAGCAGAGTCTATATCTACTAGAATAAACTCATAGTATTCTTGGGTTTTTAAGGGAACTTGGTAGCTTGGGATAAATGGTACTGAACAATTTTTTCATTTGCTGAAGGAAAGATTCTGGATAATTTACGGATCTGTCCACTGCCTATTTCATCTTCTTCTAGGAGTTTGACCATGAGGGAGCAGGGTTTTGAGATGTAAGGATTTACTGGAGCTTGTCTGGAAGGACTGGGTCTAGCTGTGGTAGGGTTAGATGGACTGGGCCTTGTTGGACTTGGAATAGGCTTAGGGCCAGATGGTGACCATTTCTGGGTGGCTTGAGAGTAACTTTGAGAGGATGAAGCAAGGGCTGAATATTGGTTTCTTAAAGGAGTAATGGATGTTAATGGTACAAGTGCCATAGGTTTAGCATAGGAAGCTTTAGTCCTGGGCTTGTCTGATATATTTTTTGGTTTGTCTGACATTTTGATCTTGTAAGAAATTCTTCAGTTAGAGTTTTTAAAATCTCATTTAAATGCTGATAAAATCGTTCGTCAAAAAGCATCGTGTAAATATGTAGAAACTTTTTCTTTTAATTCCTTTTGGAATGTGCATCTGAACTTTTCTAATCTGAGACTTTTGATGTTTTCTGGCTAAGGTTGTTTATAGGAATCTAAAGGTGATCTGTTTTCCTAAGACTTGGGTTGTTATCCCATTTTTATTTATCTTCATTTTGTAGAAAAGTGTTAGAAATGGAATTCCTAGCACGGTAGAATTGACCTTTTTACTAACGACAAAGGTGGTTTTAAACAGCTGAACATTATCCTGACAAACGTATACTTCTGGATATTTGTATTCTATCTGGATTTTCGTTGTTTGCTAACTGCAGTGTTGTTGACCCAATTATTAATTTTGATGATAAACAAAACTATTTGAGTATAACTCATTAAATTACTAATGATTTTGATTAAATGTTTAGTTTATAACTTGTTTAAATGATCAAAATCTTGAGAGAAATCAAGTTTGGAGCTCAATTCTAATGTCAAGGTAAGATTGCAGACATTAGAGTCAACACCTAGAATCACAGAGTCGACTCCGAAAAATGGCACAGCCTAGAGTCGACACCTGGAACATATAGAGTCAACTCCAACAAAAAAATAGAAAGATGGTTTTTCGGGTCTCAAATTAGAGTCAACCCCAGAAAAGTTAGAGTCGACTCCAGAAGCAAAATGTGTCGACTCCAGAAAAGTTAGAGCAGACTCCAAATCGGGCTGTTTGGGGATTTCAAGTTAGAGTCAACCCCAGGAAAGTCAGAGTCGACTCCAGATTGTCAGAAACAACTCTCAGATGTGTCAGAACATCTCTAAACCTACTTTTTACTTTAAATCTCAATGGCTATTACTTTATTTGTTCCTAACTTTTCTTCCATTTTGATTATAACGGATAGTTTTTATCTATTCTTAGTATTGGAAGAATCTATAAAAGGATGATGGATATGACCGTTTAAAGGGGAGAAAAAGAGGGAAAAACAAGAAAAATAGAAAAGAAAAAGAAGAGAAAAATCCAAGAGAAAATCAGAGAGAAAAATCAAAGGAAAGATCGTATTGATTTCCTGAAAGAAAAGAGAGAAATCCCTAGTCTTCACACTTTCATTTTGAGGAGATTTCCAAGTTTGAAGAAGCAAACGAGCAAGCCCTAGTTCCTATTTTTCAACAGTTCTTCTGAGCTTCAAGAGAATACTCAAGGAAGATCCATTCAAAAGCAAGGAAGAGGAGAAGAATCAAGCCATTGAAATCTGCAAATCAGGCTTTTATTTCTATCTCTTTGTTTGATTAGTAAATTTGTCTTATTTGCTCATTTAAGGAGCAATTACTGTATCAAACATTCTTATACTTCTTATGAACTGAGTCAATCAGGTGATTGAATCAGTTGAGGCAGTTTGCCTTGTGCAAGCAGTTGCTTGTGTGTAAGGTTTTGTGCTGGTGAACCTTGGAAACCAGCTGGGTTCGTTGTGCATTCGGAAAACAACAAGTTTGAGTTATGATCTTGTAAAACAACTATGCTGTAATCAAGGTTAATTATAGTGTGGACCCAAGAGGTACTTGGGAGTGGACGTAGGTGTAGGTACATCGAACCACTATAAAATTTATGTGTTTGCCGTGCTTGTCTCTGTGTCTCTTCCTTTTCATTTTCTCCTTGCATACTCTATCTTAACTATTGCATATCTGTGATCTATTTAAGGTTGGGGGTTTTACTTCAAAAGTGTTTAAATTTTTAAAAAGACCCAATTCACCCCCCCCCCCCCCCCCCCCCTCTTGTGTTGCTATCTGGGACAACAATTGGTATCAGAGCTAGTACTCACTCCTTGATCTAACAATCAAGAGTTAAAGATCCAAATGGCAGCTCAAGTTGGCTCAACCTTTTCTGAAGGACAATCTACAAATCATCCTCCTCTATTTAATGGTTCAAATTATTCTTATTGGAAAACTAGAATGAAAATCTTCATTCAAGCACTTGACTATGATCTATGGAGTATTATAGTCAATGGACCTCACACACCCACTACAAAACTTAATGGCATGGAAATTCCTAAACCGGAAACAGAATGGGATGAACATGATAAGAAATTTACACAACTAAATGCCAAGGCTATGAATATTTTGTACTGTTCTTTAGATGCAAATGAATTTAATCGTATATCTGTTTCCATGTCTGCTAAAGAAATTTGGGATAAATTAGAGGTTACCCATGAGGGAACCAATCAGGTAAAGGAATCCAAGATTAACATGCTTGTTCATAAATATGAATTGTTCAAAATGGATGCATGTGAATCTATTTCTGATATGTTTACAAGATTTACATACATTGTTAATGGTTTAAAAAGTCTTGGTAAATCTTATGATAACTCTGATCTTGTGAGAAAGGTATTGCGTTCTTTGCCTAGGACATGGGAAGCTAAAGTCACTGCAATACAAGAGGAAAAAGATCTGAGCACTTTACCTCTAGAAGAATTTTTGGGATCCTTGATGACTCATGAGCTTCAAGTCAAGTGATAAATGCATAAATAATTATCATTAAACCTATTAATTAATAATTTAACGTACCTATTATTATTTAATATTTTAATATTTATATAATATTTTAGATAAAATCTTATCAACTTAAAGAGCTCAATTTTAGGGATTTAACAACGCAAACGACACTCAAATAGGATTTAAGATGAGCTCGAAATTGATTTTTCATTGATTTATCTGTTTTAGCACAGATTTTAAAGTGAAGTCGACAAACCAAGTGCCGACTTCATCGTTTTCTCAGCCCCACGATTCTTCTCCGATTCCATTCTAACAGTTTCCTCCACCAATTAAGGAATAGATTAGATTGGAAGTTATCAAATTGAGAGAATTAAATTCCTTTAGAAGGAATTTAAATTTTATTGATTATTTATCTAGATTTCTTTTGTTATTTTCATTGCTTCCGCTGCGTTGTCTCTATTTTGAAACAGATTCTTCTCCGCGTCCTCTCCGCGTCAAGGCTGCATATGGAATTCTATAATAGCAGAGGAGGGAGAGCAATCGGTAGAGAGTTTTGGGGCGGTGTTCATCTGTGGATTGGAGGAGTTATCTGCTCGTGCCGTGGTTTGGAGTCCTAGGTGCTCTGTTCCCGCCGTTTGAAGAGCTGTTCCAGCCGTTTGAACACCCCTGTTCCAGGAGTTCCGTGGGAGGCCCGTTCATCTGTTCATCCGTAGGTGCCGTTTGAAGACCCCTGTTCTAGGAGTTCCGTGGGAGGCCCCGTTCATCTGTTCATCCGTAGGTGTAGAGTTCTTGGATGCTCTGCTTCGAGGCGTATGCAGAAGAGGGCCCGGTTTGGTTTAGGAATTTATTATAATCTGTTACTTTCTTAATGTCATAACTCTTTACTTTATATGAAATAAAATTTTTATTCATGATTAATTGTTATTAAATTATATTTAAGTGGAAATAATTTTAGACTGATCTATTCTTTAAAGGGACGGGTACGGACCGTGCTCTTATAGGATAGACCATATCTTGATTATTTTGCACTACTAATTATTTAATTAATTAAATTTATAAGTTTATTTCAAGATAATTGCTAAAGTCCCTGTGAAATCGATCCCTTACTCTCGCTATTCTAATAGTGAAATTAAGGTGTTTAAATCGTTACGCTACGACACGCATCAGGTTTTTGGCGCCGTTGCAGGGGACTTAAGTGTGTTATTTGAAAAAAAAATTTAAAAAAAAATAAAATATATAAAAAATATATAAAAATTAGATTAATTTTCTCTTAATTTTGAATAGTTATTGCCGCTTTATTTTATTTCCTTAATTGTTAGAATTGCATATTTTATTTTTAACATAAAAAAATTATTTTTCCTTCTTGCCACAAATCCAATTTTAACCTAATCAAATTTTCCTTTTAATTAAATTACCTAAAAAAAACTAGAAAGAAAACTCTAAGACACCTTCCATAAAATATAATTAATTTAAGGAAATAAAAAAAATTATATAAAAATAAAAATAAATATATAAATAAAATAATTATTTTATTTTCTATGCTATAGATTGACTTAGGTGAATTTATTTTCTGCAAAACTCAAAATTTTTCCATTGACATCTCATAATTTATTAGGAAATTAGAAACTTAAAAAAAAATTAAAGAAAAAAAACTATTTGCTTTAGAGTCATTGGTAGGGTGTATGCTTGGTCGTCGGTCGTTACAACCCAACCTTATACCCTTAGATCTTGAGATAGAAAGATCTATTAGAGCAAACAGACTCAGAATTATGGATCCTAATAACGAAAATAATCAACCACGACAGTTGAAAGAGTATTTCACTCCTTCAAGGTATACCTACTCTCCCTGCATTCAAGTGCCTCAAATAGAGGCTGCCCAATATGAAATTAAGTCAAGTGTAATCTAAATGTTACCATCTTTCTATGGACTTACAAATGAGGATCCCTACAAACACTTAGATGAATTCTGGAAATTTGCTCAACTATCAAGATTCAAAATTTCTCTGATGATGCACTTAGGCTTAAATTATTCCCTTTTTCCCTAAAAGATAAAGCCAAATATTGGTTAAATTCATTAGACACTGTTATAATTTCAACTTGGGATCATCTTCAGAGAGAATTTCTTAAGAAATATTTTCCTATAGGAAAAACGAATCAAATTAGAAAAGCTATAACAAGTTTTTCCCAGATAGATGGAGAAATGTTCCATGAGACATGGGGAGATTCAAAGAACTAATTAGAAAATGTCCACATCATGCTATACCTAAACGGCAACTGGTTCAGTGCTTTTATGATGGATTATCAGAAAAGCACCGATAAATGGTTGACGCTTCATGTGGTGGGACATTTATGTTAAAAAATGAACATGAAGCTTGGCAACTCTTTGAGATATTGAGTGAGAATTCATTACATCATATGTCAGTTGCTCGTCGAGACCCTCCCGTAGAACTAAAAGAGGTGGAATATATGAAATAGGTCACTCTACAGATATCTATACTAAGGTAGATGAATTATCCCATAAANATTACATCACATGTCAGTTGCTCGTCGAGACCCTCCCGTAGAACCTAAAAGAGGTGGAATATATGAAATAGGTCATTCTACAGATATCTATACTAAGGTAGATGAATTATCCCATAAACTTGACCGGATTCTACAAGTTGGAAACATCTCTTCCCCATCTACTCAATTACATGAGGTCTGCATAATTTGTTCGAGTCCAACCCATTCTATAGGTGAATGTCCAGCTGCATACCAATTTCCTGAACTTGTTCAAGAGCAAGCCCACCAAGCCCAAACCCGATTAGCTCCTAGAACAGGAAATGATCCATTTTCAAATACTTACAATCCTGGCTGGCGAAATCACCCAAATTTTTCTTGGAAACCTCAACCTGTAACCAATTCATCGATCAGACCTAATTATCAAGAAACCAATTTTAGAAGCATGCCATATTCACAATATCCAAACATCCCACAACCTCCACCGAATAATCAGCCTACTTTTGAAGACAAAGTGTTACAAGCATTGAAAGGGCTAGAAATGAATACTCAAATCCTTCACTCCCACACAATCTATTGCAAAACTAGAAACTCAGATAGGTCAATTAGCCACAGCATTCAGTAGAAGGGAGGAGGGTAAGTTACCTAGTCAGCCTATCGATAACCCGAAAGGACAATTCATGGCTGAGGGTTCCAATAGTCCTGACAAATTCCCAGAACATGCTAAATCAGTCATGACTCTCAGAAGTGGAAAAACATTGAACCCACCTGAACCAACCCAGAAATTAGAAGTGGCTAAACCAGAAAAGAGAAGAAATGAAGAAGAAAAGGAATTCAATGATCAAGCAATCATACCTAAAGCCCCATTCCCTAGTGCTTTAGAATCTCCTTTGCCTTCAGATAAGAAGAATATAAAAATGAATGAGATGCTTGAGTTATTTAAGCAAGTCCAAATAAACTTACCTCTTCTCGATGCTATCAAGCAAGTTCCAGCTTATGCCAAATTTTTGAAGGATCTATGCACACAAAAACGGAAAGCCAAGACACAAATACCAAAAAAGATACATTTGACTGAGCAAGTCAGCTCAGTTGTTCAGCAAATAACCCCACCCAAACTAAAAGATCCTGGTACCCCGATTATATCATGTGTCATAGGAAACTTCACAATCAAGAAAGCATTATTAGATTTGGGTGCGAGTGTAAACCTTCTCCCAAGTTCAGTGTATGAATTATTCGGATTTGGAGAGTTGAAACCCACGACAGTAACACTACAATTGGCAGATAGATCAGTCAAAGAACCTCGTGGAATATTGGAAGATGTATTAGTAAAGGTGGATGAATTCTATTTTCCTGTCGACTTCCTTGTGTTAGATATGGAATCTAGCGGTAATCCTAACCAAATTCCCATCATCCTTGGAAGACCTTTTCTAGCTACTGCTAATGCATGTATAAATTGTAGAACAGGTGTGATGGATGTATCTTTTGGAAACAAGAAGATGAGATTAAATATTTTTAATGCTTCCCAAGGACCACCTGTGTATGATTTAAATGAAGTAAACATGATAGAGGAAGTAGTAGATAAGAAATTTTAAAGTTTGATTGATTCGGATCCTTTACAAACATGTCTTACACATTTTGGAATAGATGACTTTGATATTGATGAGTACACCAAAGAGATAAACATGTTATTAGAACCACCTAAGTTCGACACCATCCCTCCTTGGACTATAAAATATGAACCACTTCCAACTAAACCAAGTCCTTTAATACCATCCTTGGAAGAACCACCCCAACTAGAATTGAAACCTCTTCCAGATGACTTAAAATATTCATTCCTTGGACCCAATGATACCCTTCCGTAATCATTGCATCTACCCTAACCTCTGAGCAAGAAGATAAATTGGTAGATGTACTTAAAGAACATAAAGAGGCAATTGGATGGACAATAGCTGATCTTAAGGGAATTGACCCTTCCGTTTGCATGCACCACATTCATAGTGAAATTGAAGCCAAACCACATAGAGACATGCAACGAAGGCTAAATCCAAACATGAGGGATGTTGTTAAGAAAGAAGTAAAATGGCTTGATGCTGGTATATTTATCCAATTTCAGATAGCCAATGGGTCAGTCCAATCCAAGTAGTACCTAAAAAATCGGGTATTACCGTGATTAAAAATGAAAAGGGCGAATCAATTCCTACTCGCACATCAACTAGTTGGAGAGTGTGTATAGATTATCGAAAGTTGAATGCCGTGACTAGGAAAGACCACTTTCCTTTGCCTTTTATCGATCAAATTCTAGAACGGCTAGCGGGACAAAGTTTCTTTTGTTTCTTAGATGGATATTCAGGATACAATCAAGTCCCAGTATTTCCTGCAGATCAAGAAAAGACCACCTTCACTTGTCCCTTTGGAACATTTGCCTTTAGACGCATGCCGTTTGGTCTTTGTAATGCACCAGCCACTTTTCAACGATGTATGTTGGCCATATTTTCTGATATGATTGGTCAATTTTTGGAAGTATTTATGGATGATTTTTTAGTTTTGGTGCATCATTTGATAGCTGCCTCGAGAACTTGACTAAGGTACTGAAACGATGTATGGAAATGAATTTAGTCCTAAGTTGGGAGAAGAGCCATTTTATGGTTCGTGAGGGAATTGTGCTCGGACACATTGTTTCAGAGCGAGGTATTGAGGTTGATAAAGCCAAGGTTGAATTGATCTCAAATCTACCACCCCCAACCTCAGTTAAACAAGTACGATCTTTCCTTGGTCATGCTGGTTTTTATAGCTTCATCAAAGATTTCAGTAAAATTTCTCGACCATTGTGTAATTTGTTGACCAAGATAGTTCTTTTAATTTTGATAAGATTGTCTAACAGCCTATAACATCCTTCGAACTGCTTTGACCACTGCACCAATTATCAAGCCCCCAGATTGGACCATACCTTTCAAAATCATGTGTGATGCTTCTGATTATGCTGTAGGGGCAGTTCTAGGACAGAAACTCAATCGAGAACCCCATGTAATTTATTATGCTAGCAAAACTCTTTCAGATGCACAAATGAACTATACTACCACTGAAAAAGAATTACTAGCAGTTGTGTTTGCCCTAGAAAAGTTTAGATCATATCTGTTAGGGTCTAAGGTTTTAGTTTATTCAGATCATGCAGCGTTGAGGCATCTTATATCAAAAAAGGATACAAAACCCAGACTGATTAGATGGATCCTTCTACTACAAGAATTTGACTTAGAAATCTTAGATAAGAAGGGTTCTGAAAATATGGTAGCAGATCATATCTCTAGGATCTCAGTGGAATACAATAAAGAAATAATCAGAGATAGTTCCCTGATGAGCAACTATTCTCAATTTCCCATAGCAGTCTTCCCTGGTTTGCCCACATTGTGAATTATTTGGCAACAGGAAAAGTACCTTCCCACTGGACAAAACAAGAAAAAGATAGATTTTTCTCACAAATCAAATATTACTTTTGGGAAGACCCTGAATTATTTAAGTACTGTTCAGATCAGGTGATTAGGCGATGTGTCCCGAGAGTGAATTCAAAAGTATACTTAACTTCTGTCATTCTCTTGCCTGGGGACATTTTAGTGGAAAGAAAACTGCAGCAAAGGTACTGCAAAGTGGGTTTTATTGGCCAACTCTTTTTAAAGATGCACATGAATTTAGCCGTAATTGTCTCCAATGTCAACAAACAGGAAATATATCTCGAAAAGACATGATGCCCCTAAACCCTATCTTGGTTGTAGAAATTTTTGATGTATGGGGTATTGATTTTATGGGCCCATTTCCTTCCTCTTTTGGATTTGAATACATTCTAGTGGCAGTTGATTATGTGTCAAAATGGATTGAAGCCATGGCAACTCGAACCAATGACCATAAAGTTGTAATCAAGTTTATTCAGCATAATATCCTTAGTCGTTTTGGATGCCCAAGGGCTATAATTAGTGATGGGGGTACACATTTCACGAATAGACACTTTGAAGGATTAATGAACAAATATGGAATTACTCATAAGGTAGCTACACCTTATCATCCCCAAACTAGTGGCCAAGTTGAAATATCAAATAGAGAAATTAAACATATCCTTGAGAAAATGTCGCAAAGACCATGATGGCATTATGGGCTACGAATACATCTCATAAGGTAGCTGTGGCCAAGTTGAAATATCAAATAGAGAAATGTGAGACTAGGAAAGATTGGCAGAACGTTTGGATGATGCATTATGGGCTTATCGGAATGTCTCGGCTCGTATTTGGAAAAGCCTGTCATTTACCTGTAGAATTAGAACACCGTGCATTTTGGGCTATCAAGCAATTTAATTATGATATGAAAAATGCAGGTGTCAATAGAAAACTCCAATTGAATGAGTTAGAAGAGCTACGAAATGAGGCATATGAGAGCTCAAAAATTTATAAAGAACGAACCAAAGCATATCATGACAAATTTATTAGTAGAAAAACTTTTGAACCAAATCAAAAAGTATGGCTTTACAATTCAAGATTACATCTTTTCCCTGGAAAACTTCGTTCACGATGGAATGGACCTTTTATAGTAACTCAAGTATTTCCCCATGGAGCTGTAGAGCTTAAAGACCCCAAGCAAGGAAATACATTCAAAGTAAATGGCCAACGTTTGAAACCATATATAGAAGAAATTAATGATGGAGAAGTTGTTGAATCAATTGATCTTGTGAACCCAACACTATCATAATAAGTAGCACAGTCTGGCTGAAGACTTTAAACTTAGCGCTCTTGGGAGGCAACCCAGTTTATTAGTTATTTTTAACTTTCTGTTCTTTTAGTATGACCAGAGAAGAGCAACAGAAGCAGATTGAAAGAAGATGGCAACAATGAAACTCCAACCTTCAAATACTCTACCAGGTAGTATCTTTCCTTGAAATTAATTTTTCTTCCATTAGGGACAATGAAATTAAGTTGGGGGGGAAGAATAAGTAAATCCTCGAGTAAAACTATAATCAGATGTGTGTACCAAATTCTGTCTCGATTTGAAGTTAATCAAGCAGTCTATTAATGAATTAATGGTTAGATTATTTTTGAGATACTGAGGAATAAATTATTAAGAAAACCTAATAAAAGGTAGGGTTTAGCCCAGAAAAATTTTTAGAATAATTTCAGACCCTCTGACCACTGATCTTAATAGTACAATCTACTTAATAAGGGTATGGGTGAAAATGTCATTCAAAAAAAAAGAAAAAAAAAAAAATCTCTCTTAAAGTTAATAAATTAGGTTCTTAGCATTTTCACTAAGTAACCGGGCCCCGTCACCTAAGAAAGTGATGTTGTTCGCGTAAAAAGGTGAGAATGTAAAAGAACCTAAGTAGAGTCAGTCCTACCTAAAGCCTTTTTGACTCGAGTCAGTAAGTCCGAGGGGTGTTTTACACCTAATGCCCTAAAACCAATTGGTTTGGGAGCCATTGGCCTAAAGCTCGCTACAAGGGTTAATTAGAAAGCAAGGGGTTAGGACATTGCACTGACTTTACACACAAATAAATAAATAAGGGGACTAAATTACAAAAAGATACTACACCCAACCCAAATTAAGTTAGAAGACTTAAACATAGAAGTGGAAAGTTGGCGAAGGAAGACTTCTATAAATTCTTATGGACTATACTCTATCATTAAATGGGTAAACTTAATAATCCGATGAAGTACCTCCCTTATGATCTAACCAGAAATTTTTTTAGAACTGTAAGATAACTGTCAATTCTTAGACTAGCTTGGTACATATTTTTAAATTTTTTATTTGCTCGAGGACGAGTAAGATTCAAGTTGGGGGGAGTGATAAACGCATAAATAATCATCATAAATATATTAATTGATAGGTTAAATTACCTTTATTATTTAATATTTGATTATTTTATATAATATTTGGTAAATCCTTATTAACTTAAAAAGCTCAATTTTAGGAGTCCAACATGTAAACGGCACTCAAATCGGACTTAAAATAGCTCGGAATTGAATTTACAATGATTTATTTGTTTCTACACGCATCTCAAAGCAAAGTCGGCTAACCAATTGCCGAGTTCATCGTCTTCTCGCACGAATTTTCCTTTTTTTTTCTCTTAATTCTTTTTCTCTTCCGATTCAATCATTCCCCCCACCAATCAAGAAATAAATTGGATTGAAAATTCTCAAATTGGAAGTATGAACTGCAAATGGAAGGAATTTTGATCCCGTCCGCGATCTCTCCGGATTTCTCCGCATCCGCGTTGTCTCTGCATCGAGCATCTAATATTGAAACAGGAAGCGCGTCTTCTCTGCGTCTGGGCCTCTACAAATAGCAGCAAAGGGTAGAGTTCGGAGAGAGCGATTGGGAGTTCTGCAGGAGTTCGGAGGAGTCCCCATGAGCCGTTCGTGGGTTCATAAGGCGTCTGTCCGGAGGTTCTGCGTCTGTGGGTTCGTGGAGGCTCTGTTTCGGAAGCTGTTCATGAGGCATCTGTTCGTGGCTTGGAGGCATCTGCGGAGGAAGAACAGAAACTTCGCCTTGGTTCAACCTGGCTTGGTTCAGCCAGTCTTTGGTTCGGTTCAAAAAAAAAATTGTTGCGTTCTTAATGTCAGAAAATAAAACTTTTAATTTTAATTTTAATATACACTCTTGGATGCTATGAAATAAAACTTTTATTCATGTTTAATTCTTATTGAATTCTATTTAAGTGGAAATAATTCTTGACTAGTCTATTCTTAAAAGGGATGGACCGTGATCTACGGGTACGGGCCGTGCTCTTATCAAGATAGATCATATCTTAATTATTTTTCACTACTAATTATCTATTTATTTAAATTTATAAATATATTTTAAGATAACCGCTAAAGTCCCTATGGATTCGATCTCTTATTCTTGCTATTCTATTAGTGAAATTAAGGTGTTTTAATCGTTGCGCTACGACACGCATCAGCAGTCTTTCTTCTTTATTTTTATGTGGAATAGTTTCGCGTGCGAGTTACTGAGTTTTTCTGAATCGCTCCTAGGCTATTACTTTAGGAGACTAATCAATTGCAATCATTAATCATATAAAATTTACTTGCATGCGAATCGGTCCTGCATCACAAAGCAGCCCAAAAGCGGCCTCAGCTCATAGGCGGCTCCTAGGAAGCCCCAGTTCACAAAGTAGCCCAGAGGCAGCCTCAGTGCATAAGCGGCCCAGAGGCGACCCTAGCTCATAGGCAGCCCTAGCTCCTAGGTGGTCCCAACTCCTAGGCAGCCCTAGTTCACAAAGCGGCCTAGAGGCGGTCCTAGCTCATAAGCGGCCTAGAGGCGGCCCTAACTCATAGGCGGCTCCTAGGTGGCCCTGGCTCCTAGGCGGCCCCAATTCACAAAGCGGCCCGAGGTGGCCCCAGCTTATAGGCTGTCTCATTCTCCTTTCATCCCTGAACTCAACTATTAGCTTCCCAAGCAAGCCTTCACTTCTAACAAGGACAGGCCACCAGTCATCTCTGATTCATATATGTCTAATAAGATAAACTCTACTGATTCTAGCACAATCCCAAGAAGTCATAATCCATCATGAAGCTTTAATTGCCTGGATGAGATGAACTCAAAAAGTCATCATTCTTTATGAAGTTTTAATGACTCTGGCTAGATAAGCCTCAAAAAGTGATCATCTGCCATAAAGTACTACTCACCTAGCTGTTTAGATGGGATGAATCCAACCCCACTAGTTCTAACATTCTATTGGTAAAAATCATGGCTCATCATGAGATTCCAATGTTATCCAATAAGCCATGCAGACCCAAAGCAGCAACAAAACGAGTAAGAGGGACCCCTGACCATGGTATGAACACTGAAGCAAACACTTAGAGAATTTTCTCACCTTCTTCCTAACTCTCATTCGAGCTTCTTCAAGCTCACGACTGTGATTCTAATCACTAACTTGAGCGTGTAAGGGTTCCCATCGAAATATCCGGTCCCCGGGACTTCTTACAGATCTCGGAGTTGAGGCGAAGCTTCTTCATCAAGGTCACGGTCCATTCACTGACGCTCAAAGATGTTAGCTCAAGGTGATCATGCATCATCAAATTGGCATTCCAGGTAGGGGTGACAGTGCTGATCAGAAAAGGATAGCTCTATAACTCTGAACTACAAGCTTGCCCTCTCTTGAACAATAATGATGGTGATACATATTCAGGAGGCTTCTGCCAGTTATACTGGGGGGCATTCCTCCCACACCGAGCAACCAGAGGCTAATCCCCCTATTCTTTCTTCGCCACCAATCTTATTACTCCCTATGAACAACTGGCCACACTTACCCAACAAGTCCAAGCTCTTATTGGGGCGGTCCGTGAGTTTCAAGGGCAATAGTTGGTGGCTGTTCAGCAGCTACCCGGGCATCCCATACCACTTGCTATAGTTCCTTCGGCTAGTCAATAATCTACCTACAAAAGATCCTCTCGAAAGGAGTATCGCTATCGTCATGCTCCATTCAGGCACCACCTCCAAGAAACTTCCAAAAGGTTGTGGTCTTCTACGTGCCACTCGAGTAGGCCCTCTTTTAAACGTAGATGGAGAAAAGAGCCCAGGCGGATACACCGCCATCAGCATCACTGCTCTCCCCGTTCATCTTCTGAATCAATGAGCGAGGACCTTAAGTGCTAGATGAAGAGGCGTTTGGAGGAGCAAGACCGGCGGTTGGAGGAGCTCAGTCAGAAGCTCAATAATCAACCAGATATGGATTATGATACTCGTCCACCCCTCACCCATCAAATTATGGAAGAGCCTGTTCCTCACATGTCTCGTCTTCCCCAGCTGGATCCTTATGATGCCACTACGGATCTACTGGATCATCTGAAGAGTTATAAAACTTTCATGCAAGTTCAAGGGACAACTGATGTCCTTCTATGTATTGCTTTCCCTGTTACCCTTGGAAGGTTGCACATGCTTGGTATTCTCATCTTCTCTCATGCAGCGTCGACTCCTTCTGATAGTTGAAAAAAGCTTTCTTAGCACACTTTGATGCCTGCTGGAAGATTCTCGGGTAATGGATAGTCTGTTCTCCGTTCAGCAGAAGGAAGGAGAACTTTTAAAGGATTTTGTGGCCTGATTCAACACGGTGGCCCTTGAGGTCTACTATCTCGATGATGCTGTGGCCACCTGACCCTGAAGCGAGGACTCCATCTCTTTTGCTTCACCTATTCATTAGACAAGAAGCCTCCTAGTTCCTATGCCTAGCTTTTGAGTCACGCACAAAGGACCTACCATTTAGCCTCCCCTCCAAAGTCAAGGAATGAAAATCTTGTTTCCTATTCGCCCATGTGGATGGAGTGAGGATGAGTTGGAGAAATCATGACGTCGGCCCCAACAAAAACTCCACCATGGATGAAAGGGACCGAGAGCTCTTTGATCGCTTGACGTCCTCCGAAATCCCATCCTGCAAGGAGCTATTGGCCGAGCCCAACCTCTATGAGGCTAGTTTGGCCCTAGCGGTTGGTGAGCACGAGATCCCGCTCTTCTTATTCTCTTTGCCTATTCATTTTTCTTTTTGACAGTCGGTTCCTTGTGCAGCGATGAAGTTGCCCACCAAGCGACTAAAGGCGGCAATCCAGAGGAAAAGGAAGGAGGCCAGTGAGGTGGTGAGGCCGGTCAAGAAGTCTCGGCGGAAGGCCCAGGGCAAGTTGGCCCAGGCCTTCGCGGCTTCTATGGAGCCGCTCCCATGGAGGAGCCGAGGTAGAGTGTCCCGGCCGAGTCGCCAATGAGAGGAGATGCCCCCGCCTTGGCCAAGGCGGGATCGGAGAGAAGGGGCTAATTGGCCCAGGTGGAAGAGGCCGGGGATGGGCCTCCGGCTCCTACTGAGCTGGTGGAGGTGGTCGACCTAGAGGCCAAGGATGAAACCTCGGTCCCCATCGGGCCGGTGGAGGCGGCCAACTTGGGGGGCCAAGGGCAGACAACCGGCCCCTCCCAAGCCAGAGGCAGGAGGGATCGCCCCAGAGGCTAGAGATGAAGAGAGACCAGCAGACAATGGTGGGACAGAGCCAACAACCCCACTACTATCACTCGACCAGGGGTCCAGTGCCAAAGAACCACGACGGCTGTCGAGGTTCTCAGCTGTGGATAGCAAGCGACTGGTAGACCATCTATTGGAGAAGAGCCACCTACCAAAGTTCCACGAGCAGCTCAATCGCGAGCCCGTCTCTAGGATCCTTGATGTGACGTACGTGTTAGTGCTCCAGGTAACTTTCCTTCACACTGTTCTTCTTCTTGTCATTTTAATATGAGCTTTGACTAATTCCTTGACCTTTGCAGACAACTAACGAGATTCTCACCCTCTAGAATGCCATGGTCCAGACCGATGACGCATTCGTGCACTCCTAGGAGCGGATGGCCAAGTATCGAGCTCGGTGCAAAGAGGTGGCTGAGAAGCTAGCCGAGGCTCAGGCCTAGGAAGCGGCCCTGGCTGACAAGCTTCGGGCCACCAAGGCTGCCTGCGCCAACTTGGAGACTCGCTTCTAGGAGGCCAAAGGAAAGGCGGCGGCCGAGTTTGACCGGTCCTTGGCGGTTGAGGCCAAGTGGGTGGAGGCCATGGCGAGACTGGCGCTGGCCAACGAGAAGCTGAAGGAGCTGGCGCAGAACCTGGGCGATGTTGAAGATTGGGCTGAGGCAGCTGAGGCCAACGCCCGCGCCGCCGAGGAGAGGGCCGCCCTGGCAGAGTCGGACGCCCCAAAGAGAGAAGGGCCGATGCCGAGGCTTGAGCCCAGGACGCCGAGTGATCATTGTCGTTGGCAGTCAAAAATAAAACCTACTCACTATTATAGCTAGTGGTGAATCGGATCGTATCCTCGCAGATCAAGAGCAATTATTTCATGAAAGAGAAAAAGAAAATTTATCTATAAAGGATTATATTAAGAATAGTGATTATTAAAAGATAATAACTAATTAATTAACAAAATTCAAATAGCAGGAGAAGCAACCCAGAATCTGAATCCACCATGCAAATAGGTTTTATCTTCTTTTTCTAATGTTGCAATAGTCATAATTTTTGCAAATTTAAAATTAAAATAATTTATCTCTTGTCAAGCATGGACTGTATCAGAAGATCACGGCACGTCCTCTTAGAGTATAAATTATCTAATAATTGCAAGGTTAAGGGTCTAATCTATCATACTATGATCTGTCTCTCTTAGGCACGTACCGTGCCCTGAGATCACGGTACATCGATAGAGGGTACAGGCCGTGTATGCCAGATCAAAACCTCAATCAAAAAAATAACTCAAAAGATATAATAAAGAAGAGCATAATTTTTATTGCATAGAAATTAAGAACAAAAAGAAAGATAAAACCTAATTACAGGCTTCATCATCATCCCAAGTTGAAGAAATCTAGCCACGCATTGCTGCTGCCAGCATCCCCTCCATAATTTTCCTCTTTCAAGCCTAAAATACAATGATCTAAATAAAAGAAGAATAAAAAGAGCTTTGTAGAAAATGCCCCCCAACTACTGCCTAAAGTCATCCTTTTATAGAGCTCGTCTAGGATTTTCTCCTAGTCAAAGTTGGAGTCCATCGGGCGCTCAAGATCATTCAGATATTATGAGAAAATTTCTCAACCATCCGTTCAACATCACCTGCCTTATTTTTCACCGAGAATCATGCGAAATCATCTCTTTCTTCTTTTTTGGGCAAACCGAGTCCTGATTTGAGTATCGTCTGCATTGTTGGACTCCAAAAATTAAGCTCTTTCCATCTATAGGCTTCTTTTCTATAAACATCCATAAAAAGTATCAATTCTTAATAAATTTAAAGTAATTAATATTTATTTTAATAGTTAAATTGGGATAATAAATAGACTTATCACACCCCCCAACTTAATCATTGCTAGTCCCTTAGCAATGTAATTAAAATAAAACCATGCTTCACTAAAATTCTTTTTTGCAAAATTAAATCTAGGCTTAAGGTTAAAAGAAGATAGCAAGTATCACTAACTAAGTATTGAGTTTCTGAAGTAAATTTTGCTATCAGAACTATCAGAAACTTTCTTAGAGTTCATCTATAGATCTACAGCACTTATGTTTGTGATGGCTAACTTAGCATTTCGGTACTAGCTTGTAAGAAACAATGGTATCTTTGCTTATCACTTATTTTGATCAATTTTTTATATACCCTCAAATTAAGCACATGACCTGAGGTAGCTTTCACACTGCCTGATATATATTATTTATTTATTTTTAATTTTTTAGCAATATCTTTACATTGCCCATTTTTTGATGTGAACAACAATGCTTACTTAGGCGAAGGTGCCGGTTACTCAATGGAAAACCAATGTTTAGACTTATTATATATATATATATCAAGCAGGTAGCTCTTTCCTTAAATTCAAGTTTCTCTCATTGGGGTGTATATCAATTACCAATTTTCAGTAATAATTGAATCTCCAATTGACCTTACAACTAATCCTAATTTACCTTGTTAGTGTGCATGTGCAATGGAAGTGCTAATAGCTTTTAGATGACCTAAGTAGGTTACTAAAAGTTTGACCAACTAGTCTACTCCTTGGCTCTCTACAGTAATTAGCTAATACTTTCTAACTCTATTACCTTTTCGTAGTTAATTTTGCTCAAGAATTTCTTTCATAGCACATGATTTATAAAAATTTTAAATTTTTTTTAAAAAATGCCAAGGTGTTTTCAAAATATTTTTCAAAAAGGTTTCTTTACCCCCCAGCTTAATTCCCATTGTCCTCAATGAAGTAAGGAAGAATGAAACAAGGAGAAATACCACCTAAATGAGATATGCCTTGTGTAATGTTAGGAGTAATCGTGCGAAGTAGTCTTTTATTCCTAAAAATAAGAATCATGAAATAAAGGTTAGAACATAAAAATTTTGGGTTGCCTCCCAAAAAGCGCTAAGTTTAACGTCTTCAGCTGTTATGGCTCACTTTGATTACCATCATCAAGGAGTTTGATGATCTCTTTCCTTACTACTTCCTTCATGGTTGGTTTAAGTTTTCTTTGGGGGTCTCTTATAGGCTTGGTTTTCTCCCTTAAGTGAATCTTATATTGAATGATCGAGGGGCTAATCCCTTCTTGTAAGGAGTCTAGGTCGGTTGAAATAATCATAGGCAATGTTTCTGATTGACCTAGATATGCATAGTTGAGATGCTTGGGAAGTAGTTTCAGTTCTAATGTGAGTGCTTCTTTATTGATGGTTTGGGTAATGGTTCAGGTACTTTCTCTAGTGGTTTAGTTGGAAGTTTCCATTTTAATTTTTCATCAATTATAGCAACCTCATTAATTTGCTTCCATCTTGGTTTATGCAGGTTTCTAGGTCAAGCTTTTCATCACTAAGGTCAATTGGATCATAAACAGTATCCTGAACATAATTTGAGTCGCTCGTTTGATGTGTATTGGTAAGATTAAAAATATTAAGATCAATTGACATATTCCCAAAGGAGAGTTTCATTAATCCATTTCGATAATTAATTAGGGCATTAGCTGTGGCCAAAAATGGTCTACCTAAAATCATTGGGATGTGGCTTTTTGGGTTTGTCACCGGTTTAGTTTCTAAAATCACAAAGTCCAATGGGTAGATAAAGTTACCAACTTTGATCAATACATCCTCTACTATTCCCTTTGGTACTTTCAAAGAGTGATCAGCTAGTTGTAGGATCATTTTCGTAGGCTTTAGTTCTCTTAACCCTAGTTGCTCATATACAGAGTATGGCAATATATTAACACTTGCCCCTAAGTCTAATAGAGCTCTATTTATGAGGGTGTTCCCCATAATGCATGAAATAGTGGGTGATCCTGTATCTTTATATTTTACTGGCATGTGGTTTGATAGATAAGAGCTCACACTGGCTACCAGAAAGGCTCTCTTGGGCACATTGATGGTCTTCTTTTTGGTACATAGATTCTTAAGGAATTTGGCATAAGCTGGGACTTGTTGGATTGTGTCCAGTAAGGGGATGTTCACTTTAACTTGCTTAAAGACCTCCAAAATCTTATCAAATTGGGCTGAATTTTGATTAGACTTAAGTCTATTTGGGAATGGTGCTACAACCCTAATTTTTTGTTTATCTTCTTCTGACATGGGCTCAACTGGTGGGTTGGCCATTATATTAGACTCTGATGCCTCAGGTGTTTCGGGCTGACCTAGCTCAATAAGTTGTTTAAGTGGTGGGACTTCTAATTCTTCTTCTTCATGCATATCCATCTGATTATCTATTTGATTTCTAAATTTTAATGTATGAATGACACTTAGTTGGTTAATCTGGGCTCCTTGTTTGGATCCTTGGATGTTTAGGTTCCTAGGGTTAGCTTCGGGCTGACTCGGTTGCTTACCCCACTCTCTTTCACTGAATGCTGTGGCTAGTTGACCTATCTGGGTTTCTAGTTTTGTAATGGATTGTGTGTGAGTGAAGAAGTTGAGTATTCATTTCTAGCCCTTTCAATGCTTGTAACACCTTCTCTTCGAAAGTAGGATCATGATTATTTGGTGGAGGTTGAGGAGCACTTGGATATTGAGAATACGATATGCTTCTGAATTGGGTCTCCTGATAGTTAGGCCTAATTGATGTTGGACTGATGATAGGTTGGGGTTTCCATAAAAAATTGGGTTATTTTGCCAGGTAGGATTGTAAGTATTTGAATATGGACCATTTTCTTGTCTATGAGCCATTCGGGTTTGGGCTTGGTAGGCTTGCTCTTGAATAAGCTCAGGAAATTGATATGTGGCTGGACATTCACCTATAGAATGGGTCGGACTCGAACAGATTATACAAACCTCATATAATTGAGTAGATGGGGAAGAGGTGTTTCTAACTTGTAGAATTCGATCAAGTTTTTGGGATGGTTCATTAATTTTGATATAGATGTCTATAGACTGACCTATGTTGTATATTCCCCCTCTCTTAGGTTCTGTGGGAGGATCTCTACGGGCAGTATACATGTGGTACCAGGAATTTTCACTTAGAGTTTCAAAAAGCTGCCATGCCTCATGTTCAATTTTTAGCATAAATGTTCCTCCATATGAGGTATCCACCATTTGTCGATGCCTTTCTGATAATCCATCATAAAAACATTGAACTAACTGCCATTTAGGTATTGCATGATGCGGACATTTCCTAGTTAATTCTTTTAATCTCTCCCACGTTTCATGAAACATTTCTCCTCTAACTCAAAAAATTGGTTAGGGCTTTCCTAATTTGATTTGTTTTTTCTATAGGAAAGTATTTCTTAAGAAATTCCCTCTAAAGTTGGTCCCAAGTTGAAATTATAATGTCTAGTGAATTTAACCAATATTTGGCTCTATCTTTTAGGGAGAAAGGGAATAACTTAAGCCTAAGTGCCTCATCGAAGAAATTTTGAATCTTGATAGTTGAGCAAATTTCTCAGAATTCATCTAAGTGTTTATATGGATCTTCATTTGTAAATCCATGGAAAGCTGGTAACATTTGGATTATACTGGACTTAATTTTATATTGGACAACCTTTACTGGAGGCACTTGAATGTAGGGAGAGTAGGTATACCTTGAAGGAGTAAAATACTCTTTTAACTGCCGTGGTGGATCATTTTCGTTATTAGGATCCATAATTCTAAGTTTGTTTGCTCTAAAAGTTCTTTCTATCTCAGGATCTAAGGGTATAAGGTTGGGTTACAATGATCGACAACCAAGCATACACCCTACCAATGACTCTAAAGCAAACAGTAATTTAATTTTTTTTTATATAATAGAAGAGAAAGAATAAGATTCTAAAGAAAATATCCTAAAAGATTCCTAGAACTAAGAGCAATGAATAATTTAATTAGGTTTTAATAATTCTTAGCAATCAAGTTAACAAAGATTATACTCTCTACTCTAGGTTTACCCTAGATCTAGACAACTCCTAACTTCCAAGACCACCTTGGAGCCCTCCAAGTCAAAAATTAGCTGATCAACTAGTCAGTTAAGGGTAAGGTCAGTGGGGGTCCCCCTGTTGCTTACTAGGTAAGCGAAAAGAACCAATTAAGTAACCACTTTCCTTTCCTTTTCTAGATACCAGTTAAGTAGTCAATCTCGACCCGGTCCAACTCTTTTGGATACCTTGTCCTATTGAGTTCGATTTTCTCAGGGCTGACGTCTAGTTAATTTTAGATTTAAAGGCTTGGGGTAATGCAAAATGAAGGATGTAATTTGTGGGCCAAGGAAGGATGATCAACTCTCCACCTTATCTTAATTAAGGGTTTGTGTCCTTAAGTTAATTATGAAAATGATATGCAACAAGCAAATGTCTAGCTCTTGAAATTATCAAACAAAATTAATCTAATTATTTTTTTTAGATTTTTGTGATTAAGTTTCTAATTTTCTAATAAATTATGAGATGTTACTGAAAAAATTTTGAGTTTCGCAGAAAATAAATTTACCTAAGTCAATCTAAGCATAGAAATAAAATATTTTATTTTTATTTTTATTATACTTTATTTTTATTTATTTATTTATTATTATTATTTTAATTTCTTAAATTAATTTTTTTATGAAAAGTGTCTTAGGGTTTTCTTTTAGGTTCTTTTAAGGTAAGTTAATTAAAAGGAAAAGTTGATTAGGTTAAAAGTGAATTTGTGATAAAAAGGAAAGTAATTTTTTTATGTTAAAAAAAAATCTAACAATTAAGGTAACTAAAAAAGCAATAAGCTAAAGAGAGCAATAATTATTCAACAAAAAAGAATTTTTTTTTTACTCTTTTCTTTTATATAGAAGCATGAATAATAATGAAACAATAAAAAAATTAAAAATAAGAATAAAATTAAGAAAAAATTCATAATATTTTTTTTTTTTTTTAATTTTTTTCCTGAAGTAATCGTGCTTGGATCCCGGCAACGGCGCCAAATTTTGATTGCTATCATTGGCGGTCAAAAATAAAACCTACTCACTACTATAGCTAGTGGTGAATCGGGATCGTATCCTCGGGGATCAAGGGTAATTATTTCATGAAAGAAAAAAAGAAAATTTATCTATAAAGGATTATATTAAGAATAGCGGTTATTAAAAGATAATAACTAATTAATTAATAAAATTCAAATAGCAGGAAAAGCAACCCAAGAATCCGAATCCACCATGCAAATAGGTTTTATCTTCTTTTTCTAATGTTGCAATAGTCATAATTTTTGTAAATTTAAAATTAAAATAATTTATTTCTTGGTAGGCACGGATGGTATTAGAAGATCATGACACATCCTTTAGAGTATAAATTATCTAATAATTGCAAGGTTAAGGATCTAATCTATCATACTACAATCTGTCCCTCTTAGGCACATACCGTATCCTGAGATCACGGTACGTCGATAGAGGGTACAGGCCGTGTATACCAGATCAAAACCTCAATTAGAAAAATAACTCAAAAGATATAATAAAGAAAGCATAATTTTTATTGCATAGAAATTAAGAACAAAAAGAAAGATAAAACCTGATTACAGGCTTCATCATCATCCCAAGTTGAAGAAATCTAGCCACGCATTGCTGTTGCCAACATCCCCTCCATAATTTTCCTCTTCCAAGCCTAAATACAATGATCTAAATAAAAGAAGAATAAAAAGAGCTTTTTAGAAAACTCGCCCAACTACTGCCTGAAGTCCTCCTTTTATAGAGCTCGTCTAGGATTTTCTCCTAGTTAAAGTTAGAGTCATCGGGCGCTCAAGATCATTCAGATATTATGAGAAAATTTTTAACCATCCGTTCATCATCACCTGCCTTATTTTGCAACAGGAATCATGCGAAATCATCTCTTTCTTCCTTTTTGGGCAAACCGAGTCCTGATTTGAGTGTCATCTACATTGTTGGACTTCAAAAATTGAGCTCTTTCCATCTATAGGCTTCTTTTCTGTAAACATCCATAAAAAGTATCAATTTTTAATAAATTTAAAGTAATTAATATTTATTTTAATAGTTAAATTGGGATAATAAATAGACTTATCACCGAGGCCCGAGCCAAGAAAGCTAAGGACCAAGCCCAGGATGCCGAGACCCGAGCTCAGAATGCCGTTGAAAAATACAAGAGTTCTTCAGCATTCGACCGGGTGGTGGAAGAGCTGGACCTCAACTCCTACCTCCAAGGCTTCAACCATTACAAGGAGAAGGTCGTCCAGATCTTCGGGGTCAATGACCTCGATGCCATTAGACCTGGAGACCCAAACGACGAGGATGACGCCAGCAGCGAACTAGGGTCCGCTGAGCCGTAGACCCTTAGGCCTTTATCCATTTTCTTCTTTTTCGATTGTAACTGACCTTGAGTCAACTTTTGTATTTTATTTTAATATTAATGAAAAAGAAATTTTGCTATATCAATCCACTTAGCTTTTGTAGTGCCTCCATTTCTTTGTAATGGTGTACCAGTCCCAATCTTTAGGCTCGGCAGCAAGTGGCCGCAGTCCTTCCGACATCTAGCTGGGATCTATATGAACTTGTAACGTCGGCCGAGTCCTTAATCCCTTAGGCATTTATTGGAATGACTGTAAGGTTCTGGCATCAGCTAAGGAATGCTTAGGCAAGCTTGGGAGTTCTTCAGAACTACCTTGGGGGTTTCGTGTGCCGACCTAGGGGTGACTCAAATGGGAACGAAACTGTCGGGGTCTTAAACCGCCTCGGGAGCATCTCTACACCAGACCGAGTGGTGACCCACTAGCCACGAGGCTACCAAGCTCCTTTAGAATCACCTTGGGGGTTTCATGTGCCGGCCCGAGGGGCAACTCGAGCGTGGATCGAAACTATCAAGGTCTTGAACCGCCTTGGGGGCATCTCCTTGCTGGACCGAGTGGTGACCCGTTAGTCGTAAGGCCACCGAGCTCCTTTAGAGCCGCCTTGGAGGTTTCGTGTGCTGACCCAAGGGGTGACTCGAGCGTGGATCGAAACTATTGGGGTCTTGAACCACTTCAGAGGCATCTCCACATCAGATCGAGTGGTGACCCACTAGTCACGAGGCTGTCGAGTTCCTTTAGAACCACCTCAGAGGTTTTGTGTGCTGGCCGAGGGACGACTCAAGCATGGATCGAACTATCGGGGTCTTCAACCATCTCGAGGTCATCTTCTTGCCAGACCAAGTGGTGACCCGTTAGCCGTGAGGCCGCAGAGCTCCTTTAGAACCGTCTTGGGGGTTTCGTGTGCCATCCCGAGGGGTGACTCGAATGGAAATAGAACTATCAGGGTCTTAAACCATCTCGAGGGCATCTCCACATCAGACCGAGTGGTGATCCACTAGTCGTGAGGCCGTCGAACTCCTTTAGAACCACATTGGGGGTTTCGTGTGCCGGTCCGAGGGGCGACTTGAATAGAAACGAAACTATCGGGATCTTGAACCACCTCGGGGGCATCTCCACGCTGGACCAAGTGATGACCCACTAGTTGCGAGGCCGCCAAGCTCCTTTAGAACTGATTGGGGGTTTTATGTGCCGGCCCGAGGGGCGACTAGAATGGGAACAAGACTGTTGAGGTCTTGAACCACCTTGGGGCGTCTCCATACCGATCGAGTGGTGACCCACTAGTCGTGAGGCCGTCGAGCTCCTTTAGTCGAAAAGTCCTCAGCTTCGGAGACAGATATAGCATTTGTAATTCCTTTTATTATTATCAATCGAGGGGGTACATCATTGATAATATCGGTGAAGGTTGTCTGCATTCTAGGTATGTGGGATGGGCCATCCGTCGAGTCCTTCAATTCGGTACGCTCCTCAGTGAAGTACTTTGGTGACCCGATAAGGCCCTTTCCAGTTCGGAGACAGTTTGCCCCCCTCCATTGGTTTGGATACCTCAGCCTTTCTGAGGACTAATCTCCAGGATGAAATGTCTTAGGGCAGATATTTGGTAGCTCGTTGGTGGAATGTAGCCATTCTGAGCTGTGCCCGGTCGCGCGCCTCGTCGATGAGGTCAAGGTTGACCCTCAGCTGAGCGGGATTGTCCTTTTCATTGCATGATTCACTCGGAGGCTTGGGAGGCCAATCTCAATAGGGATGACCGCCTCAGACCCAAAGATGAGACTAAAGAGGGTCTCTCCCATCGGAGCCCTTGGAGTCATGTGATACGCCCATAGTACGCTTGGGAGCTCCTCCACCCATCTGCCTTAGACTCATCCAACCGGGTTCTAAGCCCTTGGAGGATGGTCCAATTCATGACCTCAGCTTCTCCATTGGTTTGCGGATGGCCGACAGAGGTGAATCGGTGGCAGATGTTCAGCTCGACGCAGAATGTCTTGAACGTGGCATTATTGAACTACCGATCATTGTCTGTAATAACGATATGGGGCAACCCGAACCGACATATAATGGACTTTTAGAAGAAAGATTTGACCTTGCTCTCGATGATCTTGGCCAACGCCTCAACTTTGACCTATTTGATGAAGTAGTCGATGGCGATAAGTAGAAACTTTCGCTAACCCAAAGCCAGGGGAAACGGTCCAAGGATGTCCATTCCCTACTGGGCAAAGGGCCATGGGGCCGAGAGCAGACTTAGTAGAGAAGTCGACTATCGTTAGATGTGTGTGTGTCATTGGCAGCCGTCACACTTTCGGACTAGCCTGGTGGTATCCTCTCTCATGGTAAGCCAGTAATATCCTTGGCAGAGAGCTTTCTATAGTAGCGACATGTCCCCCAGGTGGTCTCCGCATATGCCTTCATGTATCTATCTAAGGATGTAATCGGCATCTGCAAGACCGACACACTTAAGGAGGGGGTAGGAGAAAGACCTTTTATATAGTCATTCGTCCAGCAACGTAAACTTGAAGGCTCTCTATTTGAGTAGTCGGGCCTCTTCGCGATTGGCAGAAATAGTGCCGCCAGTGAGGTAGCGGATGTAGGCATCCATCCACGTCGGCTTCCATGTAACCGAAAGGACTTTTTCCTTGTCTTCAATACTGGGTCTCTCTAGATGCTCGATGTAAGTGCTCCTTAGGATGTTGTTCGCCGAGGTGGCCAAATGAAAGAGGGCATCGGCCTTGGCATTCTCGCTCCATGGAATATGACTGATACTAAAATAAGTCAGTGAGGAGATCAGGAGTCAAACCTTCTCCAAGTATCGGGACATGACGGAATCCCGTGCCTCGTACTCCCCGTTTGATGAGGAATGAAGTGGAATGATGCAATCTAGGAGGAGATAGTAATAACTAAATGAAAAATAAAGTGAAGCTAGGCTATATTTTCATGTAAAAGAGCAGAAATTTTCATGAAGGGATTTGCTTGTTAAACTAGACTTGGAGGAGAATCCTTCAAAATAGTAAAGAGAAAGGATCTTTGTGGCTAAGAAACCACACAGGCTAGGGCTTAGTTATTCTAATATTTCAGATTGAAAAATATTAAAAGAGGGTATCTGGCCATTAATGTATCAGAGATTGAAAGGTTTATACTCAAGGATGAAGTTCTTGGATGATAAGGAGATTCCTCTAATTACAGGACTTCTTGTATCTGTTTCTTGTCACGAAAGACCTTTTTCTTTGAAACCTAGAATTTTCAGGGATCTTGGCGGATTTGAGGTAGCTTGGTCGGCCTTCTTTGTGGAGTCTTCTTGTACCTTAGAAGATGGGATGGGATGGAGAATGGTTAATGGATCTTGGCGTGGAAATGACTTTCTTGAAGTAGCTAAGGGCCTCTCACCCACTCCCTCTCGAGGACATTTGCCAACACAAATGGAAGAAAATAAATAGAAGCTAAGGGCCTCTCACCCACTCCCTCTCGAAAGATATTTGCCAACACAAATAGAAGAAAATAAACAGTAGCTAAGGGCCTCTCACACACTCCCTCTCGGAGGACATTTGCCAATACAAATGAAAAAAAAATAAACTCAACTTTCATTCATCATAAATTATCTTTATAAGAGAGCTTGGAGTAGTATTTATAAACCTCCAAGAGACTTTTGAAAATTCAAATTATATGGAGCTTTTCATGGGAAGTTGCAACCTAAGCTAGCTATAAGGGTGGGAGGTTGAAACAACTTATAACTAAGCTTAAAAAGAGGAGAGAAAAGTGGGCGGCTCCTTTGAATTTGAATTCTCCTTGGTGACGTGGCATGTGGTGATGTGGCCTGATAAGGTGTACACCAAGAGATTGACATGGCACCCAACAATGCTTGCTGAAGTGGCGTCTACCTTGGATTGATTTGTTGGAGTGGTTGAATGCATCCAATCTTCAAGCTCACTTGCTTACCTTGAACACAATTCCATACCTCCCTTGGTCCCAACTACTAAACTTACTAAATACAAACCAATTTGATCCTACTTGGACTCAAGAACCCAAATTGAAATAAACCAACTTTAATTACATGACTCAAATTCAAAGAAGTAAAATTATTACTCTATTTACAGGACACATGAAAGAATTAAAGCGATACTGAATTAGATCGAAGCCTCTTTCAACTTTGGTGTCCGCACCGATTCTCCTGGGATAGGATGAACTCGATCCTGTCGAGTAAGGACTGGTCTGACTTTGATACCTTTCTAAAAGGTCTGGATCAATTTGCTGCAGATCCTCTCGGGTGATCCATGAATCCTTAGATTCTAGCCTTCCTTGCCATTGAACCAGATAACGTTGATAGCCCTTATTTCTGGTGGTAATTGCCTGGTCATCCAAGATACGTTAAATCCTATCTCTTCGCTCTGGCTAAATTGCTGGTGGCCACTCTGGTAGGGTTTCACTCTCAAAGGCTAGGTAAGGTCCAAAAGGTTCACTAGGAATTAATGTCGGCTCTTTGTATTCTTTTAGATCAGAAATATTAAATATTGAACTAATGCCATAATCTAATGGTAACTCTAACACATATGCATTAGGTCCAACTCTCTTTAATACTTTGAAAGGTCCAGCTCTTCGGGTATGCAGTTTCTTCATAGTTCTCGGCGAGAACCTTTCAGGTCTAAGTTTAACTATGACAAAGTTCGTTATATTGAATTCTTTCATTCGTTTACGTGATTGGCCATATGCTTATAGACTTCATTGCTCATTTGAATTTTTTTACTAATCTCCTTACTTTCTCCTATAAGACACCTCAATAAGTTTTCTAGACTTTTGTTTACTACTTCGATCTGTCCATCAGTCTGGGGATGATAAGTAGTTGAGAAGTTTAGTTTTGTTTCTAGTAGGTGCCAAAGGATTTTCAAAAGTAACTCATAAAACGGACATCCCTATCAGAAACAATGGTCTTAGGTAACCCATGCAATTTGACTATTTGATCGAGAAAAAGCTTGGCTACCTTAGAGGCATCAAAAGTTTGGGAACAGGTATAAAATGGGCCATCTTTAAAAATATTGTTGCATCGGCCATCATATCTAACATGTCGTCTAAATGAGGTATAGAAAACCTATACTTAGTTATGATCTTATTAATGGCATGATTGTCTACACACATCCTTCAAGTGCCATCTTTCTTAGGGGTCAATAATGCGGGTATGGCACATGGACTCAAACTTTTCCTAATGAATCCCTTTTGGAGGAGTTCTCCAACTTATTTTTGTAACTCAGCATGCTCATAAGGTTCATCCTATAATGTAATAGATTTGGTAATGTAGCGCTAGGGACTAAATCTATGGCATGTTGGATATCCCTAAGTGGTGGAAGATAACCATGTAGATCTATAGGGAAGACATCTTGAAACTCCCTTAAAATTTCTTTTACTTCCTAGGGTTGTTCCTTCTGGGATTGGTTCTGGATTTCCTGGGTTGATAGGATCCAAATGGGTGAACCTTCATTAATTTCCTTTTCTAAGTCTTTATCGTTTATCAAATGTAACCCCTGTTTCTTTTTCTTCAAGTTACTAGACCTTCTCTTAATGTTGTCTTTGGGTGGAAAAGGGTTTATAACTATCTTCTTTCCATTAAATTTAAAGGAACAAGAATTAGATCGACTGAATAAAGTAGCATCGCGATCACATAACCAAGGTCTACCAAGAATAATGCTACTAACCTCCATTGAAAGTATGTCACACCAAATTTTCTCTAGGTACGACTGGCATTGCACCTGAACTTGACATCTAAACTTGACTGGTATCGAAGTGGAATCTATCTAGGAAACCTTATAAGGGTTGGGATGAGAAACAGTGGGTAATCCTAAACTCTTAACAGTATTAGTTGAAATTGCATTGACACAACTCCCACTACCTATAATGATTTTGCACGCTTTCTCCCTTATTTTGACAAAAGTTTGTAGGATGTTAGTCCTACGCTAGTCTTCCTGCTCTTTGGTCTGGGTCAAGATACATCTAACAACTCCTAAAAACTCAGACAAGTCTAAAAATTCTTTATCTTCATCATACTCATCAGCTATATTCACTTCTGCTTCATAAATCTCTTCCTTCAAATTCTCAATTGATTCATCAACTTCCTCCTCTACTTCCCCTATATGCAAGGCTCTAGTAGGACATTGACTCGCATAATGACCTACCTTATGACATTTGAAATAGTGTATGTTTTGAGTATTACTCTTTTGGATTTCTGGACTCTTTTCTTTATCAATCTTTCAGACTAAAGGAGTATTGGGTATGGGTTGTCTAAAGTGAATCTGGCTTGGATTAGGCCTTTGGCTTGGGGCACTCATCTTATTGGATTCAGACCGACGAACAAATGGTACTCTTTGAAATCTTTCGAAGTCCCTAGCTACCTGGTATGCTTGTTCTAAGTCATGGACTTCTCTAAGGAACAGTTCTTTCTGAATCTCTTCCCTTAAACTAGCTCTAAATCTGGATAGGGTTACATCTTCTGATTCAATAATACTACCTCGCATAACATATTTATCAAACTTAGCAATGTATTCCGACACAGGCCTATTCCCTTGACTTAGCCGTTGCCATTGGTCCAATAACCTTTGCTTATAGGAAATAGGTAGGTACTTCTCCCTAAGCTTGATTTTCATGGCTCTCTAAGTACCTATTGGCATGTCTCCTCTTTGCCTACATAGTCGCTCAACATTTCTCCAGTACAACCTAGCTTGTTGGATTAGCCTAAGCTTGGTAAATTTGAACTTTCTGTCCTCTAACATTTCATACCATTCGAAATATTGGTCCATATCTCCCTCCCAATCTATGTACACCTTAGGGTCTAGGTCCCCATCAAAAGTGGGTGCATCAAGTCAGATACTCCTAAGGGCTCTTTCATTTTGATCAATGCAGTCATGATGAGGTCTTCTTTGGTGGGGTTCAACAAAAGGTTTAGGATATTGGACTCTAGGATTCAGAGGTGTCATTCTGGGTGATTAAGGCTTAGCAGGAGTCATATGAGATTCTTCTAAGGAATTAATCCTTTCTTGCATCTAGTCAATCCTAGTGTTCAATTGATTATACTGCTCAGTCATAGTCCTCATTAAAACTTCTAGATTTGGGTCCATGGCTACACTGGGTTGACCTAGATTGTGCTGGTATGGGGTTCCTGATCTAGTTGTCATACAATGCAATTAGGCACACAAGCCGACCACAACAATTAATGGCTCCTAAAACCTAGAGCCCAAACTAGATGCCTAATCAAAGTAGCAAACTAATATGTAGTAACTCAGCACCTAGCCAGGCAGGTGCAAGGGGAGTGTAGGTCCCTGATTGCAAGCTTAGACACCAATTTTAGATTGGCCAAGAGGTGGACTAGCACACAAACCCTTGAACCACCATTCTAGACACTAAGCATGGAGCACACACAGAGTAATTGATACAATGACTCGACACTAGTCTGAACCCGATCAGTGGGTGTCCCTAGCTCACTAGAGCAATTTGGGTCTAATCCTTTTTTTTATAATTAAAGGCTAGGGTCGTTATGTAGGATTATGGTTTTGGGCTAAGGATAGGTGATGAAATCTTGGCCCCTTTTCATATTGATGCCCTTAACTTGATTTATCATGAGATGTATGCAACATTCATATGAATCCTAAAATTATGTGCAGAATTTTCTGTGTATTGCAACTCTAAAGTGAGGCAGGAAAGTATTATGTAACATATTCAAAAAATTTAAAAAAATTTACAAAAAACTCTTAACCCAATGATGATACTCCAAGTGAAAGAAAATTAAATTTAAAATTCATTACTTTGTTGGGAAGTTCTTGGAACTCAGTCACGTCAGAAAAAAAAAGAATGAAACATGTTCTTAGGCCTTATTTTGGCTGGCGAAAAATCCACAGTCCGAGATAATGCCTGAGAAAATTTAAAAAAATACTTTGAAATATAAAGAACCTATTAAAATAAAAATCATAAAATTTTAAATTTTCTACATGCTGCAACAATTAAAACACCAGACTATATATTGTAATATTCAGATAATCCAACGAGCAAGTAAAAATTAAAAATTTTGCCCTAACTAACCATGCTCTGATACCAATTTGATGAGGGATGAAGTGGAATGATACAATCTAGGAGGAGATAGTAATAACTAAATAAAAAATGAAGTGAAGCTAGGCTATATTTTTATGTAAAAGAGTAGAAATTTTCATGAAGGGATTTGAATGTTAAACTAGAGAATTCTTAAAAATAGTAAAGAGAAAGGATCTTTGTGACTAAGAAACCACATAGGCTAGGGCTTAGTTATTCTAATATTTCAGATCAAAAAATATTGAAAGAGGGGTATCCGGTCATTAATATATCAGAGATTGAAAGGTTTACATTCAAGGATGAAGTCTTGGATGACAAGGAGATTCCTCTAGTTGCAGGACTTCTTGTATCTGTTTCTTATCATGGAAGACCTTCTTCTTTGAAACCTGGAATTTTCAAAAATCTTGGTGGATTTGTGGTAGCTTGGTCGGCCTTCTTTGTGGAGTCTTCTTGTACCTTGAAAGATGGGATGGGATGGAGAATGGCTAATGATTTTGGCATGGAAATGACTTTCTTGAAGTAGCTAAAGGCCTCTCACCCACTCCCTCTCGGAGGACATTTACCAACACAAATGGAAAAAAATAAACAGTAGCTAAGGGCCTCTTACCTACTCCCTCTCGGAGGACATTACCAACATAAATGGAAAAAAATAAACTCAACTTTCATTCATCATAAATTATCTTTACAATAGAGCTTGGAGTAGTATTTATAAGCCTCCAAGGAACTTTTGAAAATTCAAATTACATAGAGTTTTTCATGAAAAGTTGCAACCTAAGCTAGCTATAAGGGTGGAAGGTTGAAACAATTTATAACTAAGCTTAAAAAGAGGAGAGAAAAGTGGGTGGCTCCTTTGAATTTGAATTCTTCTTGGTGACGTGGCATGTGGTGATGTAGCTTGATGAGGTATACACCAAGAGGTTGACATGGCACCCAACAATGCTTGCTGAAGTGGCGTCCACCTTGGATTAATTTGTTTGAGTGTTTGAATGCATCCAATCTTCAAGCTCACTTGCTTACCTTGAACCCAATTTCATACCTCTCTTGGACCTAACTACTAAACTCATTAAATACAAACCAATTTGATCCTACTTGGACTCAAAAACCCAAATTGAAATAAACCAACTTTAATTACATGACTCAAATTTAAAGAAGTAAAATTATTACTCTATTTACAGGACACATGAAAGAATTAAAGTGATACTGAATTAGATTGAAGCCTCTTTCAAACTTTGGTATCCACATCATCGTTGATTTGTCTAGAGACGAGCTGGAAGTCAGTGAAGGTTTTGAGATGCTTTACCCCAAGCTCCTAGGCGAGCCTCACCCTGGCTAGCACGACTTTGTGTTGACCTAATTATTGATTTTGATGATTGATAAAAGACATGATTATACTCATTTTGTTTCTAATAGATTTAACAAGTGTTTCAGGGATTAAAAATATTTGATCAATCAAAAAGAATAAAGAAACATGTTTTGAATCAATGTTTTAAAAGAAATTTTCAAAGTTCAGAGGCTGGAGTCGACACCCAAATAGTCAGGAGCCGACCCCAAGGCGTATCAGAAGGTTTCTGGGATTTGGCACGGTCTGGAGTCGACACCCAAGGTTTTGGAGCCGACTCCAACCTGAGATACAGAGAAGTGCATTCTGTTTCAGTTTCTGGAGCCGACACCTAGAATTCGGGAGCCGACACCTAAGATTTCGGGAGCCGACACCTGAGTTTCTGGAGCCGACTCTAACCTGAGAACAGAGAGCGTGTTTTATGAACTTTTCTGGAGCCGACACTTACAGTTTCCAGAGCTGACTCCCAAAAGCGACGAGTTGACAATTTCCTTTCTTAGAGCCGACTCTCCAATAACTTTTTCTTTACTATTTTTGAACATCCGACTTGGAGCTAACACCTAAAAAGTTGGAGCTGACTCCAACATGTTAGGAACAGATTTTTTATCTGTTAGAACATACTTCAACAGTAAGATTTCTTTTCACCTAACCTCTAACGGCTATTTTCTGTGTGTGTAGAAGAATCCAAACATCTCCAACGGCTATATTTTCCACCTAAAACTTGGATTAAGGAGATCTATAAAAAGGGAAAAAAACCGTCCATTTAAAAGAGAGGAATAGAGAGGAAAAATAGAAAAAGGAAAAGGAAATATTTTGTGAAAAATTCAAAAATCTTGAGAGAGAAATCAAAAGAAAAGACTCGAGCTTACATCAACCAATCCAAGAGAGTCCAAAGAGAAATCCAAGGCATTCAAGTTCAAAATCGAAGGATTTTCAAGTGAAGAAAAAGAAAGCAAAAGCCCTAATTTTTTCAACTTCTCAACTGCAATCTTTGTGAAGAATTTAGCTGAGGCATGATTCAACATTTCAAAGGAGAAGAGAAAAAGAAGAAAAGAAGAAAAGCTCAAATCAAATTCGCTTCAAATAGGTTTTTCTTACCCTTGTTTATTTAATTGCATATTTGCTCACTTAAGGAGCTGTCTTATATTGTAAACTCTATTTTTTATAGTTGTTGGCTAGTTCAATCAAGGGATTGAATTAGTGGAGGTGGTATACCTCGGTACAAGCTAAGGATAGCTTGTGGTTGGGTTTTGTGCTGGTGAGCCTGGAAAACCAGCTGGGTTTGTTGTAATCCCGGAGGGAAACAACAAGTTTTGAGTTGTGAGCTTGTAAAACAACTCAGCTGTAATTAAATAGATTATAGTGTGGACCCAAGTGATACTTGGGAGTAGACGTAGGTGTTGGATACACCGAACCACTATAAAATCCTTATGTTTGCCGTGTTTTGACTCTCTCACTCTATCTCTTTATTTGTGCTCATTTATTCCAAAGCACAGATTTTTAAAAGATTAAATTTTTAAGAACCCAATTTACCCCCCCTCTTGGGTTGCCATCTGGGCCAACAATTGGTATCAGAGCAAGTGCTCATTGCTTATTTGATCACAAGATCAAGAGCTAAAGATCCAAATGGCAGCTCAAGCTGGATCTTCATTTGCTGAAGGTCATTCTACTAATAGACCTCCTTTGTTTAATGGTTCGAATTATTCTTATTGGAAAGCTAGAATGAAAATTTTTATTCAAGCTTTAGATTATGAACTTTGGAGTGTAATCACTAATGGACCAAGCACACCTACACACTTGGTAGATGGTTCAATAGTTCCTAAACCCGAAAGGGATTGGAATGAGAACGATAGAAAATGGCTCAGCTTAATGCAAAAGCCATGAATGTTTTATATTGCTTTAGATGCTAATGAGTTCAATAGAATTCCTATATGTATTTTTGCAAAAGAAATTTGGGATAGATTAGAAGTTATCCATGAGGGTACTAATCAAGTTAAAGAATCTAAAATCAATATTCTAGTGCACAAGTATGAATTGTTTAGCATGGAACAAAATGAAACCATCACATGCATGTATACTAGATTTACTGATATTGTAAATGGTCTAAAAAGTCTTGGCAAGACCTACACTAACTCTGAATTGGTTCGTAAAATTCTTAGGTCTCTTCCAAGGACATGGGAAGCAAAGGTAACTACTATCCAAGAAGCCAAGGACCTCAATACCTTACCTTTGGAGGAGCTACTTGGATCATTGATGACCCATGAACTAACCATGAAGCAACATCAAGAGGAGGAAGTCAAAAAGAAGAAAACAATTGCCCTTAAAGCTGTAGAAAAGGAGATAAGCAGCAGTGAGAAAGAAGAGGAAGATGATGAGACAGCTCTCCTTACTAGGAAATTTAAGAAATTTATACAAAGAAGGAGACCCTTCCATAAGAAAAGATATGGAACAAAAATGGAAGGAGAAAGAGAAAAAGAGAAGGATAAGACAAAGAAAAAGAGAAAGACCCCCTCATATGTTATGAATGTAAGAAACCGGGGCACTTTAGATATGATTGTCCTCAACTGAAAAAGGGGCACAAGAAGAAGAAAAAGGCATATGTTGCAATATGGAGTGAAAGTGATGAATCCTCATCCGAGAAGAAATAAAAGGAAGTTGCAAATATTTGCTTTATGGCAAACGATGACAATGAGGTAAGTTCTGAAACACCTTGTGATGATTTTACTTTTGAAGAATTATATGATGCATTTAATGAATTAGTTAGTGATTTTAAAGCTTTGAAAAAGAAGAACAAATCTTTAAAAAATGATAATTTAAATCTTGCCAAAGAGAAGGATAAACTAACTCATGAAGTTGAAAAACTAAAATCTGAAAATGAAAATTTGCTAAAAGATAAAGAGTTAATTTCTAATGAAAATGTTATTTTAAAGAGAGAAGTTGATAAATATAGAAATATAGTTGATAAATTTACATATAGCTATGAAAAACTTAATTTGCTATTGAGTAATCAAAGAGTTGTATTTGATAAGGCTGGATTAGGGTATAGACCTAATAAGAAACAAAAGTATGTTAAAAACTTCTTTAGAAAAGAACAGGATAAGAATGATTTTTCATGTTATTGCTGTAACAAGAAAGGACATAAAGCCTATGAATGCAATCTTAGAAAACTTAATAAGAATTTAAGTATTAAAGGAAAGAAAATATGGGTTCCGAAAGGAACAATCTTTATTGCTACTAACCATGAAGGACCCAAGAAAGCTTGGGTACCTAAACAGAAAGTTTGATTACCTTGCAGGAGTGTCTTGCGGCCAAAAGATCAAAACGAAAGTGGTATCTTGATAGCGGCTGCTCAAGGCACATGACGGGTGACAAGGAGCAATTCATCACCCTTGAAGATAAAAGAGGAGGAGTTGTCACATTTGGAGACAATGGTAAAGGCCAAATTATGGGATTTGGTAAAATTCAGATAACTCCCTTTACTTTTATAGAAAATATTTTATATGTAGATGACTTAAAGCATAATTTAATTAGTATTAGCCAATTGTGTGATAAAGGTTTCAAAGTTTCATTTGAAGCTTCTATCTGCACTGTTTCTAATCCCATTGACAATAGCATTGTATTTATTGGTAATAGAAATGGCAATGTATACTTAATTGATTTAGACAATTTGTCTACTAATAATCATTGCTTAGTAGCTAACAATGCTAATGCTAATGAGATTGGATGGTTATGGCATCGTAGATTAGGTCATGCAAGCACACACCTAATTTTAAAATTAATTAAAATGGATTTTGTTAAAGATCTTCCAAAGCTAGATTTTGAAAATAACAGAATTTATGATGCATGTCAATTAGGCAAGCAAACTAGAAACTCTTTCAAATCAAAAATATGGTTTCCACTTCTAGGCCATTAGAGCTACTTCATATGGATCTTTTTGGACCTACTAGAACAACTAGTCTAGAAGGAAAGAAATATGGTCTTGTGATAGTAGATGATTATTCTAGATACACTTGGGTATTGTTTCTGGCTCATAAGGATGAGACTTTCTCAATATTTCTGAAATTTTTCAAGAAAGTCACTAATGAGAAAAATAACACCATAGTGTCTCTTAGAAGTGATCATGGCACAGAATTTAAAAATCACTTATTTGAAAATTTCTGCACAGAATATGGCATTCATCATAATTTTTCTGTACCTAGGACACCACAACAAAATGGAGTTGTAGAAAGAAAAAATAGGACTTTAGAAGATATGGCCCGTACCATGCTATGTGAAAGCCAACTCCTAAAGTACTTCTGGGCGGAAGCTATAAACACGGCATGTTACATTCTTAATCGAGCCCTAATTAGGCCAATCCTTAAGAAAACACCTTATGAATTATGGAATAATAGAAAACCAAAGATAGGTTTTTTTCATGTATTTGGCTATAAATGTTTTATTCATATAATAAAAAAAAAATCTTGAAAAATTTGATGCAAAATCTGATGAAGGCATATTCTTAGGATATTCAACAACTAGTAAAGCCTATAGAATATTTAACAAGAAATCCTTAATTGTTGAAGAATCCATTCATGTAGTTTTTGATGAGTCTTTAGCATCAAGTTCAGAAAAATTTAATGATGAGGAAGATACAAATATACTAGAAAAAGATATTAAAAATTAAATATAGATGTATCTTCAGATCATGAACAAGAAGCTAAAGATGATGATTCACCTAGGATTGATGATATTGATACTAATCATAATGAAGTAGATCTTCCTAGAGATTGGAGATATGCCTATGGTCATCCAAAGGAATTGATTATTGGTGATCCATCTCAAGGAATAAGAACTAAGTCATCTATGCGGAATATCAATAATCATCTTGCATTTGTATCTCAAATTGAACCTAAAACTATTGAAGAAGCTGAAAAAGATAGCAATTGGATGCTAGCTATGCAAGAAGAATTAAATCAATTCACTAGGAATAATGTATGGTCCTTAGTTGATAGACCTAAAGGTCATTCAGTTATAGGATCTAAATGGGTATTTAGAAATAAATTGGATGAAAATGGCATAGTAATTAGAAATAAAGCTAGATTAGTTGCAAAAGGATATAATCAAGAAGAAGGAATTGATTTTGATGAAACTTTTGCATCTGTAGCTAGATTAGAAGCAATTAGATTACTACTTGCATTTGCATGTCATATGAACATAAATTTATTTCAAATGGATGTTAAAAGTGCATTTTTAAATGGTTTTATAAATGAGAAGTATTTGTGGAACAGCCACCTCGCTTTGAAGATCATGAATTTTCAAATCATGTTTTTAAATTGCACAAAGCACTATATGGTTTAAAACAAGCACCTAGAGCTTGGTATGATAGGTTAAGCAAATTTCTGATTGAAAATGATTTTACTAGAGGAAATGTAGACAAAACCTTATTTTTGAAAAGGAAAGACAAAGACTTATTAGTAGTACAAATATATGTAGATGATATTGTATTCGATGCTACTAACAATCTCTTGTGTCAAGAATTTGCTAAGTTAATGCAGGGTGAATTCGAAATGAGCATGATGGGAGAACTCAACTTCTTCTAGGACTTCAAATCAAGCAAAGTAAAGAGGGGATTTTCATCAACCAAACAAAGTACACAAAGGAACTTCTCAAGAAGTTTGGAATGGAATCAGTCAAACCCCTTGGAACACCTATGAGTCCGTCATGCAAATTAGACAAAGATGAAGATGGTAAGAAGGTAGATCAAAAATACTATAGAGGTATGATCGGATCTCTACTTTACTTAACAGCAAGTAAACCAGATATCATGTTTGCCGTTTGTCTATGTGCTAGATTTCAATCAGAACCTAAAGAATCTCACTTAATTGCTGTGAAAAGAATTTTAAGATATCTAAGTGGAACTAAAAATATAGGATTATGGTATTTTAGAGACTCAACACTAAACTTAATTGCATATTTTGACTCTGACTATGCTGGATATAAACTAGATAGAAAAATACAAGTGGTACATGTCAATTCTTAGGAAGTAACTTAATCTCTTGGTTTAGCAAAAAGCAAAATTCGGTTGCATTATCTACTGCTGAAGCAGAATATGTTGCAGCTGGAAGTTGTTGTGCTCAAATCCTTTGGATTAAGCGACAACTTGAAGATTATGGCAAACACTTGATAAAACTCCTATTAGATGTAATAATACAAGTGCAATCAATTTAACTAAGAATCCAATCCAACATTCAAGAACTAAACACATTGAAATTAGATATCATTTTATAAGAGAACATGTAGCTAACAATGAAATTTGCCTTGATTATGTTAGTACTGAAGAAAATTAGCTGACATATTTACAAAACCTTNGAAGATGATGAGACTCTCCTTACTAGAAATTTAAGAAATTTATGCAAAGAAGGAGACCCTTCCATAAGAAAAGATATGGAACAAAAATGGAAGGAGAAAAGAAAAAGAGAAGGACAAGACAAAGAAAAAGAGAAAGACCCCCTCATATGTTATGAATGTAAGAAACCGGGGCACTTTAGATATGATTGTCCTCAACTGAAAAAGGGGCACAAGAAGAAGAAAAAGGCATATGTTGCAACATGGAGTGAAAGTGAGAATCCTCATCCGAGAAGAACAAAAGGAAGTTGCAAACATTTGCTTTATGGCAAACGATGACAATGAGGTAAGTTCTGAAAACCTTGTGATGATTTTACTTTTGAAGAATTATATGATGCATTTAATGAATTAGTTAGTGATTTTAAAGCTTTGAAAAAGAAAACAAATCTTTAAAAAATGATAATTTAAATCTTGCCAAAGAGAAGGATAAACTAACTCATGAAGTTGAAAAACTAAAATCTGAAAATGAAAATTTGCTAAAAGATAAAGATTAATTTCTAATGAAAATGTTATTTAAAGAAGAAGTTGATAAATATAAAATATAGTTGATAAATTTACATATAGCTCTGAAAAACTTAATTTGCTATTGAGTAATCAAAGAGCTGTATTTGATAAGGCTGGATTAGGGTATAGACCTAATAAGAAACAAAAGTATGTTAAAAACTTCTTTAGAAAAGAACAGGATAAAATGATTTTTCATGTTATTGCTGTAACAAGAAAGGACATAAAGCCTATGAATGCAATCTTAGAAAACTTAATAAGAATTTAAGTATTAAAGGAAAGAAAATATGGGTTCCGAAAGGAACAATCTTTATTGCTACTAACCATGAAGGACCCAAGAAAGCTTGGGTACCTAAACAGAAAGTTTGATTACCTTGCAGGAGTGTCTTGCGGCCAAAAGATCAAAACGAAAGTGGTATCTTGATAGCGGCTGCTCAAGGCACATGACGGGTGACAAGGAGCAATTCATCACCCTTGAAGATAAAAGAGGAGGAGTTGTACATTTGGAGACAATGGTAAAGGCCAAATTATGGGATTTGGTAAAATTCAGATAACTCCCTCTACTTTTATGAAAATGTTTTATATGTAGATGGTTTAAAGCATAATTTAATTAGTATTAGCCAATTGTGTGATAAAGGTTTCAAAGTTTCATTTGAAGCTTCTATCTGCACTGTTTCTAATCCCATTGACAATAGCATTATATTTATTGGAAATAGAAATGGCAATGTATACTTAATTGATTTAGACAATTTGTCTACTAGTAATCATTGCTTAGTTGCTGATAATGCTAATGTAATGAGATTGGATGGTTATGGCATCGTAGATTAGGTCATGCAAGCACACCTTAATTTCAAAATTAATTAAAATGGATTTAGTTAAAGGACTTCCAAAGTTAGATTTTGAAAATAACAGAATTTGTGATGCATGTCAATTTGGAAAACAAACTAGAAACTCTTTCAAATCTAAAAATATGTTTCCACTTCTAGGCCACTAGAGCTACTTCACATGGACCTTTTTGGACCTACTAGAACCACTAGTCTAGGAGGAAAGAAATATGGTCTTGTGATAGTAGATGATTATTCTAGATTCACTTGGGTATTGTTTTGGCTCATAAGGATGAGACTTTCTCAATATTTCTGAAATTTTTCAAGAAAGTCACTAATGAGAAAAATAACACCATAGTGTCTCTTAGAAGTGATCATGGCACAGAATTTGAAAATCACTTATTTGAAAATTTCTGCATTGAACATGGCATTCATCATAATTTTTCTGCACCTAGGACACCACAACAAAATGGAGTTGTAGAAAAAAATAGGACTTTAGAAGACATGGCCCGTACCATGCTATGTGAAAGCCAACTCCTAAAGTACTTTGGGCGGAAGCTATAAACAGCATGTTACATTCTTAATAGAGCCCTAATTAGGCCAATCCTTAAGAAAACACCTTATGAATTATGGAATAATAGAAACCAAATTAGGTTATTTTCATGCATTTGGTTGTAAATGTTTTATTCATAATAATGGTAAAGATAATCTTGAAAAATTTGATGCAAAATCTGATGAAGGCATATTCTTAGGATATTCAACAACTAGTAAAGCCTATAGAGTATTTAACAAGAAATCCTTAATTGTAGAAGAATCCATTCATGTAGTTTTTGATGAGTCTTTAGCATCAAGTTCAGAAAAATTTGATGATGAGGAAGATACAAATTACTAGAAAGAGATATTGAAAAATTAAATATAGATGTATCTTCAGATCATGAACAAGAAGCTAAAGATGATGATTCACCTAGGATTGATGTTATTGATACTAATCATAATGAAGTAGATCTTCCTAGAGATTGGAGATATGCCTATGGTCATCCAAAGGAATTGATTATAGGTGATCCATCTCAAGGAGTAAGAACTAGAGTCATCTATGAGGAATATCAATAATCATCTTGCATTTGTATCTCAAATTGAACCTAAAACTATTGAAGAAGCTGAAAAAGATAGCAATTGGATGCTAGCTATGCAAGAAGAATTAAATCAATTCACTAGGAATAATGTATGGTCCTTAGTTGATAGACCTAAAGGTCATTCAGTTATAGGATCTAAATGGGTATTTAGAAATAAATTAGATGAAAATGGCATAGTAATTAGAAATAAAGCTAGATTAGTTGCAAAAGGATATAATCAAGAAGAAGGAATTGATTTTGATGAAACTTTTGCACCTGTAGCTAGATTAGAAGCAATTAGATTACTACTTGCATTTGCATGTCATATGAACATCAATTTATTTCAAATGGATGTTAAAAGTGCATTTTTAAATGGTTTTATAAATGAGAAGTTTTGTGGAACAACCACCTGGTTTTGAAGATCATGAATTTTCAAATCATGTTTTTAAATTACACAAAGCACTATATGGTTTAAAACAAGCACCTAGAGCTTGGTATGATAGGTTAAGCAAATTTCTGATTGAAAATGATTTTACTAGAGGAAATGTAGACAAAACCTTATTTTTGAAAAGAAAAGACAAAGATTTATTAGTAGTACAAATATATGTAGATGATATTGTATTCGGTGCTACTAACAATCTCTTGTGTCAAGAATTTGCTAAGTTAATGCAGGGTGAATTCGAGATGAGCATGATGGGAGAACTCAACTTCTTCCTAGGACTTCAAATCAAGCAAAGTAAAGAGGGGATTTTCATCAACCAAACAAAGTACACAAAGGAATTCTCAAGAAGTTTGGAATGGAATCAATCAAACCCCTTGGAACACCTATGAGTCCTTCATGCAAATTAGACAAAGATGAAGATGGTAAGAAGTAGATCAAAAATACTATAGAGGTATGATCGATCTCTACTTTACTTAACTGCAAGTAGACCAGATATCATGTTTGCTGTTTGTCTATGTGCTAGATTTCAATCAGAACCTAAAGAATCTCACTTAATTGCTGTGAAAAGAATTTTAAGATATCTAAGTGGAACTAAAAATGTAGGATTATGGTATTCTAGAGACTCAACACTAAACTTAATTGCATTTTCTGACTCTGACTATGCTGGATGTAAACTAGATAGAAAAAGTACAAGTGGTGCATGTCAATTCTTAGGAAGTAACTTAATCTCTTGGTTTAGCAAAAAGCAAAATTCGGTTGCATTATCTACTGCTGAAGCAGAATATGTTGCAGCTGGAAGTTGCTGTGCTCAAATCCTTTGGATTAAGCGACAACTTGAAGATTATGGCAAACACTTGATAAAACTCCTATTAGATGTGATAATACAAGTGCAATCAATTTAACTAAGAATCCAATCCAACATTCAAGAACTAAACACATTGAAATTAGATATCATTTTATAAGAGAACATGTAGCTAACAATGAAATTTGCCTTGATTATGTTAGTACTGAAGAACAATTAGCTGACATATTTACAAAACCTTTGAGTGAAGAGAGATTTTGTTATCTTAGAGGTGAATTAGGGATTTGTGATCCTTTGGAATGACTTTGAAACCCCTAAGGAATGATTATCTAGATTTCTATCAATTTCTTGAGATTCCTTTAATAATTTTAAGGACAATTTATCTAGTCATTTGAGCAATTTGATTCCTCACATTCCAAAGATTTTTTAAAAATTTATTGACCTTATTTTGACAAGTTTCGGCTGGTTGAAACCCATTTATTTTTCTCTGAAACTGTCAGTGGAGTCGACACCTCAATTTGAGGAGTCGACACCTCTTTTGTGTCGCTCTCGGTCTTTGACCTTGGAGCCGACACCTGCTTAAGTGGAGCCGACTCCAGTTCGGGGCTAACTATGTTAGCAACTTGGAGTCGACACCCGATTTTGCGGGAGTCGACACCTGGTGGACCCAAATTGACTATATTAGGGCAGAGTCGACACCTTCTCATTTTTATCTTCTCCAAACCCTCTCCAAATCTTCTCCAAACCCTCTCCAAACCCTCTCCAAACTTTCCAAAGCCAAATACTCCTCAAATCAATCATTCCCTAAGATTTCTATGGCACCTAAGCGTAGGGGATCGGTCTTTGATGCTCTCGTTGCTACAAGGAAGCGTACGGCTAGGTGTCTCGTCCATAAACCTACTCCAAGTGATGATTCTTCTTCAACTCCCTCAGATAATCCTGGCCCCTCCTCTCCACAGATAGATACCCTTGCTGGGCGAGTTATTACCATGGGTAGGAAAGTAGATTTCGATTTCTTTGAAGTCGAGGGTTTTGACATTGGTAGACAGATTAAAGAACTCGGTTGGGATAAAGTTTGTTCTTTGGATGTTCCTACTTATCCAACTCTTGTTAAAGAATTTTACCTGAAGTTATCTAGAAGAGATGGTGGAATTGTTAGTTTAGTAAAAGGAAAGAGAATTCATCTTACTTTTCAAATTTTAGGAAATCTGTTAAGTATTCCTGTCACTGGATTTGTTGCAAACATTCACAGTGAGAGATCAGCTGCTTTATCAAGAATGTTAGGAAGAGAAATAACTGAATTTGAAGAGGTTAGGGCAAACCAATTGCCACTTGAGCTTAGGCTGTTGCATAACATTTGCAGTAGGATTCTATTTCCAAGACTGGCCGTTTTGAGTATGTCTCAGAGCGAGACATTGTAGTCATGGATAGTATCTTGATGGGTCAGCCAATAAATCTTGCTGGAATGATGATATGGTATATGACTGAGGCCGGGGCAAGAGAAGATCTTCACTGCCTTATGGGATGATCCTAACCTTAGTTTTTAGGAGTCAAGGAGTAGTTATTTCTGAGAATGAGCCATCGAAGAACCTTAGGCACACTGACTATTACAGCTTAGCCACTGTGCACAGGATGGGATTTGTGAAAGTGATGGTAAATGGGAGAGAAAAGGTCATACTGGAGACAGGGTTGCTGAGTCTAATGTGCCTGGCCCTTCTGAGACAGAACCATCTATGAGACACAGCTCATCAGAGTCCAGTCAGAATGTACCTCCAGCTCCACCTATTCCTTCTACTTTTGATCAGTCATCTATTGGTTTTTCGATATTCAGTTAGAACAGCTTAGAAGTATTTTTGCTACTCACAAGGAAGAGATGAAATCTAAGCTAGATAGCCAATATATGAACCTGAGAGAGACCCTCTATTCTTTGGATGAAAAAATTGGCAAAATTGAGTCTACACTTGGAGCCTCCGCTGAAGCTTTAAAGAATGATCCCAAGAACATTTTTGAAGAACTTAAAGATATTGGTGGAGACTTAGAGACTTATTCCAAATGCAATGCTGACTTTAGGACAAAATTATGACTGCATGTGCATTTGTTGATAGAAGACTAAAAGAATTTGTAAGAACTCAGAGTGAAGGAATGGGAAGAATATTAGAAGATTTGCAAAGACTCATTAGAACTAACTTTTGATTATATTGTAATGAAGTTTCTTTGATGTTATTGAAAGATGATGTTTAGTCTAGTTTGATGTTGATTTACTTTTTATTAAAAGTTATAATGTAATGAAGTTTTGATGTAATGAAGTGTCTTTTTGCAATATGATGTAATGTTTGACATTATGATGTAATGAACTTATTTGATACTTAATGAATGCCATTTGATCTTTGAAGCATCTATCAATTTTGTCATTTCACTTAAAACTTCTTAACCTTTTTGTTGATTACAAAAAAGGGGGAGAAGTTATTGATAGTCGTATATGCATTGAAAGTTATAAAAGAGAAGAGTATTCAATTGCATATTTGTAGATGCATTGGAACAATTAAGCTTAATTAATTGTCATATATGCATTGAAAGGATGAATAGATGTTAAAATTGATATAACTGTTTAATTGGTATCAAATATTAAAAGTTTACTGTTAAAAGGAAAGAATAGATGTTAAATTGAGTATCATAGGGGGAGCTACCTCATTCAGGGGGAGCTTACCTGTGAGGAATACATATTTGAGAAATTTGATTTGAAAATCTTATTGTTTAATCATGCATATACTCAATATTTTTATAATCATCAAAAAGGGGGAGATTGTTGACCCAATTATTGATTTTGATGATTAATAAAAGACATGAGTATACTTATTTTGTTTCTAATAGATTTAACAAGTGTTTCAGGGATTAAAAATGTTTGATCAATCAAAAAGAATAAAGAAACATGTTTTGAATCAATGTTTTAAAAGAAATTTTCAAAGTTCAGAGCCTGGAGTCAACACCCAAATAGTCAGGAGCCAACCCCAAGGCGTATCAGAAGGTTTCTGGGATTTTGGCACGGTCTGGAGTCGACACCCAAGGTTTCGGAGCTGACTCCAACCTGAGATACAGAGAAGTGCATTCTGTTTCATTTTTGGAGCCGACACCTAGAATTTGGGAGCCACACCTGAGATTTTGGGAGCCGACACCTGAGTTTCTAGAGCCGACTCTAACCTGAGAATAAAGAGCGTGTTTTATGGACTTTTCTGGAGCCGACACTTACAGTTTCCAGAGCCGACTCCCGAAAGCGACGAGTCGACACTTTCCTTTCTCGGAGTCGACTCCCCAACAACTTTTTCTTTACTATTTTTGAACACCCGACTTGGAGCCGACACCTAAAAAGTTGGAGCCGACTCCAACCTGTCAGGAACAGATTTTTTATCTGTCAGAACGTACTTCAATGGTAAGATTTCTTTTCACCTAACCTCTAACGGCTATTTTCATTGTGTGTAGAAGAATCCAAACATCTCCAACGGCTATATTTCCCACATAAAACTTGGATTAAGGAGATCTATAAAAAGGGGGAAAAACCGTCCGTTTAAAAGAGAGGAATAGAGAGGAAAAATAGAAAAAGGAAAAGGAAATATTTTGCGAAAAATCCAAAAATCTTGAGAGAGAAATCAAAAGGAAAGACTCAGAGTTTACATCAACCAATCCAAGAGAGTCCAAAGAGAAATCCAATGCATTCAAGTTCAAAATCGGAGGATTTTCAAGTGAAGAAAAAGAAAGCAAAAGCCCTGATTTTTCCAACTTCTCAACTGCAACCTTTGTGAAGAATCTAAGCTGAGGCCTGATTCAACATTTCAAAGGAGAAAAGGAAAAGAAGAAAAGCTCAAATCAAATTCGCTTCAAACAGGCTTTTCTTACCCTTATTTATTTAATTGCATATTTGCTCACTTAAGGAGTTGTCTTATATTGTAAACTCTATTTTTCATAGTTGTTGGCTAGTTCAATCAAGGATTGAATTAGTGGAGGTGGTATACCTCAGTACAAGCTAAGGATAGCTTGTGGTTGGATTTTGTGCTGGTGAGCCCAGAAAACCAGCTGGGTTCATTGTAATCCCGGGGGGAAACAACAAGTTTTGAGTTGTGAGCTTGTAAAACAACTCGGCTGTAATCAAATAGATTATAGTGTGGACCCAAGTGATACTTGGGAGTGGACGTAGGTGTTGGATACACCGAACCACTATAAAATCCTTGTGTTTGCCATGTTTTGACTCTCTCACTCTATCTCTTTATTTGTGCTTAATATTTATCCTGCACTTAATCTCATTTATTCCAAAACACATAGTTTTTAAAAGATTAAATTTTTAAGAACCCAATTCACCCCCCTCTTGGGTTGCCATCTGGGCCAACACTTTGTACTTGGCCTGATTGTTTGTGGTTTGAAGAGGAGTTGGAGGGTGTATTCTACCTTCTCGCCCTCCAAGCCTGCAAGGATAAAACTGGCTCCACTTCCTTTGGAGTTTGAGGCACCGTCCACATAGAGGATCTAGGTTTCCTTTACCTTCTTGAGCTCAGTATCTGGTTGCACCATCGGCGGTTCTTCTTCCTACTCCTCGGCCCAAGTGCACTCGATCAAAAAATTGGCCATGACCTGGGACTTCAGAGCCGGCCTTGCTTGGAATGAGAGGTCGAATTCTTTCAACCTGATCACCCATTTGGCCAGCCGGCCCGAGGTGTCAGGATGAGCTAGGATAGCTTTAAGGGATTGGTCCATGAGCACCATGATTGGATGAGCTTGGAAATATGGCCTAAGACACTGAGCGGAGATAGTTAGAGCAAAAATGATATTTTCTATCTTGGAGTACCTGACCTCGGTATCGTGGAGTACTTTTCTCACATAGTAGATGAGCTTCTGAGTTTCGTCGGCATCGAGGTGTACCAAGATAAAGCTGACAGCCTCCGGGGAGGCGGCAAGGTAGAGAAAAAGACTTTTCCCATCTTTTAGCTTCAACACCAATGGCGGGGTAGACATGAATGCCTCCAGTCCTTCAAAGGCTCTTTGGCAGTTTTCCGTCTACTCGAATATGTTCACCTTGCACAAGGCTTTGAAGAAGGCAGATACCTCTCGGCCGAGTTGGAGAGAAAAAGGCTCAGGGCCACCACCCTCCCAGTGAGCCACTGCACTTCTTTCTTATTAGCCGGCGACCTCATGTCAAGGATGGCATTGATCTTCTCTGAGTTCATCTCAATCCCTTGCTGCGTCACCATAAAGCTTAAGAATTTCCCGGCCATGACCCCAAAGGCACACTTTCGTGGTTTAGTTTCACTTGGTAACGACAGAGGTTGTTAAAGGTCTCCTCCAGATCAGAGACATGATTGGAGGCACATACGCTCTTTGTCAGCATGTCGTCCACGTACACTTCTATATTCCATCCGAGTTGGTCTTTGAAGACCTTATTCATCAGTCTTTGGTAGGTTGCTTTTGCATTTTTCAAGCCGAAAGGCATTACCTTGTAACAATAGATGCCTTTCTCGATCATGAAGGAAGTATGCTCTTCATCATATGGGTCCATCTTTATTTGGTTGTACCCAGAGAAAGCATCCATAAAGCTAGGAGTTTGTGACCGAACATGGAATCCACCAACTGGTCGATCCGAGGCAGTGGAAAGCTATCCTTCGGGCATGCCTTATTGAGGTTGGTGAAGTCAATGCAAATCCTCCAGCTTCCATTTCTTTATAGACCATCACCATGTTGGCTAGCCAATCCGGGTAGTGTGCTTCCCGGATGTGGCTAGCAGCGAGTAACTTACTGACTTCTTCGTCAATGGCTCTCTGTCTTTCAGGGGCAAAACTCCTCTTTCTCTGGTGAATCGGACGATGCTTTGGGTCGATATTAAGCCTATGGGTGATCACCTCCAATGGTATGACAGGCATATCCGATGCCGACCAGACGAAGATGTTCGAGTTGGCCCACAAGAAGTTTAGGAGGTGATACCTTTCTTTCACAGAAAGAAGCTCACCGACCCGCACCATCCTCGACATGTCGTCCCCTAGCGAAAAAGTCAGCAGCCGCTCAGCTGGCTCTCCTCCTTTGCTAGGCTCTCTGGGATCGGGTGCCTTTGGGGCCGGTGTGACCGCTGCCTCTTGAGGGCTTAATGCCATGTGATAGCATGGCAGGACTGGGCTAGTCTCCCCTCGCATCTCGCTAATCCCGTTACTGGTTGGGAACCTGATGAGTAACCGCTTGGTGAAGATGATCGCATCAAGGAGATTCAGGCCGGGTCGGCGAGGATGGCGTTGCATACCAAAGGCACTTGGACGATCAGGAAATTCATCAAAATTGTGCTTTGGCACGGCGATGTTTCGACAATAACCGGGAGGGTAATCTCACCTTCTACCCTCACCGAGTCTCCTATGAAACCGAACCAAAGGTGCTGCCATCGGTCGAAGGGAACTGGAAGATAATTTCATCCAAACAAAAGCATCATAGGTGATGATGTCGGCTGAGCTTCCACTGTCAACCAGGATTCGTTTTACAGGATGCTTGACAATCGTCATTGTTTACATTATTTATCCCAGCTAACTCCCCCTTAGGAAAGGGGATTACATCTTCTAACCCTCCGCCTTCCTTTGACCTTTTGGATGTAGAGCCTATCCCCCAAGAAACCATTCCCACCGTCTTCTTCGTTGGGGCGTTGTCGACATTGGCATAAGCAGGCAGAGGCCCCATCAATGCCGGAATAGTTAGGGGTCCCTTCTGGACATATTTCCCAAGGTAACCCCTCTGGATAAGTTCCTCGATGGCATGCTTCAGATTGTAGCAATTCTTGGTGTCGTGGTCGTAGTTCCGATGGAAACGGTAATAATGGCTCTTGTCACAGGAGCTCCTTTCTTCATTGAGGGAGGGTGCTGGAAGTACGATTCACCCTTGATCTCCATGAGAATGTGAGAGCAAGGAGTGAGGAGAGGGGTGAGCTCATCCTCTCTGGGGCGAGACTCTGGCGTCTGTCATCCGGTCGGTGCAGTGGCTCGGGCTTTTTGGGGCGAGAGGGTCTGTTTGACTCCACACGGGCGGACCTCCTGCTGAACCCTCCCTCGGTCTCCCTGCGGGTGGAGTCGGCTTCATCGGTGTGAATATACTTTTGCGCGCGAAGCAGAGCTCGGTGTAGGAGCTGGATGGCTTCTTATTGATGGAAAAGGTAAAACAGGAAGGATGAAGTTCCAGTTTTAATGCCAGAGTTGCCACTGCATCATCCAGATGGTAGACTTCGAGAGCAGCCATTTTGAAATGGGCCACGAAGTCCCTGAGAGTTCTCATTCCTTTTGCCGGATGGAGAATAGACTGTCTGCCACTCAAGAGATCCTCCGACGGGCATCAAAGTGTGCTAGAAAAGCCCTCTCCAACTATCAGAAAGAATCTATGCTGTGTGAGGGCAGGCGGGAGTGCCAAACGCGCGTGGCCTTCCGCATGGTAGCTGGGAAAGCTTTGCATAGGAGGGCATCGGTCGCCCCTTGGACTTGCATGAGAGCCTTGTAGCTCTTGAACTGATCAAGTGGATCTATTGTACCATCGTACAGATTCAGCTAAGGAAGGCGAAATCTGGAGGGAACGGGTTCCTCCAAGATACGACGAGTGAAAAGAGGACGGGTGTCATAGTCTACCTCCGGCTGGTTATTGATCTTCCTGCTGAGCTCCTTCAATTGCTGGTGGTACTCTTTCAAACACTTCTCTACTTGGTGGTTGATGACTGACACCCTCTTGGATGACTCGGAGGATAAAGAAGGAGAGGGGGAAGAGCGCGGGTGGTGGTACCTCCGCTTGGGCTCTTTCTGGCGTCGTCACTCCAGGGAGGAATCACCTGAGCTACGAACAGGGGACCATGACCTCTTGAGGGTCTTCCGGCGGCATCCTCTCGGTGAGGCATGATGGCGGCGAGTCTCTCGCCGAGGAGGTCTCCCTTGAGTGGATTGCTGGCTGGTTGGTACATTTGCCACAGGTGGTGTAGGAGGCCTGGGCTGGTGTTGGGTGGCCATAGACTGCTACTCTTGTAATCCATGGATCATCGCAGTCAAGGTTTGGACTTGCCAAGTGAGTGCGGCCAGTTTTTCAGCTTGAGTGGTCATAATTGGTGGTGCGAGAGTAGCTAAATGGTTAGTAGCGGGAGGGTTAGCGGCAGGAGGCCGCCTCCTACCTCTCCACCGGTTGGAGGTGCCCCCCAGTGTGACTAATGGAGGCCTTCTGAGCGCATGTCACCACCATTGTCGTCGTAGAGGGAATGAGAGCTTGTAGCTAGGTGTTACATAGCTCTGCTCCCCCTTCCTGGTGCGCTAATCTGTTGATGTTTGGTCACCAATAATGGGCATCAGAGGGCTCCGTGGGATTGTGGATGACGCTTTTCTTTGTTGCCAGGGGCCTACAAGAAGTCCCAGAACCGAAAGTTCCGGCGGGAAGCCTCCGACGAGCAAGTTAGTGATCGGAGTCACAGTCATAAGGTTGAGGAAGCTCGTAAGAAAAGGCCCAGAGATTGAAATGTTCTTTGAGTGTTAGGAGTGCATTACCTTGCCTAAGGTCCCTCTTACCCTTTTTATGAACCCTTGGTCTCCGTCTAGGGGTTAGCCATGTGGAGTCCCATGGAAGAGACTGTCTGTTAAACTCATGGTGATTACGTGAGCTTGGAGATGGTTGGTGGGCCTGGTCTTGTCGGACACGCGGGCCAATGGTTGGTGTGCCTAGTCCTGTCGAGCACGTGAGTCAGATGGTAGGTGGGCCTGGTCCCATCGGGCGCGTGGGTCAGGTGGTAGGTGGGCCTGATCCCACCGGGCACGTGGGTCAGGTGGTTGGTGTGCCTGGCTCACGTGGGGGGCCACGTAGGCACCGCCGCTCATTCAGGAGTTGATGTGGAGGCTAGTGTTGTGGCCAGTGTTGAGGCCGATTCCGGAGCAATAACCGCCTTGAGAAAGGGCCGCCTTAGAGGAGCCGCTTTGGAGAAGAAGGGCCACCGAGGCCGCCTTGGAGGAGTGGGGGCTGCTAAGGAGCAGGGCTGCTTTGGAGAAGAGGGGCTGCCGAGGCTGCCTTAGAGAAGCGGGGGCCGCTGAGAAACGGGGCCACTTTGAAGAAGAGGGGTCGCCGAGACCGCCTTAGAGGAGCGGGGGCCGCTGAGGAGGAGAGGGGGTCGCCGAGGCCGCCTTGGAGAAATAGGAGCCGCCGAGGTTGCCTTTTTTATCTTTGTTATCAGTTAACTCTGACCGTTAATGCCTACGTGGCGCTACCAGCCACATCAAAAAAATTTTCTCTCGATTTAATGTTATGGTTCCAAATTATGACCTTAAATCAAAGAAAAAAGGAAAAGACTTTGTACACTGCATCCGGTGCAGCAAGTCCTACGTGGGCTGCACCGTCTCTTCTTATTGGTCCACATGTTTACGACACCATTAAACAATGTTAAGATAGCCTTACGACATTCTGAGGAAAAAATTTATGACACCCCAGTTTTAAGCTTATGACATCGTAGTTATAAAATTAAGACATTCGTTCAGAAAGCAAAAAAAAAAAAAGATATCCCAGTTGTAAACTTACGATACCATAGTTACAAAAATATGACAGAAAACGTGTCTGTACATAAATTTCAAAAAAAAAAACTGAACGGGTATTAATGCACGTCATATCAAAATTTAAGATGATACCCCAGTTTTAAACTTACGTAGTTATAAAATTAAGACACCCATTAAGAAAGTTAAAAAAAATTACGACATCCCAGTTGTAAATTTATGATACCGTAATTATAAAATTATGACACTCACCCAGAAAATGTATCTTTACACAAATTCCAAAAAAAGTTGAACATGTATTAATGCACTTCAGACTATTTTTTTTAGAATTTATGTATAGACACGTTTTCTGAAAGAGTGTCATAATTTTATAACTACGGTGTCGTAAGTTTATAATTGGGGTATCGTAATTTTTTTTGCTTTTGAACAGGTGTCTTAATTTTATAACTACGGTGTTGTAAGTTTAAAATTAAGGTGTCGTAATTTTTTTTTGCTTTATGAACGGGTGTCTTAATTTTATAAATACGGTGTCGTAAGCTTAAAGCTGGAATGTCGTAATTTTTTCCTTCGATATATTGTAAAGCTGTCTTAATATTTTTTAATAAGTATCGTAAGCTCGGTGTAGTCCATATAGGACTTACTGCATCGGATGTGATGTACAAAAACTTAAAAAAAAAGAATGTACACCACGTTGGCCGGTAATGGGCTGGGCCATGAAATCGGAAACAGGTCAGCCCCTTTTAATCAAGGAAAAGTCTTTGTACACCGCCCCCGGTGCAGCAAGTCCTATGTGGGCTGCACCGTTCCTTCTTATTAGTCCACATGGATCCCATGTGGCCTGACGCGATGTGATAGAATAGCAGGGGGATAATGTTACTTTTTGATCGTGACATCCATTAAAAGTCGTTCAGCCTTTCACCATTGGTGTGCAGAAGAAAATGCCCTTTCCCTCCAGCCTACTTCAACCCGCCATCTTATTTGGATTTTGCTGATAAAAAACTCTTTCTGATTGTAAAACATTCTTCCTGTGGATGATGGTGCACGGAGCGGGAGTCTGAGGTTGAGGTTGTGGTTTATGAGCTTGACAATGGCTTTCAGGATCTCCTACTAGATAAGATGGCGGGTAGAAGTAGGCCTGCATGAGGGTGTTAGTTTGGACCAGCATCACTGCCTTGGCATACCTTGATGCAAGGGGCTCGGTGCCGATGACATCGGCATTCAGAAACTGGATGGTTTCGTCTGGAGATCAATGGTCTTTTTGGTACGGCGATAGCTTTGGAGGATTCATCAGCTTTGGTGCTAGCTTTTGATGATTCATCAGCTTTGGTTCATCTGTGTTCCTTAAACTCTAACTTCTTAACAGCTTTGCTGCTCAAAAAGCATTAGTTCAACTAGGGTGTCGTAGGTTTTGAACTAATGCTTTGTCTTAACGTTTTCTGAATGGGCGTCGTAGGTTTTGAACTAGGGTGTCGTATGTTTTGAACTAGGGTGTCGTGGGTTTTCAACTAGGGTGTCGTAGGTTTTGAACTAATGCTTTGTCTTAACATTTTCTGAATGGGTGTCGTAGGTTTTGAACTAGGGTGTCGTAGGTTTTGAACTAGGGTGTCGTGGGTTTTCAACTAGGGTGTCGTAGGATTTGAACTATGCTTTGTCTTAACGTTTTCTGAATGGGTGTCGTAGGTTTTGAACTAGGGTATCGTGGGTTTTCAACTAGGGTGTCGTAGGTTTTGAACTAATGCTTTGTCTTAACGTTTTCTGAATGGGTGTCATAGGTTTTGAACTAATGCTTTGTCTTAACGTTTTGAACTAGGGTGTCGTGGGTTTTGAACTAGGGTGTCGTGGGTTTTCAACTAGGGTGTCATAGGTTTTAAACTAATGCTTTGTCTTAATGTTTTAAAATAGGGTGTCGTAGGTTTTGAACTAGGGTGTCGTGGTTTTCAACTAGGGTGTCGTAGGTTTTGAACTAATGCTTTGTCTTAACATTTTCTGAATGGGTGTCGTAGGTTTGAACTAGGGTCGTAGGTTTTGAACTAGGGTGTCGTAGGTTTTGAACTAATGCTTTGTCTTAACATTTTCTGAATGGGTGTCGTAGGTTTTGAACTAAGGTGTCGTGGGTTTTCAACTAGGGTGTCGTGGTTTTCAACTAGGGTGTCGTAGGTTTTGAACTAATGCTTTGTCTTAACGTTTTCTGAATGGGTGTCGTAGGTTTTGAACTAGGGTATCGTGGGTTTTCAACTAGGGTGTCGTAGGTTTTGAACTAGGGTGTCGTTGGTTTTGAACTAGGGTGTCGTGGGTTTTCAACTAGGGTGTCGTGGGTTTTGAACTAATGCTTTGTCTTAACGTTTTCTGAATGGGTGTCATAGGTTTTGAACTAAGGTGTCGTAGGTTTTGAATTAGGGTGTCATGGGTTTTCAACTAAGGTGTCGTGGGTTTTGAACTAATGCTTTGTCTTAACATTTTCTGAATGGGTGTCGTAGGTTTTGAACTAGGGTGTCGTAGGTTTTCAAATAGGGTGTCATAGGTTTTGAACTAATGCTTTGTCTTAACGTTTTCTGAATGGGTGTCGTAAGTTTTAAACTAGGGTATCGTAGGTTTTGAACTAGGGTATCGTGGGTTTTTAATTAGGGTGTCGTAGGTTTTGAACTAATGCTTTGTCTTAACATTTTCTGAATGGGTGTCGTAGGTTTTGAACTAGGGTGTCGTAGGTTTTCAACTAGGATGTCGTTTGTTTTTTGGAGTATCACAATTCACAAGTACTTGGTGGAGAAACTTTTTTTTTCCCTGACAGGGAAATGGAGAAGTTAAAGACTTCCCCATATATCTATTGAGAGAAAATATGGTATACATAGAGTTGCATGTAGGAGGAGAGGAGAATAAGAGTATTAGAGGGATCAAGAGAGCAAATACAAAGATTGGTGAAGAAATACCTTAAGCATTCTGTGAGATAGGCTTAGGAGCAGGAGGAGAACTAGGAGTGGAAGAAGTATTGGTTCAATAGGAGTACTATCTTGAGCATCGCCAATGGTATGTGTTGCTGCCGGGATCCGTCCTCCGACTCGGGCGCGGTCGATCTCCAGGGAGAGGGGTGCGGCGGACCTGCAAAACAGGAAGCCCACACGCGGAGGGACGCTGGGGGTGGTCCTCCGCGGAGGGCCCTCCGACGCTCAAGTCAGTGAGGAAGGAATCTGCGATCAACCAGACAATGGGGAGGTGGATCTCTTCGGGAGACCTCTCCAGGGGGCGGTCAATCGGAAGCTCTGAGAAGGGGCAGAGCACCGACGAGCTGCCGGGAGAGAGGAATGATTCCAGAGGTTTGTGCGTCAAGAGTCGCGTACCTGAGGGAATCTGCCAATCTGATATTTATAGACTATCACCTGGGGACTTGAGCATCTTCAGGCCGTTGTGGGGCCGTTAGAATCCACGCCTTGTTTGTTAAGGGATCGACGGCTGGGAGAGCTCCTTGATGTCTTGGGATCTGGGTGAGTAGACCTGGGGCGATTACAATAGGTCTTAGGCCACGTCTCAACATGATTCCTTGCCTAAGGTGCTGCTAGGGTAAGCTTAAGCTCTCCCGCGTCAGGTTCCGCGGAGGCAGACGTCAGGGCGTGGATCGCTAGGTAGAAGCGGGCTACGGAAGCCCGGAAGGGGCCGAGCTAGGGAAGCCCGGAAGAGGCCGAGCTACGGAAGCCTGGAAGGGGCCGAGCTAGGGAAGCCCGGAAGAGGCCGAGCTAGGGAAGCCCGGAAGAGGCCGAGCTACGGAAGCCCGAAAGAGGCCGAGCTAGGGAAGCGAGCCGGAAGAGGCCGAGCTACGGAAGCCCGGAAGGGGCCGAGCTAGGGAAGCCCGGAAGAGGCCGAGCTAGGGAAGCCCGGAAGAGGCTGAGCTAGGGAAGCCCAGAAGTGGTCGAGCTACGGAAGCCCGAAAGAGGCCGAGCTACGGAAGCCCGGAAGAGGCCGAGCTACGGAAGCCCAGAAGGGGCCGAGCTACGGAAGCCCGGAGGGAGACGGCGGGAGGAGGTCAGCCTTAGCCGCCTCGCACGGATATCAATGCAATGACGATTTTACCCCCCAACACATGCCCTCCACTTCCTAGTTCGAAGCGTAGGTTCGGGCGTAGGGAGTATAAGCTCAAGTGGCGCGCCCTGGATGGGACGTCTTGGCCTAAACAGTTCATGCAATGATGCCCTAATTAATGCGACAGGGCCATCGTACCTTCGGAGGTAAGGTTCCTCCACTATCGACGGTTGAGATTGTGTCGTGCGGTGAATCCCGATCGATATGGAGGTTTGTCGAGGCGATTTCGAACGCCTCGAATGTTGATTGGCGCTAGAGGAAGGGTCTCAAGTCCCATTAAAACTTGAAGAAAGGAGACAAGGATCTTAATCCGGAGAAGAACCTCTCTGATGGCCAACCGGAAGAGAGCAACCTCTGATGCCAAGATCAGGTCGCCTCCCAGAGGCCTGATCCGACTGGCGCCACAGCGCCACAACCCCCACCTGTCGAGACTCCGTCGCCGCCTGCCATTCCGGTGACCCAGGACCAGTTTGCTACGCTGGTCCAGCAAGTCCAGGCTCTTACCCACCTGGTCCAGGAGCGCCTTGCCTCCTCCTGCTTCGCATCCCCAGAAAGGAGCGGCGACTTCTTCTTCGCCGGCAACCTCCTCCTCTGATCCGCATGAATCAGCGGATCCCCCACATCGCCCCAGGGGGGACAAACCGGTCCCTCGAACCGGTTACGATAGAGATCCTCCCAGATCTCGGCGAGCCCGCTCCCTCTCTCCGGCGACGTCTCACCATGATTCGACGCCATCCTTGCGGTTCTCGCGCCCAGCTCCTCCTCTAGCCGGTGAGGAGGAGATCCGCCGTCAGATCCAAGAGATGCGTCAGGAGCTGGACGCCGCCAAGCAGACCCATCTGCCCCAGCCCAAAGCAGAGCAGGGCATCCCTTTCTCTAAGGGATCATGGAGGAAGTGATTCCCTCCCACGTTAAGCTGCCAACCGTCGAGCCCTATCACGGCTCCACTGATCCGGACGACCATCTCAGTAGCTTCCGGTCAATAATGATGTTCCACGGAGCATCTGATGCGATCCTCTGCCGAGCCTTCCCATCCACCCTCAGAGGATCCGCCCGAACCTGGTTCAACGCCTTGAAACCGGGTTCCATTGATTCATTCGACGAGCTGAGCCACCTTTTTATTGGCCAGTTCGTCAGCAGCCGCCGCCACCGACGGAGATCCGACTCCCTCTCCGAAGTCAAGCAAGAGAGGGGGAGTCCTTGAGAAATTATCTTGGCCGTTTCAACAAGGCCATGTTGGAGGTGGACCACCTTAATCATGAGGTGGCTATGTCCGCCCTGGCGGGGGGAGTTTCAAAGGAGAGCGACTTCTATTTGGCAATGGAGGTCAGCTACCCCCCATGTCTGTCTGATATGATGGCCCTTGCGGACAAATACGCTAGGGTCGAGGAGTCGCGGAGAGTGGCCCGCGCTGAGCAGGCAAGGAAGAAGCAAGAGCCCAAAGCTCCCGACAGACACCGCCCTGTCCGTCGGCCAAGTCCGCCTCGCCGCCAAAGAGTCCCTCCGCTGCCGCCAAGGAATCGCTCCCGGAGTCCTCCCAGGCGATTCGATCGCTATACTCCGCTGACTGTGCCCCGGGCGCAGATCCTCATGGAGATAGAGCGCCAGCTTCCCCGACCAGTACCTCTCCGAGGGAACCCGACCCGAAGAGATCCCGCCAAGTACTGCCGCTACCATAGGGAGCATGGTCATGACACTGAAGAATGCTGGCAGCTGAAGAATGAGATCGAGAGACTGATTCGGCGGGGACGGCTGGACCAGTTCAGGAGGGCACCCGAGCCGCAGCACAAGGAGGTGATCGCCAGCCCGAGCTCCCACAACTCCCTCCTCCACCAAATCCGCCCGTGGTTGGCCGTATCAACATGATTGAAGAGGCCGGCGGATCGAGCTCCAGGGGCAACGGTGATGCACCGGTGCCAAAGAAGGCGCACGGGCGAACTTTCCTTTTCTGATGATGATCTTCTTGGGATACAGCTTCCCCATGATGACGCACTTGTTGTATCCCTTAACTTGAACAATTATGATGTAAGCCGAATCCTGGTCGATAGTGGAAGCTCGGTAAACGTTTTGTACCTCGGTGTGTTTGCCAGGATGAAATTGCTCATGGAAAACCTTCGAGCCGTGGATTCCACCCTGATGGGATTCACCGGCGACGTCATCATCCCAGAAGGAATCGTCACCCTGACGGTCCGCGCAGGAACCTGGCCCCTTGTAACCATTGTACAGACCGACTTCTAGTGACCGACCTCAGGTCCCCATACAACGCCATATTCGGCAGGCCCGGCTTGATGTCCCTTAAGGCAGTTGTCTCTATCCCACATCTGTCTATGAAGTTCCCCACCGAGCAAGGGTTGGAGTGGTTCGGGGAAGTCAGGCCATGGCTCGGCAATGTTTCGTCACGAGCCTTCAGTCCAGAATTCCCGAAGTTGACGGGCTAGACGCTCGTGAGGACTTCGCCGAACAACGGGGAGAACCGGCGGAGAACTGGAAGAAGTACCGCTGGACGAAGCTCGGCCCGACCGAACCATAAGGATCGGGTCGCTACTCGAAGGAGAGCCTCGTCGCGAGCTGATCAGATTCCTCCAAAGCAATGCGGACATCTTCGCCTGGACCGCCTCCGACATGCCAGGGATTAACCCCGAGGTCCTCGTCCATCGCCTCAATGTGGACGAGATGCACAGGCCTGTTAAGCAGAAGAAGAGAAGCTTCGCCCCAGAGCGGCAAAAAGCCATTGAAGAGGAGGTCGACAAACTCATCAAAGCCAATTTTGTCCGAGAGGTGAATTACCCAAGTTGGTTGTCAAATGTCGTCATGGTGAAAAAGTCGAATGGCAAATGGAGGATCTGCATCGACTTCACCGACCTCAACAAGGCATGCCCAAAGGATAGCTTCCCCCTCCCTCGGATCGACCAGCTCGTGGACGCCACCTCAGGCCACCAAATGCTGTCATTCATGGATGCCTATTCGGGCTACAATCAGATCCGGATGGCCCCCGAAGATGAAGAAAAGACCGCCTTCATAACCGACCGAGGTACCTACTGTTACCGAGTTATGCCTTTCGGTCTTAAAAATGCAGGAGCGACCTACCAGCGGCTGGTCAACAAGGTGTTCAAGGAGCAAATCGGCCGGAACATGGAGGTGTACGTGGATGATATGCTGGTCAAAAGCAAGGAAGCGCTGCGGCATGTTGAGGACCTCGCGGAGAGCTTTGCCACGCTGCGCAAATATGGAATGAAGCTCAACCCAACCAAGTGTGCCTTCGGCGTCAATTCCGGGAAGTTCCTCGGCTTCATGGTCTCCCAGCGAGGTATCGAGGCTAACCCTCAGAAGATTCAAGCTCTCCAACAAATGGCGCCCCCAGCGTCTATTAAGAGGTCCAGCGCTAACCGGGAGGATAGCGGCCCTTAACCGCTTCGTGGCTCGGTCAGCCGAGAGATGCCTCCCCTTCTTCAAAACTCTCCGATCGGCCAAAAATTTCCAGTGGACTCCTGAGTGCCAGAAATCATTTCAAGATCTCAAGAAGTACCTCGGCTCGCCTCCGCTTCTCAGTAGTCCGATCCCAGGGGAGACTCTATTTCTGTACCTGGCCGTTTCGGAGGGCGCAGTTTGCTCGGTGCTAGTCAAAGAAGAAAGCAAAATCCAGAGGCCGATCTACTATGTGAGTAGGCTGCTCCGCGATGCGGAGACGAGGTACACCAGGATTGAGAAAATAGTGCTGGCTTTGATCACCTCAGTCCGGAAGCTACGGCCTTATTTTCAAGCACATTCAGTGACGGTCCTCACCGATCAACCCATCAAGGCGGTGGTCCACCGTCCAGAAACATCGGGGAGAATGACCAAATGGGCCGTCGAACTAAGCGAGCATGACATACATTTTCAACCTCGCCCGGCCATCAAAGCCCAAGTGCTGGCCGATTTCCTCCTCGAGTGTACCATCCCAGAAGACGGCTCTACCCCAGAAAATCCCGAAGGACCAAAGCCTGAAGCTCGGTGGCTCCTTCACGTCGATGGGTCGTCCAATGCCCATCACTCCGGTGCGGGTCTAGTCTCACCAGCCCAGAGGGGATGATCTTCGAATATGGCGTCCGATTCTCCTTCCCGGCTTCCAACAACGAAGCCGAGTACGAGGCCCTGTTAGCTGGTCTCCGGATCGCCCGCAACCTGAAGGTGGAAAAGCTTAACGCCTTCACCGACTCTCAGCTGGTGGCCGGCCATGTGCGGGGAGAGTTTGAAGCCCGAGAACCCAACATGATCCGATATCTCCAAGAGGTGCGCGGCCTACTTCCCCATTTTGCCGAGTTTGAAATTATTCAAATTCCTAGATCGGAAAACGCCCGTGCCGACCTACTCTCCCGATTGGCAACCGCGGAGACGATGGATGCTGAACAAAAATTCCATCTGGAGACTCTGGAAAAGCCGAGCATCATGGAAGCCGACCGGGTGATGCAAATCGAGGCCGAACCATCCTGGTTCGACCCTATCCTCAACTATCTCAAAGAAGGGTCGCTCCCATCCGACCGAAGAGAGGCCAGGAAATTGAAGCTGCAGGCGACCCACTATGTATTGATTGACAACCAACTTTACAAGCGGTCTTTTTCTATGCCGCTGCTCAGATGCCTCCGCCCATCCGAGGCGGACTATGCTCTACGAGAGGTACATGAAGGGATTTGCGGCAACCATCTGGGAAGCCGGTCCCTATGCCACAAGGTGCTGCGGCAAGGCTATTACTGGCCGACCATGCAGAAAGACGCGGACGATCTAGTCCGAGCCTGTGACGCCTGCCAGAGACATTCAAGCATCCAGAGGCTCCCTTCCGCCGAGCTAGTTTCTATATCCTCCGCCTGGCCCTTTGCCAAGTGGGGGATGGACATCCTCGGCCCATTCCCGCTGGCGACGGGACAGCGGAAATTCTTATTTGTCGCCATCGACTACTTCACCAATGGGTTGAAGCGGAAGCAGTTGCGCAAATCACCGAAGCACGGGCCAGAGACTTTGTGTGGAGGTCCATCGTCTGCCGGTTCGGCCTCCCCCACACCATAATCACCGATAACGGTAAGCAGTTCGACAACTCCAAGTTCCGCCAATTCTGCGAGGAACACGGAATCCGTCACCACCTTACTTCGGTCGGGCACCCACAAGCCAACGGAGCGGCCGAAGTGACCAACAGGACTCTCCTCCAAGGAATCAAAGCTCGCCTCTCCAGAGCCCAAGGCAGGTGGGCGGATGAGCTGCACCATGTCTTATGGGCCTATCGCACCACCCCGAGAATCCCGACGGGCGAGACTCCATTCCGAATGGCTTTTGGCACGGAGGCCGTCATCCCTGTGGAAATAGGCCTCCCATCTTTGCGGGTGGAGAGTTATTCGGAGGAAGCCAGCAACGAGCAACTCCGCACCAACCTCGACTTGGTAGAGGAAGTCAGAGAGAAGGCCCGAATCAGGACGGCTGCCTATCAACAGAGGGTGGCTCGGTACCATGCCTCCAGGGTCAAGGGGAAAACCTTCCTACCCGGCGACCTGTCCTCCGAAAAGCTTCTGTATCCAAACCGCTGGAGCAAGGAAGCTGGCGCCGAACTGGGAGGGCCCGTACCAAATCACGGAGATCATTGGGCCAGGAACCTACAAGCTGCAGGATCTCGATGGGAAATCCGTCCCCCGAACGTGGAACTCGGACAACCTCCGCAAATACTATCAATAGGGTATGTCCTTTATGCTTCGCCAGTTATCTATTTTCCCGCAACTTGTTGTGTGAATCGATTATGCACCATATTGCCATAAATCGTAAAAGGAAATAGATGCTGCTTACCAATCCTCGGTACAACCGAGTTATCTGCCTAATCTCCGAACCTTGGCAGGGGAAATCTCCGAACCTTGGCAGGGCCAAGTAAAACTCTCCGAACCTCGGCAGGGCCGAGCAACAAATCTCCGAACCTTGGCAGGGCCAAGTAAAACTCTCCGAACCTCGGCAGGGCCGAGCAACAAATCTCCGAACCTTGGCAGGGCCAAGTAAAACTCTCCGAACCTCGGCAGGGCCGAGCAACAAATCTCCGAACCTTGGCAGGGCCAAGCCGAAGCCAAGTAAAACAAATCTCCGAACCTTGGCAGGGCCAAGTAAAACTCTCCGAACCTCGGGGGCCGAGCAACAAATCTCCGAACCTTGGCAGGGCCAAGTAAATCTCCGAACCTTGGCAGGGCCAAGTAAAACTCTCCGAACCTCGGCAGGGCCGAGCAACAAATCTCCAACCTTGGCAGGGCCAAGTCTCCGAACCTTGGCAGGGCCAAGTAAAACAAAGTCTCCGAACCTCGGCAGGGCCGAGCAACAAATCTCCGAACCTTGGCAGGGCCAAGTAAAATCTCCGAACCTTGGCAGGGCCAAGTAAACTCTCCGAACCTCGGCAGGGCCGAGCAACAAATCTCCGAACCTTGGCAGGGCCAAGTAAAACTCTCCGAACCTCGGCAGGGCCGAGCAACAAATCTCCGAACCTTGGCAGGGCCAAGTAAAACAAAGTCTCCGAACCTCGGCAGGGCCGAGCAACAAATCTCCGAACCTTGGCAGGGCCAAGTAAAACTCTCCGAACCTCGGCAGGGCCGAGCAACAAATCTCCGAACCTTGGCAGGGCCAAGAAGGGCCAAGTAAAACAAAGTCTCCGAACCTCGGCAGGGCCGAGCAACAAATCTCCGAACCTTGGCAGGGCCAAGTAAAACAAAATCTCCGAACCTCGGCTGGGCCGAGCACAAATCTCCGAACCTTGGCAGGGCCAAGTAAAATGTTTCCCCGAACCTCGGCGGGCCGAGCGATGAACCCCGAGCCATGACAAGGCAAGGTAAAAGTCATTCGGGCTAAGACCCCAGCGAAAAGTCTAAACCTACAAGCCTCGACCAAAGCCGAACGGCCCCAAATAGTCCCCGAAGGACTTCGCCCGGTTTGAGAACGGGCGCTGAACGAAAACCATCGGCATACGAAAAAATGCCACCATCGGCAGAATTCCCCTAAGAGGCTATAAAGCCTCACGTAACCGGCCAAGGGCCCCAGGCAGGGCCGAAAATCCTCCCTAGCAGTAGAAAACCTTTGGGCGACCCCCCTGTAACTCGTCATTCGAAATATCTACGATTAATGCGCGGGACGATGGGACCAGGCCGACACCCAAGTCCGTCAAGCGTATCAAGGTAATCGTTCTCAAAAAGGAAAGGGACTTCACAGATAAACAAGGTCCATTTTCATTCATAAAAGGAGGAGGACTACAAAGAGACTGCCAAAAAGCAAAACAAGAACGGGCAGAGGCCCTGGAGTCAGTTGCCCCCAGAGGCCAGTAACTCCTCCAGGCGTGCTGCAGGTCAGCCACCTGCTGACGAAGCGACAGAATCTCCTCCCCTGCCGGTCATCAACCGGCGTGAGGCCTCCGCCTCCCGGACCGAAACGTCCAAGAACTCCTCGGCAGTCCTAGCAAGCTGCTCATTGATTGCAAGGCCCGACGCGAGGGTCAGCCCGTCGACAGTTACGGAGATGCGCCTCTCCTCCGAGTGCGGTAGGCTGCTAAGCGAGGAATGCGAGTCGCTTGACGATCGCGCTGGAGAGTCCATTTTTCAGAGCTCAAGCCGAGGGATGGCCAGAATCCAATCCCCCTCGGTCATATTTATACCCGCCAGGCAGGTATCCCGATCGGCCGCGCCGCAAACGCCGACCCATGAGAGTTTGCCACGTGTCACCATTCTAATGCGTGAGGAATCCGAAGAGTCGCGCCCTATCCCGAGTAAGATCGATAAGCGAGCAGATTGTTCGGAGGTTCCCCAGGCGAACATTTTCCGATCTGTCGCCCCACATTAAACGCATTCGATACTTTCCCAGGCTGCTTAATACGCCCCTCTTCCTCGGAAAACGTGGAAGTCCGTCGCTCGGTCGATAACTTGCCCCCTCGGAAAGAGCAGCATCGCCAATAAAAGCGTGACAGCATGCCACCCGTTACGCTTAAGCGCCCCCTTTATTAAGCGCCACGTGGACCTAACGCCGTGGCCTGCAACGGCGGCTGAATCGCTCCGTCCGAGCTACCAATTCTTCGAACCTTAGCAGGGCCAAGTTCTCCGAACCTCGGCATGGCCGAGCTACCAATTCTCCGAACCTCGGCAGGGCCGAGCTACCAATTCTCCGAACCTCGGCAGGGCCCTCCGAACCTCGGCAGGGCCGAGCTACCAATTCTCCGAACCTTGGCAGGGCCAAGTAAAATTTTCTCCGAACCTCGGCAGGGCCGAGCTACCAATTCTCCGAACCTCGGCAGGGCGAGTTACAAGATTCTCCAAACCTTGGCAGGGCCGAGCTACAAAATTCTCCGAGCCTCGGCAGGGCCGAGTTACAAGATTCTCTAAACCTCGGCAGGTCCGAGCTACAAAGTTCTCTGAACCTCGGCAGGACCGAGCTACGAAATTCTTCAAACCTTGTAGGGCCAAGTAAGATGTTCCCCGAAACTCGACTATCCCGAGTGACTGGTTCCTTGAACCATGACGAGAAGGGGCGCGAATTCCCTGAGCTTCGGCCAAGACCGACCTACGGTAAATCGGGCTTTACGAAAAGCAAAACGCGAAAACACCAAGTTTCCGACCAGAGTAGGGGCGTGTTGCCCCGAATGATCTACGAATCGCCGAATACGAACCTCGATTAATTCGAGTGACGCGGGATCCTCGTCTAAGGACGAACGGAACGCTTTTGACGCCCACAAACAACAATAGCAAAAGCTCGGCACAAGAAAAGATAGAGATTGAGACACAAAATATAACTCTCTTTATTGCCGATCATGATCAATTACAAATGCCTCACAGGCGTTACAAGAACAGTAAAATGCATAAAATAAAGACAAATTCAAAACCCGAGCAACTGCTCCAAAGCAGACCTAGGCGACTGCGATGTTCCAACGACCGGATCGAAAATCAGGCAAACCACGGAATCAATCCTCCCAGGCGGATGAATTAAAAGATCCAAAAGGAGGCATGGCCCGCGGATGCTGATTCTGAGGATCCGGACGATCCAGCCTGCTCCCCTAGGAGGGGTGCTGGATCGCGGGTCGTCGCCCAGCCAAGGGAACCGGGGACCATCCGACCCCGGTTGCTCCCATATTTTCCCTCCCGTGGCAAGGATTCCCCTCAGAGAAGGGACGGGAACCCAAGCCAGCGAAAAAGGGGGAGTCCGTGCGTGTTACGGGGTGTCGATACGCCTCCTGCCATAAGCCCCCGTAGCCGGCCGCAAAGGTCATACGGGAAGAGTTATATGTGCGCTCCCCGTGTGATCTCTGCTCCCCCCATGTGCGCTCTCCATGTGATCTCCGAGACTCATCCCCTAAGGATGAGCCGTCCTCCAGCTGCTCCCCGGTCGCCCCAGCTATCCGGCGGCAAGGAGCCCATGAAAGGAAAAGTCGATCCTCCCACTCGTAGCAACAAAGAAATGAGCGTAGTAAAAGCTCTGGCAAGAAAGAAACTTTGGGGATAACCAGATGAGACCCCCTTTTCCTTTTTATAGGCGGAAGCGGACCAGGAAAAGCTACCCAGACTGCGCGTCCCGAGATTTAAATTCCTAAGCAGTACCTCCACGTGGTCTCTCAAGATTGGTGCCCCACTGCGCGCCAAACCCACCGCCTGAACCAGGACGTGTACGAAGATCCCCTCCTAATCCCGAATCACGGCCAGTAAATACAGGCAATCGTCCGCTGACGCCTCGAAAACCGGCAGGCTCAGAAAATCGTCCTTTGAAAAAGTACTGTCCAATAGTGGACGGTTGCGTGCGCATCGCAACGAGGTAGCCTGCATGGGAAAAGAGCACCTTCCGGAAAGCTCTGATGCAGCTTTACACCCCCCACTCTGCCGTATCACCGCTTCTAGTAAAGTAAAAACCGAATTGCCTGTGGGACAGCAGGGCGCTGGCAGGATGGCAGGAAGCACGAAAACCCATTTTATCCGTCGGCCCCAGCCGACCTATATTTTGTCCGTCGGCCCCAGCCGACCTATTCTTGTCCGTCGGCCCAGCCGACCTATTTTATCCGTCGGCCCTAGCCGACCTATTTTTTCTGTCGGCCCACGCCGACCTATTTTGCCTGTCGGCCCTAGCCGACCCATTTCTTCTGTCGGCCCACGCCGACCTATCTTCATCCGTCGGCCCTAGCCGACCTATTTCTTCTGTCGGCCCAAGCCGATCTATTTTATTCGTCGGCCCCAGTCGATCTAATTTATCCATCGGCGCCAGCCGACCTATATTGTTTCGTCGGTCCCAGCCGATCTATTATGCCCGTCGGCCCCGGCCGATCCATTTTATCTGTCGACCCAAGCCGACCTATCTTTCTGTCGGCCCACGCCGACCTATTTTTGCCTGTCGGCCCTAGCCGATCCATTTCTTCTGTCGGCCCACACCGACCTATCTTCATCCGTCGGCCCTAGCCGACCTACTTCTTCTGTCGGCCCAAGCCGATCTATTTTATTCATCGGCCCCAGCCGACCTAATTTATCCATCGGCCCTAGCCGACCTATTTCTTCTGTCGGCCCAAGCCGATCTATTTTATTCATCGGCCCCGGCCGATCCATTTTACCTGTCGGCCCTGGCTGGCCTATTTCTCCTATCGATCCGAGCTAACGCGTTTGCCTGGTCTTGGAATAAAGATAACCCAAGATCGCCAGCGAGCCACAGACCGCTCAAGGCAAAACTGGGCGACGATGAGGCCAAACCAGGACAGCACTTGAGTCAAAACAGAAAGTTCTTTTATTAAGGAACGACAGATAAGCAAGGTACAATAACAACTCCTACGAACCAGGAGCCGCACCAGCCTTTGAGGAGCCCTCAGTTGCGCCTGCGGAGGCGTGACTAGGCTCACCTTTCTCCGATGTTCTCACCCCTTCGGCGGCAGTTTGCAATCGTCCCTCAGAAACTGCAGCTTCGCTGGGACTAGGGGCGGCGCCAGGTTCGCCGTCAGACACGTCGGCATATTCATCTTCGTCTTCTTCTTCTTCAGATTCGCCATCGTCGGGATCTTGGGCACTCAGGAAAGAAAGATCCCACTCCGGGCGCTCACCGAGAATCCGCTGTTTACACTCTTCTATCCCATGATAGAAGGCGTTAACGCTAATAGCATCCTGCCTACCCTTGAGAATGGCGTGCTGCGTTTTGACCTCCGCAGTCTGCTTCTCGACCTCGACCACTTGGGCCTTCAAAATGATATTTTGTTCCTTAAGCTCGCTAGCCCGTGTCTCGAGTTCCGAGCCCCTGCTGCGAGTAGTCGCGAGCACACTTTGGAGAGCCCGAATCTCCGACCCCATCTTCGCCATCTGGAAAAGCCAAAATCAATCGGCGTCACAAGGAGCCACTAGAAAAATAAAGAGGGTAAAATGCAAGCATACCTCCCCCTCTCGCCTGGCCAGCCTTTTGGCCAGCTCCTCGGCCTCACTCCGGGCTCTTGTCCTGTCAGCGCCGACCAGCTCGACCCTCTCCTGCAGAGTACTAATCTTCGATTGTTTGGCTTCAATCTCCCCACGAGCTTGCGACAACTCGTCACTCACCCGAGTTAGCGTACCTTGATGCCACCTAGCGTTCTCCTTCAAATGGGCAATTTCACCATCACGCCGTTTCAATTTCTCCTCCACCTCGCCGAGCATTCTCGCCAGGCGCCTTCTTTCATCGTCGGCCTCCCTCCCCAGCCGACTCATACTCTCACCATGTTCCCGCTGCATCGCCGCCACCTCCGCGGAGTGTTTCGATTTAATCTTGGCCAACTCCAAGCACGCGTCGTTGTTCCTCGCTAGGAGTCCCTGTAACTCCTCCACCCTGCGCTTCTGCTTGGACACCTCGTCCACGGCAGCCTGATGTGCCGCCCTTGCCGCCTTCGAGTTCCTGTCCATCATGTCCATGAGCTCTTCAAACTGCTCAGACACCTTCAGCCGCGACTGGAGCTCGACATTCTCCCTCCGGGCCTGGACACTGGCCCCCGTCGCCAAACTTAGGCGCCAGCAAATCGCCCGGGAAAGCAAAACGCTCTGCAAAGACAAAAACTGAATAAGCGCCCACGATGGGATCCATCGGGAAACATCTATCACACAGGAAAAGTGACTCACCCGCGAAGCGTAGTCCCGGATCATCCTCATCAAAGTCATGTTATCAATGGCAGGAAGTAGATGGATACTCTCAGCTATACCTTGCTGCCCGAACGCAGCATCGACCAATCCCAGGTCGGCAAACTTGTCCGTCGACGGATCCGCACCTGGATGCAAGACCGACCTTATCATGGCGAAAACGCCTCATCAATGCTAGTCTCCGAGCTGCTGGGTTGACCAGCCCCGTCTGAGGGACCGGCCTGGACGACCCCCAGCTGAGAAGCCTTCAACCTCCCAGCCTCCTCCATCAGGGCCCTGGCTTGGGCCTCTTCAGATAGCTCGGCCAGTCCAAGCGCCAGCCTCCCCAAAATCTTCTTCGAGGGAGCCCCGATCGTGGGACCCCCACTTTGTTGTGCTCCCTCCACCGATGCATCCTTTCCAATTGCCACCACCTGCGTCTCCTCCGCGGGCTCCCCCGAGTCCTCGGTCTGACCCGCCTCTTGACCCATTGAGGGCGGCCCGACCTCATTGCTACCAGACTCCCCGGCGGACAGACCAAGCAGGGGCTCCCCCTGAACTTCCTCCGCTGCGGCTATCTCCTCCCCCTCTCCCGCTGGAGCCAGTGGTAATCCCGCGGGGACAATGGCCCCCTCTACTACGGCCGCCTCCGCTGGACCCGTCGCAGGTTCCTCTTTCAAGGGGGACGTGGTCGGACGAGCCAGCGGAGCTTCATCCGAACTGTCCGATATCTCCAGTACGAGGGCGCCAGGTGCCGTGGCCATTCTCCCCGGATCCTCCTTCGCCCCCGACGGCCCTATGGGGACTGCTCCGACGTCCGGCGGGTTTTTGGCAGAGGTATGGGCCCTTTTCTCGGGCCGGCCGCTGTCTGCGCCGCTACCTTCCCCTGGGCGCTTCCCCCTCTTCCTCTTGGAGAGGCTCGACAACGCCAACCTTGTAGCTGTCAAACCGGAATTTACATGCTCAGACTCAAGCGCGATAATCGAGAAAAATACACAGCGCGAAAAGGGACTCACCTTGCAGATCCAGAGGGCTGAGCCCGGCTGCGAAGAGGGCCCCCTCCGATAATAGGTCGTTAGCCGAAAATACCTATCCATTACGAAGGACATCCAGGTCCCTCTCCTCCTGCGCCGATAAGGCCGGATGCGTCTCCGCATCCCTCGCAACTTCCCCCCATCGTCGAGGGAAATCGGAACCGATGTTCCCCTCCGCAATCACAAATCGGCTCTTCCACCCCTTGATGGAAGAAGGTTTATCCGCGATGACATTAAAAGATCTCCGGGGCCCGATAGAGGTCCACTCCGATTTCCTCCCGGGAGTCAAGTGGTAACAGGTGCGGAAAAGGGGGAGAGTTGCAACGACTTGAATCTGGTGACACATCGAAATGAATCCGACGATATTCCGCCAACTATTTGGAGCCACCATCGATAGACAGATGTTGTAGTGGGTCATGATCTCCTTCACCAAGGGATGGAGAGGAAAACGAAGACCCGCCTTAAAACTATCCTCATAGATGAAGACTCCAGACTCTAATCCCCGAGTAACCCTATCTTCGGGTTTCGGCACCCGCAAAACTACATCCAGGGGCAGACCATACCTCTGGTGAATCCTCCCCAAATCCTCAGCAACGATTTCTAAGGCCACATCTTCAGGGCTCATCGCCATCTCGGTTGAGAAAAATCCTGGGCAAAAATGATGAACGCTAGAGAGGATGAGAGACCAATGCTCTTTTGGAAACAAGGTGAGAAGACGCCGCGAACATGCGCACATGTGCACAAGTATATATATATATAGGGTGGCTGTCACTTCGCTTCTCCTCCAAGGAACCGCCCTGAGGAGGCGGGACGTCTCATTCGAGGCATCCGAAATCGCCTCGACAAACCTCCATATCGATCGGGATTCACCGCACGGCACAATCTCAACCGTCGATAGTGGAGGAACCTTACCTCCGAAGGTACGATGGCCCTGTCGCATTAATTAGGGCATCATTGCATGAACTGTTTAGGCCAAGACGTCCCATCCAGGGAGGGCCACTTGAGCTTATACTCCCTACGCCCGAACCTACGCTTCGAACTAGGGAGTGGAGGGCATGTGTTGGGAGGTAAAATCATCATTGCATTGATATCCGTGCGAGGCGGCTAAGGCTGACCTCCTCCCGCCGTCTCCCTCCGGGCTTCCGTAGCTCGGCCCCTTCCGGGCTTCCGTAGCTCGGCCTCTTCCGGGCTTTCGTAGCTCGGCCTCTTTCGGGCTTCCGTAGCTCGACCTCTTCCGGGCTTCCCTAGCTCGGCCTCTTTCGGGCTTCCGTAGCTCGGCCTCTTCCGGGCTTCCCTAGCTCGGCCTCTTCCGGGCTTCCCTAGCTCGGCCCCTTCCGGGCTTCCGTAGCTCGGCCTCTTCCGGGCTTCCGTAGCTCGGCCTCTTCCGGGCTTCCCTAGCTCGGCCTCTTTCGGGCTTCCGTAGCTCGGCCTCTTCCGGGCTTCCCTAGCTCGACCTCTTCCGGGCTTCCCTAGCTCGGCCCCTTCCGGGCTTCCATAGCTCGGCCTCTTCCGGGCTTCCCTAGCTCGGCCCCTTCCGGGCTTCCGTAGCCCGCTTCTACCTAGCGATCCACGCCCTGACGTCTGCCTCCGCGGAACCTGACGCGGGAGAGCTTAAGCTTACCCTAGCAGCACCTTAGGCAAGGAATCATGTTGAGACGTGGCCTAAGACCTATTGTAACCGCCCCATGTCTACTCACCCAGATCCCAAGACATCAAGGAGCTCTCCCAGCTGTCGATCCCTTAACAAACAAGACGTGGATTCTAACGGCCCCACAACGGCCTGAAGATGCTCAAGTCCCCAGGTGATAGTCTATAAATATCAGATTGGCAGATTCCCTCAGGTACGCGACTCTTGACGCACAAACCTCTGGAATCATTCCTCTCTCCCGGCAGCTCGTCGGTGCTCTGCCCCTTCTCAGAGCTTCCGATTGACCGTCCCCTGGAGAGGTCTCCCGGAGAGATCCACCTCCCCATTGTCTGGTTGATCGCCGATTCCTTCCTCACTGACTTGAGCGTCGGAGGGCCCTCCGCGGAGGACCACCCCCAGCGTCCCTCCGCGTGTGGGCTTCCTGTTTTGCAGGTCCGCCGCACCCCTCTCCCTGGAGATCGACCACGCCCGAGTCAGAGGACGGATCCCGGCGGCAACAGTATGCATCAATATTGATTCAGAAGTAGCAAGCAAATCAATATTGATTCAGAAGTAGAGACATGAAGTGGGGTTTGTAGTAACATGAGAAAAATCACATGGTGCCAAAAGAAATACTTGTTTGGAATAAATCAGGATCAAGGACAGAAGTGGGACCAGTGATAAGAGACATGGCCTGAAATAAGACGATGAGAACTTGCCTCTTTACCAGGAATAACAAACTAAGCTGCGTTGAGTGGAGCAGCATCGGATGTTTTGAAGCTGGGAGCAGTGTCTTCAGCCTTGAGAGCCAAACTAGCAGCAGGAGTTGCTGCAGCTAGACTAAGACCAGATTCTGTTGTGTGAGTGGCATCATTCGCTGTAGGTTCAGGCGCAGGAGCTGAAGCAAGTGGATTGGCATCAAATTTAGGTGGGAGCATGTCATCTTCAACAACACCTACGACACCCTAGTTCAAAACCTACGACACCCTAGTTAAAAACCCACGACACCCTAGTTCAAAACCTACGACACCCTAGTTCAAAACCTACGATACCCATTTAGAAAACGTTAAGACAAAGTATTAGTTCAAAACCTACGACACCCTATTTGAAAACCCATGACACCCTAGTTCAAAACCTACAACACCCTAGTTCAAAACCTACGACACCCATTCAGAAAACGTTAAGACAAAGCATTAGTTCAAAACCCACAATACCCTAGTTGAAAACCCACGACACCCTAGTTCAAAACCTATGACACCCATTCAGAAAATGTTAAGACAAAGCATTAGTTCAAAACTCACGACACCCTAGTTGAAAACCTACGACACCCTAGTTCAAAACCCACGATACCCTAGTTCAAAACCTACGATACCCTAGTTCAAAATGTTAAGATAAAGCATTAGTTCAAAACCTATGACATCCTAGTTGAAAACCCACGACACCCTAGTTCAAAACCTACGACACCCTAGTTTAAAACCTATGACACCCATTCAGAAAATGTTAAGACAAAGCATTAGTTCAAAACCTACGACACCCTAGTTGAAAACCCACGACACCCTAGTTCAAAACCTACGACACCCATTTAGAAAACGTTAAGACAAAGCATTAGTTCAAAACCTATGACACCATAATTGAAAACCCACGACACCCTAGTTCAAAACCTACGACACCCTAGTTCAAAACCTACGACATCCATTTAGAAAACGTTAAGACAAAGTATTAGTTCAAAACCTACGACACCCTATTTAAAAACCCATGACACCCTAGTTCAAAACCTACAACACCCTAGTTCAAAACCTACGACACCCATTCAGAAAACGTTAAGACAAAGCATTAGTTCAAAACCCACAACACCCTAGTTGAAAACCCACGACACCCTAGTTCAAAACCTACGACACCCATTCAGAAAACGTTAAGACAAAGCATTAGTTCAAAACCTACGACACCCTAGTTGAAAACCTACGACACCCTAGTTCAAAACCCACGATACCCTAGTTCAAAACCTACGATACCCTAGTTCAAAACGTTAAGACAAAGCATTAGTTCAAAACCTACGACACCCTAGTTGAAAACCCACGACACCCTAGTTCAAAACCTATGACACCCATTCAGAAAATGTTAAGACAAAGCATTAGTTCAAAACCTACGACACCCTAGTTCAAAACCCACAACACCCTAGTTCAAAACCTACGACACTCATTTAGAAAACGTTAAGACAAAGCATTAGTTCAAAACCTATGACACCATAATTGAAAACCCACGACACCCTAGTTCAAAACCTACGACACCCTAGTTTAAAACCTACGACACTCATTCAGAAAACGTTAAGACAAAGTATTAGTTCAAAACCTACGACACCCTAGTTGAAAACCCATGACACCCTAGTTCAAAACCTACAACACCCTAGTTCAAAACCTACGACACCCATTCAGAAAACGTTAAGACAAAGCATTAGTTCAGAACCTACGACACCCTAGTTGAACTAATGCTTTTTGAGCAGCAAAGCTATTAAGAAGTTAGAGTTTAAGGAACACAGATAAACCAAAGATGATGAATCATCAAAAGCTAGCACCAAAGCTGATGAATCCTCCAAAGCTATCGCCGCACCAAAAAGATCATTGATCTCCAGACGAAACCATCCAGTTCCTGAATGCCGATGTCATCGGCACTGAGCCCCTTCCATCAAGGTACGCCAAGGCGGTGATGCTGGTCCAAACTAACACCCTCATACAGACCTACATCTACCTGCCATCTTATCTGGTAGGAGATCCTGAAAGCCATCGTCAAGCTCATAAACCACAACCTCAACCCTAGACTCCCGCTCTGCAGCACCATCATCCATAGGAAGAATGTTTTACAATCAGAAAGAGTTTTTTATCAGCAAAATCCAAATAAGATGGCGGGTTGAAGTAGGCTGAAGGGAAAGGGCATTTTCGTCTGCACACCAATGGTGAAAGGCTGAACAACTTTTAATGGATGTCACGATCAAAAAGTAACATTATCCCCCTGCTATTCTGTCTCATCGCATCAGGCCACATATGATCCATGTGGACCAATAAGAAGAAACGGTGCAGCCCACATAGGACTTGCTGCACCGGGAGCGGTGTACAAAGACTTTTCCTTTAATCAACCACCCGTGAGTTTGCAATCCACGGTGCTCATAGAGAAAATGGTACCTTAACCATACGATTCGATATCCGCAGCCTTGATCTCCTTAGCCGCGGTCGCGGTCCACGCGCCCCTAATTTATTCCTCCCTATCCTTTTTCGTAGAAAAACTCAAAAAAAAAAGGTTGGGAATTTGTTTGGTTAAAACTTTCTTTTATTATTCTCTCAGTTGTAATTTTCTTTGCTTATTCTCTCTCTTTCCCTTTTATTTTAGGAAAAAACTTTGTACATACGACATTTCGATGCAACAAGTCTTGCATACAATTCGAGAAAAAAATTTAGAACACTTCAATTTTAAGAATTAAGACACTCATTTAGAAAGCAAAAAAATATCATTGACACTCTAATTGTAAACTTACAATATCGTAGGTACCATTCAGTAAAGGTTGAATGAGTTTCAATGCACGTCATGTCAAAATTTAAGATTCCAGTATATAGTTATAAAATTAAGACATAGAAAGTCAAAAAAATTATGATATTTCAATTGTAAATTTACTATATCATACTTATAAGATTATGATACCCATTTAAAAAACATATTTATATATAAATTTTTTAAAAAATTAAATAAGTATTAATATATATTAGACAGTTTTTTTAAAAAAATTATATACAGATACGTTTTCTTACCATATCGTAAGCCTAAAATTAAAGTGTCATAATTTCATTTAATGAATGGAAGTCTTAATTTAATAATCTTTGTTTTCCCTTACTCGGATCCGAGAGGAGCGAACATTATGTACTCTAATCTCTCTTGCCCTCTTTGTCTTCGCTCGGTTTAAATTGCTTTCGGTTGTTTATTTCGGTGTTTTTGGATTATTGTGGGCGATTCGCAGGGTCTACTGACGAAGATTTTGGGGCAACGTTGTTTTGGGATATAAAGAGGACGTGGAGATTCGAGGATTTGGAGGTGGTGATTGTGGAGTTCCTGTAGTTTTTTTTTTTTTTTAACTTGTCGGGGGTTTAGTGGAGAGAAGATATCTTCTTGATCGGAGCTTGCGGTGATTTCGTTCTTCGTGGGGATGTTTGCTACCTCCTGGTTTGCAATGTGTGACCACTGAGGGGTCCTCGGCGCATGCTGCGGAGGATCCCGTTGCAGGAAGATTCCCAAATTTAGGGTAGGGTTTTTTTTGCTTTTTTGTTGGTGGGGGTGTTCTTGGTGTAAAGGGGCGTGCTTTCTTCTTCCCACGACTTGCTTGAGGATTGTGGTGAAGGGAAATATTGGAGTAGAAGGTCGTCATTTAATTCAAGGCTAGAGATTGCGGTCTTGGGCTGGGGTTGGAAGTCACACATATATATATATATATATATATATATTGATAGGAATTTTATTTTGGGTAGCTTCTTCGGAAAGATTTGAAGAAAATAAAATGTTTTCTTCGGGGATGGATCCTCCGCAAAAGCCCAGTGGAGTTACAGGTGCTGTGCTATTTCCGACACGGCTTTTGTGGCGGTACGGTGGGAAAAGGGTCTTCCTTACTGGTTCTTTTACAAAGTATATTCAGTAGTTTCTTTTTCTTTTTCTTCGTTTTCCTTTCCTCCATGTTCTATTCCTTCGTCTATTACAGTGCTGTTGATTTGTTTTACATATTTCTGTTTTCTTTTTCATTCACTGGTCATAGGTTCCCTCGTATTTTGTGTTTCTTTCAACTGCATATTTCATTTGCAAGAATCATGCTTTAAAATGTGATTTATGATACCATTTCTAGATACATTTTTTGAGATCATTTGAAAATTTTGTTATGAGATAAATGCTATAATGTGAAATAATCCGAGCTAAAACTTAACTACCATACGTGTGCATGACAAATGATTGATTAATGTAGAGACATGCATCCTTGAAGCTCTCTCACTAATAAAACCACAGTATATTAGAAAATTTATTGTAAACATCTTGCCGGTACTGCTGGCTACCATCCATCTTTTGCATATGCAGTTCGCAAAATTTACTTATTCCTAGAATGTCTGCCAAGGCTTGATATCGATGATTGATGGTTGTATGTATTGAATCAGCAGGGAATTATTTGAATAGGCTGCATATGGAAATTTATGATTCACTGATAGTCACACTTCATCGCATTTTGGGACAGCTAGGTTGATGATTTTGTCATCCCCATGCTAGTGTGAGTAGTAACTAGTGTTTTTTAAAAGCATGAGGCGCTGTTAAGTGTAAAGAGCTTTTGAAGCTTAAGTGCAAGGCACAAAACATAGGCACTTACTTGAGCAAATTGAAGAGTATATTTTTAAAATAAATAAAATAATTTATATAAGTAAGATTTATAATATATAATAAAAAAATTATAATAATAATACATTTAACCTATTAGCTCAATGGAAAGCATTCTTTTTCTCAGCTGAAATTTGTAGTCCCTTGATATTTTTCTTTTTTTCTCAAATGATGGCATAAATTTTTATGTTTAACTTCTTTATTTTTTAATTTTTAGCTTTTTTATAGGATGAAAAAAATAATTGTGTATAAGATGGTACATCATTAAGTCAACATAGTCTAATAAATATAAAGAAAAAATATAGATCGATACTTTATGGTTTAAGCATTATCGAATTAGACTTCTGTAGTTTGAAATATTACAGTTAACTATCATGTGCTTTAAGTTTTATTAAATTATATTCATGTGGTTTGATAGTTACACTTAACTACTTTGTGTTTTAAAACATTATCATATTATACCCATGTGAAAGCTTGATTAGGTTAAAAACATATGGATGCTTAAGTATAATGTGTCAAACCACATGAATGTAATTTGATAAAACTTAAAGCACATGGTAGTTAAGTATAACATTTCAAACCACGGAGATCTAATTTGATAATGTTTAAACCACATGATGCTTTTCTATGTTTTACCCTAAATATAATAGATTTAAAAAATATTACAAATAGAGCTTATGAAAAAAGGTATACCTTTCTTGCATCTCAAATCAGATTAAATGCGTATTGTTTTCATCTTATGTGCGCTAAGATAAAAGTATTTCGTCTAAAGTATAAGAAGTGTTTAACTCGCCTTAAATGTGCTTTGCACCTTAGGTGTACCTTAGAATATAAGAAGCATCTAACACTTGGTGTCTTACGCCTTGTGCCTTAGACGCGCCTTTGACAATACTGCTAGTAACATTTGTCTTTTATTGCTCTAGAAGCCAATTGTTCATAAAAATGTGAAGATTCTTTCAGCTGTGTGGTTCCTGAAGCCTCCTTTGAGGATTAAAATGTTTGAAAATGGCTTGTTTTTTAATGATTTTACCCTCACTTTAGGTACCCGCCCCTGCGCCCCCCCCCCCCCCAACAATGATCTGTGCACCTATTAGCTTTGTCACAAGTTATCAGGAGCTTTTGTTAGTACTAGAAAAAGAATATTTGATTTATTTATGTGTTCAGACTATTACACCCTTAAGAGAAATTAAAGCATCCGAAACTTCCAATTTATTTTTAAACTTGCCATTCATCCCTCCTCCTTATCCTCTCCATTGCCATGGTCCCATTGATGCCTTTTTTGCCAACAACAATGGCGGCATAATCATTATCTCATGGACTATCTAAGTTGTTGTGGCTTGCCCTGTTGCCGACAATGTTAAGGCTGCATACCCTGTTGTAGACCTCATCATTGATAGAGACTACGTCGATGTGGGTGATGTCTTCTTGTCTCATGCCTGACTCTTGTCCTTCAAGCCACTCTCAACCTTCCCCTCATTGTTGATTATTTTGCCATCTCCAAGATTGCCATCTTTGTTGCCCTCTCCAAACTCACCATCATTGTTGCCCTCTTCATATTCGCTAGTGCTAATGACCACATTATTATCTTCAAATTTCCTACCATCCCTACCTTCTCGAACCATATTTATTAGAAATTGGTTTCCCACTTCCATGGTAGTTTTCTAGGAAATTGAATCTAGAAACTGATTTGATGCATTGAAGATGCTGCTCCAAAGCTGCATCAAGCATCCAAGAAACCTTGTGGGTATAAAGTGGGGGAAATCGCGAGATCTAGCACCCTAAGTGGAAAAGGAGTTTAAATAATTTCTTTGATTGATTTGATAAAATCACTCATATTATGGCATGCCATATCTGTTTTGTCTTAAAATCACTCATATTATGGCATGCCATATCTGTTTTGTCTTTTTCTTATTTAAGAATGAAAAATAGCATATAGAAATATTAGAAAAGGGATTTCTCTGTATTAAAGTCGTCATTATTATTATTTTTGTTATTATAAAACTGCACCTTGTTTGAGAAGCTAATGAGAATCCAATGAAAACAATTTTGTCGAAATAATCTTTTGTTGACTCCTTGTTTTAATGCTTTGCACTAGAATGTGGCACGTGTGGTACACATTTTATTTTGGTTTTAATTTAAATAAAACTTATGTAAATGAATGATAAATAAATGCTCAAATAATTTTTTGATTATTTATTTCATTTTTTAATAAAAATATTTAAGTAAATAATAAATAATGCTGGAATAAGGACTTAAATCTTTGATCTTGTGGTTAAAATGTAAAACAGGGGAGGGGGAGAGAACACATGAGGTAGGAACAAGGACAATAGGAAACAGGGATGGTCAGAGACACTTCATGCGTGGACTTATCATGGGAGTTCACATTCATAGTATCATAGATATATTTATATATTTTTAATCTTTCTTGTTTTAAAGTTATGTTTCACATTTCCTAAATAAGGAATTTCTTAATCATTGTTTGCTGTTTGCTACTTGGTTAATGTTTCTTTCATTTGTTTTCCCTGATGGCAACCATGCGGCAAACTCTCCATTGTTATTGCCCTGTCCTCTCCAACTCACCACTACTGTCAACCATGTTGCTAATTTCCAAGCTCGACATGACAAACTTTCTCCAACCTTGATGTTGCCACTAACCATGTTTTTGTCTCCAGCTTCACCATCATCACCATGCCTTTCAAACTTGCCACAACCACTCCCCTTCTTTGCAAATATGTGACCACTTGTTTTATCTTAATGAGGGAGGCGAGGACCATGGTGAGAGAGATGATCAGAAAAAAATTGTTTACATACATACATGTAGATAACAGAGAGAGAGAGAGAGAGAGAGAGAGAGAGAGAGAGAGACTGGGTAGTTTATGAATGTAAGGAGACAGGTAGGCATCCTTTCTTTGACATATAAATGGTGAAATAAACTTTTAGCCCTAGAAGTATAAAGAAATGCTCTAGCATCATTTTAACCTGTGAAAGAGATCCTCTCATGTTTGTGGCAGTATGCAAGATGCCAAATAGCTAGATTTATCAAGGCAAAATGTTTAAAACAAAATAGGGGAGGTAATCTGACAAGGAACTGCATTGGGTCCACCTCTTGTTAGGGTCAGCTATTACTGTGTATCTTGCATAGCACCTGGTGTATATTATTCTCTCATTAGACAAGCTAATCAACATTAATAGGTGATTAAACTTAAAAACTTACTTTCATCGGCTTGGAAGCATTTTATAAGCCTCAATGTCTTTGATCCTCTACTTGTGAAACTGGATGTCATCATAGGAGAGGCCAAGAAGCCGCATCTTTCTCTTTGCAATGTCATCCACATATGCTACCATTTTCTCCAGCTCCATTGTGTACAAGGCTGTGAAACCCCATACATGTGTGACTAATTAGACATTAAAATGAAAGCAAGGCTTCACCTTTGAAGGTGTGGCAAATGTGTTCACCAAGGTTTGAAGATCTGATCCTACTATGGTATGATACTCCTCAAACCAATAACCTTGGATAAATCACAAGTTTTTTTTTTTTTTTGGGGGGGGGGGGGAGGGGAGAAGGTGGATAGCATGGCTTTTTCTCTACTGAGATGTGATCAATAGGCCCCCAATGGTACTTAAAACCTTGGTTTTAACAAAGACAAAGTAAGAGAGTCTTGATTCGGATGCACTCATTTAGGGGTGAGCAACGAGTTAGGATAACCTTAGAGCTGATACCAACCCAATCTGATGCGATTAAGTTTATTTGGTTTTGAGCCCTAATAGGGTTGGTTTTGGGTCCAAAATCATGGAGCCGACTTCAATCGGGTTGCTTCTCAGTTTCGAGGCTCGATTCCTTGGTTTTAAATTGAGAACCGATCATCCTTTTTTTTTTAAGCAGAATTTAAAAAAGTTAACGTGCTTTTAGGAATTGAATTTGAGGCATCATGTATACCTTACAAGTTGTCTACCATCTCTATTAAAAAAACCTTAAGTATTAAATTAGTCAATAAATACTATATATCATTTTTATTGAATGTAACTAAAGAAAAAAAATTCTACGAATACAGATATGTGTCAAAAAAAAAAAAAGGTTCTACTCCAGAACCATCTCAAAACAGAACTGATTTTATTGGGATGGTTCTAAGATATGATTAAGTTAGTTCTAGGTCTAAAATCCTGCAACCAATCCTGATTGGGCTGGTTCTAGGTTCTTGCCTAGATTCAACCGAACTTGACCTATGCTCACCCCTATATATGCATATACATACACATACATGCACACATGCATATACATACACATACATGCACACATATGCATATACATATGCATACATCCATATGTATATGTGTGTATACACACACAAATGGCCTCTTTGTATTCTTCTACCACCAAAGCTCTCACCACTAGCATCTCCTCCAATCTTCTTCTTAACTATTCCTAATGTCACTGGCCTTTCTGAAACAACTAAACTCCTCAAATCATTAGCTTTTCCTCCAATAAAGGCAACGATTGTTTCTCATCCAGAACATAATTTTTAAATAAAATAATAACTGGAATAGTTGGTGTTGCTGGTGGTTAAAATGAAAAATAATGAAGAGTAGTGAAGAAGAAACAGCATCATCTCATTGTTTTCTAAAGCATATATTCCTTTTTTTTGGACAAACTAAGGCTGTATATTCCTTTTTTGAGCAATCTAAGACCTACATTTTTTAAGTATTTTTCCATTAAGGGAGAACATTTGAAATTATTATTATTTTTAGTAAGGTAAAAAATTAAAATGTCAAAAATTGGCAGTGTTTCTCAATGACCAAATAGACTGCTGTCACCATCCAGGTCAAATACCTACCTAAATCGAGACTTTGTTCTTACAAATAAATTTAATAAACAATATGTAAACATTATTTAGCAATAATCTGGGAGTAAAATAATAGATGTTTCTGAGGCTTTGGCATTACAACTTTGATTGACTCCCATTGCATTCTTTCATATAAATAGCAGACTCTTAAAGATTGTCATTTAACTGTCATCTGTCTGTATCAGTGCCCGTGTGATGGGAATAATGGTCATCATTTGCCATTTTCGCTATTCATCTGTATAAAATAATTGTCTTAACTTATCTTCTTGACTGGAATAAATATTTATATTTTATGTTCATAATTTTCTTTATAACAAGTAATAATAATTGTTATGAGTGATGACAAAGTTCTTTGATGCAACCTGCCTAATGGCATGTGTTTTGCATGCGCATTAGTTACCTAGTCTTTAGAGCAAGTAGGTTGCCATCTCATGATTGATACAAGCATTCACCCAGCGAGACAATGCTTGCTTATCTTTCTTTCTCAGGTATATGCAACAACAAATGTCCTGTTAGTAAACCCTTTCTCGGTTTTTTTGTGCATCCTCATCATCATCATCATTTATCTGATAATTCTGTTTGAATGTATGGATCAGGTGGTCTGAACATTTACCAATGTCCCCTGTAGAGGATTGTCCTACAGTTTTTCGGGTTATTTGCAGTTTGACCCCTGGTATTCATCAGGTAATCCTACAATTCATTTCCATTATTATTTTTATTGTTTGCTACTGCTATCATTATTATTATTAATTGTAAATAATACTTCTTTCCCTAGAATGACCCCATTTTTGAATTTTATATTACAGATAATAGATTTGTCTTGAGCTGTGTAACCTGGGCTGACTTTTTCCTTGATATTCTAGGTTTATTTTGGTTGTTTGTGGGCAACCCTACTATGTTGCAACATTCATGTAGACTATGCACATGTCATCTATATATATATTTGAACCATGTGATTGTTGAGTACAAGTTCAGGGGCCCACATTATTATCTGAGTTTATATGTATTTGCACATACAGTTCTGCACAATTCATGTTTTTGCTGCTCATTCTTTCATAAGTAGTATTGTGTCATCTATAATATCAGAATCTAATTTCCACTATATTCTGTGACATGCAGTACAAATTCTTTGTTGATGGAGAATTGCAGCATGATGAACTAGAACCTTTTGTGACAGGGAACTATGGGATAGTGAACACTGTGATCGCCGGAGAGCGTGATTCTATACCTGCAATATTGAGCCCAGGAACACCTGGCTGCAGAATGAACATGGATGTAGACAATGAAGCCTCTCATCGTGTGGTAAGAATGTAGTGATTTTTATTTTATTTTTGCTTATGCTTATATACACACAAGTAAAACTGGTATCAGAAAAGGTAGGATTGTTGTGAGATTACAGCCTCGTTCTGGTTGCAAGAGGATCTGACATATTTCTTCATTTTCTTCTTTTATTCTAAATTGCAATGTGTTAAATATTTTTTATGTAAAATATCAGACTCTGGTGATATTTTTAACTTCTAAAATATATCTTGTTATTCATGGCAGAGGAAAGTTGTGAAGCTTAATTTACCACCTCAGAACATCATTCACACCTAAATACATACATGCATGTATATATTTTTGCATCTATATATCTGTGTATGCTTTTTATATCAACATATCTACGTAAACATGCAACTTTTGACATTTTATGAAGGATAATCAAAATAACCATGCAACTTAAGAGTATGCAGAATAATGCATGTACATAACTATATCTCTGGACATATAATCTTTGAATGCAGGGGTGCATTTGAGAAGTAACTGATGTACCCATAGTTGCATAATGTTTGTTCGTGTTTGCCTGCTAGTGCATGATAGAAGTAATAGAGAATTTGAGATTTTTTTAAAAAATTAATTATCTTTATTTTCTGCAACCAAACCCTAAAAATTGAATGAGAGATTATGCTAGGTATTTATGTACACTAGCCATATTTGGCAGTTTTTTCTCTATTGCGTTTGTCTTTGAAAAATACTCCTATTATCATTCCTGACAATGAAAGGTTACATCCTCATCTGACACATGATATCTTAGTGCCCCCCACTGTTCCCTTCTTTTTGAAAAACTATGATTAATTTGATCGCATCTTCTTGTTGGGGTTTCTGTATAGTTGGCTAACATTTGATTATGGTAGCCAGTCTCCTATGCAGTCCAAAGTACATTGAGTGCCCTAACAGACTGGCATGGCTGGCAAATTCTAGACTGGTGATGAAGAATGGGATGTTGAGCTTGTTTAAAGTTCTGTTATGAAAACAATTGCTTGTTCTGTGGCTTTGTGATCAAAGCCTATTTTATGGATTGCCATGGTTACATGATGGTATAAGGTATTATTGGATTCAATATAAGGTTGAGTTATTTATATTGGTCAAGTCCTTTACTTTTCTCCAAAAAAAACAGAAAAATAGAAAAGATCGGTTTATTTATATCAAAAGCACTTGTTAGAAGTTTTAAGAAGCGCTGCAAGGGGCTTTGGTTAAGCATTTTCTAATGTGCACAAGGCCTTTTTTTAGAAGCAACAAACCCTTAACTAGTTGATAAAAATATACTAAATAAGTTCATATATTAGCTAATTTGTGAAAATATAGCTGTTAATGAAGATTTTATCTCTTTTTTTTTTCATGTCATGCATATACGTTGCCAAGTATAGGGTGGAAGATAAAGAGATGATTTACAAATCATAACTGTTCACAAAATTTTAGGAATCTTATTTTTTTATTATAGTTCCATCTTCTATGTTGCTTTTTGTTGGTGTACGTTGAAATCAGTAGTTCATATAGGTCTTGTAAGCCACAAAGTGATATAAATGTAGGAAATCTCGGATGAGCAATCTTAGAAGGATTTTTAAAAAAGTTTAGTAGAGAAAATCAGGATCAATAATCTGAAAAAAGTCATGGTCAATAATCTTTTCAAGTTTAGTGAAGAAATCAGGGTCAATAATCTTTTCAAGTTTAGTGGAGGAAATCAGGGTCAATAATTTATCCCTAAAGTTAAGGGAATCGCTAAAATTTTGTTTCTTATTTAGTGTAATAGAAAGTTGTATATATATAGAGTAAAATAAATTATAAATTTTTTCATACAAAAATAATAAAATTCTTTAGCATTTTTTTTCTTCATGGTATCATAGCCTATGGTTTCATACCTTTGGGATTTTTTTTTGGCCTTCATTGCCAAGTTTTTTTCTGCTCTTTCTTGGCCTTCATTGCCGACTTATTGGTAGCCTTCATCGCCGATTCAATCTCCCCCTATTCAGCCTTAATTGCTGGTTTTTTCATCATTCTCTTCAGCCTTCATCGCTGATTTTTTTATCTTTATTTTGTCTTTATTCCAACTATTGTTCAATCATTTTTTCAATCATGACGGATGCTACATCTTCAACTATGGAGGAAATTGAGAAGCTTAAAGGATTGTTGGGAACTATTGAAAAACCAGCAACAAATAGCAATCCTCAGTCGATGAATCAGGGTATGTGTTCATTGAAGCTTTTGGGTAAGGTTCTAATCTCTCTTGAATTAAATACTCTAGGTAATGAGTTTAGGAATACCTGTATACTTGACTCTGGTGCTACAGACCATATGACCCATATTTCAAATAAATTTAAAACCTATAGCCCTCGTCCTAGCAATAAAAAGATTATCGTTGCTGATGGTTTTATAGCTACAGTAGCAGGAGTAGGAGATGTCTAAATTACTTTAGAATTGTTTCTTAAAAATATTCTTCAGGTCCCTCAATTATCCACAAATTTGGTTTCCATACGAAAGCTTGGCAAAGATCTGAATGGCTCTGTTATATTCAATGCTTCTTATTGTGAATTTCGGAATCAGGTTTCGGGAAGAATGATTGAACTTGCTAAGAAGCATAATGGACTTATTACTCAAATACATTAAGTCAAGCAGAATTAAATAAATCTGCTTTATCTAGATCGCCTTTCTCTTCTAATAAAGATGTTATTTGGTTACATCATAGTGTTTAGGTCATGTGCCTTTTTCAGCATTGAAACTAAAGTTTCCCTCTTTGTTCAAGGGATTTGATATTCAGTCTTTTCATTGTGATGTTTGTGAGTATGCAAAACATACTCGTGTACCATTTTCAATCATAATAAAAGATCTTTTTCTTTCTTCTTAATATATAGTGACATTTGGGGACCATCAACTATTCCAAACATCTTAGGATCTATAAATGGTTTGTAACGTTTATTGATGATTGTACAAGAGTCTCTTGGAACTATTTACTCAAAAATAAATCTGATATGAGTTATATATTTTCTATCTTTTATGCAATGATTCAAAACCAGTTTGGTATCAAATAAAGAGCTTTCGCTCGGATAATGCTTGTGATTACTTTAATCAGATCTTCACCTCTTATTTTCAAAAAGAAGGAATCATACATGAATTATCCTGTATTACCACTCCACAACAAAATGGAGTGGCGAAAATAAAAAACCGACATCTTCTTGAGTGCACTAGAGCCTTATTGTTTCAATAAAATGTACCAAAATCATATTGGGGAGAAGCTGTACTCACATTAGCTTATGTCATAAATAGAATTCCTTTCATGATCTTAGGGTTTCAAAGTCCATTATAGGTCTTGTCTAAATTCTATCCTGACATATGATCCACCTTCAATCTTACTCCTCGAATTTTTGGATGTACATCTTTTGTTCATGTTCATAGTCATAACCGAGGGAAGTTAGATCCTCAAGCTCTTAAGTGTGTCTTTATGGGATACTCCTCTACTTAGAAGGATTATAAATGTTATCATCCATCAACTCTGTCTCAATCGTTGTTATATTTGTTGAAAATAAGTTCTATTTCTTTATTCCTTATCTTCAGAGGGAGTTACCTATACTTGAAGATAAGGAGTCAAAATTTTCACCACTAGATACATCCTCCTCATCTGAGTCATCCAAATATAAATATCGAAAGTCAATCCACAGTCCGAGGAGTTGGAAGAAAAAAAAGGAGATGGTAAAATCTTTGATTCGTTCCGTTTGATCAAGTGTATGCAAGGAAAAGAGATCCTATCATGACTACAAGGCAAGAACAACCTTCTGAACCAAACTATGAAAATGAGGTAACAATAAGTGAAGCAAACCTGGATTCTACACCAAAAATAAATTATCCTCTTTTCGATCCTGAACCACATTGTCCCTAGCCTCCTAAGCTTGATCAGGATCTACCTATTGCTGATCCTGAACCATCGTGTCTCGAGCCTTCTAACCTTGATCAGGATCTACCTATTGCTGTTAAAAAAGGAACCCAAGAATGCACCAAAAGATCTCTATACCCATTATCTCATTTTGTATCTTTTGAAAGGTTTTTCCTAAACCATCAAAGTTTTCTTTCAACTTTAAACACAGTTTCTATTCCTAACTCATTGTCTGAAGCATTATTAAAGAAAGAATGAAGACTTGCTATGGAAAAAGAAATGGATGCATTACAGAAGAATGAAACTTGGGAATTGGTTGATTTACCTAATGGTAAGAGAGCAATGGGCTGTAAGTGGGTGTTTGCAGTAAAATTTAAGGCGGATGGGTCCATAGAACTCTACAAGGTGAGGCTGGTTGTAAAAGGATATACTCAGACATATGGAGTAGACTATCAAGAAACGTTTGCTTCAGTAGCAAAGATGAATACAATGAAATTTTGTTGTCCTTAGCTATTAACTTTGATTGAGAATTACAGCAGTATGATGTGAATAATGCCTTTCTTCATGGAGAATTAGAAGAGGAGATTTATATGAATATTCCATTGTCTTTTGAACAGGTGCTTATATACTTCTTGCCTATGGTGTGTATAAAATATTTCCCTAACACTTGTGCAAAGATGTACGTGCATGAAATAATATTTGTTTTCTTGTGTTGCCATGATGATCTTTATTGACAAGAAGAGGTGGATCCAGATTGCCAGATGGTGTTAGATATGGTTATCACTCCCCTTCTTCCCTCTAGGCTGTCAAATGGTTCGAAGATCTTGATGTTTTGCTTCCTGCTTTGTTATTAGGGTGGTCAGGCGTGTCCATATAGGTCCTAGGTTTCTATTTGGCCACCTTAAAATTTTCTCTCTTTCAAGCTCAGATAGTCTTGCTTTTATTTTGGTTTTTAGATATTTTTATACTGGCAAATCCCATCCTCTTGATGGATTTTTTTATTAAAAAAGTATATATATATATATATATATATATATATATATATATATATATAAAGTTAATACTTTAGAAATATGCCATTCTTGTTCATGACAACAACAACAATAAAAAATCATTGAAAAGTTTGTGAAAGGTTGAATGATTCAAATAATTATTTAACTATAATTTGGTGGTTCAATAATTCAGAAAAAATCATAACATAATGAAGGTGGCATTTGTAGATTTGCTGGTTTCTAATCAATAGCAAACATTGACAGCTATTGAGGCATATGACATGGTAGTAAATAAATCTTTAAGTGAAACTTGTGGATGGTCATGTCTTGGGATCTATATGATAAAAAAGATTGCAAGAAAAAAAAAGGTCTTTAATTCTTACAACAGCAAGAAAAAGGGCTATAAAGATCTATTTACAATAACACCTTACAATAACACCATTGCTGTTTTGTTTTAAAATAATTGAATAATTCTATAAGTATAAAGAAAAGTCAAAGCATATGATAGAACTCTTCCTAAACCTGCTAGATTAAAAACAATTCTTTGATAGTAACCCCGAAACATACTTATGCTAAATAGTCACTTATAAATCTTAAGCTTTTTCTCAGTTTGGGTTTCAACTTCTACCTTATAAATCTTAAACCTATCTAATACTTCATCCTTAGATCTTATCAAATATATGTGACAATATCAAGAGAAGTCATCAATAAATGTTACAAAATAACGACTTCCTCCTCGTGTAGGAAACTTGGTAGAGTCACATACATCGCTATGGACTAATTCAAGAAGTGTTGAACTTCTATTTATTGATTTAAAAGGTTTTCTTGGCATCTTAGCTTGAATACATATTTCACATTTGAACTTTCTATCAATATGAACTTTAGGAATTAGATTAAGATTTGTCATATGATGAATACGATCAAAATTTACATGACCAAGTCTATTATGCCAAACATTTGAAGATTCAACATTAAAAAGAAAAGGAATTTTATTAGATAACTTGGAGGATACATTTAATTTGAAAAGACCTTCACAAACAAAGCCTTTACCAACAAACTCATTATTATGAGTAATTACAACTTTATTTGACTTTAGAATAATTTTATATCTTCTAGATATAAGGAGAGATCCATTAATCAAATTTCTTCGAACACTAGGGACTAACAACACTTCGTAAAGGACAAGGATTTTTTCAGATGTCATCCTTAGGTCCACTTGACCTTTTCCAAGCACTTGTGCTGAAGAATTATTCCCAAGTGTTACACCTCCTCCACTTGATTCCTGAAAGGTGGAGAACCAAGAGCGATCAAAACAAACATGAACATTAGCTCCTGAATCAAGCCACCAATCACAAGAAGGTTGAGTTGAGTTAATTAAGGATTTTGAATTTATCGACCTAAAAGAAGGCTCAGCACCACTCTCAATCACGTTAACTTGTGGTTTAGATGATTTCCTCAATGGTTCAGTCTTTCGATGGTAGCAGTCCTTCGCCATATGATTTATCCTTCTGCACACAAAACAGAATGTACCTTTATAATTTTTTAACTTTTGATTCGGCTGGTTTTGGTTTGGTTGGTTCTGAGGAGGTTTGTATGATTGGTTGGATCTATATTGGAATTTCTTTTTTTAAAATTCTTTTCACTGGGTTTGAATTGATTTGGAGTTGGATTCGATTCAGTCAATGAATTTTAGGTCCAAGATCGGGCTTTTGGTTTTGATTGAGCTTAAGCCGGTGTTCTTCAATTCTAATAAAGTTAATCACTTCTAATAGAGTCAAGCTATCTTGCTTATGGCTTAGTTCTCGTGTAAAGGATGACCAAGAAGGTAGAAGGGCATCTACTAAGGCTTGGACCTTATAGTTTTCATAAAAACTATAGCTAGTCAACTCAGACTTCCTAAGAAAATCTTGGAATTCATGTATTTGAATACTAATAGGTTTGGAATCTATCATTATATACTTTCGAAATTTTGAGATAGTGAATCGATCTAGACCAGCATCATCCATCCCATATTCAGCCTTAAGGGCATCCCAAAGTTTCTTAGCAGTTTTAGTGGAAAGATATACATCATAAAGGTTATCAGATAGAGCACTTAGAATTCTATGTCTACAATGAAAATCTATTTCTTGGGGTGTTTTTGATGTTGATGAAGAGGAAGTACCAACTGTACTGGAAGAACTTGATTGAGTATTGGATTTGGAATCTGGTAATTCTACGGCAGAAAATAGGCCTAAAGTGGTAAGCCAGTATTTCACTTAGCTTTGCCACCTCCTAAAGAATGATCCGTTAAACTTTTCAGGTTTGATTGTACTAAGATCATCAGAACCCATTTTTGAGTAAGTTGGTTGCTTAATTCGTTCTACACAACAAAAAGTTAGCCTTATAATTTGAACTTTTTAAATTAGTGGTTTTCCAGATATTTCTAGATTTTAAATTTAAATTCAAAAGATTTAAATCTAGAAACTACTTGCAATAATAAGATAACAACTAAGTAAAATTAAATCAAATAATTCATATTTAAATTTGAGTTTCAATTTTTTTTTAATTTTTTTTAATTTTTTTTAATTTTAATTTTTGATTTTCAAATTTCAAATTTGAATTTCAAACTTCAAATTTTGAATTTTAAACTTCAAATTCAAAACCTTCTTTTTTTTAAAATAAATTCTAAGGCTTTTGCACATATTCAAAAGTAAGGATTTTTTTTTCAATAACTTTTAATAAAAATTTAGCAATTTCTAGTGAAAGAAAAACTTGTCCTTAGCTGTTAGATAAATTATTTTGTTTTTGTAAAAAATCCTTCTAGAAAATGCTAGAGAATTAATCTAAAAATTTAAATGCAAAATATAAACGAAATATAAAAAAGAATCTTGCTGGTCGAGGCATGTTAGACACTACCCTAAGGATAAGTTTTCGCCCTCTCGCGTAGGTTATAGGCGATCTGTCCCCAAGGTACAACGATCCGGCTCGATCCGATCCTCTTATCATGAGCACGATCGTGTGAGGTGCAACCCAATGAAACCTTCAGATACCCAAAGAAAATAATATAAATATAATAATAAAAAATAATTAAATTAACCTTTCACCAGTAGCTGGTTAAGATACATAACTCCAAGCTCTTGCAATAGCAGGATCTTAAAACAATAAGATAAACTTTTTTGGATTTGAATCCCTCTATCTGTATTTTTCTTTTCCCTATATACATATTTATATAAAAAATATTTTGTGACCGTTCTTCCCAGAACGTTGGTCACCCAAAGTTTGCGGAACGCTCGAGCGAGCATTCAGCTCACAACTCACGCGAGCATTTAATGCTCGCTTGGGTCCTTCCTTTTATTTATTTTTTTTTTTTTAAAACTTTTTTTTAAACGTTTCACAAGTCAACAAGGAGAGCCTTCAAATTGCATAACAGTGGGTGGTGCATCTAGAATCCCAAATTAATCAAGGAATAACTATAGCTGAATCCCCTTCCAAAATATAAATTGAAGTTAAAGAGAATTCAACAACTTTAATTACTCCCCATTAAGCAGCCAACAACACTGCAGTTGGCATTAAAGCTAGAGTTCTCCCAGAATCATCCTAATCATCCCCAATCAAAAATCTGGCACATGCACCTTGATCAAAAATCTGGCACATGCACCTTGAGGTCAGATCGATCCATCAAAATTAATCTTCAGTGCTTCTAATTGAGGGGGTTGCCAATAAATAAGAGACAGGTAAGAGTTAATCACAAAAGATCGTGAGAAATAATTCCAGAGGTTAAAGTAGAAGATACTTTCAGTATTGCACAAAAAATTCTGATATAGATCTACATCTTCACGAATGATAGGTATTGGCTTAAAGATAATATTCTGAAAGATAAAGTTATTTTTGGCCTTCCAATACCCTTATAAAATATAAATTAAGGTAGTTTGGTCTAGACTTGTACCAACATATTTTGGAGCAGCAGTTACGAATTTCACAGCTTGCTGAATTGATTGAAAATATGTTATATCTGAACTGCCAACCAATTCCCACCACTGTTTGGACTGCGAATAATTGAAAAAAAGAGGACCTTTAATCTTTTTCTCTGGATTGTATTTATTTTATGTGAGCTGAATGGTAAAAATTCATCCAGAGAGCCTTACAGCTATTAGGATATCACCTTTATGTAATTTCTACAATAAGTGCCTGAAGATAAGCTCTCCTCTTCCAAATCCTTGAATTGATTGTGTTGGCTGATCCACAAGTATCCAAAAGAATTGAAATGTAGACTTCTTTAAAAAGAAATCTCAGAGGGATAATTTTTTCCTCAAGCCATCCTATTTGCTTGTTTAGATCCCCTAACTAGAACATTTAAAATGCACCTAGCAATGTTTTGAGGAAAAACTTAATGAATGATATGAACATTCCAAGCTCCAGATCCATTCAGCAAAAATGACACTCTAGGATAATGTTGAACATACTGAATATTATATGACAACACCATTTTAGTTATTACCATAAAATCAAACCAAGGCTGAGATTTAGAGGATATTAGAATGGTGTCACCTACTAACCAAATAAATTTATTGGAGACATAATCAACAATTCTATAAATCTCCTTCCATTTGCTAGAAGAACTTCTAGGTGGAAAATCGTCCAACCAACTTCCACACAAATTATATTTGATTGAACAAAATTGAGAAAGCATATAGGGGTAGTTTAAAACCATTATACTTTTAGATTTGAAATTCTAAGGCCTCCCCATACCCTTGGATAATAAAACTTATCTCAAGTAATAGTATAACCCTTGGATAATAAAACTTATCTCAAGCAATAGTATAAATTGATCAGCTATTGTACTCATGTCTTCAAATAAAGTTTCTAAGTGTACAGTCCAGCCACTATATGAAACTAATAAGAATAACTATATTAGCCATAATATGGATAGGTATGATGTGTAGGACTAAATATCACTCACTTTGAGCTTAATGCCATGAAGGGGAATGATCATATAACAATTGTATATATATCCATCATTTTCTTATCAATTGGCTGGAAAACCTTTGGACGCATAAAACGAGCATTCGCCATGCATGAGGAATGTTATTGATTAAAGCTGAATAAAAATTTCATAATTATCTTCTCTTTTAGCTTGTCATAGAAATCTTAAAAACAATTACTCTCTCTCAACTAGAAATGAAAAAAATAGAATTACCTTCTCTCTCTCACACACACATTAATCATAATAAATAAGTCTCAACTCAAAGTGGTTAGACCAGTTATATGTGACTTTTGGTTCTATTTCTTCTTATATAACCGTAAAGTAAACCTCTACTTTTTTTTCTTTTCTGCATTATCAAATTATTTCTTCATACTGATATATCTCTTGGCCTATATTGTATATGCTCAATCACTTAAATTATCTTTCACTTAAATTATCTTTCTCTCAATTCATTCTTTATTAATGCTATCATAATTATTTTATGAATGATTTTATTTCTTATTCTTTCTTATATTATATTACATTTATCTTAACAATCTCATTACAACCATATTTCTTTTATGAAAATATTATTTTTTAATTACTAACAACATGTGCAATAAAGTATGACTAATTTTATGATCATTCTATAAATTTTTTTCTTCAACATATTAAGTATTATGTGAATATATAATATCTTACTTGCACTTATCTATTTTACCTATCTTGCTTTAATTTTATGGATAACATTATTTTCAATCCCCTTTTATGAATAATCAATTTTAAATATCAAAAGGGATTAATTTTACACACTTCATAATCCTCAACTTCTTTTTTATCTTGATCTCTATTTCTAATTTTAGTATAATGTTTCATATATTCTATCTTAGTTGTGCTTAATCTAAAATACTTATATTTCATTGCACTTTTGGATAATTCCAACTTTGATTAATCCTTAGTTTCATCCACTAAGACAATATCATCCATAAATAATATGTAATAAAAAATATTATCTTTAATATACCTAATAAGCTCATCCATGACTATTGCAAATAGATAAGTACTTAAAATATATCCTTGGTGTAAACCTATTGTATTAAAATTTCTTTCCTTCTAATTCCCATAATAAAATCTTTCTAAGAACTTTATCAAGTGCTTTTTCTAAATTAATAAAAGTTATAGGGGCAATAAATTGTGTCAATGGGTCATCGATAAATCATGCTATCTTAAAAGTATAAGGACAAATGTATTAATCCGAATATGACATGTTTATCCATCATGTTAGAAATCTGGCCATGGACATAACCTATATATTATGTATATTACATGACACAATAAGTGCAACTTTTTTAATAAATAAGTCGTATTTGGATTGATGCAAATGCATAATTAGTCTTTAATTAGTGTAACATATAATTAGATTTACTCCATCTAATTTGTATAACCCATCAAATATTAATTCGATTATAAAACTATTAAGTATCCAATCATCATTCAAGCATAAATAAAAATCCTTTCATTTAAGGTAAAAAAAGATAAATATAAAATCCTTATATAAATATATAGTCATCATTTTATAAAATCCTTACATAAATATATAGTCATCATTTTCCTCTGTAATAAATTGTTCAAAATGTATGTTTGACTAAAAATGAAAGTATGCTTTAGATTTTATCTAATAGGATGCTGCAATACCGAAAATCCTTTATTTCTTTTTTTTTCTATTTTGGTTCTTTTATATGTTAAATAAAGATATATAAGTAATTTTTTAACATAAGTTAAGCAGATTTAACGAGTCATACCTAGGTTTATGGGTTGTATTAAACAAGATGATCCATTTAATAATCTCTCAATTGTAGGTCAATTTTGAATTAGCGGCTTAAGTCACCTCATTAGATTTTTTTTGGTATTTAAGATCTTGTTAAATAAATTAGTTCACCAAGTCACTTTCATATCATTTAACCATTTCACAATTTTGGCAGAAATTTCGTCAAATATAGACATATTTCTTATTTTTATTTTTTATAGTCTTTTTTATCTTAAATACTCTGATTCTATGTATATACTGAGATCGATTGGCACTTTCATGATAAAGAAAAAGTTGGTAGAATTTAAATACATTTATGTATGCTTGCAATTCCAACACCATCATATGGTGAAACTATAAAATAAGAATGATCATAACTGTATGCTAGTGACATATTTACCAAGCTAATGCTATTCTTTTAGCTCTAAATGTCAGTGTGCAAAGAAAAGAAATATGAAGAGGATTTATGATAAAATGAGAAGACTTGCCATTTTAATCTCTCTCATGAGACATTAACAACCAAGAAAGCAAACCATCATTTATTTTAATGGAAAGCATTACAGTGGCACAACAACCAATGATACATCAGTAAAATCATTTATTTTAAAAATGGATTGGAAGTATTTTTCAATAAAGATGAGGTGTTTTTTATTTTATTTGAAACAAGACCTCTACCTATTAAGATTTTTTATTAGCTCAACAAGCATGCAATCCTGAAAAATTAGTGAAGGAAAAAAAATTCATCAATTAACATGTTTAAACTAGTAATTGGATTTTTTTTAAAAAATGCACAGATACATACCATATCTTACTCAAGTTTTGGTTTTGCATTCTATAGCTCTTCCATTTTCTAAATATACAACATCAAAGGGTGACTCATGCATTAGGATCCTACCATTATGGTCTGTTACAACCTAATGAGAGGTAGAGCGAGTGTAGTTCTATATTAGCTATATACTAGATAGACTTTAGATAAATAAAATCAAGGAGTCAAAATCACACATTCTTGGTTAGGCTTTCAAGTCAAGTCCTTGGAAGTTATAAACGAAATCAGAGTGAACCCAATCCATGGCTTATGCTGAGTTGAGAAAATTGCAAGCGAGCTCTTTTAAGGCTGTTACGGTCAATCATGTTGTTTGTGATTACGATTGGATTGATCAAACTTAAATTTAGACCTTTAACTTAATGAGGATGCTAAAGCTTAAATGTAAAGAGTATATGAAAGTCCGTGTTGGCGAATATTTAGTTCTATATTGGCTATACATTAATATCTAAATAATCTTAAATCTTTATACAAGATCAAGGAGCCATATAATACCATTTTAGATAACCTTTTGGTTGAGATTCCTGATTGTTACGGCCTCCATATACAAAGATATGGTTTTTATATTTTAAATTTATATAACTTCCAAATCATAATAGAACAATCTTAATGTCCAACCTTATAAGGCTCATCCTCTTCTAAATGTATGACACCATACAATACAACTGGCTAAAAATCTGGTACAGAATCAGAAAGAAGAAGCATTCATTCAAGTTTATGGAACATCTCCAGCACCACAAACAACCCTCTTGAGCTTGTTTAGGTTTGTTTTTGATCAGTTCTACAATCATATGAACCTGGAACCAAATGAAAACACATAGGTCGGTAAAGAAAAGTGTCCTATAAATTAATAGGAATTAGTCATTCATAAAGCTCAGATATATAGTGCACACGGGAGTCTTCAACCAATCCCACGGGCACTGATTGAAGGCCAGCTGTAAAAGAGCATCCACTCCCATATTTGGAGGTTTTAACATAACACAAACATGAAGATTTAGCCCCTCTGCTGAAAGGAGGTGACCCAGCTCTGGTAATATAATCAAATCATCCAAATAAGAATGTTGCCACCTTACATTAATTAAACATTAACACATGGTTGATCCATGCAATTGAGAACTTGTAAAGTAGAGCATAGTATCATAAAATTTCTGCAGTCATATAATCTATTGAGTTACCAAATTGACAAGTTTTTTTTTTTTTTTTTTTATGTTTTGTTTTGTGAGAGCCCTTCTTAGGAAGGGACACTTTATAGCTTGCTATCACATGAGTGCACAAGTTTCCTCAGAAAGTTTGTCATCATTGCTCTGCGATTTATTCGATGAAGACTAACGATCATGAACAGATGAATTTCACTGCAAGTCAGCTAAAAAATCTCTCTAGCGCACAGATAAAAAACTTGTGGATGATCTACAGACCTTTGGAACAGGGAATCTGCGAAGGCAAACCAGATTACCTTGAAACTGAACAGAATATCCTTGTGTTCTCACCAATGGCTTGCTGTATAATATCAGGACTGCAGCTCAAAAAGGTTTTCCATGATTCAAGACCTTAACTTGCTTCAAGTGAGCAGTTGACCATTCTGACAACTAACCCCATCACCCCCTCCCACGAAAAAAAAAAAGGAAAAAACCACCACCACCTCAACCTCCGCCTCAGCATTTACAGACTCAAAAGTATGCCAAGTAATTCCTGAATCTCTTTCCTCCCAGGCTGAATAAAATTCCTACTCGCATGGCTTTCATGAATGCTATACTCCATTTCCTTCATTAGAGGCTGTAATGTTAGGGGTCATGGTATTTAGATTAGAAGCACACAGAGGAGCTCCAACGGATTTTTGTGTTTGGTGTGACAGTCTGGATGTCAAATTACTTGATGCAGAGGCCTTTGTACCCCTCCCCTTGCGCTTTTTGCTGAGGAATCCACAAGCAAGAGCTTCCAGTGCTTTTGTAGTAGGTGGCCTGTTTCTAGTGCTCTGCCTCCGGGAGCTCAAAGTAGGATCCTGCTTGTTAGACTCACCATTAATCTCCAATGTCCAGGAATCACCACCCTGCTGCTTCTTTTCTGGTGGAAGTGATGATTCCTTTGGAATCAAGTCCCCCTGGCTGCAGACCGGCTCTTGGTAGGGCTCAGTTTCAAAATCTGGAGGGAAATGAGGTAGGTTAAGGTCAATGACAGTTCGTGGCTGAGTAGCTTCCTGAAAGAGGCCTTCCATGCTAACAGTACTGGAACCAGCATGGTTTCCCTTCAAAATGCACTCACTGTTATCTTCTAGGCTAGCACTTACTGGAGAAATCTCAGCATGGATGGTTTCCACTGCGTCAAGTGATTTCAGTTTGCAATGATGCTCCTCCTTTGACTGAGGGCCTTTTGGAAAACAGTCAAGGCCAAAACCAGTGCCTACGTGATCACAGGGAGTTAACTTCTGTCGCTTTGAAACGTGGCTCGGTTGGCCAGATTTTACCCTGTGATTGTACTGACGCTTGACAACCTTCACTGGATTCTTATCACTAAATGTAACATGACACCCATCATTAATATTGTATCCATCTGCTGAAATCTTTTGCTTGGAGACAGCAAGCAAACCATCAGATAGGTCAGAAAGCATTCCACCTTCAAAGTTGCATCCTCCATTCCTCGAATCCTTATCATTAGATGATAGGCCTTGATTGAGACCCTCTTGATCATTAGATGATGCATCAGATGAACCCGACTGCCCTTTTGAGCTATCACTATATGTTTCTCCTGTCTGATTGATAGGACTGTGACCACAAACAGCATCCACAGGCAAGCTCCGCAGTTCTCGCACCTTGGATTGTGCCTCACCTTCAATGAGACTTGTATCCACGACAGTGAACTTCATAAGTTCTGACTTGATATCTGGGAGTCTCAGATGCAGACAACATGAACGCTGATGATCACTCATACAATTTTGGTCCAATTTGTTATTCAAATCACATTGAAATTTGTCTTCAGTGCTGTCACTTCCTTTAGGTCCTTCAGCCTCTAGCTCAAGAAGCCTTGGATCTGCTGCCACTTTTTTCAAGACATCAGTGACAGAATCAAAATAGTGATCTCCCTTCACAAGTTTTCTCCTTGAGAACTTCTTGATACCAGGGACAAGAAATACCAATGCATTCTTAGAACCAACAGATCTGCGACCCTTGGGCTGCTCGGAGTGCCACCCTCTTGCAAGTAAACGGGGCCAAACAGCTTCCCAGAAGATATCATTGGACCTTGCTTTGCTTAGCCTGAAACCTCCTGTTAGTAACTTGATGATGTCTCCATTCGTAAGAGAGGAGCAAGCTTTGCCAACTGGTAGATTTGCTCTCATCGGATCTGATACAAATCCAGTCAAGTCATGCTTCCCTTTACCAATTCCTATAGCTTCTACTAGAACTTCCATACCAACCAAGGCCTTTAAATTTAAGACAAATTCCTCCAAAGAAACTCGTCCTTCACTGAAGGACTTGAAGACCTGCCAAAGGAAATACAGTTAATTGAATAGGAGGGACATTGTTATAGTAAACAAGATAAAAAATTCAATCATATACATCAGCTCAGGATAGATGCACAAATAGCAAATCTTAACTCATTTATTGAACATTGGATTTTCGGAACCAAGCACAACTTTTCCTAGCTTAAGCAAGGCAGCTTTTAGACATATATGCTAACCTTTGCGAGTGCCAAATTGCTGGTTAAAGCAACATAAGGGAAAAGAAGTATTTACCATGTTACTTGGGAGATCATCCAGCAAGGAATCCTACTTTGTTGGTTATGTAGTTTGAAGTCACAATCAAAGGCAAGGAAGATGTTACTTATTGTGTGAAAACCAAGGTTAAAAGTCAGTGCAACAAGATGCAGTGCAGAAGCTTTCACAGCAGATGCCAGATAAAAATATGAAACTTGTTTCAAATAAAAGAAAGAATCGAGTCTAGTTGAAAAAAAGGAAAGTTCAGACTGCCTTCTATTTCAACTAATCACATATATGTCTCAAAAGGTTTTTAGGTTTTGTATAGCAAGGTTTTACATTTCAATACCATGTGCCATACTGGTACTAGTGTATGGTATGCCATTGTAACAATATATGGTAAAGGTGCTTTTGGCACAACATCATACCATGTGTTGGTAAAGATTTTAGGTTTTTTACAGTAAAGTTTTACATCTTGATACCATGAGCCATATTGGTACATTATAGGTATGGTATAGTATGCCACTAGAACAATCATGGCAAAGGTGATATAGGTATACAATACCCATGTTGTGAGTTGATACGGTACTTTACCAAGTCTCTACACCCGCTAGAAGCTGCATCATAGTAGCCAAGAACCTATCAGTTTGGTATAGTATAACCAATTCGAACAAGTATGGTCTTGCATAGTGATTTAAGTTTCGGTGGAACAGGAGCCATCTTGGCTATCTTGGTTCATCTTATCCCAAAGGGATTTCAGAGCCCGTGTTGGCCATCCTATCTTATCTCGGACATAATATATGGATACTATGATTTTAAATAGATTTGAATTATCATAAAAACATAACTTTTGAAGTCAAATATGTTTAAAAGTCAAATAAAATATTAAAGCTTCATAAATAATTATTTTTAACAAAAAGCATTCCAAGTACTAAGATGTTTGACTGGATCAGGAATCAAGATGGGATGGGATGTGGAGTATCTCATTTTTATGAAAAAATTGAGACATTATTATCCCATGAGATTTAAAACCTTGGTCTGGTATATAAAAACTTATTGGTAGTGCCCAACAACTATGTAAGCACAGTGAGATTTACCATATAAAATACAACAAAGAGCCTTGAGGCACTTTTATATAGTGAATAGTATACTGAGTATAATTTTTTTGGAAAAAAGTTCTTTTTTTTTTTTTTGCATAGGATATTCTAAAGCATATGAAAATCAAGCAGAAAGATATCCAACATATCCAATTCACTACATACCACATAGGCTGTTAGCCATTTGAAATATTCATTAACCTTTTCTTAGACAAGGATAGGGGAGAGGAAAAAGAAAGAAGGGTAGACAAGAATAATTTTTATCCTCCTAGTATTTGAAATTTTTGAACACTACTAAAGGGGGTAACAATCAACAAGTGATTTCTTTCAGACTGTCATATTTCTTAATCCTTAATCCTTATGAAGTAGGGTGCACAAGAAATTTGACTGAAAGTTGTATAAAGCTAACTAATAAATGAGAAACATAAAAATCATTATTTCCCAAACCGAACAAAACTGACTGGTTATCAGTTTATTTTGTCACATCAATTCAGTTCCACTAAAAAACCATAAGAAAACCATGAAAAAGCTGGACCAAAACTAAAAAACTATGAAAAAATAAAAAATTTTAAAAAAGGGGCAGTATGGTCTAGCACAGGTTTGCAGTTTTGCGGGCCTTGATAAAAATGAATTCTAAGATAAAAGGATCAAAGAAAACATGAGTAGGTTATTTGTGTTCAAACTCCTGTACTATGATTGTAAATAGCTTATGAATAACTACAAAAAGGAAGGACAAATAAATCATACCGAGACATCATTGTTCGGGTCTCCAAGCAATAATTGAGAAAGATATTTCCTAAAGCTTTATTTTAATATGGAGCTGTCTCCACCAAAACTTGCTACTTTGAGTCCTTTGCTTATTCCATTACGACTAGAAGGAAAAATTCATTAACCCTACTTTTTAATGCTTAATTACAGTAATATTGGCTTCATTAATAGGTTTTAAAAATTACAGGAAAACAGGAAATTGAGGAGGAGATTTTTCAAAATATGCTAAAAATCAAAAGGCTATCATAGTTAAAAATAGCCAGTAACAAACTCAACGAGTACATTCTGAAGGAGGAACAAGATATACTTCTAACATAATGAAGACATCTCACTGTAATCAGAAAGGTGGCATTCATGCAGGGAAAACATACAGAAAGAATCACATGACTAATAAAGAAAAAGGAAGGTCTGAACTAGTATTTCTTTCCTGGCACCCATTTTACTAGATATTCCACAACACCAGTGGCCAGTCCATTTGTTTCGTTAAAACCTCTAAAGCTACACATGCATCTCATAGTTCTTGAGAGATTAAGTAATCTCTAATGGGGATCATCAACTTTTTGTTCATTAAATATGTATAGGTATTCCTCTTTCATAATAAATGCAAACAAGCACTTATCTTCTAGGTTTCTTGAAATGTAAGTTTACTATACAATGATGTCAATATATCTTTCAGCAAAGTTAAATATATGATTTTCTTTATAAATAATTGATAATAAACCTCCCACGAGACATATGGATTGATCGAATAACTTGAGTATTGTTTGTTCATCACATCTAGAAAATCAAATCATCTGTAAAACAGACATCTGCTAATGATTTTGGTGAGACAACTCATTAACCTTTGATTGAAAAAAGAGATTAATTTAATCCTAAAAATTTGCTTTTGACAGACTTGCTTCAGGATCCTTCAGAAGGCACAAGTGACTGATACGTAAATTATAATCACTCCTGAGTGCTTCCATCCAGAATCATTGTATAATTTCTGCTTGCACATAGACTTGTTTAGAAAATTTTATTGCTTTTAGGATGATATTTTAAGGATTTTCTAAAATGGGATTGTTGACTAACCAATTGACCCCAAAAGTGTGCAGCCGAGACCATGCATATGAAGAGCAACAAATGATAAGACAAGACTATAACTAGAGTAATTAGATACATAATTAGCATGAAGGTGATTCAATCTTGCATCCACCAGCAAACTTGAATTCTGATATAATGTTAACCAACCAGTTGACTCCAAGAGATTAAGCTGATAGGGACAGTCAAAATATATATCAGTCTTAAGAAGATTAACAAAATTTATATTAACTTTCATGTAAACACTGTTTGTTTGGTTTTGATGAATCATATAGGAAAAACCAACTACTAAAAAGCTGTAAAACCTACAAAATGATTTTTAATGGAACAAAGGGCACCCATCATGTATCATTATGGAACTTGTTGCATGCAATCAGTGTTTATGATTATCTGCCTTAATAATACATGCTGTAAGACTCATGAAAGAGGTAGGCAAGCTTCTGAACAAGTGTACAGGTTTGAAATGAAAATTTTGATCTGATAGTAGAAGAAACATGATATCAAGAGCTAATATCAAAGAGTAACATGGTAATGGTGAAATTTTTTATTCTAAGCAAAACACGTAACATATAACTGTTAATGCATTGGGGAACAAAGAAAGTATACAAGGGCCAGGAAGGATTGAACAGGAAACTTCTTCCTGCTATCATGATAAAATTTGAAGAGTCCATATATCATTGACCATGGACTAGGAAGAATATAAAAGGAAGTTGCATTTATTTTTTCTTTTCTATCATATATGGGAAACAGGGAAAAGGCTTAGATGAGTTAGTTAGTTAGTTAGTTATCATATATGGGAAACACTGGAAGATGATTTTCTTTTTTATTCTCTTTTTTTTTTTTTGAATTTTTGATATGAAGCCGGTTCCTCATTCATTTTAAATGCTCTTCTGTTCTTTTCTTCTATCTATCTATACATAGTGATAGATAAAGAAACAGCAGAACTAGTCATGCCAAAAAGGCAGGAGTTCTATGCTATTATCATTTGTCAACTAAACTACCAAAATTTGGCAACACAAATCTTCTTCATTGCACATTTTAATTTAACAAAGTAATCAGAAGCCAAGTACATTTAACCAAAGTAAACAAACTACAAGTTACATGCTACAACATATGAGCTTGCACTTTATAGTTTGTAGGGAATATTGGCATGAAAATTAAACGAATTTTAATTTGATATTTTGCATAAATCTGAAACAAATTTCAGATTTATAAAAGTAATTCAGATCTGCATTAAATTTCAGATCTAACCTACTAGTCAACCTGGTATTCTAGATGATGTCTACAAGTTAGAACATGAAACAAGATAACTAGTAATGTTGCAAACATTATTCCCTTAATGAAAGACTGGAGACCCAGACGAGTTTTATTTTGGCAGCATCAAAATTCACTGTATCCTCACATCAGATCCTATATAAAAAAAAATGCATATATTCTGCCAATCTAGGGACAAACTTCTCATAATTATTGGAAAGATTCTCCAGCTGCTTCCAGAACAGAAAACACACACACCCACCCACCCACAAGGTATTGGCTATATTTACAAATAATCTTTTATGTGCATAATTGATGAATTATCTTTTGGGTTCGTGGAAGTCTGTATGTTTAATTTTTAATACTTCCATCTCCTGGATATTTTCTCATGACAAAGTTTTACCCCTCATAAATCAACTATGAATCTGTTTCAATACTTCCAACTCCTGAACATTTAATACCTATGTTACCTCTGGTAAATCAACTTTTGAATCTGAAAATAGTGACTGAAACCATATATTGGACTGAAGTATTTAGTTGCAGAGGTCCCATGTATTGTTGATTCTAATTACTTGTTTTCAAAGGATTGACCTGTTTTCCCTCTTTCTGCAAATTAATTTTGAAATAGTACAAATGTTCCTATGGTCTTACTCAATTTACTTTGCTTGAAACATTTGTTTCACTTTCGCCGCATCCACCAAGAAACTGTCACTTTTCAGGAACGCATGTCGTGAAAGCTTTCTTTCCAGCCTTAAAAAGAATATCTTAAACTGAAAGTGCATGTGTTTGTATAACCAACAAAAAAAAACTAATTAAATTGATTTTCAAGTAAAAATTGAATGCCGAATACAGTAACAAAGGAAAAAAAAACTAGGATCAAATTTTTAGCAACTAACAAAATATCAAAAAATCATCAAAAAAAATAGTTTAACAATCAGCAATGCATGTCAAAGTAATTAAATACCTCCGGCAAATTCTGTCGAACTTCCTCAGATATGACTGGTAGCAAACGTGATAATAGTTCTTGTTGTCTCCAACTTGTGAAAATACGTTGTCCATATATACACCGCCTGCTTCTCATCTTCCTGAACTCTGACCATCTACGGTATGCATTTGACCTATAAAATTTTCCATAATAGAATGATAATATCTCGCCCATACTTTTGCTCTCTATAAATTTCTTCACCTGAACAAGATTTTTCCCAAAAATGTAGAGACCAAGGAGAAAACTCTGCCCGTCAGCATCAGTCCAAGAGATAAATGGTAAATCAGGCACTGGATTGCAATCTTTGCCCGGCCAACATAAACCAATACATGTCTCCTGGCTGGTGGATCTAAAAGGTTCTTTACCATGTTCTAAACACTTCTCTAGATGCTCAGGTTTTGTACCATGAGGAAGTGTACCATAGATGTTTGAACTGTCAGGTGGAAATCCACTTTTTATGCTGCATTTGGGATCAATTGCACTGTCAACATTATATAGCAACCCCACTGGCCCAGCTCTTTTCCTACAACTTGCAGTGCCCGGATGCTCCTGCTGCTCTTGTTTGACATCAGCACCTCCATAGCTAACCCACATTATTGGGATGGCTAAGCCATTTGGACTAGAATGGTCTACACCAAGGATGTCATTACTTTTTATTGGTCTACCTCGCAGTCTGTCTTGCAGCTGATCATGTTTATACTCTGTGACTACGGGTGGAATTTGAACCTGATATTGATCTCCCAAACGAGGAAGAATTAGTGGATTTCCATAGACATCATCTTTATGAGGGGAGCCTGGAGAAGTTATTTGATCATCACATATCTCTGCAGTACACTCTTTATTACAATTCAAAAACTTCTCATGGTGAATAAGTTCAATCGGGTCCATCTTCCAAAATGTTACTCAGGAAGCATAAGGTCTCCTCACACTCCGGCAAATCTGGAAGCCATTTTACAATGACAAATCAAATGAAATGAGTAACCATAGTGCGAAACAAAGCTATTTAGCTCCAAAAACAATGATAGTCAGGAAGCATAAGGTCTCCTCACACTCCAGCAAATTTGGAAGCCGTTTTACAATGACAAATCAAATGAAATGAGTAACCATAGTGGGAAACCAGCTATTTAGCTCCGAAAACAATGACCAGCAAAAAAAAAAAAAAAAACAGTTTGAATACGATGGAATATAATTTGGACAGGCTGATTTAAAATCAAATGGAGGTGATCACCAAATCAACCAAAATAATGATCGCTACACTACTGTAATAAACTGACAATATATTGACAATACATTGACAATGATGATCAACCAAAATAGGATGCATTGAAATTCAAAATTTGATAAAATTAAGCTGCTGGAGTAATTCAAGCAGATGCTTGTGCTAGGAGTAACCTTGCCTATTATTCCATATATGAGGGAATAATATTTAACATAATTCTTGTCTCTTTTCATACAAAAACACATGATACATTTCAGTATGTGGGTCCACTTAAATTGTAACCATATTGCAGTTCATAAAATCATAAGGCCAGGGGATTCAACATCAAGGGATATAGACATGTTCTTACAGGAAATTAGACAAAGACCTTCAATATTCAGTTCGCCTCAATGATCTGGGAATTCTCAAAGAACAGTACAAACAGATTGGCACCCTTAGTACCCAGATGTGACTATATAAATGATAAAAGCAACCCAACAAGATAATCAACCAAGAAAATAAAAATTTAAAGTTATGTATTAGATCAACAAACTTTTTAAAGTTATAGATTCTAAGCATATTGCCCCAATTAATCTGCACTTGGAAGTAGCAATTACTTTGCTTTCTGGCTGTTGAGGTATGCTGTTGTTATTTATTCCTACTTTCCTTATGATTCATTTGTAAGATAGAATACCGCACCCCCGCCCCCGGGGCCAAAAAAAAAACAAGAAAAAGAAGAACTAAAGGGTAATTGCCATACCCTAAGATTGACTGCATTAAACAAAAGACAATTGATACTGACCCTAAACTAAATGAAAAAAAAAAAAGAAAAAAATTTGGCAGAATGGAAGTCAAACATGGGAAAAAATAGACTCAAACAATGAAATCAGATTTCACCGATTCTAAAATGTATAAGAAAAAATTGTATGAAGTAATGATTAAAGTCTCGGAGAGGTAGGGGTCAGATGGCCAAGGCGTCTCATCCTAAAGAGACTTTGGGATAGAACTCGCCATCCCGTTCCATTCCATTTAGGCTATAATGCACAGTAGTATCAATTCTAAATCGATCTAATTTATTATAAAGATATAACTTTTAAATTCATATATGTTTAAAAATTAAATAAAAATACTAAAACTTCACAAATACTTTAAAATATATATATATTCCAAGAAAGTACCAAAATTCTTGATTAGATAGAATGGAATGCAGGTATCTCATTCCGTAGAAAAAACTGAAACATCTTTGTCCCATGAGATTTAAAACCTTGGTATGAAGAATAAAGGTAGACCTTAATAGAAACAAATTACAAGGCAGGATGGACAAAGCCAAATAGTTGGCATAATGCATTACTTGAAGTATAGCTTTTATAGAATCTATGAGACTTTTTTTTTCTACAACAGAAAACATATATTCGCAGCCAACAACCAAAAAATCACTATTCTTGAAAGCATATACTGTCCTGCAAGAGATCCCATGACACAGTTTTGCATATCTCTCTCTCTCTCACTATGAGTGTGTATGGCTCAAGAGAAAGATGCAAGCATGCACCATGAAGAAGACAGGTCATTCAAGCATCCAAGCAAAAGAAATTGTCTCAAAATGTGTTGCATGTGGCTGCAAATGCAGTTCCCTAACCACACCATATTTCCTATATCCAGTTACTATATGCAATCATATTGTATACAGGCCAAAAAAGCAGTCCACTTCACCATGCAGCCATATATGTAGATTAATTAGCACGGTATGCCTGCATATCTAACCTACTTTGCATTGTGGGGCTAAGGACATAGCCCACTCTTATGTGAGCCTTGCCGATGGAGCATATATTCAAATTGATGATCAGGCTACGTATGAGTTTCAATTTACTATTGCTATCATCATCAAGCACTCTGTAATAAACACTAACTAATATTACCTCTATTGTATCTAATATATTTTATTTATTTTACATAATTTGAAGATACTAACCACATGCGCCATGTGGTCCCTTAACCACTAGCATATATGGCCCCTTCTAAAACACCAGCAAAAGAATAATGAAAAAGATGATTTACAATCTTGAATGACCCATGGGTATCGAGTTGCAAACAAACTAAATGGGCCAATGAAACCTCATGCCAAGTATGTCCCAAGGAGAGGAGTCACAACACAATATGAGGGGAACATGATGATTGGCGATACTCAAACATTAAAAGGAAACCACCAATACCTGTAAGCACAAGACAGTCACAGAACCCAACAATACATTCCCAAAACTAGAATTAGATATAGAACCATGTTCCACCCTATATGCTAGACATCCTTAATGTTTACCCCCTCCAAATATCCCAACTCATTCAAGTGTTATCTGTCTATTACACCACAACCCCACTATAATCTACTCAGAATGAATAAATTTGTTTCCCTTAAATATCTCACCCTAAGGGTTGATATATTGGTAGAACTACCTATATAGTTCCCTTGCTAGTATGGTATCAATCAGTGCAACATGGTACTATACTGACATATGTTATGCATCCTGGTGCTCGCACCAAAACAGAAGTGAAATAACGTGTATCAGTATGGCACTAGTATGAAAAGGCATACTGATACCAACGCCTTACCACTATAATCCAGTATTTGTGGTACATAATGGTACTTAAAATCCTGGTCTTGTTATATCACATAACGATTTGGAAGAAAACCGCAATTCAAGTTGAGATCCTATTATATCCGTACTTCAAAGGAGATTGAACAGAGGCCACACCAAAGAGTTTTCCATTGTCATAATTCCATCCTTCCAACTATCACCATAGCTATCAAAATTCAAGACATCTTTGTTTTCAGCGTATTTGAATCTAACTTTCTTAGTCACACTCCCTATTATTTCTTACTACATTCATATCCTTTGGCTAAACAAGATTTCTCAGATCTCTTGTAGTGTACTCCATCTAAAGGAGTCATTGATCAACATAACTCATCCTCTTGCAAGCTGTTATTAAACTTGGATTTGTTCCTACAAGTATTAGAATGAAATCATAAGCTATATACTTAAAGATATCCATGTTACCAACATTGAACCTCCAAACAATGGAGGAGATATTTGATAGTCCAGCGTTTGTGTCACTACCATGGTAAACTAAAATGAATTGACAATCATATACCAACTAGAAAGATGCAGAACTTGTTCATACTTCTATCTTTTTCATCTTAATTGACACTAAGGTAATGTTTGACAGAAAAAATATTATCCATAGATAAGTGTACGGGATAGAGTTTGTCCCCTGGCTATTCCTAGGGATATCCCTTGGCTATCCCATTGATCATATCAAATGCAAAAAGGTAAATCCATAGGATAACTTTTTTTAACTCTTATTTGGAGGGATAACCAGCTATTCCTGCATTTTCTAGGAATAAATTGAGGGGATATCCCATGGTTAACAATGGTTAACCATGAATTATCCCTTTGGTTAACTTTATTCCCAGCTATCCCTTATAGTTATGACTTTTGGGAATAAGAAGGGATATCCAGGGGATATCCCCTCTTATCCCCTATTTCAAACACTACCTAAAAGATTCAAGTAATTAATAAGGGAAAAAATTAAAAATGAATCTACAAGTAAAGAAGTCAAATCTATTAAGATCCAAATAAAGAATTATGTACAGCTAGAAGTACTGCATGAAACTGCAGCATTTAATTGCCTCAGACAACTCCAGTCTATTATCTCCACTGGTGTACTAATGACATAACCAACAGCATCAGAAGTATATGAAAGTGCGAGTGATTGAGTGAATGAGTGTTTGTCTTTAATTTTCTTATTGGTAAGAAAGATGTTTCATCTCCAAGCATCATAAGCTCAAGATATCTCAACATATTACCTCTGCCATAGAAGAAAAAATAGCGCTTCTATCTGAGGGCTTCAAGTACAATGTGGCAACTATATGGAGGAACAAGCCAACTTGCCCTTGAGTTGGAAATTTTTTATGATTCCATAATCATGTATATGCTAAAGCATAGATGAAAAGCAAGTTTTACGCATTGTGTACATCTATAATTAGATCCTATGCAAGATGAAACATTGAAAATTGAGGTTGAAGTACCAGCCTTCATAGATATATATTGATGATCCACAATCAAGCATTTGATGCTACAAACACTCTATAGAGTTTGAAGATGGTTAAGCTACTAAGTGCTTATGGATCACTATGTTCCATAAATGCGATCAGATCAAGGATCACCATCAAGTGCTGATTAGATATGTTCCCTCGTGATAGAAAGTTGAACATCCACTAGACATGTGATGATAAGCATCGAAAGTAGTGGTGGCCACACAAAATGGGAATATAAAGATCACACTCTAAACATAATATAGTATGAATGATCAACTATCTTAGATACGATTGATCTTAGATACGATTGAGACCATTTGACTTGTTGCTAATGATACAGTACAAACATGAATGAGAGCTCACTCAAATTTTTCAAGATTGAAATTGTTGCTAATGATTATCTTCCAAAAGTTAAAGAACATTCATGCATCTGACCATAGAGACCAAATATATATATATATAAACAAAATTCCAAAATAAGATAAGTTAAAGAAACATGATATGATCTGCTCCTCAAAAGCAGAAAAAAATTATAAATCATCATTAATCCAAGAAAACTGAAAAAAGCTACTAAGTACAAGGATCGATCCAGGAGAGACACTTGTTATAAACATGAAATGAACTCTGATCAACGAAAAAAGTGAAAAGATGGATTCAAGATCTGAAAACTAGTAAAGCAAAAGAAATCATGAGCAAAATCAGGCATTTCACCTATATTATAAACCACATATATATTATAGGGAAAGCAGTTGCTGGCAATAATCTGATGAAGACCAAAGTTCTAAGGGAGTTCATGCAAGTGATCACCAGGCCCAATAAAATCCATGTATTTTGAACTAGAAAAGACAAGACAATCAGCTTAGATCCATAGTTCAAGAAAAAAGCAGTAGCTGATTGCGATTAACATTAACCAAACAGAGAAAGGCTACTGATCACAAAGAACCCACAGAAAAACTCGTCCACCCCCATTAGATATCCCTTATATAAACAAGAAACTAGTTCCCTTCGATGATAAAATGAGATCATAAGTAGAGGACCTCTTAATCAGCAAAACCAAACAACGCAAGCAAGGGCACAAGAATTTTCATAGATTCATACCATTGCAAACAATCCTCGATGATCACCACAATACCTATACTAAGAGAAAAGATTTGTAAGATTTATATCAACGAAACTATAACTATCAAGAACAAAGACAACACACCAATAAAGCAGACAAGGAGTCAAAACAAATAAAACTAGCAATCGATTTACCCAACAGAACCACAGCAAAAAGGAAAAATTCAATCCACAGGAACGCACGAACATCATAGAATCTACATTCGATACGAACGACATTAAAGATCCTTGTTAAGATCTACTAAATCAAACACATAACCACAAAGTAAACAGCGAACAGCAACACTTAACAAAGAAGTAACAGCATAAAGATAACAAGAATTTCAATTGCTATAAGAGCAACAGAGAGATGGAGGAAAGAGAGAATACCAACGTGAATGGGTATCAATCTTCGATCGTGCCGAGAGTGGAATCGATGGCTGTAACTTTTCAGACGAGAAAGAGCCGAACTCGAGCGTACCTTTTAACGGCAACGACAAGAGGAAAAAAAAAACGGCACATAGAAGCGAAGCCGAAAGGCCGAACGCTTATATACGCACACATTTATATATTTTTTATAATAATTTTATAGAATAAAAAGTTATAATATAAATATATATTTAGAGAGAGAGAGAGAGAGAGTTTTGACCTCCGTTTAGGGAGATGGTTTCGTTCTTTCAAGGCTGGGAGGGTGGGGAATTCTGGGCGCGATTAGAGGAGAGGAGAGAGAGATGGAGATCGAGTTGAGAAAAGTAAAAGTAAATAAATAAATAAATAGGACCAACAAAATAAAAAAGGGTTAAAAAAGAGAGTTTATAATAATATAATACGAGTATTTTCGGAGAGGGGGGAGGGATCTGTTGCAGAGTCCCCAACAGCGAAAACCTTGGTGATCGCATCGATCTGCGCCACGTAATCTGCGACCTGATCTCAGGACGCGTGTCACTGGGAAACGGTTGAGTCGATCGCTGGCCTGAGTGCTCTGTGCCCTCGTCTCATTAAGACAGAATTATAAAGCAAACTATCATTTCCTTTTTAAAATTATATATATATATATATAAAGCAAGATTAGAAACGGAAGAAGCGTGTGAAATCGATACATGGAAGAAATCCCGTGGAGAAGTCGGCGGACACGATGAGACGGCGACCAGAAAACCCTTTTGACGTTGACCATAAGGTCTCGGTCAAATTAACCGATGGGTGGATAGATGTGGACCGTTGGATCGGTGCTGACTGCTGATGCCCAAATTCTGATGGGAGAGAACACCGGAACTCAGTGTATAAACCCGCCGTTGTAAACCGGCACGTAGTTTTTTTTTTTTAACAGCCATTGAATGGATTCAAATCGATGGGCAGTTTTAGGCTTTTAGAGGCATAACACGCTTGGAGTCCACGTGGCAGTCGGTCAAAATTTGGACGATAAAGGCCTGAAATATCCATACACGTCCTTTCAGTGCATAGCCACCTCACCCATGTCGAAAAAAAAAAAAAAAATTTATCATCTTTTACCCCTCAAAATACCCTCCACTTAACTGAGAATATCTCAAAATATGGACTTTAACTATTCACCTTTCTGGAGAGTAAATGTTATTATTTTTTTAATAAGACATTGTAATGAATAAAGGATTCTCATCCATAGCATTCCTTTTCTTCTCCTATCAAATTTATAATTGAGTGGCAAAATCTTAAGCAAATCTTATTCAAGATTCTCTGAGATCTTTCATGTTTATAAAATAAGTTTGGTTTGGTATTAGTATTTAAAATTTCATTATTTTCCACTTTTGAAATAAATGTTAAAAATATTTTTAATTCATTTTTTTTGTAATTTGATATTATTATCTATTTTATAACTTGAATTACACTTCCTCTCTTGCTTGTAAAATTAATATTATTTAATTAGAAATTATATTACTAGCAAATAAAATAAAAAGTTGTTTATAAAATCCATAATTACAAAAAAAGTAGACTGAATTAAAAGTGAAATATTTCCATAGAAAATGGATAAGTTTGCCTTAATCTAACCATTAAAGAAATATTAATGAATCCTCGATGATTTAATTGGTTATTGATTGGAGAGAGATAAAAGAGTCAAATAATCAAAACAAAAGAGAAAAAGAAAATAAAATGATGCACAAACTTACTATTTCAAAAAATATTATTTTTGGTAAATTAGTCCTCAAAACTTTCATAATTTGAATTAATCATATTTTGTGCATTCATATAAAAATTATTATAAAATTTTTATTTGTACAACTTAATTAGCCTTTTCACTAGTTTCTATTGACAAATGCTAGTATAAGGATAAAAATAACTTTAGCTTAAGGACGAAGGAAAGGTTTTTGTGCATCATGCGGGGTGCAAGTTGTGTGCATCACGCGCGTGATTGACCGTACGCATGTACGACCCTATGACTAAAGATAATTTTTTTCTTTCACATGCTGCACGTGCGGCTGCACGTGATCACTTTTCCTAAGGGTGAATAAGGCTTGGGACCCAATTTCTTTTTGATTCCTTCACAGCTTTTTCTTTACTTCATCCTTTTTTTACTAGGACTTGGCTATTAGAAAATTAAAAGTTGAGGGATATGAGCTAAAGCTTCGTTAAGTGAGAGACTAAAAATGAATATATCTAAAAAATATTAAATTAATATAATTAGAACAATATATGTTATTATAATCTAGTTAACACAAAGATGTATAAACAATAAATTATGAGATTTTGTATATTAAGGTAATAATATTGAAAGGATGGGATTAATATATAATATAAAAGATTTTGTTTATTAAGGTATAAATATTGTATGTGATTGTACTAATCAATCCAAGCTTTTACTCTTGCATTAAGCAATGGCTCCTGTATAGCTTCTTCTTATTTTGTGTTTGAGAATTAGAGGGGAAAGAAAAAAAAGAAATTTTAAGCAAAAAAAGCCAAAGAAAAGTAAGGTAAAAATAAGATTAAAACTTTTTTATTGTTTAAAAGTCTCATAAAATATATAAAGAAAAAGATGATTTTGTACCTTACTTTTGTTTAACTAAATGGATGAAAGTAAAATAAATCCTTACAAACCTCTCGATTTGGGGATTAAAATTTATTGCTATCAAGGGGTTTGGAAGGATATTGGGAATCATCTTAAATCTTTTCTTTTCTTAGCTTAAACTTCTAAACCGAGATATCTTAATATCTTTTCTTTACTTTTCTTCACTTTTTCCTCAAACCCCTCTCTCAAACAGGCCCTTAAGGGTGGTAAAAACTTATCCTAACCTAAATTTCTCACCAAATCTCACACTATTTAGGCTAAGTTTGGGTCAAAGATATTTTAGTTAGGGTCTAGTTTGGTTCAAATATACTAAAACAAATTTTAAATCTATCAAATATATTACATTACTTTGATCTATCAAATATATTAGGTCAAAATCTTATAAATTATGTTGTACAATCATCTAGGAGTTTTTTTTTTGAAATCATCTATGTTTTAGTTATAATTGTTTAAATCCTTGTGAATATGGGTTGGTAAGAATTGTAAGGATTAGATTTCACATATCAAGTTAGATTCATGAAGGATTGAACCTTACAAAATAGATTAGCTTAAGGTTAGATGGGTGATTTAGGTCAAGATTACTATCCATGGGTAAGTATAAGACAAAACGTCTTAACCTAATATCAAATTGAGAGTATAAAACAAAGTATTATATATTGTTGTCCTTACTCTACCCAACCCAAGCCATCAGCTCTCTTTCTCCTCACAAGTTGATTCTTATGGTTGAGCTTGTTGTAATTTGACTAGTTTATATAATCTCATATTTGTATTCCAATTGCATATAAGGGTTTAATTCAACTTTTTGGTAATTATATCTTTGATCATAATCCATAAAGATAATATTAAGCAACATCTTCCTTTACCATTGTATGTTTTGTATAAGATTTTTATGCATTTCCTTTTTTAATAAAAAGTCCCATAGGTAATAAGCTGCATACTTAGGGATAGCCCTCTCTCAAAATATCTACAATGTTCGAATTCCTAAAGTGAATATAGGATTAGATCTTAGGTCACTCGATCCAACTACCAAGAACTTTACTAGCTTGATAAGTTGATGCCTTCGCTACCTCCTTCCATACCTTTCATAAAACCCATACTATTGTTGTTTTGTCATTACATATAGAATGGCTTATGAGGAGTAGAGAAGTAGAATACTAACTTAGTATTTATAGTTGATCAATGGTTATATATATATGAAAACAGATTGACGAGATCCTACCCTATCCATTTTCCATATGATGAAATGGGAAAAAAAATGAAAAGCACTTAAAGAATATAGTGTTAGATGATTAGAGATTGCTTGGTGTAAGACTTATATGTAGGAAGAAGAGAAAGCCTAATTTATTATGTGTTATTTTTTTTACAATATAATCTTATTCTAAGCCATTTATATCCAAAGGCAAATGGGGCATTGAAGTTGAAACCATGATTATCTTATATGCTAGTTTATACATTTTGAGTTCATAATTTTTAAAATATTCTTTCTTAGTGAATTATGTTTTTCTAAGATAAAATGAGAAAAAATCAATCCCATTGATTTACATACTTAATTCTAAATTTTATTTTGACTTATTGAAAGTTAATTTTTTATATTATTATCCATCTCAATTTTAGTCAACACAAATCTCTCATAATTTCATGAGTTAAAAACTTCTAAATAAAATCATCATATTCTTTGACTAATCTAAATGCATCAAAATAAAGCTGCTACTCTAATAAAGTAATAGAATTCTAATCTAACTTGGAGTCATGATTAATTTATTTCGAGCAAATCCACTTCATCTACACTCAACTCAACTCATAGGGTCAGCTACATAATATGCTTCCTCCACTCTCTTTATTTAGGACTAATCGACTAAGTCGATATTCAAATTATAAATAGTTATATTTTTTTAATGATATAAATCACTTCTCATGATTATGCAACCAAATAAGATTATATTTCTAACTTATGGTTTAAAGCCTCAAATTTTCCTCTTATATACTTTTCTTTTAGGTTGTGTTTGGTGCATTGCCAGCAATCCTGAATGTAATATGGATTATCTACAAGATAGATTACCACTGAATGGATTGCCAGTAATGTTGATTACTGTGTTTGGTATACACAGGTAATGTTATAGTAATATTGATTACTGCATTTGGTATGACAAAAAGATTATTAGTCATATAACATCAAATTTTTAAAATACATCTAAATCAAATTCATATACTAAATCAAATCTATTAAAATTTTAAAATACCTCAAAATACCCTTAAATCAAAGTATTTATATATACGTAGAAGGTACTATATTTAATTATTTTTTAAGATTAAAATATTTTTAATCTTTAAACATTTATTAATTTTTTTGATTCTTAAACTTTCAATTATCATAATTTATTTATTATATTTTAATATTTGTTATATAAATTAATTAAGATTAATATAATAATTGATATATTATGATAATATGATGGATCGATTAGTTGATAGCAAAAGTAAGTTATTTTTTAAATTTTAAAAAGTAATGTAATTAGATGTTATCAATTTTAAATTACTATATTGTCAAGAAGACGTGTAAGAACACTAAAAAAAATTAAAAAATAGTAATGAAATTTTTTTAATTTTTAAGTAATTAATTTAAAAATAGTAATTAAAAATTAAATGATTAAATTAATTTAATAAAAAAGTAGTAAAAAAAAAAAATATTAATTTATTTATTAAAAAATAAATTAAAAATTAATTGATATATTTAATTTATTTAAAAATTTTTAAATATAAAAAACAAATTTATTTTTTTATTTATATAAAAAATAAATTTATTTAAATATTTAATTTATTTTTAAATTATTTATTTTTAATTAATTATATTAAATATAAAATAAATAGCTTTTTAATAAATAAATAAATAAATTTAAAAAATAAAACAAATACATTAAAATTATATTAATTAATTTAATAATAATAAAAATTATAAAAATTATTTAAATATTAATTATTTTTAAAAATTAATTTATTTTTAATTTTATTTTTAAATATTAAGCTAATTAATTAAATTAATTAAAAAATTAATTTTAAAAAAATTAATTTATTTTTATTTTTTATATTTTTAAATTAATTTTTAAAAAATAATTTTTTATTAATTTTTATTTATTTTTTTAAATATTAAATTAATTAAAAATTAATTAATTTTTTTTTTAATTAATTTAGTTTTTTAATTTTTAATTTCTAAAATAAAATTTAAAATTAATTAAAAATTTAAAATTAAATTTTTAATTTTTTTTTTAATTTTTTTTAATTTTATTTTTTTAATTTTTTTTAAATATTTTATTTTTTTTTTTTTTTTTTTAATTTTTTAAATTATTTTTAATTTATTTTTTAATTTTAAAAAATAGAATAATTTTTTTTATTTTTTCAGTTAGACTTTTCTAATAACTATATTTTTTTAATTTTAATTTTTTTCTATTCGATATTTTTCTTTTCTATGGACGAATAATATCGTGGTTTATTTTTATTTGGAGATATAAGAAAAGAGATAACTGCGGTGAGACATGAGAAAAAAGAGAAAAAGAAGGAATAATTTTGTTTGAAGAAAGGGATAATTTATTTTTATAAAAGAGGCAGGTGCAATTTTATCAAAAAAATTTATTAGATTACAACATCTGGTAATATGGATAGCCACCTTCCCCTGAGGTATTCTGGATTACCATTACAGGATAGATTACCACTACAAGATAGATTTTGATTCAAAATACGTATCAAACATAGTTATCTGATGGGCCCCTTTTAAATTACCGATAATCTGGATAGATTACCTGTTACCAAACGCCCCCTTAATGATAGTAGGTCTTTTGCATAAGGGGATGATCCCTAGTTTATAAATCATACTACTTGAGATAATCTTCCATATGCTAAATGTAATAGCACCTATGCTTTCCAAACCCACACACAAAAGCATCGACATGTAATAGGCCATTGCAAGTTTTGGATAGTATTAATTTGCATTATCCAAAAAATCTTCAAAAGAAATTGAATGATATAAACTCAAGGAATAAAGATCGTCATAATTTATTGGAATTTTAGTCCCTATTTGTGTGTTATATACATTGATGACTTATGTTATACATGCTAAGTGTTGACGCCAGATCACCGGCCTCGAGCGTCCGGTCGCCTCCTCCAGTGAGCCCGGGTCCTCCGGCGAGGTCCTTGCACCTGCGGGCCTGCAAACAAGTCCCAGGGGCCGAAAATTCCGGCGGGACCCTCCGACACTCAAGTCAGCGCTCTGGGCAACAGCCATGAGCTTGAGGAAGCTCGAAAGAGAAAGAGAGAGAGAGATCTCCGAGAAGAGCTCTCTCTGTAAGCGTTTAGGAGCGTTATGAGTGTGTTACCTGGTCGGGGTCCCTCTTACCCTTTTTATAGATGCCTGGAGTCCGTGGGCTTGGGGCATGATCACTTGTCAGAACATTAATTGATGGCAGCACAGTGGAGCTTACCTCCATATGACGTGTCAAGCTGCAGGCCGTGTCCTGTCAGAGTAGGTGGTCGTAGGGCATGGCCGATCATTATGGTGCTTGCCAAACATGTCCCCTACGTCACCTTTTTGGTTGTCCTATGCGGACAGTGATGGATGATAAAGTTAGTCGTGTGGGTCCTAAGGTACAGCCATTGAGGGAGAAGGATGATGTTGAGTTGAAGCCAACTGTCCCTCGTAGAACATTGATTATAGAGTGCTTGTGTGGCACCATTCATGCTCTCTAATGAGTTTCAGAAAAGACCAATGGTGAATACTTGCATGGCACTGTTCACGTACGAGGCTCTGTTCACTTGCATGGCACTGTTCACGGCGGAGGGAGCTTGGCAGCTGCAGGTCCGAGGCCAAGCGAGAGTTGAGACCGAGAGGAGCAACGTGGCAGCCATAAATGCCTTTATATAGGAGAGAATAAGGCAATAAATGCCTTGGAGCAATTGTATGCACGTTGGCGCCTTGGAGGTGTCGGAGGTATCGGCCTTGGAGGTTGGGTTCGGTGGTCGGAAGAAAGCAACGTGGCAGCCATAAATGTCTTTAATAAAGCAATAAATGCCTTAGAGTAATTGGGTGTACATGGCTTTATGAGGCCATAAATGCCACCGTGGTCGAAGGGCCCTTCAAAGCGGGCTTGGAGGTAGGCGAGATGCCCGTGACACTTCATTACATTAAATGCTCTTCAAGCCATTATGACCATTTCTGCACCATTAAAGGCTCCAGCCCATTGACTCACATTAATGAGATTAATGAGACGCAAGGTGGCCCTTAGGAATCCACGCATATAAGGTGACCCTTTCTCCCTCTTATTCTCTTTCTTCGTATGACGAGAGCAATGCCGTGGATGGATGTTGGGAGCTAAGGTCGAAGGGGGCTCCGTCAGTTTCCTTCCTTCATGATTCTCTAATAGCGTTGGATCAGCCACATCACTAAGAACTACAAGTTTAATGCACATCAAAATGAGGAATCAAAAATGTTTTTTCTAAGTAAAAGGACTCAATTATTAAATAGAGACTGAAAATTAGGTTTTCTTGAGTCAATTCAAGTTAACATTGAGTTGTTGTTGTATACTCATTAGTAAAAAACATGAATTTTCTTTTCTAAAAAGTAGAACATTGAAATCATTTAATCAAAGAAATAGCATGTTAGATCATTGTTTTAAAGAATGATATAGTAATTTGATATGGAGGCAATTTGATATTGGTAAAATGCAATTCTTTTACATGATTTGAATCCATTATAATGCAAGCTCTTTTAAATATTTTGGAACAAGTAGATTCCTCTAAATGTTTTTTAAAAAAAGAGAATCATAGATTGATTGCCAAGTGCTGATGACTTAAGTACTATCTTAAACTAATAAAATTCAATATAGGAGCAGAACTATTCATAGTTGTCCCATAATATATTGCATGTGTTTAATGCGAAATCAAGAAAAAAGTTTTTGAAAAAATTGTAAAGATAGGCAGAATTTAATGAGTTGACAGCAAGCTTTTATTGTTAATTAGTGCTTGCTCCTCTGGCAACTTTAGCAAGAGGATAAGCATTCATTTTTAATCAAAAATGGCCCTTAATTTCATTCCAAAAAAAAAACTCATTTATGGTTCACCTAATCTATCACTCAAAAGCTAAATCCAAACTTATAAACTATCTACACCAGGTTATGCAATTTACTGGTTATGTTTGGAGAGGCCAAGAATTAAGTCTTTTGTGAGTCGAAAGAGTTTTTCTTACCAAATAAAATTAGTCCTTGAAATGTACATAGTATTGATTATTTATTTTATTTTATTTCTACGTTCTATGTTTTATTTATATTTTTTTCATCTAATTAAATTTGTTTAGAAACTAGACTTGCAATTGGAAGGATTGTAAATAGGTTGCTTTATTCAAATTCATTCAAATTAGGCCATGTTTCGGCTACATATTCATAATTTAACCCAACTTTAATTTGAACTAGATGAGTTTCCATCCTTAAATAACCATGAAAATTACAATAAAAAAGGAAAGAAAGAAAAAAATAAACTTTGAGTCCTAATTACATTTTGTAAATCTTTTTGATACATTCTATCTATAGCATAATATTTATAATTTCAAATGCATTTTGACCAATTTGCCCTCAAACCTTGCCCTATTGTCTGCTTTCTTTCTTTTAAATTTCTCTTGTTTCTTTTTTATTTCAAAATGAACTTTCTCGACAAAACTCCGATGCCCATCGAAAAGCCACTTCTTTGAAAGCATCTACTATTTCTGCCTTTCACACTATTTCTCTCCGTCTCCTCCTCCTACTTCGCCTTACCCGAAGCTCTCTAAGGTTAGGGTTAGTGTTCGATTCAAGTACGTACTCTTCTCCCTTTTAAATCCTCTTCTTGAATGTCCACGATCTCTTTTGCAATTTTTGATGCTTCAAGATTGTTCTTGAACAAAGGATTTTAGCTTTGAAATGATACGAGTAGCTAATTGCTTTTATTGATATGAGCTCCGCAAGAAATAAGATTTGGGGTTTTAATTTGGGGTACGGATCACATTCGATTAGGCCTTACGACGTAATTTTTTTTCTTTTGTTTGATTTTTGATGGATCTATGGTTTTCGATTTTAGTTTTTAATTTTTAGCATCGGATTTTATGTGAAGAAAAGGAATTTTAAGTTTGAAGGTTATCAATGCAAGCCACAAAAATCATATATATGGAGGAGGGATGGGAGTTCCTACGAAAGGGCGTTACAAAGATCATAAATTCCTTAGATGGATTTTCTAAGATACAATTCAGCTCAGAGGAATATACGATGCTTTATACGTATGCTTTCTCTCCCTTTAATTTATTAATTCTTTGAATTCCTTCTTCTTAAAAGAAAAAAAAAAAGGTCTATGATCTATTTTTAATTTGTTTATCATATTTGGTTTTGGATCAGGACTATCTCTAAAATGTGCACTCAACAGCCTCAAATTATTGGCAGCAATTGTTAGACAAGTTCAGAGAGTCTTTCGATGAGTACATTACTTCAATGGTGGGACTGAGTGATGAATCTTACTTGCTCAAATTATTATTATTATCATATTTTAGTACATTCATTTGTGCTAGATCTAAATTTTGCTTTGTGTTGGATAAATTTGTGATTGAGCTTTAACAATCAGATGACTTAGGCTGAAAGTTTCTAAAATCATGAATAACCAATGAGTTGATAACATAAGTTTGATTTTCCATTCATTATTATTTCTTATATGATTTATTTGTATTATATTTTGCATTATCATTTGAAGAGAACATAATATGTTTGGTAACATTTACATGTTTATGCATCAAACAATAACACATTTAGCAAGGTATGAGATGGAACTTGAGGTGGCCAAAATAAAATTATTGTTGATCACATGAAATTTGATGGAGATATCATAATGACTTTTGTAGCTGCACTATGCAAAATGAATTATAAATTCATTTACTAGTTTGGCAAATTTTAATAATGTTCATCATGATAAATAATTATAGACTTTTACCAAGTGAGGCCAAATACATAGCTATTTGAGATAGGGACAATCTCTTAGGTAATTTTACTTTCATCCTTAAAAAAGAAGTCAAACCTTGCCATGTCTAACATACTAATTGTCAATCTTTAAATGTGATGGCCTTAAGATTTATAAGGTTAACAATAGCTATAGTCCTTTAAATTATGCAAGTAACCTTGCTCACTAAATTAGTGTCAAAGTGTGACATGAAAGTCCTCTATGTTATGCTTATTTAGATAATTTTAATAATGTGTGCTTATTTTTCATGTCTAATACATGAATTTACAAGACAAGTTTAGCTTTACATAGTTTTTTTTTTTTAAGTAAGTGATAGAAGAGAAATCTATGAAGGTAAAGGGAAAGAAAATTATAAAGTTTCATAGTGATATTTCATAGCAACATGCCTAAAATATAGGAAGGCTAATGCCTAAAATATAGAAAGTCTAATGTATTATTAATTATGCAATAGCTTTACTACTATGGTTTTTTTGGTAATTTTTATTGGCCTTTTTATCAAACTATGTATAAGTTGTTTGATGTTGTTATTTATATATTTTTTACTTTACTTTGATTTGCACATCTATTATCAAAATATCAACATTGTCCTTATTAAATGATGTTAGTAATAAAAAATTATATCCTATTTGTTACATGCAAATAGAGTGATAATTCTAATGTGATTAAATTTATGGTATTAATGAAATAGTTATTTTTACAAATAAAAAGTTGCTTGTTTTTCAAAATTAAAAGCTATCTTCTTTTAACAAATCTATCATAATATATATTTTAGGCTCTAGGTTTCTTTAATTTTACTCATAGTTGTGTTAGGGCACATGTTATGCATATCAATAAAAGCATGTTGTGATACTTTTGAAAATAGAGTAACAGTTATATTTTTTAGAAAAATATTTTTTATAATTTTTGGAGTATTTCTTAAATTGGAGCCCTCATCTTTGTATTTCAAAGATTTCTAACTCCTTAAATTAAAATCCTAGAAGCTTTTTAAGATTAAGATTCTGGACACTTTCTTCTTTTCTCCATTTTAATAGTATCAATCTTTTAGAAATAATAATTTAGTATTTAAATGGTTTGGTTACAAATAGTTATACAATTATAAAAGAAGTGTTTGACCATAAAAACTGTTCCTACTAAATTATAGTAATATTATTGTCCTCTAATTTTAAATGACACTATTAATAGACTTCAAAAGTATGTTTCTCATGATTTTGGATTATTAAGTATTCCCCATGAATTGTTTATTTACTATTTTCTAACTATGTGTAAAAAGCACTAAAATTTTAAAAGTGTTTATTAAGAGTTGTAGCTAGGATATCTTTTTGAAATAACTCCCAATTTAATAAAACTTATGATATTTGAGATTTTTAAGGATAAAATTTAACATACTAAAATTATGACTAAATTATAATAACATTAATTAAGGTTCTTATACTACTAAATTGTTGGCAAAGAAAAATATATCTAAGTGATTAATATGATCATGAGCTTGCCATGCCCTTATGTGATGCAATATATTAAAGAAACCATTTAAGAGTTAAGACAAAAAAAAGTATAAAAATTTATGTCCATAAAAAAAGAGAAGAAGGGATGTCTCAGAGCCCAAGCTTATTACCATTTAAGGAGATGTTAGGGGTATTTGGAGGAGAAAAAGAAAAGGATAGAGAAAAGAAAGAGGAAGAGAGAAGGGAAAGTAAAAGAAAGGAAGGTTTTAGTCATCCTATCATAAAATAATATGTTCTACAATTATAAATTTTTGATGTCAAAGAGTTTTATAATTTATGACTCTAAAAGTATATAAAGACTTAGCCTCAGCAATATTAGAATCTTCTCAATCTAATTCATAGCTAAAAATTAATTGAACTTTTCATTAAGTATTAGCCCTAATTAGATTAGGAGTCCTAAAAAAGTATTAACTTTTTTTTATTAATAGCCCTATATTTCAAGTTGCTAGATATATTTATTTTCTATTTTATTTTATTATATTAGATGTAAGAATCCATGCTTACTTTCTACTACACCCAAGTGCTAATATGATGCATTGATAACAAAGATTTCCCTAGCTACTCTTGTAAACCTTTATATTATACTCGGGATCTGATGTAGTGTTTCACTTTTATAGTCTATCTTAATCTCAATGATTTTCTCTATTGAATTTATGTTCATAGGTATAACTATAGTTTTGTACTTTAGCCATTAACCTACTATAATCCTTATCCTTTATTTAGACTTAGGATTGGCGATGTATAAAAAAAATTATGCATAAGCAGAGTTGCTAGATTATTAATAGTTTAAAGCATTGAAAATTTATAGTTTTTTTTCATACTTGATGATTCATTTTTGCATCCATAATTTATTATTTGGGCTTACATTCAATAAAAGTTCATTATTATGAGTAATGATGAATTTTCAAAACTCTAGTATCAAAAAAAAAATCTGCACAATATTATTTCCTTGGCATGTTCGGTTTACAAACCATGTTCTTTCCTCATGCAGGCAGTACCATCTTTGAGAGTTCTACATGATGAATTTATGTTAAAGGAGCTACAAAAAAGATGGTCAAATTATAAAGTCATGATTAGACAGCTTAATCGGTTCTTTCAATATCTTGATCGTTACTCTGTTAATAAAGGTTCTTTTCCTGCACTCGATGATGCTGCACTGATTTCCTTCCGTGATCTGGTATATAGCATCTTTATTTTTTGCCATATTTTCTAATATATATGAGTTGAAACTACAAATTCTTTTGTATTATATGAATATTATGCATTCATAGTTTAGGCTTGGTATGTTTATATTTGATCTTTGACTTTTTGCATTTGCTGAGACTCCATTGCTTCTTTGGAATACAATTTGATCTATTTTGGTTCTTGATTCTAGGTCTTTCAGGAAATCAGTGGTGAAGTGACATGCATAATAATTTCTTTGGTATGTGGATACTTCTTCTTCAATTTTCGATCAGATTTTTAATAACTATTAGAATATGTTTGTTGACTTGTGTGTTGGAGTAGATTAACCAAGAGCGTGAAGGGGAGCAGATTGATAGATCTCTGATGAAGAATGTCCTGAATATATTTGTTGAGTTTGGTTTGGAAAGAATGGAGTTCTATGAAAATAGATTTGAAGCAGCTTTGCTTGCAGATACTGGAGCTTATTATTCGCAAAAGGCTTCAATTTGGATCTTGGAGGACTCATGCCCACAATACATGTTCAAGGTATTTCCTCTCAAGTCTTGCATAGATACATGACTTTCTTTTACTAGTGAGAAACATGCTTTGAAGACATGTGGATTATCTATAGGCTGAGCAGTGCATAAAGAGGGAGAAAGATAGGGTTGCTCATTACTTACATTGTAGCAGTGAACAAAAATTATTGAAGGTTTGTCTCTCTTGATTGATTTATCTTTTCTTTTCTTTTCATTAATAATTGGTGCCTTTTAAAGATATATCAAGATAAATATTGCGTCATATTAACATATCATAATTTTAACTAGCACAATCGATGATGAGCATAAGTTATTTGGTTCATATGTTTAAGTTTTGGTCTATGTTTATGATGTTGGTAGAAAGTGAGACATGAGCTACTAGTCACATATGCTTGGAAACTTCTACAAAAGGAGCATTCTGGATGTCACGCCTTATTAAGAGATTATAAGGTATGAATTAATGTCATGTTTATGAATTTAATTCTTCTGAAGAAAATTTTAGTCACACTTTGCACTTCATCATAGCATCTTATTTGTATGTTATAGGTGGATGATCTCTCGAGAATGTATAGACTATTTTGTCAAATACCTCATGGCCTAGAACCAATAGTTCAGATATTTAAACAGGTTTCCATGATGATCCTGTGTTTATTCATTATATACAAAGGTTTAAATTTAATTTTATTTTGTGGATTCTAAGTCACCATTTGGATGCAGTATGTCATCACTGAGGGTGCAACTTTACTTAAACAAATTGAAGATGCTGAAAGTAATAAGGAGGTGAAATATTATCTATCTGCTTGCATCTTTCATTTCTGACTTCCATTCTATAGACAGATTATGCAATTGGTGTTTGTTCAAAGATAAGCTCAAACTACTTTGCTAGAATTTTCTTATTGTTTCTTGGTACATAATGGATAATAAGGTATTTGATCCAAGTACCCTTGTCTTCTGCTTGTTATTTGATAACATAATTTCTACTATCAGCTTGTTGACAACAAAAGGATTGTGTTATAAAGTAGATGAAAGTGTGAATACTATAAGTGCTTCAAGGTTTGCTCTGTTATATCATTATATTAGCCTTCTAGTAGCCAATAACAACTTTTTCTAAAAAACAAAAGAAAAACAAACAAATACTATATGCAGATGGAACAAATTGTGAATGAAATGAGACATGTTGCCCTTTGAAGTTAGAGTAAGCAAATTGCAACCAATTCCTCTATATTGCATCAGCATTTATTTATTTTGACTAAAACATGCCAACCTGCCAATGGACTAGATTGAACCTGTTGTTTTAAGTGCACCACTAGAAGTATCTTGAGCAATGAATAATGAGAGTGAAATGTGCTTAAAAGAAGATAAATGATTTTCCACTACAAACATGGACATAATTTTTCCTGTAGTTGGTCTTGTTTCCAACATTTTCGTCAAGTCCTTGTGTGTTCATGCACAATGAGGCAAGGATATATCCTTAGTTAGTCATGGTCTTTAATAATTCCTTTAGAAGTCAAGCACATTTATGCCCCTAAAGAATAGTTGTATTGAGGCTTGAATGCTTTATATTAAGATTATAAGAGGAATTCGGTTGCATTGGTTTCCTTGGCTAGGTTATTAAGTGAGATATGAGAGTCTGCTAGTATTTTTAGTGGAACTAGGAATGACTTAGCAAGTTATATATGACTCTTACCTCTCTTAAAAAAATATAAGCCTAATGGCTAGGCTAGGGTATCAACATCAAGCCTTGCTGCCAGGGTGTGGCCCAACCCACGCCCAGACCAACCCAACATTTTATTAGCTCTAAGATAGAAGCCCTATTAAAGTGGGGAACTAGCCTTGCCTAATGAATTGGAATAGTCTTTTTCTATGAGAAGGTATGCCATTAAAACCTTAGTTAATGAAGCAAGAATATAGTTCGTATGTTTATTCATAATATTTAACTGAAGGATTTCAATTTTTCTTCAATTTTATCAGGGTCTAAAAGGAGTTATGAAAAGCATTTAAATGTTCTGTCAATGTGGTATAAATCTTTAAATTTTGTTGCACTAGTCATAAACATTTAGCATATAATAGCCTTGAGAATGTATGGTTGCATGTAGTTATAATGTCAAGATGGTCCTTTCTTACATGACCAATATATATGATGGAGAATGCATTTATATTTCACCTGATTTAGTGACTCATACTGTAAGAGCCGTGCGCTTCATGAGAATAGACTCTATAGCGTGTTGCTCAAGAGTCTACTTGCTTTTTTGCATTGTAGATATTTTGTTTTTAATAACTTATCTGCATGCAGAATATGCTTTGCTATTCTGCATTGTAGATGCTCTTCATATCTTTTTGGTGAAAAACTCCTGTTGATAATTATAAATTTCACAGGCAGGGAAAAGAGATTTGGTTGGTCTGCAAGAACAGGTACAACTCTTAAACATATTTTTGCTGCAAACTAACAGATTGATTAACTCCTAATTTTGTTGAACTAATTGATGTGTGAATTTTAGGCTTTTATTAGAAAAATTATGGAACTGAATGGAAGATATGTGGCATATGTGAAAGACTGCTTCCAGAACCATGGTCTTTTCCATAAGGTTTGTATTAAAAAGTAATATCGTTCAGGTTGCAGACTTGTGCCTTGCTGAAATGCTACATGTCTTGCTGTAGGCACTCAAAGAGGTCTTTGAGGTCTTCATCAACAAGAGGGCTATAGGAAGTACAAGTGCTGAATTGCTGGCTACATTTTGTGATAATATATTAAAGAAAGGTGGATATGAGAAGCTAAGTGATGAAGAAATCGAAGACGCACTAGAGAATGTATGTTCTTTCCTTGTTTCTCTGAAGTAATTATTAGTTATTCTCCTCCCTTCCCCCCAAGTGAAACTTAAAAGGAAATAATACTTCTGTAGGCTGTAAAGTTGCTAGCATATGTTGGCGATAAAGACCTTTTTGCTGAGTTCTACAGGTAAACATGCATGCATTTTCTTTCAGTACACAGGCTTATGACATTTTGATATTAACTGAGTGTCTTTTAAGACCATATAGCATGTTTATCCGTGATTTATCTTCTGTTCAAATTGCATGCTGAAATTAATATATAGGAAAAAGCTTGCAAGTAGACTGCTATTTGAAAGAAGTGCCAATGATGATCATGAGAGGAGTATCCTGACAAAGCTTAAGAAGCAATGTGGAGGGCAGTTTACCTCGAAGATGGAGGGCATGGTCTGTAGCTTTATTTTTTACATGATCATCTCAGTATGAATTAGAGCCATTCACTAATTAATATTTGTTCCTTCAGTTGACTGATCTAGCACTAGCTCGAGAAAATCAGGCGACATTCACCGAGTATCTTAATACTAATCCTCATGCAAATCCGGGAATTGACTTAACAGTTAGAGTCCTGGCAACTGGATTCTGGCCAAGTTATAGAGCTTCTGGTCTTAACCTCCCTGCTGAGATGGTAAGATTTTTTTTATTTTTCTCCCTTGTTCTTCTACCTTAATTGTTCAGTACTCAACTGCAATCTGCTATTGCCTGACCTTGTGCTAGTCTTGAAGAAGAATAATTAGTAGACAGACCTCAAAAAGCCGCTTGCACTAGCCATTTTTTGTGGATATGATCTTGGTTATGAGTGACTAGAAGTGTTATCAAGATGGCCCTAGTGACCGAAATACGCGCGGTACTGGTATTGGCTAATCACATAAGTTTGTAATACTTTATTTTTGCATCATTATTGTTCAGGTTAAATGTGTGGAAGTTTTCAAGGACTTCTATCAAACAAAAACCAAGCATAGAAAGCTTTCATGGATATATTCATTAGGCACTTGTAATATCATTGGCATGTTTGAACCAAATACTATGGAGCTCATTGTGACTCCATATCAGGTCCCTTCTCTTTCTTTTTTTTTCCTTTTCTGATCCTGTCAAACAAACACAGATCTTAACTGTCTTTTCACTGAGTGTAATCCATCTTTGTTGTTGACAGGCCTCAGCACTATTGCTATTTAATGCCTCAGATAGATTAAGTTATTCAGAAATCAAGACACAGCTGAACCTGACGTGTGATGATGTAGCCAGAGTTCTGCACTCCCTTTCTTGTGCAAAATTCAAGATTCTGAATAAAGAGCCAAATACAAAATCAATCTCCCAAGCAGACATATTTGAGTTCAATCCCAAATTCACCAACAAAATGAGAAGGATCAGGGCATGGCTATTTGATAATTTCAGCTACACCATATTGCAAATTTGTTGCTTTCGAATTTTTGTCCAAAATTAGTTGTTGCTCTTATTTCCTGCATTACTTAAGGTGAATATATGGGTTACTTCAACTGCAGGTACCTCTCTTCCCAGTTGATGAGAAGAAGAAAGTGATTGAAGATGTTGATAAGGATCGAAGATATGCTATTGATGCCTCAATCGTGCGCATTATGAAGAGCCGTAGAGTCCTCAATCACCAGCAACTGGTGATGGAATGTGTAGGGCAGCTTGGTCGCACGTTTAAGGTAAATTACAGCCTTCCAGTATCATGGAATGCAATGCGAAGTTTTCAACTATATATCTTTTGCCTAATGGTATAAGTTGTTTTCTTTAAATGGATTTGCAAGCTGAAAACCTTTTTCTATTGATAATTCTTCAGTCTGGTATGAGATAGTGAAATTTTATTATGACTTAATTATGCAAAAGTTTGTCTAGTCACTAATCCTGTAAATAACAAAGGCGAGTCTCAGTTGTTATAAGAATCTTATAAATTTCCAATGCTTAATATTCTTCATGTCGTTGGCACTGCAGCCTGACCTTGTGGCGATCAAGAAACGCATTGAACACCTTATTGCAAGAGATTATCTGGAGAGGGACAAAAGCCATCCTAACTTGTACAGGTACCTGGTCTGATTGAAGGCATGATCTCAAAAGGGATAGATTTGCCCTGCCCTTTTGTCTGATGGCTGCCAGCAAATGAATGCACTAACAAGTTTATCAGTCTGTCTGGAGAAGTAAAGCACCGATATTGGAAAGGATCTTCAATGTCTCTCTTTTTTTTTTTCCCCTTAAAAACTTATTGCAAGTTCATTTTGCCTCATTCTAGTATTGTGATGGAATTATAAGTCTTTCGCATATTTGAGATGGTTCAAATAACTGAGTGCTGTGGTTATATGATATCCAGCTCATATAAATGCTATCTAGGATTTTATCTATTATGTCACCATGTTTGTATTGGTCTAACTGCAGGTTGGATGCTTTGAATGCTTGTAAGTTGATGCTCTATGAGTATGCGATGGTTGCCACGTCGCTGTCATGATTTCGGGTTAGAGGTATAACAACGGTAGAACTTCTAAGATAGATCATACAAAAAGAGAACCTATTACTTCTCCAAAGTATGGCTTTCAAAGGGATTTAAAAACATGAAGCAACTATGCATGGTTTGCATAGGTGCATGACTTTTAAATTCAAATTCTTGTCAGCAAAAAAATTATTTGCCAAAAAAATGGAAACTCACGGGTGATGCATGATAAAAACTGATATCCAAAAGTCCCCCCCATACCCATGATCATTACTATTAAATGGCAAGAAGACAAATTAAAATATCACGGATGGTGTCAGCCCAATTAAATCCATGCAAGTGTAAATGGAAAATCCAATTAATTGCTTCAGTACCTACTACAATGCAACGGCATCACATTTCTTAATTAGAAGTTCAAGAAGTATCGATAGGATAAGAGATAGAATGCATTGCAAGAATAAGCAAAGCATGGATGTGTTTCCGAAGTTCATTTAGAAACGTTGTACCTAAATCCATGATATCTAATCTAGAGACAAGAGAATAAGGTAACTAACCTTACCATTTTAGATGTCTCCAACAATTGTTTTCTATCACATTAAACCATTCTACTAGGTTGTCTTTATTGGGAGTTATGGTTGGTCAAAGATAACAATCCAAAGTTGTTAAGATTCAATTAAAGAGTTGACATAGATATGTGGTTTTAGATGTAAGGTTTGTAAAGAATTGTTCTTCCAGATGCATATTTCATTATAGCTTAAAGCTCAGCATTCTAGTACTTGAAAATTTATCTAACATGTTCTCTATCCCAAAGGAGGCTGTTAGTAGAGTATTTAGAGAATAAAAGAATGCAACACAGGACCTGAAGACAGGAAGCACAATAAGTAATCACTTAGACACACTTCAAAAGCCAATCAACAAATGGCTTTGGTTCTTGCATCAAGATGTTGGGTTCCATGTTGCACTCTTCTGCAAGGAAACTCTACGGTGCCATCAATCCCATTGCTACGTTAATACTGAGCCAATCAAAGCTCCAAATAGTGCGGTCATCGAGGCTTTGGTACTGTTTGTCCGCACCTAAATGGCCTCAGAAGTGGTGGTCCCTGGCAAATGGCCGATCAATTCACAACAAGGTAAAAGCTCAGACAGTTATGGTGACCACATATATAACTCCCAAAGAAGCAGGAATGACTCTCCTTCCAATCCTTTGAATTCGCTACCAAGAATCCTAATGGCAGCGACAATACCTTCAAACATAGCATTGTATAATACCAAGGCAACTTCATTGGCAGTTGAATTGCCGGTATGGGCAACACCGAGACTATAGGAAGCTCTTGACCTCATGATGTTGGTTGTGGCAGATGGTGGCTATCTAATTGATCAGACTGAGGCTAGAGTTATACTTTATGTCATTAAAATAATTTCATCCCGCAATAGTGCTTACGGTCCGTATGACGATTGTCTCCCTAGATACAACAGTCTCCTTTTAATGAAAGCAGCACTCATCAAAAATATCGAACCAAAAATGCTACTCTCTTTTTAATGCACTATTGCTATACTACCCTTAGGAAAGTATGCAAATGCCTAAGAGAGAACTCAATTTGGAATGGAATTGGAATGAATGAAATGAGAGGATCTAGGGTCCTATTTATAGGTTTTTAGGTGCCCCTTGGAAGCAACCCTACGAATTAATTTAATTTTAATTCTTTGATCAAAGGATGTGAGGGTTAAGGGCTTATCACCCTTGATATGCCCTTTAGACATCGTGATCTTCAGATCAGGCGATCGGATAAGCCTTTTCATGGATGTGATCTAAAGATCAACCGATCAGTTAAGCCTATCCTTATCCTGATATGCCTTTTCATCATCGTGATCTAATGATACGTTATCAGATAGGCGGTTGCACGTCTTTGATACACCGTTTCAAGATCACTTATCACAACGGCTTGATTGGAGCGACGCCTTATCACCAACCGTACGATTGGAACCAACGGGTATGGGCCGTTGGATCGCGATCGTGATCATAATTTGATCACCGCATCTTGACCCTTTATCCGATCGATCAACGATCAGTTCTGATCCTGATCCGATGATCAACGGTCAATTGATCTCAGCCCCTTATCTTGATCCGATCAGTCTCCACCGTCGGATTCTCATGATCTAGAAAAAATTTAAAGCCCCTCAAGCTCCTCGCGACAATGCGCACGTGCGAAGTGCAAAGTGCGCCTACAAAGCGCCCATTGTGCCCTTCGCACACGCACGGGGGTGATGCTACGCATCACCTTCAAGCTCTCCACTTATAGTGAGCCTAAGGAACTTAAGCTTCAAGGAAGTGGTTTCCATATAAGTAAACTTCTTTCTTGATTTTTTCGATGTGGTCCTAAATGTCTCCGCAATTTTTTATTCACACACATAAGGGTAATGGGCTTTCAAGGCCCATTAGGGTATTCAAGGCCTATTTTGGCCCATTACCCAACAATCCCCCACATGAATGAAAATTGAACTTAGATCAAAATCATCAAAGATTAGCAAAGGCAAACCTCCACATAAAAGGATTTTAATGTAAATGAATATACAGACACACTAAAGAGAGTATAATGGATGAAGTTGTATTGGGATAGGTAGCTTGTGGCTTTGAACCTTCTTAGTGAGTTGTTATCGAGTTTACTTGCTAAAAGGTGAACATGATGTCTTGAGCCTTTCAGCGTTTTGTGTAAACTAAGACAATAACAATCACGCAACTTCTTCCCGAGCATTCTTTTGGCTCTCATGGTTGTGTTCATTTTGGCCCCGAACAACTCCTGGTCTCATGAGTGCTTCAGAGAATTAAACCTTAAAATTCTCATAGAATTGGCCCAGTTCACACTCACATAGGTGATTCTTATTAAGAGTATCCTGCTATACCCCACATGAATGTTCATGTCATAAGAATCATTAAAAGCAATGCTTATCCTAGTACCTTTAGCAGGTAGCACCATTATCATAGGAATGAGTAGGATTGGACATCCTTAGTGCTTTCAAGTCTCTTCATAATTTAGTTATCCCTTTTGAGCCTAGATCTTGGGATCTCCAGTCAGCTAGGTTGGGTATCCACTATGAAGATTTTTCAGTTATAGGTTTTAAACACATTCCCCTCTATTAACAGTTTACTTGATCTCTTGGTAACCCCTTTGTTAATGGATCCGCTAGGTTTTTCTTTGATTGAATATAGTCAATAGAAATTACACCAATTTCAAGTAACTCTTAATGGTATTATGTCTGTGACGTATATATCTAGACTTACCATTATACATCTTATTCTGTGCTCTGAAAATTGCTGATTGACTATCACAATGTATGCATATTGTAGACACAGGCTTTGGCCAACATGAATTTCTTCTAAAAGATTTCGAAGCCATTCTGCTTCTTCAGCCACCTTTTCTAAAGCAATAAACTCAGATTCCATAGTGGATCGAGCTATACATGTTTGTTTAGAAGCTTTCCATGACACTGCACCTCCTCCTAAGGTGAATACATATTCACTTGTGGATTTTGTATCTTCTGTGTTAGATATCAATTTATATCACTGTACCCTTCTAGTATAGCTGGATATCTTAAATAATGTAATCCATAACTTAGGGTATATCGCAGATATCTTAATATCCTTATTAGAGCTGTCCAATGATTTGGACCTGGATTACTTATGAATCTACTCAGCTTATTGACAGCATATGCTATGTCAGGACGAGTGCAATTCATGACATACATTAAACTGCCAATTATATATGAGTATTCCAATTGAGATATGGGTTCTCCAGTATACTTAGCCAAATGTAGATTAACATCTACAGGTGTTTTCACCGGGCTAATATCATACTTTTAAACTTATTTAATATTTTCTCAATATAATGAGATTGAGATAATATTATTTCTTCAGATGTTCTAGTGATTCGAATCCTTGGTATAACATTTGCAACACCCATATTTTTCATATCAAAATGTTTGATCAACATTTTCTTTGTCTATTTAATCATTTCAGTATTACTACCAATGATTAACAAGTCATCTACATATAAGCAGATTATCACATACCCTTCATGCAGGGTTTTGGCATATATACATTTATCACATTCATTTATTTTGAATCCATTTGATAACATTACATTATGAAATTTTATATGCCATTGCTTAGGTGCTTGCTTTAATCCATATAGGATTTAACAAGTCTACACACCTTCTTTTCTTGTCCTGGAACAATAATCCCTCAGGTTGTTCCATGTATATTTCTTCATCTAATTCACCATTCAGAAAAGTAATTTTAACATCCATTTGATGAATTTCAAGATTGTTAATGGCTGCAAAAGCGATTAACATTCTTATAGATGTTATTCTACTTACTGGTGAATAGGTATCAAAGAAGTCTATACCTTCTTTTTGTTTGAAGTCCTTAGCCACTAATCTGGCTTTATACTTGTCAATTGATCCATCATCCTTTAGCTTTTTCTTAAAAATCCACTTGCACCCTAAGGTTTCATACCAGATGGTAAGTCTACCAACTCCAGGTATGATTATGCATGATGGACTCAATTTCATTATTGACAGCTTCTTTCCAAAAGGGTGCTTCTGGATTAGACATTGCCTCCTTGAATGTCTGAGTTCATCTTGTAACATATAAGTTATATAATCAGGACCAAAAGACTTTGCAACTCTTGGTCTCTTACTACGTTTGGGTTCATCTTCAGGATATTCTTCCTGATGACTACTACTAGCAGTATTATCATAAGTTCTTTTATTTGAACTTATTTCTAATTTCCTTTTGCTTGGAAATATATCTTCAAGAATGTTGCATTCCTTGATTCCATGATTGTATTTTTCTGTATATCAGTTATATCTGATTTATACATAAGAAAGCGATATGCACTACTATTATGTGCATAACCGATAAATATACAATCAACAGTTTTAGGTCCTATTTTGACCTTTTTGGAGTCCGAATAGCTACTTTAGCTAGACACCCCCACACTCTTAAGTAATTGTAAGAAGGCTTCTTTCCTTTCCATAACTCATATGGAGTAACTTCCTTCTTCTTAAGAGGTATCTTATTAAGAATATGATTTGCTGAGAGAATTGCTTCTCCCCATAAATTCTTTGGTGTACCAGAATTTATAACATAGCATTCATCATTTCTTTTAATGTACGGTTTTTACGTTCCGCATTCCATTAGATTGAGGCGAATAAGGAGCAGTAGTTTGATGAATAATGCCATGCTCTTGACTGAATTCGTCAAAAGGTGCATCGTATTCACCGCCTCTATCACTCCTTATGGCCTTAATCTTTTTGCCAAGTTGATTTTCAACTTCATTCTTATAACATTTAAACTTTTCTAAAGCCTCATCTTTAGACTTTAGTAGATACACATAGCAGTATCTTGTTGAATCATCAATAAATGTTATAAAATACTTTTTACCTCCTCGAGTTTGAACTGACTTTAAGTCACATAAATCACTGTGAATTAAGTCAAGAGGTTCTGTATTTCTTTCTACTGATGGAAATGGTGTTTTTGCTAACTTAGCTTCAACACACACTTCACACTTGTAATGTGGATCGATTTCACGATTAGGTATAATTCTAATTTCATTAATTTTTATAATAAATTAAAATTCATATGTCCTAATCTATCATGCCATAAATAAGAAGAGTCAACCATATAAGCAGAAGAGAAGCTTTATTTATTTCAAGGTTTTTGTGTACAGTCATTACATTCACCTTGAATAATCCATTATTCAAGTAACCCCTTCCAATAAATATCCCCCCTTAGTGAGTACAAATTTATCAGACTCAAAAACCATCCTAAAGCCATGTTTGCTTAGGAGGGAGCCTGATATAAGATTCTTCCGGATGTCAGGGACATGTAGCAATCATTAAGTAGAAGCTCCTTGTCAGATGTCATCTTCACGGCAAGTCCTTCTATCTTGGATGTAGCGGAGTTACCCATGACCAAATTTCTACCATTGATAGGAGTATATGATGAGAACATACTCTTATCAGAGCAGACATGTCTGTAGCTTCAGTGTCGATGTACACTCATTTGCTTTGTCAACATGTTTGCTTCAAATACAACAACTGACAGCATTATCTCGGATACCTCTTTGGATAGGGTTTCAGTAACGTTGACTTCTTTCTTTTCTCTATCCTTGAAAAGGTAGTCCTTGGATTTGTGTCCTTGCTTTCCACAACAAAGCACTTTCCCTTGAACTTATATTTCTTTGGATTTCCCTTCTTCTGTTTAAGCCTTCACTGAAAACTTGTTTTTCTTCCCTTCTATGAGGTTGGCCTTTGGCTCAGCAGGTTGTCCTCCTATCTTCTTGTCCAGGCTTTTATTATCCTCCTCGATCTTCAGGCGGACAATTAGGTCTTCAAGTCCCATCTCCTTCCGCTTATGCTTCAAGTAGTTCTTGAAGTCCTTCGATAGTGGTGGTAGCTTCTCTATGATGGCAACTACCTGGAATGAGACATTCTCTCTGCATATCTCATGCAGGATGATGGAGCTCTTGAACTTGCTCCATAATTATTTTATGGTCGACCATTTTGTAGTCTAAGAACCTTCCAACCACAAACTTCTTGTGTCCAGCATCCTCTGTCTTATACTTTTTATCCAGGGATGCCCATAACTCCTTGGCAGTAGCAATACTGTTGTACACATTGTACAGGGTATTGTCCAGACCATTGAGGATGTAGTTCTTGCAAATGAAGTCCGAATGCTTCCATGCCTCCACTGTAGCAATGACTTGCTTGTCGGTCTCCTCTTCCTTCAGGACAAGTGGATCTTCATTCAGTACTTTGACCAGATTCAGAGTTGTGAGGTACAATAGCATCTTCTGTTGCCACTCTTGAAGTCCGTGCTAGAGAATTTCTTCGATCTCTCGGCTTGAACGGATGTCATCATAGTAGCCATCTGCAGCAGCACTTCTGTGGTAGCAGGAGATTATCTTAAGATTGTTGGTTGTGGCAAATGGTGACTACCTAATTAATCAGACCGAGGCTAGAGTTATACTCTATGTCCTTAAGATAATTTTGTCCCGCAATGGTGCTTACGGTCAGTATGACGATTGTCTCCCAGATACAACAGTCTCCTTTTGATGAAAGCAGCACTACAATTCACCAAAAATATCGAACCAAGAATGCTACTCTCTTTTTAATGCACTATTGCTATACTACCCTTAGGAAAGTATGCAAATGCTTAAGAGAGAACTCAATTCGGAATGAATTGGAATGAATGAAATAAGAGGGTCTAGGATCCTATTTATAGGTTTTTAGGTGCCCCTTGGAAGCAACCCTACGAATTTAATTTATTTTGAATTCTTTGATCGAAGGATGTGAGGGTTAAGGGCTTATCACCCTTGATATGCCCTTTAGACATCATGATCTTCAGATCAGGCAATCGGATAAGCCTTTTCATGGATGTGATCTGAAGATCAGCCGATCAGATAAGCCTATCATCATCCTGATATGCCTTTTTATCATCATGATCTAATGATCACGTTATCAGATAGGCGGTTGCACGTCTTTGATACACCGTTTCAAGATCACTTATTACAACAACTTGATCGGAGCGACGTCTTATCACCAACCGTACGATTGGACGGACGTCTTATCACCAACCGACGATCGGACGGGTGCCTTATCACCAACCATCCTGTTGACTGGTCAACCACAGGTGTGGGCCGTTGGATCACAATCGCAATCGTGATTTGATCACCGCATCTCGACCCTTTATCCGATCGATCAACGATCAGTTCTGATTCTGATCCGATGATCAATGGTCAATTGATCTCAGCCCCTTATCTTGATCCGATCGATCTCCACCGTCTGATCCTCATGATTTAGGAAAAATTTAAAGCCCTCAAGCTCCTCGCGATGTGCGCACATGCGAAGTACAAAGTGCGCTTACAAAGCACCCATTATGCCCTTTGTACACGCCCATCACCCTCAAGCTCTTCACTTATTGTGAGTTTAAGAAACTTAAGCTTAAGGAAGTGGTTTCCATATAAGTGAACCTTTATTTCTTGATTTTTTTCGATGTGGGACTAAATGTCCCCGCAATTTCTCATTCACATACATAAGGAGGTAATGAACTTTCAAGACCCATTAGGATATTCAATGCATATTTTGGCCCATTACCCAACACATGCCCCGGCCGGGTATCTCACATGAACTGGTACAAGAGAAAAGTCAAAGCACTCTTTTCGTAGTTAGATTTAACCAGGAAACAGGAGCAAGCGAAGAACATCAACAGATTCTGATGTGAAGAGCAGTCTGTCCGTCTGCTTCACAAAATTATAAATTTTTGTAATTCACAAAGAATATATATAAGTATTTTCACGAAGCATGATCCATTCTCTCTCCTCTTCTCATTATTCTCTCTCATAATTAATCTTCCTCTTTTTTCTCTTTATAAAAATCGAAACTTGGGTCTTTCTTTCTTTCAGCTAATGCATCTTTCGGACCCTCAGTTTAGATCTATTTTTTTTCTAATTTTTTAATTAATTAATTGGTATATACATTAATATTGTTTAAATTATCTTTTTATGACTGAATAATTTTATGATTAAATATTACATATTTTCTCCTGTGATCAAGACTTTACTATAATCTATAATCATTGATCAAGTTGTGATTAATTGTAGTGAGCAATCTTATCAAAAAATTTTGTTGATCTAGATTTATAAGCATCTCTATTCTTATATTTTTTCATACAGGTCTTTGATAAAAAAAAGATTATATTACTTTAATCATTATCATTATGAAAAATAGTATTAAAACTAAAAAGATTATTTATATTTTTTTATATACATTCAATAATTGCATGCATGTCTCATATTAATAAAATATATTTTGAAACGAGGAATCAAAAATAAAATATCTTACTCTTGGACATGATAAGCATGAAAAAAACATGGACTCGATCGTATCGTCGTTTTATCTATCAAGTTCTTTTACTTTTTTTTTTTTCAAATCAAGTTCTTTTCTTCGCATGCATCTTCTACTACGTCGAGTACTTCCACGACGTGTCAATCTCTCGATCTTCCATCGACAAAAGTTACGTATTAAAAGGAGAGAGGCCGGAAGAAGAAGAAGTCATGGCTTCTCCACGAGGTGATCATGAAACATCATCCTCCCTCGAATTCATTGAGGTGAGCGTCCAAGCTCTGCTACTCCCTCGCTCGCAACCCACACTTCAAGAACATGCACTTGGGCCATGCCACCAAGGATCGTGGCTGGCGCGGTGGCCTCAGCACGAATAATAATAATTCCATTATTGAGATATCCTCTATTCATGGCGAGTCATGCACGCTCGATAGTAACCGCAGCACGTCGTTGCCGCACGCCAACGGTGCTGAAAGGATCGGAATATAGAGTCGGAGAGTTGGGGTAGCATATCATCGGGTAATTATCGAGGAATGAAAGCTGGTGCATGTTATAAGCTGCACGTCGATTACGATGATGGAGGGTTTGTGTGGATGGGGTCATGTACTGTTGATGTAATGATTCGGGCTCTGGCCCATAGTATTCATGAATCCGTTTCATATAAGAAAGCAAAATGGATAAGGTCCATATCAACTTGGGTCATCATAATCCAAAAGGAATCCAATTGGTACTTGTCCATCTTTTTTTTAATTGATTATAAATCATACAATCAACTCCCAATTTCTCGATGTGGAACTATTAGGAGGGGCATCACAATCTACCTTCCTTACAGAGGCAACGTCCTCGTCGTTAGGAGCAATTGATCACAGCCACCAGACAGGCAGGATTCTAGAGATAGCCTTCAAGAGGTGGCTCCCATCAATGTAGCACTTTGTCATGTGGCCCCCACCTTCTGTGGCTACAGGTTCAGAGGTGGCTCCCATTGATGTAGCATTTTGCCCTGTGTCGCACTTAGCTTCTACACTTCCGGCTGGTGCATGGTTCTGATATGATATTGTAACGATCCGGGCCTAGGCCCACAGCATCCATGAGCCTGTTTCGTTATAAAAAAGTCAGAGGACAAGGTCCATACCAACTTGGGCCATCATAGCCCAAAAGGGATTTTCAATTTTCTGAGGAACATCATAATCTACCCTCTTTACAGAGGCGACGCCCTCATCTCCAGAGACAATTGATCACAACCACCATGTGGTTCCCATCGAAGCATTGTGCCCTGTGTGGCACTTAGTTCCTGCACTTCTGGCTGATCCATCCAGCCGGGTTTTGAGTCCTCGAAGGATGGTTCGATTCATAACCTCGGCCTCTCCGTTAGTCTGCGAGTGACCGACAGAGGTAAATCGATGGCAAATGCTCAGCTCGGTGCAGAAAGTCTTGAATGTGGCATTGTTGAACTGCCGACCGTTGTTGGTGATAATAGTGTGAGGCAAGTTGAAGCGGCATACGATAGACTTCCAAAAGAATGCTTTGACGTTGCTCTCAATGATTTTGGCCAGCGCCTCGACTTCGACCCACTTGGTAAAGTAGTCGATGGCAACGAGCAAGAACCTTCGCTGGCCCGAAGCTAAGGGAAATGGCTCGAGGATGTCCATTTTCCACTGGGCGAAGGGCCACGAGGCGAGAGTGGATTCAATAGAGCGGACGGCTATCGTTGAATATGTGCATGTCGTTGGCAGCCATCATATTTCTGAACCAACCTGGCGGCGTCCTCCCTCATGGTAAGCCAGTAGTAACCTTGGCGGAGGGCCTTCTGAGCTAGCGATCTGCCCCCAGATGGTCTCCACAGATGCCTTCATAGATTTTCTAAGGATGTAGTCAGCATTTGCGGATTCAACGCACTTGAGAAGAGGGTAGGAAAATGACCTTCTATATAGACGCCCATGTAGGAGGGTGAACTTGAAAGCTCTCCATTGAGCAGCCTGGCTTTCCCACGATCGATTGGGAGGGTGCCGTCAGTTAGGCAGCAAATGTAGGCATCCATCCAAGTCGGCTCTCGGGCGAGCGGGAGGACCTCCTCTTTGTCTTCGATGCTGGGCCTCTCTAAGTGCTCAATGTAGGTGTCCCCCATGACACTGCCAACCGAAGTGGCTAGGCGGGAAAGGGTGTCCTTGGTGTTCTCACTTTGAGGAATATAGCTGATGTTGAAGTAGGCCAGTGAAGAGACTAGGAGCCGAACTTATCCAAGTATCGCGCCATGGTGGGGTCCCGTGTCTCATACTCTCCATTGATTTGTCTGGAAACAAATTGAGAATCAGTGAAGGCTCTGAGACGCTTCACCCCAAGCTCCTGGGCGAGTCTCACTTCGGCCAGCAGAGCTTCGTACTCAGCTTGGTTGTTCATAACTTTGAAGAGGAGTCGGAGAGCGCACTCCACCCTTTTGCCCTTTGGACCCGCAAGGATGAGGCTGGCACCGCTTCCTTGGGAGTTCGATGCGCCGTCCACGTGGAGGATCCAAAACTTTCCCATGTCGCCAAGCTCGATGTCAGGTCGCACCACAGGAGTTTCTTTTGCTTGCTTCTTCGTCCAGGTGCACTCAATCAGGAAGTCGGCCAAGACTTGAGACTTTAGAATTGGCCTTGCCTGAAATGAGAGGTCGAACTCTTCCAGCTTGATTGCACATTTGGCAAGCCAGCAGTATCAAAGAATGGTAGTAATATTCTCAAAACCGAAGAAAAGGTCATTATCAAATGGATATCTTTGCATCTTTAGAATGCTGATTGTGACATGTAGGATCAATTCTAGTGAAGGAGAGCAACAAATATTAGCTTCCTACCAACGTTTCTTTAAATCCAATCGATTGCTTCAATACTAAATGCCATGAGACGGATGTGATGCTCTATTTTTTTTCAATCAAACAGACCTCATATTGCATTCAAGGCCCAAGATCTCGAAGCGTCTTTCCTTAGAAACCTCTTGAAGCCACGACCATAGAACCAGATACCCTCTTTTGAAACCATGCTCTTCCTTCCCTCACTCCTCTTCCTTTCTATCTCTCTTGACTCTAACCTTGGCAAACCTTTGTCGAAGCTTAGATCATCATCATCGCCATTTTCTTTCAGTCCGAAACTAGCAAGGATCATCAATAGGAAGGAATGAAGGTCATAGAGCTTCGTTGGAGATCTCTTTATCATTTTCCATCATCGACGACCATCGTTGTCACCTATCGGACAACCGCCCGTGAGTTAAGAACTCTTGTTTTGTTTCTCTATTTCAAGATAGTTAGAGATGAGTAGCTTCTTTAGAAGCTATCCCAAGTGGTCAGGAAGCCGCTAGAGTTGAAGACGATCCAAAAAGAAATCTCTATGTTAGTGGGCCGAAGCTATATGGCTTAAAAATTCAAGCAAAAATTAAAAAGCAATAAGTTACTTGGTTATAAGTACGTTACACATCTCTTTTTCATTCAATATGAATCATAAGCTAGCTAAAATCTATCCTGAATTGAAACTCCACTATCATCCTTCATGGTAATCTTTTCTCATATCTATCAACTTTTGCACATTTGGATCAACTGGATCGAATATATGTAGCTCAAAAACTCAAGTAGAAATTAATGGGTAACAAGTGATTTGAGTTATATGCACATAACACAACTTTTTTTGATCATATGTAAATGACTTACCATCATTATGACTATTGATGCAATGGCGATTCTCGGAAAAGACGAGCTATGGAAGCTCGGGGGAGCCAAGCTTCGGAAAGCTCGGGGAGACGAGCTACGGGAGCTCGGAGGAGCCAAGCTACGGAAAGCTCGGGGAAGCCGAGCTACGGAAGCTCGGGAACACCATGGCGGCGGAGGGACGGGGTCGGTCTTAGCCTCCTCGCACGAATATTGATGCAATGGTGATTTTACCCCCAACAATTTTTTTTTTTTTTTTTGGTTACAAATCAAGTTCTTTTACTTCGCATGCATCTTCTAATACTACGTCGAGTACTTCCACGACGTGTCAATCTCTCGATCCTCCATCGACAAAAGTTACGTAATAAAAGGAGAGAGAGGAAGAAGAAGAAGTCATGGCTTCTCCACGAGGTGATCATGAAACATCCTCCCTCGAATTCATTGAGGTGCGCGTCCAAGCTCTGCTACTCCCTCGCTCGCAACCCACACTTCAAGAACATGCACTTGGGCCATGCTCCAAATCAAACACCCACCAAGGATCGTGGCTGGCGGTGGCCTCAGCACGAATAATAATAATTCCATTCTTGAGATATCCTCTATTCATGGCGAGTCATGCACGCTCGATATGTAACCGCAGCACGTCGGTGCCGCACGCCAACGGTGCTGAAAGGATCGGAATATAGAGTCGGAGAGTTGGGGTAGCATATCATCGGGTAATTATCGAGGAATGAAAGCTGGTGCATGTTCATAAGCTGCACGTCGATTACGATGATGGATGGGTTTGTGTGGATGGGGTCATGTACTTGTTGATGTAATGATTCGGGCTCTGGCCCGTAGTATTCATGAATCCGTTTCATTATAAGAAAGTAAAATGGATAAGGTTCACATCAATTTGGGCCATCATAATCCAAAAGAAATTCAATTGGTACTTGTCCATCTTTTTTTAATTGGTTATAAATCATACAATCAACTCCCAATTTCTCGATGTGGAACTATTAGGAGAGGCATCATAATCTACCTTCCGGCAACGTCCTCGTCATCAGGAGCAATTGATCACAGCCATCAGACAGGCATGATTCTAGAGATAGCCTCCATAGATTCAAGATGTGGCTCCCATCAATGTAGCACTTTGTCATGTGGCCCCCACCTTCTCTGGCTACAGGTTCAAGAGGTGGCTCCCATTGATGTAGTACTTTGTCCTGTGTCGCACTTAGCTTCTACACTTCCGGCTGGTGCATGGCTCTGATATCATATTGTAACGATCCGGGCCCTAGGCCCATAGCACCCATGAGTCCGTTTCGTTACAAAAAAGTCAGACGAATAAGGTCCATACCAACTTGGGCCATCATAGCCCAAAAGGGATTTTTAATTTTCTGAGGGGCATCATAATCTACCCTCCTTACAGAGGCGATGCCCTCGTCCCCAGAGATAATTGATCACAACCACTAGGTGGTTCCCATCGATGTAGCATTATGCCGGTACTTAGTTCATGCACTTCTGGCTGATACATGACTCTGATATCATATTGTAATGATTCGAATTCTGAACCCGCAGCATTCATGAGCCTATTTCGTTACAAGAAAATAAGACAGATAAGATTCGCATCAACTTGGATCACCATAGCACAAAATAAATTTAATTGATATTTATCTATCTTTTTTAACTAATTATAAATTATATATTTAATTTTTAATTTTTTAATATAAAATTATTAGAAGGGGCATCACACTTGATGACTGAGTGCTTGTCGCCGGCTGCAAATTAAGTGCAGGAGAAGTAGTGGATGGTTTGTAGGTCCGCGAAGTCCCCTCGGAATGGATGCATGGGTACGGTGCTCTGTGCTCACGGATCGCATTGGAAATGTCCGGAGCAAGGCGTAGAGCAGCTGCTTCCATGGAAAAACTCGTGCCCTTGGGAACGATGGAAAGTAGATTTCATTACTAAGGGGTTCTTTTTTCCAGAGTGACATGGATTACAACTCCAATGATTCGATTACTTGTATTAAAGTTTGGACTGCTTTTTTTAAAAAAAACAATTATAAACTATTCTTTCGAGGAAATTTCTGTGAAGATAATGGAAGACTGAAAATAAGGCTTTTAGCATAGAATATTAATGTGTGATCATTTTAGATGATCTATTTCCAAACTAAAAAAAGGAAGAAAGTCATTATTAATTTATTATTATTATTATTATTATTATTATTATTTTGAGTAGAAATGAGATGACGAAGATTTTTCTATAGAATTTATTTTATTAGATCCATAAGAATTACAAAATGAAAGAAAGTGTAAAAAAAAAAGAAAAAAAGAAAAATATATGTTATAAAAGTTTTGATGAGTGTGATAGACTTGCTATTATAAAGGTTGCTCTATACCGTTACAAAAGTAATGATTTTGCGAAACACAGGCCATGAAATAATTCTTCTTTCAAAGATTCTACAGTCTTTTCCTTCCACCACACATTTCGCATGAATGCCAAGATTAATTGGTCCAACTTTTTCTTTGGTTAACTGATATATGTGCTTCCTCCTCCAATCTAATCAGAGCCAACTAATACTAGAAGGGAAGTCCAGTTAGACCTAGTGCCCCAGACAAAGATCTCAAGAATTTTTTGAAAAAATAGGCATCTAGTGAACAAGTGGTTCATTGACTCAAATTGGATTCACATAATAAGAATTGATCATCTCGTTCCAGCTTCCAAATTGGAATATCATTTGATGGAAAAGGACGGATAGAGGATAATATATAGACTCCAAAGTCGCTTGAACTGAATGGATTGTGAGACAGTCAAAGGACGTGCAATTATTGCACCTTCCATCGCTGAGCTTTATCAATATGATGCAACTAGAGATTGCTTCTTCATGGCGTAACTATAGAGGTCCTCAAAGAGCTAAGTCAACAGTGTCGAAGAATGACAGTAATATTCTCAAAACCGAAGAAAAGGTCACTATCAAATGGACATCTTTACATCTTTAGAATGCTGATTGTGACCTGTAGGATCAATTCTAGTGAAGGAGAGCAACACATATTAGCTTCGTACCAACGTTTCTTTAAATCCAATCGATTGCTTCAATACTAAATGCCATGAGACGGCATCACATTCTTGTGATGCTCTGTTTTTTTTCAATCAAACAGACTTCATATTGCATTCAAGGCCCAAGATCTCGAAGCGTCTTTCCTTAGAAACCTCTTGAAGCCACGATCATAGAACCAGATACCCTCTTTTTGAAACCATGCTCTTCCTTCCCTCACTTCTCCCCTTCGTTTCTATCTCTCTTGACTCTAACCTTGGCAAAACTTTGTCGAAGCTCAGATCATCATCATCGTCATTTTCTTTTCAGTCCGAAACTAGCAAAGATCATCAATAGAAGGAATGAAGGTCATAGAGCTTCGTTGGAGATCTCTTTATCATTTTCCATCATCGACGACCATCGTTGTCACCAAACGGACAACCGACCGTGAGTCAAGAACTCTTGTTTTGTTTCTCTATTTCAAGATAGCTAGAGATGATCAGTAACTTCTTTAGAAGCTATCCCAAATGGTCAGGAAGCCGCTAGAGTTGTAGACGGTCCAAAAAGAAATCTCTATGTTAGCGGGGGCTGAAGCTATATGGCTTTAAAATTCAAGCAAAAATTAATATTAAGTTACTTGAGTTACTTGAGTTATAAATGCGCACGTCTCTTTTTCATTTAATATGAATCATAAGCTAATTAAAATCTATTCTGAATCAATTTTTCTCATATCTATTAACTTTTGCACATTCAGATAAACTGGATTAAAATTATGTAGCTCAAAAAGTCGAGTAAAAATTAATGAATAACAAGTGACTTGAGTTATACGAATATAACACATCTTTTTTTTCATTTAATGTGAAATTAAACTTAAAGTATCACAATCCTCACCGCTGACTTAGCAGTTTGGAGTGGGATCAGCCATGGGCAAAGCTTAGTTGGATCAGCCATGGAGGCATCCATGGAGATCAAATTGAAGGAGAGAGAAGCTTTCTCACCTTCTTAAAATAAGGAGAATACCAAATCTAGATTTATTCTAGAAGTTGGTTCAACCCAATAGGGCTTTGATGTTTAAGTCTTTTTTTTTTATTTGACTCATGGATCTAATCAATTGAACCCAGCTGATCAAAAACCCAAATGAATCATTTTGGTTTGGAACCCAATTGAGTAAATCAATTAATCTTAGACCTAATTTGATTGAAACCAAATAGGTTGAATCACTTGCAATAACTTAGGTTAGTCTAATGAGTTAATGTGTTTTGAGTCTGAACCTGAACCAGTATTAAGCTTGGTTCAGTGAACCAAAATATGAATTCAGCTCAATTTGAGTGAATTAGAATTGACTTGGATTCAAAATAATTGAATCAAGAACCAGATTTAAGTTTAATTTAGTGAACCAGATTCGGGACCAGCCCAAAATCTATTGAGCCAGATTCTAGTTTCCATTAAACCAGACCCTGCATTAGCTATCTGGTGAACCAGGGTTCTAATTTTGGGTTCAATCATTGAACCAGAACCTGACTCAATTCAAATTGTGGATCAGAAGTGCAAATTAGTTCAAAATTAGATGAACCAGAACCTGATCCAATTTGATTTAGCTGAACCATAAGTCATATTGAGCCTAATTAGCGAACCGGAATTGATTTTGACCTAAAATTCTTGAACCAGAATTCAATTTAAACCCGATCAGCGAACCCAATTGCCGAATTTGCATAATTTAGGTTGGGTATAAGTCAATTCATGTTGGGTTTAATCCAAGTATATCCTAATTAGTCTAATTAAACTTCATTTAAGTTGCATAATGATCTAATTAAGTCATAATTGACCTAATTAAGTAATGGCAGGTTTAATTAGAGCCAATTAAATGGATTAAGTGATTGGATTAGAAGAGTATTAACCTAATGAAACCATGGTTAAACCCATTTAAATCTAGTTATGAGGGGTATAATGGTTATTTTAGAATATGTGGTTTAGGGGATTAAATCAATTATGTTGATAATTATAAGTGTTCACTCTAGTGATTGATTGGCATTGAGCAAGATTGAGAACATTGAGTGGTGCATCACAATGTGTGCTAGAGGACTATGGTGATTTATGAGTATTTGATTTGATTTTTACAATCGAGGTAAGAGCTTTACACCTACTTTTGCATAATATGTTACATGTCATGTAAAAATAACATAAATCATGGATTTGTGCATAGACTTTTCAGCATGTTTTGATTATTCACCTCTAATTTATATATTAGCTATGATATCATGATTCGAGATTGAAACATGCTTATAATGCACTGATTACCTTATTATGATGTGATTAACATTGATATGTGATGAGATGGTAGAGTATTGGGCATATGGGTTAGTCATTGTGATGTTATAGAGGTGGCATTGAGGGTAGGGTAAATAGCTACAGAAGCCCGATGTGGAATCAATTATGGTTTGAAGTTATGACTTGGCTTGGTTTATGACACTTTGTATTTATGCTATTGAGATATGACACTAGTTTTGATAGACTTAGTAGGAATTTGGTCTAGCTTAGACATGTGGCATCGGGATAGGAGTGATAGCCATAGAAGCCAATGTATAACTAGTATGAATTGACTAGGTTTACTATGTATAGCACTAGCAAAGGAATCAACCTGAACATGCAAGGATCGCAATGTTAGGTTGTTAGATATGGATTATGGGTATGAGGTTTGTTAATATGTATCTTCATTGTATTGATTTATTGATATGATTGTGTGCTTAATGTTAATAAGGTTGTATGCCTATTATTGATGAAGTTGTGTACTTAATGTTATTGTACCCAGTAATGTAGTCCAATATCGTAAAAAGATAAATAATAAAAAGATTTATTTTACACTAATGCTTACTTTTAAGCATAACATTTATAGTTTTATGCATAACATTTACAACAATATTTATCTTGACATGTGTTATTATATTGTCATTCATTTTCACAGTACATTCATATTAGTATGCATAAAATTTCTACTGAGCATCTATCACTTCACCTTTTTCAAAGGAGGATGATCGCATGGCAGATCCTAACCTAGGGCTGGTGCTGAGAGTGAGGCATAGATATTTTAAGGTTTATTATGGTGATGGATCAGTAATTTTTTTTATATTTAAGGATAATTATATAGATCTATTTATATTTCTTCATAGTTGAAGTATACTTTATAGTTGATATTCTAAGGTACTATTGTTACTTTTTTATATGAAAATATATTTGTCTTATTTTAGTTGATGATATTATGTGATTATAAGTATTAGTAGGCCTTGCATGCTCTTAGAACTTACTTTAAAGGTATACGAATGTGTCGTGTTCATTCCCTTGGTCGGAGTGTGACATTTCTTAAAAGTTCAAGAATATAGTAAGATAAGAGAAAATGCATTGCAAGAATAAGCAAAGCAACTTGTTTTTAAATGTCATGTATAAACCAATACACAAGTTGATGTCTAAGATAGAGACGAGAGAATAAAACGCTTAACCTTACCTGCTTTAGATGTCTCTTATGCAAACTATGGCTTTTAATTAATGAAAAATACACAGATTAAGTAGTGATATGCTCTAATGGCTTAGGTGATAGCTCCTGCCTAGGGGTGTAATCGAGCCGAGTTGAGTCGACACAGTGCCAAGCTCGAGCTTGACTCGACTCTAAAATTTAAAGCTCGAAACTTGACTTGAGTTCGATCGAGTTTCTTATTTAGAGCTCGAACTTGAGCTCGATAAAATACTTGATATACTCGAGCTCGACTCTACTCGGCTCGACTCGATTCGAATTGTTATATAAAAATTTAAAAATAATTTTTAAATTAAAATAAAATATATTCTTAGCTAAAAATTTAAAGGAGTTTTATATAATTAGGATAATATTGTAAATATGTATACTTATAAGAATAAAATAGTAAAATTAAGTAAGCTCGATTAAGCTCACGAGCTTTTCGAGCCGAGTATTTGAATACTCGAACTCGATTCGATAATATACTTGAGTAGCTCGAGCTCGAGCTCGACTCAATAAGTAGCGAGTCGATTTCGAGTATTTTTCGAGTTAATTTTGAGCTACTCACGAGCTGTCTCGACTCAGTTATATCTCTACTCCTGCCAATGATCATATGTAAATGACTTACCATCATTATGGCTCATGCTCCAAGGTATCTTCATAAAGGCATCGACATTGAGTCTTTGGTAAGCACATCGAGAGTCTAGAAGATCTCATCTACCTCAAGGTGTGACCTGCCTGCAGTAAGGAAGACATGGACCGAATTTTTACATTGATTAAATATGGATCTGCTTGAAAAGCTAATTGGTTGATAGCTTCTGCCAATGATCATGTGCATGACTTGACATCAAATGTGCTTCAAGGTATCTTCAAAGAGGCATGACTTATCCACACCTGTCATGCATGTCCACCAATGCATTTCTAAGGCAAGAATTTGAATTCCTTGATGTGTCGAGCCAAAGCAGTGCAAGCATTGGCACGCCCGATTGCATAAGAGAAGTCATCAGGCCTTGCCCCCCTTCAAACTTTTGCCTTGTAGATCCCCAAAGCTTCTTCAGCTCGTTGGCAATAGCCTTGACATCGCTGCATTCCAAGCGGAAGCAACCATAACCTTATTTGGGACAGCTGATGGCCCAGCTCCAGCTGTTGATAGGCAACCACATCAGATAGCTAACAGTGAATAAGATTAATAATACCGTCTTATTATTATTATTATTATTATTATTATTATTATTATTATTATTGATGTGGCTGATAAGAGCCACGTATAAATTAATGGCCAAAATTACTTAACGGCGGGAATTATTTGAATACAAAGCGGCCCAGAGGCAGCTCCAGCTCATAGGCGGCTCCTAGGCGGCCCCAATTCACAAAGCAGCTCAGAGGCGGTCCCAGCTCATAAATGGTCCAGAGGCGGTCCTAGCTCATAGGCGGCTCCTAGGTAGCCCCAGCTCCTAGGCGGCCATAGGTGACTCCTAGGTGGCCCCGACTCCTAGGCGGCTCTAGTTCACAAAGCGGCCCAGAGGCAACCCCAGTTCATAAGTGGCCCAGAGGCAGCCCCAGCTTATAGGCGGCTCCTATGCAGCCCTGACTCATAGGTTGCTCCTAGGCGACCCCAGTTCACAAAGCGGCCCAGAGGCGGCCCCAGCTCATAGGCGGTCTCATTCCCCTTTCATCCCTGAACTCAACTATTGGCTTCCCAAGCAAGCCTTCACTTCTGACAAGGATAGGCCCATCAGTCATCTCTGATTCATATATGTCTAATAAGACAAACTCTACTAATTCTGGCACAAGCTCAAGAAGTCATAATCCATCTTGAAGCTTTAATTGCCTAGATCAGACGAACTCAAAAAGTCATCATTCATTATGAAGTTTTAATGACTCTGAACAGATAAGCCTCAAAAAGTGATCATCTGCCATAAAGTACCACTCACCTAGTTTAGATGGGATGAATCCAACCCCACTAGTTCTGACATTCTATTGACAAAAATCATGGCTCATCATGAAATTCTAATCTTATCCAATAATCCACACAGACCCAAAGCAGCAACAAAACAAGTAAGAGGGACCCCTGACCAAGGTATAAACACTGAAGCAAACACTTAGAGAATTTTCTCGTCTTCTTTCTACCTCTCATTCGAACTTCTTCAAGCTCACGGCTGTGATTCTGATCACCAACTTGAGCGTCAGAGGGTCCCCGTCAGAATATCCGGTCCCCAGGACTTCTTGCAGATCTCGGAGTTGAGGCGAAGCTTCTTCATCAAGGTTGCGGTCCGTTCACTGACGCTCAAGGATGTCAACTCAAGGTGATCATGCATCATCAAATTGGCATGCCAGGTAGGGGGCGACGGTGTTGATCAGAAAAGGATAGCTCTGTAACTTTGAACTACAAGCTCGCCCTCTCTTGAACAACAATGATGGTGACACATATTCAGGAGGCTTCTATTAGTTATACTGGGGGCATTCCTCCCACGCTGAGCAACCAGAGGCTAATCCCCCTATTCTTTCTTCGCTACCGGTCTTATCTACTCTCTATGAACAACTAGCCACTCTTACCCAACAAGTCCAAGCTCTTATTGGGGCGGTCCGTGAGTTGCAAGGGCAACAACCGGCGGCTGTTCAGCAGCTATCCGGGCATCCCATACCACTTGCTACAGTTCCTTTGGTCAGTCAATAATTTACCTACAAAAGATTCTCTCCGAAGGAGCATCGCTATTGTCATGCTTCGTTCAGGCACCACCTCCAAGAAACTTCCAAAAGGTTGCAGTCTTCTATCCACCACTCGAGTAGCCCCTCTTTCAAACGTAGATGGGGAAAAGAGCCCAGGCGAATACACCGCCATCAGCATCACTGCTCTCCCCGTTCATCTTTTGAATCAATGAGCAAGGACCTTAATTGCCAGATGGAGAGACGTTTGGAGGAGCAAGACCGGCAGTTGGAGGAGCTCAGTCAGAAGCTCAATAATCAACCAGAGATAGATTATAGCACTCGTCCACCCCTCACCCGTCGAATTATGAAAGAGCATGTTCCTCACAGGTTCCATCATCCCCAGCTAGATCCTTATGATGGCACTACGGATCCACTGGATCATCTGAAGAGTTATAAAGCTTTCATGCAAGTTCAAAGGGCAACTGATGCCCTTCTATATATTGCTTTCCCTGCTACCCTCCGGAAGGTTGCACATGCTTGGTATTCTCGTCTTCTTCTATGCAGCATCGACTCCTTCTGATAGTTGAAAAAAGCTTTCTTAGCACACTTTGATGCCTGCTGGAAGATTCCTCGGGTAATGGACAGTCTGTTCTCCATTCAGCAGAAGAAAAAAAAACTTTTGAAGGATTTTATGGCCTGATTCAAGACGGCAGCCCTCGAGGTCTACCACCTTGATGGTGCTGTGGTCATCCTGGCCCTGAAGCGAGGACTCCATCCCTCTCGCTTTACCTATTCATTGGACAAGAAGCCTTTTAGTTCCTATGTCGAGCTTTTGAGTCGTGCACAAAAATATATTCGTACTGATGAAGCTAATCTTACTCAGAGAGGCACAGAGAGAGGGCCTAGCAAAAGATCGGTCTATGTGGAGCCAAGCGGACCTCCCACCAAGAATCTTGAACCCCCGCATCGGCCAGACAATCAGTACTAAAACTTTGTCCCTAGAGAAGAGAGCTTCACACCTCTCCTTGCCCCGAGGCCTAATATTCTTATGGAGATTGAAGGTGAGTCTTATCTCCAGCGCCCTCCCCCTCTGAGGATAGGCACCACTCGCGATTGGAATCGTTATTGCTGGTTCCATAGAGATTATGGCCATGATACTGAAGACTGTCATAATCTAAAGCATGCCATTGAGGAGCTCATCTAGTGGGATTATCTCAGAAAGTTTATCTAGAAGGGAGGGCCTCCAGCCATCCCAGCTCTGATGAGGCCTCCACCTATTCAGGACAACATTGATAGCACTCCAATGGAACAGATGGTGAGCATGCTTTAATGGAAAACAGCTTCATCTTCGAAAAGAACAAGGGAGGATGAGAGGGTAGAAATGTAATCCCTTTTTCTGAAAGGGATTAGCGGAGGGGCAATCTGAATGATGATAACGTAATCATCTCTATGACGATCGCTAAGCACCTTGTAAAAAGAATATTAGTAGATAGTGGGAGCTCTGCGGACATCCTTACTTATGATGCCTTTGTTCAGATGAATTTATCTTCCAACTCTCTAAAACTGGTGACCACGCCTTTGGTTGGCTTTACCAGAGATTCAGTGAGAGTATAAGATGAAATTATCCTGCCAGTCACGACAGGATCGCTGCCATGTCAGAGCACTATCCTGATGAGGTTCTTAGTGATCCGAGTATCTCTCGCATACAACACCATACTCGATCAACCGGGCTTAAACCTCTCGGACACAGTGATATCTACTAAGCGCCTGCTCATGAGATTCCCTATCAGTAGAGGGATCGGTATGCGTGTTGTAGCGCAATGATTAAAATACCTTAATTTCACTAATAGAGTAGCAAGAGTAAGGAATCGAATCCATAGGGACTTTAGTGGTTATCTTGAAATAAATTTATGCAATTAAAAATTTAAATAAATAGATAACAAGAATAATTAAGATATGATCTATTTTAATAAGAGCACAGTTCGTACCCATAAATCACGGCCTGTCCCTTTTAAGAATAGACCAGTCAAGAATTATTTCTACTTGAAGAAAATTCACTAAGAATTAAACATGAATAAATATTTTATTCTAAAGCATCCAAAGGAATACATAAAAATTAAAACTAAAAACTCTTCTTCCCTGATATCAAGAAGGTAACAGCATCAAGAAGGTACTAGCAACTTTGGATCTGCTTCCAGACCGAACTCCCTAGGATCCTTGCTTCCTGAACTGGACCAACGCCTCTCAGAACTTCGAACCGAGAGAACATCTTCCTAGACTCCCGAGCGCACGATCGCCTCTCGAACGCCTCTCCTTCTTCCTCTGTTCGGGATGCCTCTCACCTCTGCCCAGCCAGAACTATTTATAGATGCTCATACGTGGAGAGGACTCGGAGATATCACGGAGAGATCATGCCTCCCTGTTTTCATACCAGATGCCTAGATGCAGAAAGAACGCGGCTTCCTAACTATTTCAGATTTGATTCAAAGCCTAGACGAATGCAGAGGGATTGCAAAGAGATTGTGGACGATTTTTTAATTTGTTTGCATAATCCATGAATGCGGAGAAGACACAGAGAAATCATTGAGAAATCATGAACGTATATCAAATGCTCGGTTTGTTTGCATGTTTCACAAACACGGAGAGAATGTACTGATTTCCTTCCAAATTTGAGATTCTTTTCCGATTTGGCACCCGAACGAAACGCGAAGAGATTTTGGAAAGATAGCGGATGATTCTTCTTCCAATTTGAGAGTCTTCAATCCCATTTATATCCTGATTGGTTGGTGGAGTGATGGAATCACAAGAAAAGAAAAATCGGAAGAGAAAAATGAATCTGTGAAGATTGCGATTGAACTCGACAATTGGTTTGCTGAGTTTGCTTTGAGATACATGCAGATAAAGACAAATCCTTGTAAATTTAATTTTGAGCTCATTTTAAGTCCGATTTGAGTACCATTTGCATCGTTGGACTCCTAAAATTGAGCTTTTTAAGTTGATAAGGTTTTACCTAAAATATATAATAATTAAATACTAAATAATAAATAATTTGACCTATTAATTAATAGGCTTATGATGATTATTTGTGCGTTTATCAATCGGCAAGATGCGTGGGGAGCAAAATCCTGTGCAAATATGTTATCATATGGCTTCCAGCCCTTAGAAGATGGTGACTCCACCGACTTCAATGCTGCTCGATCCTAAAGAATCTGAAAGAAGGGGTGAGCCAGTTGAGCACTTATTATCCTATCCATTAGGGGACGACCTTGGGAAGACTGTGCAGATTGGTGAGCTCCTTTCCTTGGAGATAAAGAATCAACTCCTCACCTTTTTATGGGCAAATACAGATGTCTTCGTCTGGTCAACATCGAACATGCTCGGTATTCCTTCAGAGGTAATTACTCATAAACTCAATATTAAACCAAAGTACTGACCTGTCCGCCAAAAGAAAAGAAGTTTTGTCTCCGAGCGACAGAAAGCTATTGATGTGGAGGTCAATAGGCTACTCTCTGCTAGCCACATTCGAAAAGCACAATACCCAGATTGGCTAGCCAATATGATGATGGTACGGAAGGCCGGTGAAAGTTGAAGAATCTGCATCGATTTCACTGATCTCAATAAAGCGTGTCCTAAGGATAGCTTTCCATTTCCAAGGATCGATCAGTTGGTGGATTCCATATCTGGCCATGAGCTCCTCAGTTTCATGGATGCCTTCTCTGCATATAATCAAATAAAAATGGATCTGATGGATAAAGAAAATACCTCTTTCATCACTGAAAGAGGCATCTACAGCTATAAGATAATGCCCTTTGGGTTGAAGAATGTAGGGGCTACCTATTAGAAATTGATGAATAAAGTCTTTAAAGACCAGATTGGGCATAACATGAAAGTGTATATGGATGATATGCTAACTAAGAGCACCTGCATCGCCAATCGTATTATCAATTAGAAGAGACATTTGATAACCTTCAGCACCATCAAATAAAGTTTAACCCTCGCAAATGTGCATTCGGGGTCATCGTTGGAAAATTCCTGGGCTTTTTGGTAACTCAACGGGGGATTGAAGTAAATCCGAAGAAGATTCAGGCTATTCTTGATATGAGACAGCCAGTTAATAAGAAGAACACTACAAGAGAACAAAAATATAGCAACGCCCAAATGCGTCACTAAACATGCTAACATGCATTACGATGCAATGACGACATCGCTCAGATGATCATCGCAATCTCAATTTGTCGCAAATGCGTCGCTTCACAGCGACTATCTGCGACGCACCATTGCGTCGCAATATTGCGACGCAATGCGTCGCTAATTTTAAAACTAATTTTTAATATTTAATATTATTATTAAATATTACGATGCATTCAATTGCGTCACAATATTGCGACGTATTTAGTTGCATCGCAATATTTAATAATAATATTTTAGATATAGTAGCGACGCAATTTGAGTCGCTAATGCGTCGCTAATTAAATTTTTTTTAAATATTGCGACGCCATGTCATTGCGTCGCAATATTTAATAATAATATTTTAGATATATTAGTGACGCAATTTGAGTCGCTAATGCGTTGCTAATTAATTTTTTTTAAATATTGCGACGCCAGGTCATTGCGTCGCAATATTTAATAATAATATATTTTAGATATATTAGCGATGCAATTTTAGTCGCTAATGTCGCTAATTAATTTTTAAAAAAATATTATCATAATATTTAATAATAATATTTTAAAAATATTAGCGATGCAATTTCAGTCGCTAATGCGTGCTAATTAATTTTTTTTAAAAAAATAAAATATTAAAAATTAAAACGGTTAATATAATTTTGTTACATTTAAATATTGATCGAAACATTCTTCACTCATATTGATCCAAACAATAATCATTCAATTTCCAAAAATAATTAATATATTAAAATTTTGAAGTTTTCATGTACAAAATATAAAAAGTAAAAAAAAAATACATCAAGAATCCGAGCGATCACGTGGAGGCTGGAAACCCTGCGACATGCGGCTAACCATATCCTGCAACTGACGCATCTGATCTCGCACGTCTGCAAGCTCCTGCTAATGGCCTCGCATACGCTGCTCGAACTCGTGCTCGACCTCCTGCCGAACCTCCTAACGAACGTCCTGCCGAACCTCCTCCGTAATAGATATCCGAATGTCGTCTAAACGCTCGGCAGGAATATCACCAGAATATCGCGAGCTGGAGAACTGATGGGAAAAATATGCAGAAGCTCTAGTGCCCAACCATAGACCCTGCGGTCTCGCGGCTGGGCACCAACAGCCTCCAAAAAACATGTCGACTCTCCTCTGCTGAGAGTTCGACGGGCGTCTCCCCATCAGTGGAGTCGACCTGCGATGCCTGGGAGTGAAGCTCCTCGACTCGTGTCTTTGAATTATAAAATCAACAATAAATGAATCAATAAATTTCTCTAAATAAAATTTTAGAAATTAAACAGATAATACATTAAGCTAATTTCTTACCGCAACCTTCCGTGATCGCGTATCGACCCAGGAACCGTCCCTCCTGGTGTGTGTCGCCCTGAATAGATGAAACTCACCAGGATCTCTGCCCTCCTGCTCAGACTATAACAATAAAAAAATTGATATTAATGTAAATATTTGTAAATAACTAAATTAGTAATTAAATTATTTATGTTTTCTTACCATACGACGTCTGTGCTCCTGAATCGAAATGGAGCCGAAGTGTGGCGGGAGAGACCCGTGCCAGGACCGCCCCTCTCGGATCGGCGGTTCGTGCTGGCTGATGCGGACCTCCTGCGCCAGCCATCGGACTGCCAGGCCTGCTGCCACTCGTGCCAAATACCTTCTAGCACATGCGCAGGACGCTGACCCGATGACCTCCAACGATGAAGCATGTCAGAGTATCGGCGTCCCGTAAGAGCCTCCCATGCTGCCCTAATGGCATCATGGACTGGCAGGGTCCCACGTAAACTTTTTCTGCATTAAAATAAATAGTTAGTTTCAGAATTTATTAAGATTAAGAAATTTAATATCAGTGATAAATTGTATTTAATAAGTTTACCTGAAACTCAAAAAATAAAACTCCCTCGTGGCTGCAGATACGTCTGGGATCGCACGCCTCTGAAATACGGAGCTGATGTGGCTAGATACATGATGCTGCTCAATAAATCTGTTAAAAAATGCATGTTTATAAGTAATTGACTTAAAAACATAAACATATATTTTTAATTAGTATATACTTACAACCCATGAGCATCCAATCGAAGTACGGTGCGGCCGATGGTGGAAGAACTCTCGGAGGTATGTGCCGATCGGCTGGATGGTAATACCAATGCAGGATCACCCGAAGGCTGTGCAATGTATGGAGATCCGAACTCTCTATCTCCAAAGCTCGTGTGATCTGATGCAGCATGGCTACGTCCCTGCTCACTCCGTATGTCGTCGGTAGATCTACCTCTGCCCGTCATACTGAAAATACTAAAGATTCATGCAATTAAATTACGATTAATGATTGACTATGTAAAAATTTAACATTTATAAAATAAAGTTAAATTTAAAAAAACCTCTATGTTTAATCGGTGTCATTTGTTTCGTGAAATGTTGGTTCAACATCGATGCCGTATCGGACTGCGATTCAGTTTTATTATCATCGGAAGGAAACCGAACATTTGCATCCGCAATTTCTTGGACATCACCATTTGGATCTCTAAGTGATGTTTCAGGAGCCCTTGTGTCGTCCTCAATTGCATGCATTTCCATCTCATCCTCTTGAAATGCAGGGCACTCGGCTGATTGACTTGATGAACTCTCCTCTAATACGATTGTTGAACGTGGGACGATTTTAGAAAAGCCCACCAATCTCGCTTGTCGTTGCGCAAACTTGGATATCCGCAGTAAAACACTTGCTGAGCTTGGGATGCAAGGATGAATGGGTCATATTTCTGCAATCTTCGTCGATGGTTCACTTCAACCAAATTGTAGTCATTATGAACCCTTTTGCCCACAGGAACTGTCGGATCGAACCAATCGCAACGAAACAATACGGTTCGTTTCATAGGCCAACCGGGATATTCAACTTCAACCACCTCTACTAACTTTCCGTAATAATCCTGCATATTTGCTCCAACACTTTCTCCTTTAACACACACGCCCAGTTCTGCGTGCCTCTTGAAGCTGCTAATCGTTCAATCTGAAATTTGTACCCATTAACAAAATAGCCAGTAGAGGTTGTTACGGTCTTCAATGGCCATTGCGATAGACATTTAATGAAAATATTGTCGTTGTGGACCATGGACCGTTTACCTATAAATTAATAAGCTATTCACAACCAATTCAAAAAATAAAAGCCATTATTGAAATTGATTGAGTGATACTACTCACAAATTCATAAAACCAGTAAGCGAACTCCGTTTCTAACTTCTGCCCAATTGCAACTTGACTGATGTCGGGATTCATCTGTCGTTGTCTATCACAATACATCCTTATGGGATGATAAGGATTAAAACTTATGTTAGCAATTAAATATTATGTATATTGTAATTTAAATTAAAAGTTCCAATTAAGCATTGAAGTATACACTTACTTAATATATGGATCGACTTCTCTACAGTTCATTAGGATGTAATAATGTGCTGCATTATACTCCATATCGCTAAGATTTCTTGACTTCTGCCCCCCAAATGAACGGCCGATATCTTTAAAAATTGATATTCTACCGTCAATAGGTTCTCCTTCGTCCACACATACGTCATCGTTACGACCAAGATTTCGGCTCCTCGTGTGGACGTGACCCTCAAAGTAATGCGAGGCAAAAGCTGAAACTTCTTCGACCAAGTGTGCATTGCATATAGAACCTTCAACCCTTGCCTTATTACGCACATTATTTTTTAACTTCTTAAGGTACCTATATGTCAAGTTGAGACCAAAAATTAACCAATTTTCTCGCAATGAAATAATATTTGAAATGTCAATATGTCTTAATGATGTATATATTTACCTCTCGAAAGGATACATCCAGCGATACTGCACGGGACCAGCTATGCTCGCTTCGTATGGCAAGTGAACCGGTAAATGCTCCATTGAGTCAAAAAAACTGGGAGGAAATATTCGCTTCAGCTTGCATAAAATAATTGGAATTTCCTCCTCAAGCCTTGCCATGGATGTAGAAGTAATGATTGCGGCAGATAACTCCTTGAAGAACAAGCTGAGCTCCGTCAATGCCTTCCAGACATATTGCGGAAGCAACTCACGAAAAGCTATAGGCAATAACCGTTGCATGAAAACATGGTAGTCGTGACTCTTCATGCCGAACAACTTAAGCTTATGCATGTCCACACACCTACCGATATTTGAGGTATAACCATCTGGAAATTTTAACCATCTAAGCCAGTTACATAAAACTTCTCATGAATTTCTATCAAGAGTATAACAGGCTTTAGGATAGGTCCTATCGGCACTCCTCCTCAAATCACCTCTTCTGCAATAATGATTAAGTTCTTCTCTTGACTTTGCAGTGTCTTTGGTTTTTCCCGGGATGTTTAGCACCGTGTTAAATATGTTATCAAAGAAATTTTTCTCGATATGCATAACATCCAAGTTGTGCCGGATAAGATTTATGCTCCAATACGGCAAATCCCAAAATATACTCATCTTCTTCCAGTTATGTTCTTTACATATACGGCCATTTATTCTATCTGCATCGGGTTCCCAAGCATACCTCAACCCCAAATGCTCTATAGTATCAAATATATCCGTGCCGGACCTAACTGGTTTGGCGAATTTTGTGGCTGCTTTGTTCTTCCGAAAGGCGGTCAAGTTATGCCTGTAAGGATGATTTGGAGGCAAGAACTTCCTATGATTATCAAACCATGACTGCTTACCACTCTTCTGCAATGTAAATGCATCTGAATCATACATGCAATGGGGGCATGCCAGACGTCCAGCAGTGCTCCAACCAGACAACATTGCATATGCCGAGAAGTCACTTATTGTCCGCATCAAAGCAGCTCTCATGATGAAATTCTGTTTCATAGAAATGTCGTAGGCTAGGACTCCTGTTTCCCACAACATTTTCAATTTGGCCACCAACGGTTGCAGGAAGACATCAATCTTTTCCTTTGGATTTGATGGTCCTGGAACAAAAACTGTCAAAAATATTGCAGAATCTTTCATGCACTTCCATGGAGGAAGGTTATATACAATCAATATCACAGGCCAACATGAATATTGTTGGCCCACTTGACCAAATGGTTGAAAGCCATCGGTATAAAGACCTAATCTCACATTCCTTATATCTTCAGCGAAATCAGGATGATTTTCATTGAAATGCTTTCAAGCATTTGAATCTGACGGATGCCGCATTTCATCCTCTTTAGATTCATGTTCGGCATGCCATCTCATATCAGCAGCTGTAGCCTCAGATCTGTATAATCTCTGCAAGCGTGGAGTAAGAGGAAAGTAATGCATCCTCTTGTAAGGCACACTTTTCCTCCTACTTGTACTAGCTCCCCCTTCGCCATTTTTGTACCTCAATTGCCCACAAATCTTACACCATCGCAGCTCTGAGTCTTCACCCCAATATATCATGCAATTGTTCAAGCAACAATCGATCTTATTAACTGGGAGCCCAAGCCCACGCAACAACTTCTTCGTTGAGTAAAAATTGTCTGCTACAATATTATCATTTGGCAAAATTTCCTTGATTAACCCAGCTACAGAATTGAATGCCTTTTTTGATAATCGATGTTCTGCCTTAATATTCAACAACCGAGCAGCCGTAGACAACTGAGAATGGCCCTCACAACCAGGATACAATTCTTGATTTGCAGCATGCAACATATCATAAAATTGTTGTGCATCTGGATTTGGTTCTTCCATAAATGTATTCTGATTGAATTCATTACCCGATGCATTCATCACCATTTCTTCATATATGTTTAAATTCACAAATGGTTCATCTACGGGAATTGACACTTGTTGGCTAGTAACAACTGCTGAAATTTCCTCTGGTTCACCATGACAGTACCAAACATCGTAATTAAGAACAAACCCTTTTTTACACAGATGCACCTTAACAGTTTCAACATCTCTGTAGGCTTTATTCTGACACCTGTGATAGTTGCTTGGGCACCTAATCCTAGACCCATCCATCCATTCAGGTTGGCTACATGCAAATGCGATAAATTCTTCCAATCCATTAAGAAAATCTAGATTAAGCAAGCCATCTTTTATCCTTGCATACATCCACGAGCGAGCCCCGCTCATTTTGACCGACTTATATAATTTTTGGTAAACCATTAAAGGAAACCACATTATAAAACTATATTAGCATTACTTAATATATAACTAAATTATTTCTTTTACACAACTAAGGTTAATAACAACCATTTAAATCATTTATAACTAAACCAATTTTCTTTTACACAACTAAGGTCCCTACCCTGCAAGGCCGGGCCACGGCTACGATCCTTGGCATGCTAGTAAAGACCGAGGCACATGTTCATGCCAGGCTAATGCTAGGGCTTGAGTTCAGGTCGGGCCGCAAGGCGGTCCGTTCAATCATGAGACTTCACAAGCATTCAAGTGTCCTAAATTAATTCCACCTTCACTCCATGTCTAAAAGGTAAGGCCCTATCCCATTCAAGAATATTTTTTGTGATATGTTATTCTGCTATTAATTATCATCGATCGGTTACGTTGAAATTTCAGCAGCATTTCCCCATATGTTCTCCTAAATGTGTGGCATATATGCCACACTAGGAGAACGTATAAGCAAATACAAACCGCAATCTCAACCAACGATGATTAATAGAAGACTAACATATCGCAAAAAATATTCTCAAACTGTCCACCAGGACAATTTGAGAATTTACAAAACTAAGTCTTACAAATTCTCAAATGGGTCTAAAGGTTATAGTGTTGTGAATAATAATATGAAAATTTGAAGACAATCGAACTTATGCTTGTTATTCATAAATTCTTGTCAATTATACATATATAGGAATAGTGTTCTATATATATAGTCACTGACTTCTTAAGATTATTATATCGAATATAAATGTTTGTGAAGACTAAATTATAAATCATTGAAACTACTAATTTGTTGCTGAAAATTAAATAAAACTACAACAAGACTTTCATTCTAGCATTACATAATTTAATACATCATTCAATTTGAAGCAGAATATAAATAATCAAGACATAACAATTGTAAATAACTACAAATGAACAAATATTATTGCATAAACAGCTATAAAGAAATGAAAAGCTACGACTGCTATTTTGAAATTAGCTAATCTAAAGAGTTATGGTTAATGAGCTAAATTAGTTGACCTAAATAGCTAAGCTAATTCAGCTCGACCTATCTAAAGAGTTTTGATTGATGATCTAAAGAGCTAAGGTTGATGGTCTAAAATCAGCTTACTTGAAAAGTTAAAACTGATAAGCTAAATTAATTGACCTAAATAGCTACGATTTATGAGCTAAATTAGTTGATTTAAAGAGTCATGATTGATGAGCTAAATTAGTCTATCCAAAGAACTACGACTAATGATATAAATTGATTAATTTATTAGAGTGATCATTCTCCATATATATATATATATATATATATATATATATATATAGTAATACTATTGTGTGACCATTTGAATTAGTCTTATCGAAGCAAGTATCACTTAGTATCACTATTATATGACATAAATTAATAGGGTGGGGAAACCCCCCCCCCCCCCCCTTTTAATTTTTTTTTTTGTGGCCTAGCCACCGTGGCCAGGCCACGGCCGTGGCCGTGGCCGGAGAAGAAGAAGGGGGGGTGTGGTGGGGAAAACCCCCCCCCCTATTATTTTTTTTTTGTGGCCTGACCACTGTGGCCAGGCCACGGCCGGCCACAGCAGTAGCCGCTGCCGAAGACCGTGGCCGGAGAAGATGAGGGGGGGTGGGGAAAACCCCCCCTGTTATACTTTTTTTTGGTGGCCTGGCCACTTGGCCAGGCCACGGCCGGCCACGGCTCGTGGCCAGCCGTGGCCGGAGAAGACGGCCACGGCCGGCCACGGCTCGTGGCCAGCCGTGGCCGGAGAAGACGGCCACGGCAGCGGCAGTGGCCGAAGAAGACGGCCATGGCCGTGGTCGTGGCCGGAGAAGACCAAGGGGGGGAACCCCCCCCCCCTGTTATACTTTTTTTTTGGTGGCCTGGCCACCGTGGCCAGGCCACGGCCGGCCACGGCAGCGGCCGTGGCCGGAGAAGACCAAGGGAGGGAACCCCCCGTTATACTTTTTTTTGGTGGCCTGGCCACCGTGGCCAGGCCACTGCCGGCCACGGCAGCGACCGTGGCCGTGGCCGGAGAAGACGAAGGGGGGGTGGGGAAAACCCCCCCCTAGCTGTTATTTTTTTTTTTGGTGGCCTGGCCACTGTGGCCAGGCCACGGCCGGCCACGGCAGCGGCCGTGGCCGGAGATGACCACGGCCATGGCCGTGGCCGGAGAAGACGAAGGGGGGTGGGGAACCCCCCCTAGCTGTTAAATTTTTTTTTGGTGGCCTGGCCACCGTGGCCAGGCCACGGCCGTGGCCGGAGAAGACAAAGGGAGGGTGGGGAAACCCCCCCTAGCTGTTAATTTTTTTTGGTGGCTTGGCCACCGTGGCCAGGCCACGGCCGGCCACAGCAGCGGTCGTGGCCAGAGAAGACCGCCACGGCCACGGCCGTGGCCGAAACCTAGTTTTTTTTTAAAAAAAAAAGGAGGAGGGGGGGCTTACCTTGGTCGAGAGGGGACACCGCCAAAGTGGGGAGAGCTGCCGTCGGGGGAGAGGACGGGGAGAGTCGGAGGAGCGGACGACGGCGGTTAGGGTAAGAAGAGGAAGAAGAAGAGAAGCGGGGGGGGGGGGGCGGCTCGACAGAGCTTATATAGTAGTGATTAGCGACCAAATTTGCGTTACTAATCACTCGCTATTGTTTTTTAAAATTTATTATGGATTAGCGATGCAATAACGAGTCACTAATCCATCGCTAATTTGGCCTTTTATTATTTTATGCAAAACTTAGCGACGCAACTAATTGCGTCGCTAATTTGGTGCCAATGTCCGATGGGAAAATTATTTTATTTTCTAGGAAATTGCGTCGCTAATGCGTCACAATATTTTTTAATAATTATAACTGATAAAAATTATATTTTCTAAAAATAATTGCGATGCATATATTGCGTCGCAATGTTTTTTTAAAATTTTTTTATTACATTTATTTTTCTAAAAAATATTGCGACGCAATATATGTGTCGTAATATTAAAAATTATTTTCTCTGAGAAAACTATTTTTATTTTCTAGGAAATTGCATCGCTAATGCGTCGCAATATTTTTTTAATAATTATAACTGATTAAAATTATTTTCTGAAAAAAAATTGTGACGCAAATATTGCATCATAATTTTTTTAAAAAAAATGTTTTATTACATTTATTTTTCTAAAAAATATTGCGACACAATATATGCATCGCAATATTAAAAATTATTTTCTCTCGAAAAATTATTTTTATTTTCTATGAAATTGCATGGCTAATGCATCGCAATAGTTTTTTATTAATTATAACTGATAAAAATTATATTTTCTGAAAATAATTATGACGCATATATTACGTCGCAATGTTTTTTTAAATTTTTATATTACATTTATTTTTCTAAAAAATGTTGCGACGCAATATATGCGTTGCAATATTAAAAATTGTTTTCTCTGATAAAATTATTTTTATTTTCTGAGAAAATGCATCGTTAATGCGTCGCAATATTTTTTAAATAATTCTATTTGATAAAAATTATATTTTTAAAAAATAATTGCGACGCATATATTGCGTCGCAATGTTTTATTTTTAAATTTTTTTATTACTTTTATTTTTCAATTTAATATTGCAATGCAATATTTGCGTCACAATATTAAAACTTATTTTCTCTGAAAAAATTATTTTTATTTTCTAGAAAAATGCATCGCTAATGTGTCGTAATATTTTTTAAATAATTATAACTGATAAAAATTATATTTTTTGAAAATAATTACGATGCAAATATTGCGTCGCAAATATTTTATTTTGAAATTTTTTTTACAATATTTTTTTTCTAAAAATCATTGCGACGCAACATATGCGGTGCGTGGTCATGCATATCTTGCTTCGTCGCCACAACGAACTCGGCCACCTCGGCGAACTTGGTCACAAGATTATATCTGATGACCCAGCGAGCATCGCAGTGCCTGCACTGAACTTTGCCGTTGATCTCTATGATGTTTAGGGAGCGAAGGTCGACGAGGAAGTGGACGGTGGCGCGGCGGTTGGTTGCCTACGGGAAAGGAGGAACGACGGTATTGGATTTGTCGGCGCGGCGGGGACCTTGGGAGCGGTTGCTACGGGCGCGAAGCTTGTGGACTAGCGGCACTAACGGCGGTGGGGGTGGCGGCGGCGGAGGGGCCGGAGGTGATGCGGGGGAGAATAAGAGGTGGTTGCTAGGCAGGGGAGGAGATGAGAGGTGTTGCGATTGTGGCGGCAGTGGCGGCGGCGGTGGGGGAGGGGACGGAAGGGAAGGAAACCTTGTGTTTGGAAGTGTAAGGCTGCGTTAATTGGGAGGAGAGAGGCAGAGGGCGAGAGGATCGTCGTCTTGGTTCTCGTTGTGCTTCCTCTTTCGGTTTGTTTTGTCCATGATGGCTCTTCAAGAGAATGACCAGCAAACAAGACACAACTGGAAATAACGAAGAGTAATTAGCGTTAAGGTTAGGGTTCAAGAGGCTTGGAGGAGGAGGAGGATGATGATTAGTGTTCTTAAAAGAGGGAGTAACAAGAGAGAAAACGGAAAGATTTGTGTTCTTGAAAGAGAAGAAAATAAGAGGAAAGATCTCGGACCATCGTGATGGATCCGATCGGCGACAATCCGACGATTGCGATCGATCGAAGCCATGATTGATCCCGGTCAGCGACAACCGATCTCAGACTGTCGCGATTGATCCGATCGGCAACGATCTGACGGTTGTGATCGATCGAAGCCATGATCGATCCCGGTCGAGGACGACCGATCTCGGACTATCGCGATTGATCCGATCGGCGATGATCCGACGGTTGCGATTGATCGAAGCCATGATCGATCCCGATCGGGGATGACCGATCTCGGACCGTCGCGATCGATCCGATCGGCGACGATCCAACGGTTGCGATCGATCGAAGCCATGATCGATCCCAGTCAGCGACGACCGATCTCGAACCGTCGCGATCGATCCGATCGGCGATGATCCGACGGTTGCGATCGATCTGACGGTTTGGATCGTTTCTTTGTTCTTTTTGGCCCATGTTTATTTGTTTGGATCGAAGTCTTTCTTTAGATGCTAGTCATTTAACTTTCGTTCTTCTTGTATCTTATCTCGCTCCAGTTCTCATATGATTAGAGTTTAACACACACACATGTGCGTCGCAATATTTTTATTTCATAATTCTTTTTAATATTTTTATAAAATTTATTTTTTTTAAAGCGTTGCTAAATAAAAAAATTATTTTTATTAATTTACTATTTTATTGCGTCGCTATTGCGTCGCTATTTAACATAATTAATTTTTAAAAAATATTGCGATGCACAGGGTTGCGTCATAATTTTTTATTTCATAATTATATTTTATAAAAATTAATTTTATTTAAAATAATTACGACGCAACTAGTGCGTTGCTAAATTAAAAATAATTTCTCTAATTTTTTGATTTATTGCGTCGCTAATGCGTCACTATTTATCATAATTAATTTTTTTAAAAACATTGCGACGCATAGGGTTGCATCGCCATTTTTTTATTTTATAATTATATTTTATAAAAATTAATTTTATTTAAAATAATTGTGACACATTTAGTGCGTTGCTAAATTAAAAATAATTTTTTTAATTTTGTCGCTATTTAACATATTTAATTTTTAAAAAAATATTGTGACGCACTGAGTTGCGTCGCAATATTTTTTTCTCATATTTATATTTTATAAAAATTAATTTTATTTAAATTATTTGCGATGCAATTAGTGCATCGCTAAATTAAAAATAATTTTTCTAATTTTCTGGTTTATTACATCGCTAATGCATTGCTATTTAACATAATTAATTTTTTTAAAAACATTGCGACGCACTGAGTTGCATCGCAATATTTTTTTCCCATATTTATATTTTATAAAAAATTAATTTAAAAATATTGCAATGCATTATTTACATTGCTAAATAAAAAAATTAATTTTTTTTATTTTCTGGTTTATTGAGTCACTAATGCGTCGCTAATTGCGTCACAATGTTTTGTTGTCAAGGCGTCGCAAAGTGGTCGCAATTTAGCAACGCATCGTTGCGTCGCTAAATTTGCATCGCTATTTCAGTATTTTCTTGTAGTGGAAGGTGCAGCGGCTCACCGAAAGAGTGGCCATTCTGAGTTGATTTCTATCAAGATCGGCTGAGAGATGCCTACCCTTCTTCAAAGCTCTACGCAAGGTGGACGGCTTCGAGTGGATGGAGAGATGCCAAGAGCCTTCAAGGAGTTGAAAGAGTTCCTATCCATGCTGCCATTGTTGTCGAAGCCAAAAGAAGGAGAAAAGCTCTTCCTCTATCTTACTGCCTCTTCAGAGGCAGTTAGCTCTATTTTGATGCGCCATGACCCCGATGTAGCACAAAAACCTGTCTACTATACCAGCAAGGTACTCCACGATATGGAGCTCAGGTACTCAAAAATCGAAAAAATTATTTTTGCTCTAATCATCTTCGCTCAATGTCTCAGGCCATGCTTTCAAGCCCATCCAATCGTGGTACTCACAGACCAGCCTCTCAAAGCTATTCCGACTCGTCCTGACACCTCTGGTTAGCTAGCTAAATGGGCCATTAAATTAGGAAAGTTTGATCTTTCATTTCAATTTTAATCTATCCTAAAGTTTCAGGTGCTAGCGGACTTTCTGATGGAGTGCACCTGGAGAAAAAAGCAACCTAGGGACTTCCCCATGACATGTTCAGATGCCGAGGAGGATGCAGCGGAGGCCTGGATCCTCCATATCGATGGTGCCTCTAATTCTCAAGGAAGAGAAGCTAGTCTCATTCTTGCAAATTTGGAGGGTATAGTGCTGGAATATGCTCTCCGATTTCTTTTTAAAGCTACCAATAACCAAGATGAGTATGAGGCCTTATTGGCCGGAATTAAGCTCGTCCGGGAGCTCGAAATAAAATGCCTTAGGGCCTTCACCGACTCCTAGCTCATCTTCGGACAAGTCACCAGGGAGTATGATGCTCAAGACCCTATTATGTCTTGATACCTAAATAAGGTCAAGTCACTGACCTCTTCATTAGCTTATTTCACTATCAGTTATATCCCTAGAGGCACAAATGCCAGAGCTAAGACTTTGTTGTGGCTGGTTACCTCGATTGACAATACGTTAGGAAGAACATATGTTGAGCACCTGAAGGTTCCAGCTATTGATGTAGTGGAAGAGGTTCTACTAGTTACATAGAAGCCAATATGGATGGATGTTTACTTCCATTATCTCACTGATGGTACTCTCTCTGCTGATCCCATAGAAACTAGGCTACTCAAATGGAGGGCTCCTAAATTTGTATTGCTGAATGGGCAATTGTACAAGAAGTCTTTTTCTTATCCCCTCCTCAGATGCGTCGGTTCTACAGATGCCGACTATGTTCTTAGGAAAATTCATGAGGGTATATGTGGAAACCACCTAAGGGGCAAATCACTTATGCACAAGACTCTTCGCCAGGGATATTATTGGCTTACTATGCGGAAGGACGCTGCTGAGCTAGTCCAGAAGTGTGATAGCTACCAACGATATTCCAATATCCAACGACAGCTAGCCTCTTAGCTAAGTTCGCTCTCTACTCCGTGACCTTTCGCTTAGTGGGGGATGAATATCCTTGGACCATTCCCTCTAGCTTCAAGTCAACAAAGGTTCTTAATTATCGCCATTGACTATTTCACCAAATGGGTTGAGGTCGAGGCATTAGCTAAAATCACTGAGAGCAAGGTGAAGATATTTTTCTAAAAATCTATTATCTATCGATTTGGCCTTCCTCAAACTATCATCATCGATAATGGTCGCCAGTTCGATAATGCTACATTCAAGGCTTTTTGCATCGAACTAGGTATTTGCCATCGATTCACTTCTGTCGAACATCCACAGATCAATGGAGAAGCAGAAGTCATGAATTGAATCATCCTTCAAGGACTTAGAACCCGATTGGATGAGTTCAAAGGCAAATAGATGGAGGAACTCCCTAGTGTATTGTGGGCATATCATATGACTCCAAGAGCCTCTACAGGGGAGACTCCTTTCAGTCTCGTCTTTGGATCTACAGTGATCATTCCGGTGGAGATTGGTCTTTTCAGCCCCCAGATGGAATCATATAATGAAGAAGATAATTTTGATCGGCTAAGGGCCAACCTCAATCTCATCGATGAGGTGCGGGACCAAGCACAGCTTAGGATGGATGTCTTTCACCAACGAGCAGCGAAATATTACAACGCCTGAGTCTGCCCCAGAACATTCAGCCCAGGAGACCTAATCCTCAGAAAAGCTAAAGTATCTAAGCCAACTGAAGGAGGCAAGCTATCTTCTAATTGGGAGGAGCCCTATCGAGTCATCAAAGCACTTCATCGAGGGGCATATCGACTTGAGAAGCTCGACGGACAGATAATTTTGCATACTTGAAATACAGATAACCTTCATCAATACTATCAATAGTGAGTATACTTAGCCAATGATTATAAGAAAAACTTTTAGTTCCATTTCTCTATTGAGATTAGAAAACTTTGAAAGGATCTCAGCGGCTCCACAATCATAGACACCACCAGGCCGATGTGAGAAACCCTCGAGTTGGTTCAAATCCTATGGTCTCGATGGCTCCGAGTCAAACTCTTGGGCTGGCATGAGAAACCCTCATGATAGTTTTTAAAAGGACCTCGGTGGCCCCACAATCATAGACAAACCCCCAAGGCAGTTCAAGTCCTATGGTCTTGATGGTCCCGAGTGAAACTCTCGGGCCGGTACAAGAAACCTTCATGGTAGTTTTCAAAAGGATCTTGACAGCTCTGTGATCATAGATAGCTCCGGACCAGTGCAAGAAACCCCCGAGATGGTTCAAGTCCTATGGTCTCGGCAGTCCCAAGTTAATTTCTAAACCGGAATCAACCCTCGAGGCGAGGACCGGCGTTAGCATTCAATGAACACTCTAGCAAAAACCCAAAAAATGAAGCCAAGCATAAGCGTTCCTATGAGGTCCGCATACCTAATTGCTAACTTGCCAGATACATTCAAAAGATCAAAGGTACATCCAAAGGCTAAAGCTAAGACATGATCATCAACATGCTAAAGACGCTATAAAAAGCTAAGTCTTTTATACTTGAGAAAAGTTCTTTTCATCAATTTAGTGTCAATGTCCTACAAAAAGACCAACTGTAGTCGGATTACAACAATATAAAGAAAGAAAGAAGAAGAAATGGAGCTTCAAGGCTCAGTGGATCTCGACCCATTCTCGGCATCGCCACTCTCCGGACCCTCTTCTTCATCCTCGGACTGAAGGTCTTCGAGGCCACTTATTTTAAAGACCCGGGAGACCTTCATTTTGCACTTCTCGAAGCCCTGAGAAAAAGCATCAAGAGCTGCCTACTGAACTCTACAACAAAATCCATGGAGCTTTTGTAGTTCTCCATGGCTTTTCGAACTCGGATTTAGGCGACGGCCTCCCTCTCCATAACCCGGGCCTTGGCAGCGGCCAGCATCTCCGTGGCCTCTTAGGCCTAGGCCTCTGCGGCAGCCTTCCCATCCCAGGAGGCCCAAGCGTCTGCCTCCATGATGGCTAACCTCTCCACAGTAGCCTGAACCTTTGACTCGGCCTTGTCAGCCCTCTCCTCAGCATAATCCAACTTGAGGAGAGTCTCCTTCAGCCTCTCCTTGGTCTGCCTAAGCCTCGTCATAGCATTTACGAGCTTAGCCTCGGCGACCCTTGCCCTACTCTCAGCGACCTCTGCCTGGGTCTTCAAAAAATGGTTCCCCTCCTGGGCGATTCGGAGGTCGTCGATCACCTTCTCTTCTCGATCACCTTCGCTATCGGCCCGGGCCTTGGCGGCGTTCAACTCATCCTGAACGCGCCCACAACTATTGATAGCCCCGACACAGGCCTTTCAAAGGACGAAAAGGCCATTGGACATCTGCATGAACTAATTAGTTAGGGCTCGGTCCAAGTCCTCACATCATGTATTTAAGTAAGAAAAAGAGACAAAATCGACGAACTTACCTTGAGGGCGACAGAGAAGAGACTATCAAAAACGTCAATGATCGGTCGGCGACGGAGCTCAGCTTGGAAGGTCAGGAGACTGGAGCTCCTCAATATCCTCTCCACCAGCTGGCCCTAGTTTATCGCCATCATCCAAGAGGGTTGACTCAGAGGTTCACTGGTAGGAGGTGTCTCCCGTTCCTCCGACATTGGCTAGGTGGCCAACGGGGCATCCTCTTCAACACCCACCACCGAAGGCATCTCAACCTTCACTTCTGGTGCGGCCTCACCTTCGGGTTCGGCGGTGGCCGAGGGCTCTTCCATAGACGGCCCTGCCTTAGCCTCAGTGGAAGGAACCCTCGCTACTGATGCTGTGATAGGGGGATCCTCCCTCCTCGGCTCTTCCATCGAGGCAGCCTTGGAAGCCACAAAAGGAACCGTGGGGGGTTGGGATGGCCCACCCTGTTCTTCTCGGTGAGGCTTTTTGAGTGTTGCCTTCACCTTGTCACCGACAGCCTCTTTCCTTTTTCGGAGGCCCACAACCAAAAAATCAAAAGAAATTTTTATTGCTGCACAGAGAAGCAAAAAGAGCGAAGGTTAAAAAAAAGAGGGGGAGGGGGGTGGCTAAGAGATGTGGCGCTCACCAGGCGCCGGTGTCAACAACGCTGGCACCGGTGCTGACGACGCCGACACTGCACTAGTTTCACGAAGGTTATCCTTTGATAAAAACTCTCGAAGGGGGGGGGGATGATGGATGACCACAGCAAGTCGAACACCTCTCAGTCCTCCTCGTTCACTGTTGCATTTTTATTAGGGCTGGTGTCGGGGGTGCCCCAGCCCATCTTCACCCCATCTAAATGAACAAAGAAAAATCGGGATTTTCATCCCTTAATCTTGAAAGAAAAGTCGAGCTTAAGGGCTCTCTTAGGTCTAGAAGCAAAGCTCCACCACCCAAATTTATTGGGATTGCAGAGTTTATACAAGGCCCGAAACAAGGAGATCCGGGTAGAAAGACCATGGAAATGACAAAGTACCAAAAAAGCGCAGACAATCCGAATGGAATTCGAAGTTAGTTGCGCCGGGATAAGATCATACCTATCTAGAATATTAAAAAAGAAGGGATGAAAAGAAAAATGAAGCATGCTCCCAAAGAACTCCTCGTACAAGGCGATCCCACCAGACTGGCTGAAGGTCACCCTATCACCAGAATGGAAGGCAAAGGTACAAATGCTAGCGAGTATCTCATACTGTGCCCTAAGGTTCTTTACATCCAGGGCAATCATAGTAGATTCTATTCCCCCCGGGCCTATGGACTTAGAGGAATCAACTGGGGGAGGAACCCTAGAAGGTGGAGGAGAAGCCCTAGAAGGTAAAGGAGAGGCCTTAGAAGGGAGAGGAGCCCTAAAAGGCGGAGGAGAGGACCTAGGTGGCGCTTCGGCTGCGGTCACCGAACAGCCATGGATGGAAGTACCACCATGAGCCCGACACCATGGCTGGAGGATCTCCTTTCTAGAGGGTTCAACCATGGGGGCTTTACCTTTTCTACAAATGTCAGAATCCATAAGATGAAAGGGCAAAAAGGTGGAAGAAACTAACCTGGAGATCAAGGGGACAAAAACAAGGGCTCGAGACTTAGAAAGCGAAGAGGATGCAGGTGACACCCCACAAGGTATAGGTTTTTTTTTTCTCTTCGGAAGTGTCCTTGTAGGCGTCCAGCCTTAGCGCCCCTACGCTAAGTCAGCCTCACCAGATAGCGCATGCACAAACAACACCCACTCCACCACCAAGCAATCGACACACCACAAACACAGCTATCTACGGGAACAAGTTCCCAACCCCTTTTATTAACAATAACAAAGAGAATACAAGATGAAGAACCTCACAATTCTCTCACCCTGCCTTAGGCTACAAAGCACTCACCCGCAGCCCGTGAACACCCCAGGATAACTCCTCAACAGATGCTCATGCTCCTTCTTCCTCCTCTTGCTCGCTCGCTAGGTGGATGAAGAAGACTCGAATCCCTCTCTCTTGGATTCTGCGAATTACCTCCCTTGTTGACCTAGGTCCTCCTTAAATAGGCGTCGGCTCCCCTTGATGATAACTCACGCCATAGCTGGAAGGATAGGAAGATAAGGCAAGATCTCCTTAATTTTCTCCCCTACCCGATCGGTCGCTGTCTGATATGGAAGGCTGGAAGGATAAGATAAGATTACCCTTATCTCTTCCTTAAATATGCCGATCGGTTGCCAACTACTCGCCACCTTCTAGATTTAGAAATCCTTCCAGAAGCTCGCTTGAGGTTGCCAATCTGCTCACGCCTCCCTAATCTGTAATCCGCCTTCCTAATCCGGAAGTCCACCAGCCGCTCGATCTCCTCCAATCTGGGCGCGAGATATCCGCCCGACTTTGTCGCTCGCCAGCCCGCCATCCTCAAATCTGGGCACAAGATCTGCGCCCGAATTTGATGCTGTCCAGCTCGCCCACCCGCCGGGTTGAGCATGCGCTGGGCTGACCTCCTGCCAGCCTGTGCGCCCATGATCGCACCAGGGTCCGCGCACTTTGGGTTGGCCTCTTGCCATCCCGTGCGCCATGCGCCTGATGCCACGCTGCCCAAGCGGAAGACCCACTCAGCGTAGGAATCCTCGGTCTTGGCCCTTGCTCGCCGTGCTGAAATCCGGCGTGCTCGATGCTGCGTCCATGCGTGCCGTCGCGTCTGGGAATGGACGTGCATCTGGCCGCGGCGCACCGCTCGCCAACCTCGCGCGCTCCATGGCTTGCCGTGCGCATCCCATCACACCTCAGCTGCCAACCTCGCAAGCCCTCGGAAGCTTGCTTTGCCCACGCCTGCGCGCACGCGGGCTGCGCCATGGCCCTCCTAGCCGTACGCCCTACTGGGGCGGTGACAATCCTCCCCCACCTGAAGGTGCCGACATCCCTGTCACGCTCTCCCACAAGTAGGCCTGGATGTCCTCTTCGAACTGCCATAGTTCCTCAGCCCGCCTCCAGGTGGCATCGGTTGTATCTTCTCCATGCCACTGCACCAAGTACTCCGTGTACTGGGGTCCTTGACTCGTGCCTATCTTCCTGTCCGCTAGGATCCTTTTGATTCTCCTTGCAAACCTCGGTCGATGGCAGGGCGCAGCCTGCCTGGCACTTCTATCTTGTCTGGCGTCAAATCTCCATGGTAGGGCTTTAGGAAGCTGACATGGAAGACTGGGTGGATCTTCAATCTCACCGGTAGTGCTAGTTTGTAGGCCACCTCTCCCACATGCCTAATGACCTTGAATGGACCATCATACCTTGGTAGAAGAGCCTTGTGAAACTTACGTTTTGTAGACTTTCTCATAAGGTAGGGCGTGATCTTCAGCATCACCAAATCTCCAACCTGGAACTCCACTTGTCACTGATGCACGTCCGCGCGCATCTTCATCTGCATGGCCGCTCGCACGAGGCTGTCGCATGCCTTGGCGATGCGCTTGGTCCTGTCCCACGCGAAGAGATGCACCACAGGGCACGGTCCGTCATAAGAGCGCGCCACCTCCAAGGGTGTCCTAGGCTGATAGCCTAGGCATAATTCGGCTGGGCTCTCGTCTGTTGCTGATGACCGGTTGAGGTTATATGAAAACTGCACCGCATCCAGCAACTCCAGCCAATTGCGCTGACTCGTGGTCACAAAGTGCCGCAAGTACTCCTCGAGCAAGGCATTCACCCTCTCGGTTTGGTCGTCCGTCTGGGGATGATACGCCGTGGAGAACTTCAAGTCTGTGCCCACTATTTGGAAAAGAGTGGTCTAGAACTTACTCGTGAAGCGGACGTCTCGGTCGCTGATGATATCGCCTGGCAAGCCGAAGTACTTAACAACGTTGGCGAAGAACAGCCCCGCACACATCTCGGCTGTGCATGTCTCGGGTACTGCCATGAAGATGGTATACTTCGAGAACCTGTCGACCACCACGAAGATGGCTCGCTTGCCGTCCACCTCTGGGAACCCCATGATGAAGTCCATCGAGACGGACGCCCACGGTCGCGCCGGGACTGGCAAAGGCTGCAGCAGTCCCGCCAGCCGCTTGCGCTCCACCTTGTCCATCTGGCATGTCAAGCAGCTGCGCACATATGCCTCCACGTCTCTCCACATCTTTGGCCAATAGAAGTCGCGAGATAGTAGGGCGTACATCCGTTCCATGCCCGGATGTTCCGCCCACTTTGAGTCGTGGGACTCTTTCAAAAGGTCGCACCGCAGGGCTTCATTCCTCGGCACGACCAGTCTGCCTCCCTTAGCGCGGAGCAGACCATCCTGGATCCAGAAGTGCCTCACCGCGCCGCTCGATGTGTCGCGCATCAGCCTCGTATACTCTGCGTCCGTCTGGGCTGCCTCTCAGATACGATCGCTGATGCTCGCCTGGATAGTGGCCACAGCAGCCACATACTCCTGCACCACTTGGCGGCTGAGGGCGTCGGCCACCTGATTTTGATGTCGGCCACCTGATTTTGACGTCCGGGCCGATGCTCCCAATCAAAGTCAAACTCCGCCAAGTACTCCTGCCATCGAGCCTGCTTTGGTGTCAGCTTGCGTTGAGTCTTGAAATAGGTGTTGGCGACATTGTCGGTGATGATCTTGAACTTCGTCCCCAACAAGTAATGGCGCCATACCTCCAAGCAGTGAATGACCGCCGTCATCTCCTTCTCGTGTGATGAGTACCTTGTCTCTGCATCTTTGAACTTTCGGCTTTCATATGCCACAGGGTGGCCCGCCTGGATCAAGACTCTGCCAAGCGCACGGTCAGATGCGTCCGTGTGCACTTCAAAAGGATCTTCAAACTTGGGTAGCTGCAAGACCGGTTCTGTAGAAAGCGCCGTCTTCAGCCTAACGAAGGCCTCCTCGCAATCTGAGGACCACTCCCACCTTCGCTCTTTCTTGAGCAAGTCGGTCAAGGGGCTTGCTAAAGCCGAGTACCCCTTGATGAACCTCCGGTAATAGTTAGCGAGCCCTAGGAATGATCGCAACTCGCTAACTGCAGTCGGTGTTGGCCAGTCCAGGATGGCCCGAACCTTGGCGTTGTCCATCCGAATTGCGCCGTGGCCAACAATGTGCCCGAGAAAGGAAATCTCGGTCTGTGCAAATGAGCACTTCTCCCTCTTGATGTAGAGGCGATGCTCCCGAAGTCTCCGTAGCATGCGCCTCAGATGCTCCACATGTCGTTGCAGATCTCCACTGTAGATGACTATGTCGTCTAGGTAGACCACGACAAAGTCATCTAGGAAGTCGTATAAGACGTCCGTCATTAGGTTGCAGAAGGTTGCTGGTGCATTGGTCAGGCCGAAGGGCATGACTAGGAACTCGAATGAGCCATACCTAGTCACGCATGTCGTTTTTGATTCATCACCTGGCGCAATTCTCACCTGCCAATAGCCGGAGCGAAGATCTAGCTTGCTGAAGTACTCCGCCTTCGCAAGCCGGTCAAAAAGGTCTGCTGCGTTGGGCACCGGGTACCGATTCTTCACAGTCACCTTGTTGAGCGCGCGGTAGTCCACGCACATCCTCAACGATCCATCCTTCTTCCGCTGGAAAAGGACTGGTGCTCCGTATGGTGCGCGCGATGGTTGAATCAGCCCGGTCGCCAACAACTCGTCCAGCTGAGAGTGCAACTCCTTCAGTTCGGCCGGCCCCATGCGATAGGGAGCCTTCGCTGGCGCACGCGCACCTGGCTCCAGCTCGATGCGGTGGTCATGCGCACGCCTTGGTGGAAGCTCCTTTGGTAGCTCTCCCGGCATCAAGTCGGCAAACTCCTTCAGCACCTCCCCCACCTGCGCGGGCACCGTCTCTACATCCACCGTGTCGGGCTGAACCTGGATCAGCGCTGCGACATAGGTTTGCTCCCCTTTGCGTAGGCCCTTGCTGATCTGCTTGGCGGACAGCAACCCGCCTGAAGCTTTGCTCTCCTTGGCGCCGGACCGCGCGCGCTGATCTGCCACTGGGCGTGGTCTGTCGCCTTGCTGCTGGGCGTCCTTCTGCTGAGTAGTGGGCGCCGACCCTCTACTCTCCTTTGGTGCGCCCTCCTCTGCGGGGCGCACCTCAGAGGGCGGTGGGGCTGATGATACAAATCCGGCGCAGTCCTCCAGACCGATCATCAGCCCACCGAGATGTGGCAAGATCATTGCCTTGGCTGCCTTGAGAAACTCCAAGCCAAGGATGATCTGGAAATCATCTAGGGGGATCACCATCAGTTTGCATGGCCCCTTCCACGGTCCAAGCTCCATGTCAACTGTGGTAAGGCTGTCTACTCTTGCTGCTCTCGAGTTGACGGTCTTGATAAGGGTTGCGCAGGTGGAATTCCGCAACCCTAACTCCTTCGCAACGTCATTGGCGATGAAGTTGTTGGTAGCACCCGTGTCGATCATGGCCCTCAGCTCGTGGCCATTCACCTTCACCTTTGCAAAAGAAGCCCCTTGCAGGATGCCGGTTTCTTGGTGACAAGCACGTTGAGTGCTTGCAACGGGTACACCCGGGAGGGCTCTTCGTCATCGCTGGACTCCTCAGCCAACTAGGAGATCAAGGCCGTGAGCTTGCTCTTCTTTGGGCAGTCCTTTGCCCGATGTGGGCCTCCGCAGATGAAGCACCCTGAAGGCCGCTCTGTATTGGCCGTGGCATCCTTCGATGGTAGAAGTGGACCCTTCTCTTTTCAGACGGCCGCCTTCTTCTTCTTCTTCCTTTCCTTGAGAAGCGGCGGCTTGCCCTCCTTGGCTTTGGCTTTGGCCTTGCCTTTGCCCTTATCGCCAAGGGCGGGGGTGGGCGTCGTGGAGCGAAAGTTTGGCGGGGGTGGGCGCCGTGGAGCGGAAGTCGACGAGGCTTTCGGCAGCAGCCATCGCCGAGTTGAGATCTTTCACCCCTTGTCTTCTTAGCTCCACTTGTGCCCAGTTCTGCAACCCCGACGTGAAATTGAACAGCTTGTCGGCCTCCGACATGTCTAGTATGTCCAGCAACAAAGAGCTGAATTCTTTGACATAGTCCCTGATGGAACCAGTCTGCTTCAATCTCTTCAGTTGATCCCTCGCAACCCAGATAACGTTGTGAGGAAGGAACTGGATCTTCAACTCCTCCTTCAAGGCTTCCCATGAAGTAATCCCTGGCCGCCCGGCATTGCGATCCTCCGCGCTGCGAGTACGCCACCAAAGTTTAGCGTCACCGGCTAAGAACAAACTTGCGAGGCGGATTCGCCGCGCCTCGGGTATGTCCATGGCTGAGAAGTACTCCTCCAAGTCCCATACAAAATTCTCCAGCTCCTTGGCGTTGCGCGCACCGCTGAAGGGTTTTGGCTCGGGCACCCGGAACTGGGACGGGTGAGGATGATCCGCCCGGGGTTGTCGCGTGCTTTCTCGTCGCATCGTCTCGACTTCGGCCGCCAACTCCCGTACGCGGTTCAGCAACTCCTCCATCTGAGCGTCACGCTCTTCCTCCCTTTGGCCTTGTGTAGAAGAACTCAGCTGGCTCCATTGTCGGCAGCCTCCGAGATCTTTTGTTGAAGTTGTTAAATCTGCTGCTCCTGCTCCACAAATCTGGTGACCAGATCTGAGAATCCATCCTCGGGAGGGATCCCGATTATGGCCTCAATCCTCGCTATGCGATCCATGTTGCTCACCATGGTGGATTATGGTTTGGCTTGAACGAAGGCTCTGATACCTCCTTGACACCCCACAAGGTATAGGTTTTTTTTTTCTCTTCGGAAGCGTCCTTGTAGGCGTCCGGCCTTAGCGCCCCTACGCTAAGTCAGCCTCACCAGATAGCGCATGCACAAACAACACCCACTCCACCACCAAGCAATCGACACACCACAAACACAGCTATCTACGGGAACAAGTTCCCAACCCCTTTTATTAACAATAACAAAGAGGATACAAGATGAAGAACCTCACAATTCTCTCACCCTGCCTTAGGCTACAAAGCACTCACCCGCAGCCCGTGAACACCCCAGGATAACTCCTCAGCAGATGCTCGTGCTCCTTCTTCCTCCTCTCGCTCGCTCGCTAGGTGGATGAAGAAGACTCGAATCCTCTCTCTTGGATTCTGCGAATTACCTCCCTTGTTGACCTAGGTCCTCCTTAAATAGGCGCCGGCTCCCCTTGATGATAACTCACGCCATAGCTGGAAGGATAGGAAGATAAGGCAAGATCTCCTTAATCTTCTCCTTAATTTTCTCCCCTACCCGATCGGTCGCTGGCTGATATGGAAGGCTGGAAGGATAAGATAAGATTACCCTTATCTCTTCCTTAAATATGCCGATCGGTTGCCAACTGCTCGCTACCTTCTAGATTTAGAAATCCTTCCAGAAGCTCGCTTGAGGTTGCCAATCTGCTCACGCCTCCCTAATCTGGAATCCACCTTCCTAATCTGGAAGTCCGCCAGCCGCTCGGTCTCCTCCAATCTGGGCGCGAGATATCCGCCCGACTTTGTCGCTCGCCAGCCCGCCATCCTCAAATCTGGGCGCAAGATCTGCACCCGAATTTGATGCTGTCCAGCTCGCCCACCCGCCGGGTTAAGCGCGCGCCGAGCTGACCTCCTGCCAGCCCGCGCGCCCATGATCGCACCAGGGTCCGCACACTTTGGGTTGGCCTCCTGCCATCCCATGCGCCATGCGCCTGACGCCACGCCACCCAAACGGAAGACCCGCTCAGCGTAGGAATCCTCGGTCTTGTCCCTTGCTCGCCGTGCTGAAATCTGGCGTGCTCGATGCTGCGTCCACGCGTGCCATCGCGTCTGGGAATGGACGTGCATCTGGCCGCGGCGCGCCGCTCGCCAACCTCGCTCGCTGCTGCGCCTTGCTGATATGGAGCTCGCCAACCTCGCGCGCTCCATGGCTGGCCGTGCGCATCCCATCGCACCTCAGCTGCCAACCTCGCAAGCCCTCGGAAGCTGGCTTTGCTCGCGCCTGTGCGCGCGCGGGCTGCACCACGGCCCTTCTGGCCGCGCGCCCTACTGGGGCGGTGACACAGGGAAGATGGTGGAGGCATAAGAAGCTCGAAGAGACTGGTGGAAGAATCTTTATACATCATTTTTGGACGTTCCACCCACTACAGTGCCATGTGGAGATTCATGAGTGAAAGCTTCACCCGGCTATCCTTGAGTTTTTTGCTATTCGAGATACGATGCCTTGGTGACTTTCAAGAAGTGTGATCCACACCCAATGATGGGACACGGATAAGAATAATCCAATAATGGCACCCCCACCTTTTTCCATTGATCAAGAAGTATTTTTCTCAATATTTTCGCGGACCACATCGCTTCTAGTGCCATTCCTTAAATGATGAGAGAACTTCGAAGAGACTTTACCTTCTTGAGGACACGTGCCCACCTTCACTAATTTATGGCACATGAGAATTAATAAAAGTGGGAGATATGCGCTTCTTTTCCTTGGTCCGTGCTGCATGCGCGAGTGCTAAGACTTAGGAGTGGGGGGGCATATGATGTGGCTGATAAGAGCCACATGTAAATTAACAACCAAAATTACCTAACGGCGGGAATCGTTTGAACACAAAGCGGCCCAGAGGTGGCCCTAGCTCATAGGTTACTCCTAGACGGCCCCGGCTCCTAGGCGACCTCAGTTCATAAAGTGGCCCAAAGGTGGCCCCAGCTCATAGGTGGCTCCTAAGCGGCCTTGGCTCCTAGGCGGCCCCAGTTTACAAAGCGGCCCAGAGGCGGCCCGAGCTCATAGGCGGCTCCTAGGCGGCCCTGACTCCTAGGCGGTCCCAGTTCACAAAGCGGCCCAAAGGTAGCCCCAACTCATAGACGGCTCCTAGGCGGCCCCGACTCTTGGGCGGCCCTAGTTCACAAAGCGGTCTAGAGGCAGTCCTAGCTCATAAGCGGCTCAGAGGCAGCTCTAGCTCATAGGCGGCTCCTAGGTAGCCCCGGCTCCTAGGCGGCCCCAGCTCTTAGGCAGCCTCAGTTCATAAAGCGGCCTAGAGGCGGCCCTAGCTCATAGACGGTCTCATTCCCCTTTCATTTCTGAACTCAACTATTGGCTTCCCAAGTAAGCCTTCACTTCTGACAAGGATAGGCCTACCAGTCATCTCTGATTCATATATGTCTAATAAGACAAACTCTATTGATTCTGGTACAAGCCCAAGAAGTCATGATCCATCATGAAGCTTTAATTGCCTGGATCAGACGAACTCAAAAAGTCATCATTCATTATGAAGTTTTGATGACTCTGGCCAAATAAGCCTCAAAAGGTGATTATCAGCTATAAAGTACCACTCACCCAGTTCATATGGGATGAATCCAACCCCACTAGTTCTAACATTCTATTGGCACAAATCATGGTTCATCATGAGATTTCAATCTTATCCAATAAGCCACACAGACCCAAAGCAGCAACAAAACGGGTAAGAGGGACCTCTGACCAATGTATGAACACTAAAGTAAACACTTAGAGAATGTTTTTATCTTCTTCCTAAATCTCATTCGAGCTTCTTCAAGCTCATGGCTATGATTCTGATCACTAACTTGAGCATCGAAGGGTCCCCATCGGAATATTCGGTCCCCAAAATTTTTTGCAGATCTCGGAGTTGAGGTGAAGCTTTTTGTCAAGGTCATAGCCCATTCACTGATGCTCAAAGATGTCAACTCAAAGTGATTAGGCATTATTATTATTATTATTATTATTATTATTATTATTATTATTATTAGGGTAAGGACCTATAATATTGTCATGCAAACTGTTCTGCATGGCATTTTTTTTTTTTTTATGCTTGGGCATGCATTGGTTTGCCTACCATGTTCCAAACACTACTTAGACTAAACACATGATAGGGCCATATAACCGCTAGAAGTTGCCCTTAAAAATTATGCAAAACCTGAATTTATTATTATTAATTATTAATCATAAGTACATTAAATTCTGTTAAACATGGTTTAAGTTGCAAAGAATATAAATTAATTAAATGTCAAAAAAATTCAGCCATAATTTAACTATCGTCCAACAAGAATATCTACAATATAATCATTTTATTACATGAAACATGGGTACAGATGATCTAATTTATCTTTAACTACTATAATTCTTTTTACAATTCAGCTATAGAAATTTTTCCTAAGCACCCTAGTTCTATGATAAAAATACAAAGAAATATAATGTCTTAGCCCAATAAAAATCTCCCATCCATATACACCAGCATGCAATATCATGAATACGGATGGAGATAATCTAAAATGATAATTGAAGTGCAACTAAATGCAATGATATCATCATCTTCATTTGATTTATAGTAGTGATGCCATTACTTTTATCTAAGTCATTGCTAATCCATCTGAATCTCCTCTACGGCTCTACTAAACACCCCCTGTACTCTATTCCTCTCAATCCATGCCCACTCTCGTAGGTTATTTTGGTAGTATAATCATAAAAATCATGGATGATATGTGCATATGGGTTATATGCTAATGATCTATGAAACTTATATCATGTTGGTTATATGTTAATAAATTTATATGCATGTAGCAAAAACTATTAAATTTTGTTATGATTATTTATTCTTTAATAAATCAACAAATATTTGAAAATTTTAGAAAATTATTATTGGCAACTGAACATTAAGAATAACTTTTTTTTAAAATTGTAAAATGCATATGCATAAGTTAGTAAAATAATAGGTGTCAAATGTCCATTCTCAAAGACTGATATGAAATTATTAAATTGAATGATAATTTTAGAAACAAAGGTAATTTAGGATCATCCCTGCGTAGAATCATTGGATTGCAATCAAACACAGTAATTTCATTACTTTCATTTGAATCATTAGTGATCCTAATTGGATCATCTTATACTAAATGTCCCTTATATTCTATTTCTCTGGATCATGCCCACTATTAGGAGTTATTTTGGGAAAATTGTCAGTTATATACTAATTATCCATCAAACCTATATCATGTGGGTTATATGCTAATAATCCATAATATTCATATGCATGTGGCGGTGCTATTAAACTTCATCATGATTGTTCATTCTTTAATCAACAGATACTTGAATATCTTTAGAATTTTGCTGTTGACAATGAAACATTAATCCTTTGTTCATGTTTTTCTTTTTTTAGTAAAAAAAGAAAACATGCAAAAAAAAAAAAAGTATGTTTGACAACCTTATTTTTACTTTTGTTAAAAAAAATGTCATACATCTGGAAATGAGAAATTCTCACTGTTTTTTATAAAAAAATCTTTTGTACTTTTAACTAATTTTTCCTAGGCCTCAATTAACTTTTCCCAAACCTAACTTTTCCCTCACTTTCAAACTCTCATGTAGTCCAACTGGTAGGTGTATCCTTGTTTTCTCTCTCTAAACTTGGTCTCCGTCACCTCATCCTAGCAAACGAATTTATAAAGAAAAAACTTTGAGAAGGCAAGCGTTGTGTTCCCATCTCTTTTTTAAAAAAAAAAATTAATTTCTTTCTATAAATAAAAGGAAAAGAATTGGACGATCATATACTCATTGTTGATATTATGATGGATGAATATATCTTAGATATAAAAAATGCATAAATATTACTTACCAAATATTTTTTTTATTAGTATAGAATGCGTATCGTGTGCGATGATAGACTATATGCATATGCAATTACGCTGTCAAAAAATATTTTTTATTTTTTTTACATTGTATAAGCATATAATCAATTATTGTGAATGATATATACGCACTTTTATATTATGCACAATGCAGTAGAAACTTTTCCGGGATGTGAGATAGGCAAGTTAGTGAAAAGGAAGTAACTTGCCATTTTTTAAAGATATATCATAACTTGCCATCATATATAACATAATATCGCGTCAGCACACTGCTAGAGTAGGCTCTGTCATGGTTTGTCCTCAGCTACATAGAGGAAATAAATCTAAGGAGAAAAATCTAGTCAAATAGATTGTTATTTCCCTTGCTGGTAAATAATAGAGGGGCTATTTGTCATAAGATAATCTTTGTAAGATCACTAGTGATATTTGAATGATAATAACATCATTATGTTTGATACCTTTATTTGAATGGTGATGTATTATCACAATGAAATTAGAATCATTATTTAGAGGAATGATCTTAATCTTACTTAGAGAATTAAAAATACTGAATCACTGTAGTGATAATGATTTTCATTAAAAATAAAATAATTTTATCCTTATATTTATCCATCTCTTTCTATGTATTACAATATATAAAATATTATAAAATATATAAATATTATATATTATGTATTATAATATTAATAATAAAATTATATTAACACTATTATGTTGATATACAACTGTTATTATATTATTATATTATAACATATAATATTTGTAGTAATTAATTATGTTATTTAAGTAACAAATAATAAATGTATATAATATCAATATATATAGTATATTATTATTATATAATATATAAATATATTATGTAAATAAAATTTTAAGAGTATTATTGGTATTGTATGTGCGATGATCTTTTATTTTGATGGTATATCAAATACAGTGATTTTTGATTACTGATACTCTTTGATTATTGAAATATATCTTACTCAATAAAGTGATGATGAATAACTGGCAATTTGATCACTCATGATCCCGTCATTAGTGATCCCATTGCTGCAGGTGATCAATCATATCGCCCTAAACATTTCTTTTAAGCTTTTACAACTAGCTAATAACTTTTTATTCCAAGAAAGTGTGCATGTTTGGTGTAGAAGTATGTTAATATGCAGTACTTTCATTATTAAAAGCGCATTAGATTTTGAAAATATTTGCCTGAACCATTAAAAAAAAAAATTGTAAGAACCAATCTAAGACAGCTGTCAAACGTGTGTTCACTCGGAACATTACATAATAACCAGCTGGGATTCATTGATCTTTTGTTACTTGAAGAATGAGCAAAGAGGACTAGGTTAAAAGGCATTTAATTACACTCTTGTGGTACAAATTAATTCCATAACAATCCGTTTGGATGGAAGTTTTTCAGAAAAAATTCAGTGAAGATTTTAGAATTCAAAATAAAAATTATTTAATTAGCTACTCTGAAGGAAGAATTTCTAAAATTTTATAAATTTTATAAAAAATTATTATTACAAATTTCACCTGATCTCATTTACAAATCCCTTCCGAAAATCCATATAGAAGTAATCAAAATATTTCATTTTATTTACATACCAAATTACTACGTAAATTTATGAAAATTTTGTTCACATAAATATTTATTTTATTAAAATAATAATATTTACATAAATATCACTTATTATTAACAAATAAATATTACATAAATAAAACATTTATTTAGAATACTAATATTATAAATAATATATTTATTAAATATTACTAACACTATATACTTCTAATATAAATATTATTAATTAAATAATATTACTTATATTTTATGTAATTAAATATATTTTTATTTTCATAACAATAAAATATTTATAAATATTTTATAATTGATTTATATTTTATCGCATACATTTATTTTTATTAATAAAACATTTATAATGAAAATATAAATTTAATTATAAACATTTCTAATATTATTATAAATATTTATTTTATTATTTTAAAATATTTTAAATAAAAACAATAATATAAAGATTAAAATATTTAAATATTATTAATATGTATAATGCTATTAGTAATAAATATTTTAATATTTAAAAAAATATTAATATTTAAATAATAAATATTGATGGGTATTATTGAAATAAATATTAAATAGTTATTGCATAAATATTTGATATTAACATAAAAATATTAAAAATATATGTAAGATTATATGTATTAAATTTTACAAAATAATTTTACAGAAAGTTTTGTGGTTTTAAAACAAAATTTTATTTTTAAGAATAACCATTTAAATAAACAATTTATAAAATTTTAAAATATTATATTTTAATATTTTTAAAATTTTTAAAATGCTTCGCCCAAAAAGCATTAAAGCATTGTATTAATACATTTTTTTGTGTTACGCCAAGAGGTAGGGGAGGAGGGAAAGGTCTTTGTGCAGCGTGTGGTGCAGATTGTATGCACCACATTCAGTGATTGGCTGTACATAATCAAGAATAATTTTATCCTTCTATGCACTGTGAACATGGCCAATCAGCGTGCAATGCATGCGGAGGACTCTTTCAGAGTAGAAGAATAGATTGATGAAGCTTAATGTGGACCGAAAGTGTTTATCATTCTTTTATACTAAGGAAAAGTCTTATTGCACTGTGCATGGTGCAAAACAAGCGCACCACATGTGATGATTGGCGCATAGTGCTTGTATGCGCATGTTAAGAACAAAATTATCTTTTCTATCTTTAACATGCCCATGTGCACGCGTTGCGCACCAATCACCGTACATAGTGTAATTTGCATCACGTGCGATGCAACAAGACTTTTCCTTTATACTAGATAGTAGGGTCTAGTTGCCATGGACCGTGTAGGCATGGTAAGTTGTGAAATAAATTGAGGCCGTAAACCTCTTTAATCTATTTTAATTTATTTAATAGTTAGGTAGCTTCTTGATTTGATTCATTTGATCCCTTTAAAAACTTATTTATTTTGTTTAAATTTTACTTAATTTATTTGGCCCTATTTAACCTAACCTTCTTAGCCCAATCATTCTATTTGAATTCATCTAACCTATTGACTTAACTTTTCAATCTGATTTGATCTATTTTATTTAATAAATGACTCATACAAGTTGGCATGGTTACCTATGTAATAAAAACTAAAAGACCTCCATGGATATGAATTTTTAACTAGCTTATTAAGAAAGTTAAAGTTTTGTTAACAAATTTTTAGCATTTAATCTTGCCTCTATCTGCTCGAACCCAATTAAACTCCAAGAAGCTACAACTTGACGCTGTTTGTCAATCCATCGTAATTCGTATAAAAACTTCATATATAGATGAAGTTCCCCTAGGATTAAACCTGTGATTCGAAAAAATTTTGATCCATAGATTTTTAATGTGGGAAATGTTGACATTCGATCATGGTCATCAAAGGGCTCCACGGGGTTGTAGATGAAGCTATTTTTCATCGCGAGAGGCCTATAAGAAGTCTCGGGACCGAAAGTTTCAGCGAAGACCCTTCGACGAGCAAGTTAGTGACCGGAGTCACAACCGTAATTGAGAAAGCTCATAAGAAAAGACCCAGAGATTGGAATGTTCTCTGAGTGTTAGGAGTGCATTACCTTGCCTAAGATCCCTCTCACCCTTTTTATGGACCCTTGGTCTCCGTCCGGGGGTCAGCTACGTGGAGTCACATGGAAGAGACTGTCTGCTAAACTCATGGTGATTACATGAGCTTGGAGACAGTTGGTGGGCCTAGTCTTGTTAGACACGCTGGCCAGATGGTTGGTGTGCCTGGTCCTGTCGAGCGCGTGGGTCAGATGGTAGGTAGTCTGGTCTCATCGGGTGCATGGGTCAGGTGGTAGGTGGGCCTGATCCCACTGGGCACATGGGTCAGGTGGTTGGTGTGCCTGGCTCACATGGGGGGCCATGTAGGCACCGCAGCTCGTTCAGGAGTTGATGTGGAGGCTGGTGCTGCGGCCAGTGCTGAGGCCGATTCTGGAGCAAGAACCGCCTTGAGAAAGGGTCGTCTTGGAGGAGCGGGGGCCGCTGAGGAGCGGGGCCGCTTTGGAGAAGAGGGGCCACCGAGGCCACCTTGGAGGAGTGGGGGCTGCTGAGGAGCAGGGCCGCTTTAAAAAAGAGAGCCGCCGAGGCTGCCTTGGAGAAGCGGGGGCCGCTGAGGAACGAGGCCGCTGAGGAGAAAAGGGGCTGCCAAAGCCGCCTTGGAGGAGCAGGGGCCGCTGAGGAGGAGAGGAGGCTGCGAGGCCATCTTGGAGAAACAGGGGCCACCGGGGCTGCCTCTTTTGGTTTCTGCCATCAGTTAACTTTGGCCGTTAACGCTTACGTAGCGCTACCAGCCACATTAGATGCCCCCCATTCCTGAGCTTAAGTTGCCATGCGCTCATTGATCCTTGAGCGAAAGGAGCACAAAAATTTATCATCATTATTGGTTTTGCGCGCCATTAATCATCGAAGGCGGGGGCGCGTCTCTCCGAGGCGAGGTCTCTTCGAAGTCCATCCGTATTTAAGGAGAAGCGCGGAAAGTGAAGCCCATTTTGGGCGCGCCAAGGGAATATCTCTCGAGGGATGGAAAAGTTGAGCGTTATCATTAAGCCACCACTCTTCACATCTCATCATTGACCGCAGATCCTGCTCCCTGTGCAGAACCGAGGCACCATATCTCGAGCAAAGGGGGGATTATTGACAACTGAAGGTTGTCTTCAATTGCGAGCGGCCACGTGGCAACACATTGGGTGGGACAATTCAAAAATTTTGTATAAAATCGCCTCGTCCGCCCCTTCACGCTTCTCGCGCCTTCGTCATCCTCCTTGTCGTTTTCATCTCAAAGTCCTAAACTCACATAGTCTCGAACCTTCCGTTCTCCCTTCTCAACACCAGGTCAGTCTTCTCTTATCTTCTTCCTCCTTTGTCTTCTTCTTCTTTCATCTTTTTCGTTTATGGATCATCGTGCTGTTAGGGAGGGCAAGAGGCATGTAGTGAGTCCCCCCCCATCCTCGGAAGAGGAGGAGGAGGAGGTTCCTTTGATATGTCGTTGACATCGGCCGGTCGGTGGTGTCACCATCCACGACCATCCAACGGTGGCTGTCCAACCTCCATCCCGAGCGTCTTCACCTAGGGTGCCTCTGCCTAGGGCAGCCCCACCATCCTCAATTCGTCCGGCCCCCTTTCGCCTGCCACCTCTGACCTGGCAGGCCAGAGGGGACGGCCTCCACCATGACCCCTAAAAAGGTAGAAGACCTTAGGATTAGGTATAAGGTTTCCAGCACGATCCACCTGTCTACCCCTGGACCCGAGGATAGGGTAAACTCTAACCAGTCTGGTCAGGTAGCCCTGTATGAGGAGTTCTTCAAGTGTGGGCTCCGCCTTCCCTTTCACCCATTTGTCCTTAACCTGCTAGATAGGTACGAACTCGTTTCAGTGCAGTTGACTTCAAACTCAGTTCGGATCATCTGCGCCTTTGTCGTCCTCTGCTACCTTCAAGGATCGAAAGCCAGGATTTTTCTGTTCCGAGCCTTCTATAAGCTCTGCCACCACAGTGAAGATGGATGGTGGATTTTTACCTCTAGGCCCCAAAGGACCCTACCACTTAGCCTCCCCTCCAAAGTCAAGGGATGGAAATCCCATTTCCTATTCGCCCATGGGGATGGAGTGAGGATGAGTTGGAGAAATCCTGACATTGGTCCCAACAAAAACTCCATCGTGGATGAAAGGGACCAAGAGCTCTTTGATTGCTTGATGTCCTCCAAAATCCCGTCCTGCAAGGAGCTGTTGGCCGAGACCAACCTCTATGAGGCCGGTTTGGCCCCGGCGGTTGGTAAGCATGAGATCCCGCTCTTCTCTTTCTCTTTGCTTATTCTTTTTTTTTTTTTGACCGTCGATTCCTTATGCAGCGATGAAGTTGCCTACCAAGCGACTGAAGGTGGCAGCCCAGAGGAAGAGGGAGGAGGCCGGCGATGTGGTGAGGCCGGCCAAGAAGTCTTGGCGAAAGGCCCAGGGCAAGCTGGCCTAGGCCTCCGTGGCTTCTATGGAGACTACTCCCATGGAGGAACCAAGGGAGAGTGTCTTGGACGAGTCATCGGTGAGAGGAGATGTCTCCGCCGTGGCCGAGGCGGGATCGAAGAGAAGGGGCCAGTCAGCCCAGGTGGAAGAGGCTGGGGATGGGCCTCCAGCTCCTATTGAGCTGGCAGAGGTGGTCGACCTGGAGGCCTAGGATGAAACTCCGATCCCCACCAGGCCGACAAAGGCGGCCAACTTGGGGGCTGATGGCGGACACCCGGCCCCTCCCAAGCCGAAGGCAGGAGGGATTGCCCCATAGGCCAGAGGTGAAGAGAGACCGGCAAACGATGGTGGGACAAAGCCGACAACCCCACTACTATCGCCCGGTCGGGGGTCCAGTGCCGAAGAACCACGATGGTTGCCGAGGTTCTTGGCTGTGAATAGCGGGCGACTGGCAGAGTGCCTATTGGAGAGGATCCACCTGCCGAGGTTCCACGAGCAGCTCAATCACGAGCCTGTCTCTAGGATCCACGATGCGACGTACGTGCCGGTGCTCCAGGTAACTTTCCTTCGCATCATTCTTCTTCCTGTCAGTTTAATCTGAGCTTTGACTAATTCCTTGACCTTTGTAGACAACCAACAAGGTTCTCACCCTTCGGAATGCCATGGTTAGGACTGATGACGCATTCGTGCACTCCCAAGAGCGGGTGGCCAAGTACCGAGCTTGGTGCAGAGAGGTGGCCAAGAAGCTGGCCGAGGCTCAGGCCCGAGAGCTGCCGAGGTTGCCTGCGCCAACCGGGCCGCCGAGGCTGCCTGCGCCAACATGGAGACTCGCTTTTGGGAGGCCAAAGAAAAGGTGACGACCAAGATGGACTGGTCCTTGGCGGCCAAGGCCAAGTGGGTGGAGGCCATGGCGAGACTGGCATGGGCCAACGAGAAGCTGAAGGAGCTGGCACAGAAGCTGGACGATGTTAAGGATCGGGCCGAGGCAGCTGAGGCCGACGCCCGTGCCATCAAGGAGAGGGCTGCCTTGGCAGAATCGGATGCCCCGAAGAAAGAAGGGCCGACGCCTAGGCCCAAGCCTAGGACGCCGAGGCCCGAGCCAAGGAAGCCGAGGACCGAGCCCAGGATGCTGAGACCCAGGCTCAGAATGCCATTTAAAAGTACAAGAGTTCTTCAGCATTCGACCAGGTGGTGGAAGAGCTGGTGTTGACCCAATTATTGATTTTGATGATTAATAAAGGAATTGAGTATATTTATTTGATTACTAATGGATTTGACAAGTGTTTCAGGGCTTAAAAATATTTGATTGATTTAAAGGTATTAAGAAATGAGTTTTGAATCAATTGCAAATCATAAGTTTCAAAGTTTCAGAACCTGGAGTCGACACCTAGAATTCCTGGAGCCGACCCCATGGCCTGTCAAATATTCTTCTGATTTTTGATACGGTCTGGAGCCGATACCTAGAGTTTTGAAGCCGACACCCAGAGTTTCGAAGTCGACACTTACAGTGTCTGGAGCCGACTCCGATGCGGGGACAGAACGCTTGTTTTCTGAGCATCTTGGAGCCGACACACACAGTATTCTGGAGCCGACACCTGACGATGGCGAGCCGACACCTAACTTTTTTGGAGCTGACTCCTCGACGAACTCAGAACTTTCTATTTTTGGATAAACGACTTGGAGCTGACACCTGAAAAGTTGGAGCCGACTCCAACCTGTCTGGGATAAAAATTTAAAATGCCAGATCAGCTCTAACGGTAATATTTCCTTTTTACCTAACTTCTAACGGATATATTTTGTTTCCAGGTACACTCCAACGGCTAGTTTCTTTCCAAAAATGGATTAAAGAAAATCTATAAAATGGGAGAACACCCGTTTGAAAAATAACAATGAAAGAGAAAAATGGAAAATAGAGAGAATATTCAAATCAAAAATCCGAGAAGTCTTGAGTCTGAAATCCAAGAGAGAAGTATTCAAATTCAAATCCTTCCACTTCACAAAGCTCAAAGAAGAATCCAAGACATTCAAATTTTAAAAATCGAAGGATTCACAAAAGGGGAAGAAGCTCTGTTTTGAAGATTTTCCAACTTCTCATCTGCAACATTTGCAACGAATCAAAGCTGAGGCTTGATTCAACATCTCCAAAGAGAAGAGGAAAAGAAGAAAAGAAGAAAAGCTCAAATCCATTCCACTTCAAACAGGCTTTTCTAAACCTTGTTCATTTATTTGAATATTTGCTCATTTAAGGAGCTATCTTGTATCTTAAACATTATTCTTTCTTATTTTTGCTGGCTCAATCAGGAGGATTGAACTAGTGGAGGTTGTATACCTTGGGTCAAGCTAGTTTAGCTTGAGTTTAGGGTTTTGTGCTTGTGAGCCCGAAAACCGGCTGGGTTCATTGTGATTCCGGGTAAAACAACAAGTTGTGAGTTGTGATCTTGAAAAACAACTCGACTGTAATCAAGTCGATTATAGTGTGGACCCAAGTGAATCTTGGGAGTGGACGTAGGTGTTGGATACACCGAACCACTATAAAATCTTTGTGTTTGCCGTGCTTCTATTACCTCTATCTCTATCTTCTTGTTTGTGCTTTATATTTTCATTGCATTTAATTTCATTTATCTTAAAGCCAATAGTTTTTTAAAAAGGTTAAAATTTTTAAAGAATCCAATTCACCCCCCCTTTTGGGTTACCATCTGGGCCAACAGCTGGGCCTCGACTCCTACCTCCAAGGCTTCAACCATTGCAAGGAGAAGGTCGCCCAGATCTTCGGGGTCAATGACCTTGATGCCATCAGACCCGAAGACCCGAACGATGAGGCATTGGACGAGGATGATGCCAGTAGCGAACTGGGTCTCGCTAAGCCATAGGCCCTTAGGCCTTTATCCATTTTCTTCTTTTTCGATTGTAACTGACCTTGAGTCGGCTTTTGTATTTTATTTTAATATAATTAAAAAGAAAATTTTCCTATATCAATCCACTTCACTTTTGTAGTGGCTCCATTTCTTTGTAATGGTGTACCAATCCCGATCTTTAGGCTCGACAGCAAGTGACCGCAGTCCTCCCGACGAACTGGCTAGGATCTATACGAACTCGTAACATTAGCCGAGTCCTTAATCCCTTAGGCATTTGTTGGAATGACTATAGGGTGCCGGTATCAGCTAAGGAACACTTAGACAAGCTTAGGAGTTCTTCAGAACCATCTTGGGGGTTTCATGTGCCGACCCGAGGGGTGACTCGAATGGGAACGAAACTGTCGGGGTCTTGAACCACCTCGGGAGCGTCTCCATGTCAGACCGAGTGGTGACCCGCTAGTCGCGAGGCCATCGAGATCTTTTAGAATCGCCTCGGAGGTTTCGTGTGTCGGTCCGAGGGATGACTCGAGTATGGATCAGAACTGACGGGGTCTTGAACCGCCTCGAGGGCATTTCCTTGCTGGACCGAGTGGTGACCCGTTAGTCACGAGGCCACTGAGCTCCTTTAGAATCATCTTGGCTATTTTGTGTGCCGGTCCAAGGGGCGACTTGAGCATGGATCGAAGCTGTCAGGATCTTGAACTGCCTCGGAATCATCTTCATGCCAGACCGAGTGGTGACCCACTAGTCGTGAGGCTGTTGAGCTCCTTTAGAACTGTCTTAGGGGTTTCGTGTGCCGGCCAGAGGGGCGACTTGAGCGTGGATCGGAATTGTCAAGGTCTTGAACCACCTCGAGGGCATCTCCTTACCAGACCGAGTGGTGACCCGTTAGTCGCGAGGCCACAGAGCTCCTTTAGAATCATCTCGGGGGTTTCGTGTGCTAGCCCGAGAGGTAACTCAAACTGAAACGGAATTGTCATGATCTTGAACCACCTCGGGGGCATCTCCATGCCGAACCAAGTGGTGATCCACTAGTCGCGAGGCCACCGAGCTCCTTTAGAACCACGTCGAAGGTTTTGTGTGTTGGCCTGAGGGGCAACTTTAACAGGAATGGAACTGTTGTGGTCTTGAACCACCTCGGAGGCATCTCCATGCTGGACCGAGTGGTGACCCACTAGTTGTAAGGCCACCAAGTTCCTTTAGAATCGTCTCGAGGGTTTCATGTGCCGGTTCGAGGGGCAACTCAAACGGAACAAGATTGTCGGGATCTTGAACTGCCTCGGAGGTGTCTCCACGCCAGACCGAGTGGTGATCCACTAGTTACGAGGCCGCCGAGCTTCTTTAGTCAACAAGTCCTCAGCTTTGAAGATGAGTCAGATATAGTATTTGTAATTCCTTTTATTATCATTAGCCGAGGGGGTACATCATTGATAATATTGGCAGAGGTTGTCCGCATTCCAAGTACGTGGGATGGGTCGTCCGTCGAGTCCTTCAATCCGCTATGCTCCTCGGTGAAGTACTTTGGTGACCCGATAAGGCCCTTTCCAGTTTAGAGACAGTTTGCCCCCTCCATTGGTTTGGATACCTCAGCCTTTCTGAGGACTAGATCTTCATGACGAAACATCTTAGGGTGGATCCGAGCGTTGTAATATTTGGTTGCTCGTTGGTGGAATGTAGCCATTCTAAGCCATACCCAGTCGCGCGCCTCATCGATGAGGTCAAGGTTGACCCTCAACTGAGCGGGATTGTCCTTTACATTGCATGATTCCACTTGGAGGCTTGGGAGGCTGATCTCAATGGGGATGACCGCTTTGGACCCAAAGTCGAGATTGAAGGGGGTCTCTCCCGTCGGGGCCCTTGGAGTCGTGTGATACGTCCACAGCATGCTTGGGAGCTCCTCCACCCATCCACCTTTAGACCCATCCAACCGGGTTCTATGCCCTCGAAGGATGGTTCAATTCATGACCTCGGCTTCTCTGTTGGTTTGCGGATAGTCGACAGAGGTGAATCGGTGGCAGATGTTTAGCTCAGCGCAGAACGTCTTGAACGTGGTATTGTCGAACTACCGACCATTGTCGGTAATAACGGTATGGGACAGCCCAAACCGGCATATAATGGACTTCTAGAAGAAAGATTTGACCTTGCTCTGATGATCTTGGCCAATGCCTCGACTTTGACCCATTTGGTGAAGTAATCAATGGCGACAAGTAGAAACTTTCGCTGACCCGAAGCCGGGAGAAATGGTCCAAGGGTGTCAATTCCCCACTGGACGAAGGGCCATGGGGCCGAGAGCGGACTCAGTAGAGAAGCCGACTGTCGCTGGATGTGTGTGTGTCGTTGGCAGCCGTCACACTTCTGGACCAGCCCGGCGGCATCCTCTCTCATGGTAAGCCAATAATATCTTTGGCGAAGAGCTTTCTACGCTAGCAACTTGCCCCCTAGGTGGTCTCCACATATGCCTTCGTGTATCTTTCTGAGGATGTAATCGGCATCTGCAGGACTGACACACTTAAGGAGGGGGTAGGAGAAAGACCTTTTATTTAGTCATCCATCCAGCAACGTGAACTTGGAGGCTCTCCATTTGAGTAGTCGGGCCTCTTCGTGATTGGTAGGGAGAGTGCCGTCAGTGGGGTAGCGGATGTAGGCATCCATCCACGTTGGTTCCTGTGTGACCGGAAGGACTTCTTCCTTGTCTTCAATGCTGGGTCTCTCCAGATGCTCAATGTAAGTGCTCCCCAGAATGTTGTTTGCCGAGGTGGCCAGAGGAAAGAGGGCATCGGCCTTGGCATTCTCGCTCCGAGGAATATAACTGATACTAAAATATGTTAGTTAGGAGATCAGGAGTCGAACCTTCTCCAAGTATTGGGATATGATGGAATCCCATGCCTCGTACTCCCCGTTGATTTGTCCGAAGAAGAACTGGGAGTCGGTGAAGATTCTGAGACGCTTCACCCCGAGCTCTTGGGCAAGCCTCACCCTGGTCTGCACAGCTTTGTACTCGGCCTGATTGTTTGTGGCTTTGAAGAGGAGCCAGAGGGCGTATTCTATCTTCTTGCCCTCTGAGCCCGCAAGGATGAGATCGGCTCCACTTCCTTGAGAGTTTGAGGCACTGTCCATGTGAAGGATCCAGGTTTCGTTTACCTTCTTGAGCTCAACATCTGGTTGCACCATCGGGGGTTCTTCTGCCTGCTCCTTGGTCCAAGTGCACTCGACCAAAAAATCGGCCAGGACCTGGGACTTCAGAGCCGGCCTTGCTTAGAATGAGAGGTCGAATTCTCCCAACCTGATCGCCCATTTGGCCAGCCGGCCCAAGGTGTCAGGATGAGCTAGGATGGCTTTAAGGGGTTGGTCCGTGAGCACCATGGTTGGATGAGCTTGGAAATATGACCTAAGACACTGAGCGAAGATAATTAGGGCAAAAATGATCTTTTCTATCTTCGAGTACCTAATCTCGGCATTGTGGAGTACTTTTCTCACATAGTAGATGGGCTTTTGAGTTTCGTCAGCATCGAGGCATACCAAGACAGAGTTGATAGCCTCCGGGGAGGTGGCAAGGTAGAGAAAAAGACTTTTCCCATCTTTTGGCTTCGACAGCAGTGGTGGGATAGACAGGAATGCCTTCAGTCCTTCAAAGGCTCTTTGGCAGTCTTCCGTCTGCTCGAATCCGTTCACCTTGCGTAAGGCTTTGAAGAAGGGCAGACACCTCTCAGCCGAGTTAGAGAGAAAATGGCTCAGGGCTGCCACCCTCTCAATGAGCTATTGCATTTCTTTCTTGTTAGCCAGCGGCCTCATGTCAAGGATGGCATTGATCTTCTCTGGGTTCACCTCAATCTCTCGCTGCGTCACCATGAAGCCTAAGAATTTTTCGACCGTGACCCCAAAGGTGCACTTTTGCGGTTTATTTCACTTGGTAGCGGCGGAGGTTGTTAAAGGTCTCCTCCAGATCAAAGACATGATTGGAGGCGTAGATGCACTTTGTCAGTATGTCATCCACGTACACTTCCATGTTCCATCCGAGTTGGTCTTTAAAGACCTTATTCATCAGTCTTTGGTAGGTCGCTCCTGCATTTTTCAAGCCGAAAGGCATTATCTTGTAACAATAGATGCCTTTCTCGGTCATGAAGGAAGTATGCTCTTCATCATTCGGATCCATCTTTATTTGGTTGTACCTGGAGAAAGCATCCATAAAGCTGAGGAGTTCATGACCAAATGTGGAATCCACCAATTGGTCAATCCGAGGTAGTGGGAAGCTGTCCTTCGGGCATGCCTTATTGAGGTCGGTAAAGTCAATACAAATCCTTCAACTTTCATTTGTCTTACGGACCATCACCACGTTGGCCAGCCAATCTAGGTATTGTGCTTTCTGGATATGGCCAGCAGCGAGCAACTTACTGACTTCTTCGTCAATGGCTCTCTATCTTTTAGGGGTGAAACTCCACTTTCTCTGGTGAATCGGGCGATGCTTTAGGTCGATATTAAGCATGTGGGTGATCACCTCCAATGGTATACCAGGCATATTCGATGCCTCTGGGATCGGATGCCTTTGGGGTGATGTGACCGCTGCCTTTTGAGGGCTTGATGCCATGTGATAGCATGGCAGGACCGGGCTGGTCTCCTCTCGCATCTCACTGATCCCGTTACTGGTTGGGAACCTGATGAGTAATCGCTTGGTGAAGATGACTGCGTTGAGGAGATTCAGGCCGGGTCGGCCAAGGATGGCATTATATGCCAAAGGCACTCGGATGACCAGAAAATTCATTAAAATTATGCTTTGGCACGGCATTGTCCCGACCGTAATCAGAAGGGTAATCTCACCTTCTACCCTCACCGAGTCTTCTGTGAAACCAACCAAAGGTGCCACCACCGGTCGAAGGGAACTGGAAGACAATTTCATCCGAACAAAAGCATTATATTGATGATGTCGGCTAAGCTTCCACTATCAACTAGGATTCGTTTCATAGGGTGCTTGGCAATCGTCATTGAAACGACGATGTCATCATTGTTTACATTATTTATCCCAGCTAACTCCCCTTTAGGAAACGGGATTACATCTTCTAACCCTCCACCTTTCCTTGACCTTTTGGATGTAGAGCCTATCCCCCAAGAAACCATTCCCACCATCTTCTTCGTTGGGGCGTTGTCGACATTGGCCTGAGCAAGTAGAGGCCCCATCAGCACCGGAACAGTTGGGGGTTCCTTTTGGACATATTTTCTGAGGTAACCCCTCTGGATAAGTTCCTCGATGGCATGTTTAGACTGTAGCAATTCTTGATGTTGTGGTCGTAGTTCCGATGGAAATAGCAATAACGGCTCTTGTCACAGGGAGCTCCTTTCTTCATTGGGGGAGGGTGCTGGAAGTACGGTTCACCCTCAATCTCCATGAGAATGTGAGAGCAAGGAGCGAGGAGAGGGGTGAGCTCATCCTCCTTAGGGGCGAGACTCTGGCGTCTGTCATCCGATTGGTGCGGTGGCTCGGGCTTCTTGGGGCGAAAGGGTCTGTTTGACTCAGCGTGGGCGAACCTCCTACTAATCCCTCCCTCAGTCTCCATGCAAGTGAAGTCGGCTTCATTAGTGCGGATGTACTTTTGCACGTGAAGCAGGAGCTCGGCGTAGGAGCTGGGTGGCTTCTTATTGATGAAAAAGGTAAAACAAGAAGGACGAAGTCCCCGTTTTAATGCCAGAGTTGCCACTGCATCGTCCAGATGGTAGCCATTTTGAAATGGGCCACGAAGTCCCTTAGAGATTCTCCTTCCTTCTACCGAACGGAGAATAGACTGTCCACCACTCGAGGGATCCTCTGACAGGCATCGAAGTGTGCTAAAAAGGCCCTCTCCAACTATCAGAAAGAATCTATGCTGTGCGGGGGCAGGCGGGAGTGCCAGGCGCGCGCAACCTTCCGCAAGGTAGCTGGGAAAGCTTTGCACAGGAGGGCGTCGATCGCCCTTTGGACTTATATAAGAGCCTTGTAGCTCTTGAGCTGATCGAGCGGATCCATTGTACCATCGTACGGATTCAGCTAAGGAAGGTAAAAATCTAGAGGGAACGGGCTCCTCCAAGATACGACGAGTGAAAAGAGGACAGGTGTCATAGTCTACCTCCGGCTGGTTGTTGATTTTTCTGCTGAGCTCCTCCAACCGTCGGTGGTACTCATCCAAACGCTTCTCCGCTTGGTGGTTGATGACTGACACCCTCCTGGATGACTCAAAGGATGAAGAAGGAGAGGGGGAAGAGCATGGGTGGTGGTACCTCCGCTTGGGCTCTTCTTGGCGCCGTCGCTCCGGGGAGGAGTCGCCTAAGCTACGAACGAGGGATCGTGACCTCTTGAGAGTCTCCCAGTGGCATCCTCTGGGTGAGGCATGATGGCGGTGAGTCTCTCGCTGAGGAGGTCTCCCTCGAGTGGATTCTTGGCTGGTTGGTACATTTGCCGCAGGCGGTGTAGGAGGCCTGGGCTGGTGTTGAGTGGCCACAGACTGCTGCTCTTGTAATCCGTGGATCACCGCAGTCAAGGTTTGGACTTGCCGAGTGAGCGCGGCTAGTTTCTCAGCTTGAGTGGCTGCAACTGGTGGCGCGGGAGTAGCTGGAGGGTTAGCAGTGGGAGGGTTAGCGGCGGGAGGGTTAGCCTCCAGCCACTCTACCGATTGGTGGTGCCCCCCAGCGTGGCTAATGGAGGCCTCCTGAGCGCATGTCACCACCATTGTCGTTGTAGTGGGAATGGGGGCTTGTAGTTAGGTGTTATAGAGCTCTGCTCTCTCCACTCCCTCTTCCTGGCGCGCCAATCTATTAACGTTCGGTCACCAATAACGGTCGTCAGAGGGCTCCGCAGGGTTGTGGATGAAGATTTTTTTCATCGCGGGGGGCCTGCAAGAAGTCCTAGGACTGAAAGTTCTGGCGGGGACCCTCCGACAGGCAAGTTAATGATCGGAGTCATAGCCGTAAGCTTGAGGAAGCTCGTAAGAAAACCCAGAGATTGGAATGTTCTCTGAGTGTTAGGAGTGCATTACCCTTGCCTAAGATTCCTCTTACCCTTTTTATGGACCCTTGGTCTCTGTCCGGGGATCAGCCACGTGGAGTCTCATGAAAGAGATTGTCTACTAAACTCATAGTGATTACGTGAGGTTGGAGATGGTTGGTGGGCCTGGTCTTGTCTGACATGCGGGCTAGATGGTTGGTGTGCCTGGTCCTGTCGAGCGTGTGAGTCAGATAGTAGGTGGGACTAGTCCTATCGGATGGGTGGGTCAGGTGATAGCTGGGCCTGATCCCGCCGGGCGCGTAGGTCAGGTGGTTGGTGTGCCTGGCTCACGTGGGGAGCCATGTAGGCACCATTGCTCGTTCAGAAGTTGATGTAGAGGCTGGTGCTGCGGCCAGTGCTGAGGCCGATTTCGGAGCAAGAACCGCCTTGAGAAAGGGCCGCCTTAGAGAAGCGGGAGACGCTGAGAAGCTGTGCCGCTTTGGAGAAAAGGGGCCACCGAGGTCGTTTTGAAGGAGCGGGGGCCGCTGAGGAGTGGGACCGCTTTGGAGAAGAGGGGTCATCGAGGCCACCTTGGAGAAAAGGGGCCATCGAGACCGCCTTGGAGAAGTTAGGATTGCTAAGGAACGGGGCCGCTTTGGAGAAGAAGAGCCGCCAAGGCTGCTTTGGAGGAGCGGGGGCCATCGAGGCCGCTTTGGAGAAACAGGGATGGTCGGGGCCATGTTTTTTGATATCTATTGTTAGTTAACTCTGACCGTTAACGCCTACGTGGTGCTATCTTAGAAAATTTTGCTGTCAATTAAAGAAAAAAGGAAAATACTTTGTACACCACTTCCGGTGCAGCAAGTCCTACGTGGGCTGCACCGCTCCTTCCTATTGGTCCACATGGATCCCATGTGGCCTGACATGATGGAACAGAATAGCAGGGAGATAATGTTACTTTTTAATCGTGCATCCATTAAAAGTCGTTCAGCCTTTCACCATTGGTGTGAAGATGAAAATGCCCTTTCCCTCCAGCCTACTTCAACCCGCCATCTTATTTGGATTTTGCTGATAAAAAATTGTAAGGTTCTGGCCTGGAAGAAGAGTATCCGAAGGAGTGGCAAAGCTCTGCCAGATGACATCCTTGTGCGCATTCAAGAGAACAAGATTCCCATCATCACGGAGACTGGCTGAAGCGACGGAGGAGTTGTGAGTGTTGCTGCTCCACACCTCAGCTCCCTTCGAAGAGTCGAAGAGAACGAAACCTCCGGCCTCATTGAGTTGAAGAAACGAATTATATCCAACAAAAACATGAGTGCTGGCAACCCATACAGGTGCCTGCTCGGAGGACGGGATCGATCTCGAGTTGAAGCGAATGCCGACTTCATACTGGTTAGGTTTGTCAGGATGGCTAAGGAACTCCAATGCAAAGTTCCCATCGATTCAAAACCTTAAGACAAAGCATCAGTTCAAACCCACGATACCCTAGTTAGAAACCCACGACACCCTAGTTCATAACCCACGACACCCTAGTTCAAAACTTTAAGACAAAGCATCAGTTTAAACCCACGACACCCTAGTTGGAAACCCACGACACCCTGGTTCATAACCCACGACACCCTAGTTCATAACCCATGACACCCTAGTTCAAAACCTTAAGACAAAGCATCAGTTTAAACCCACGACACCCTAGTTCATAACCCACGACACCCTAGTTCATAACCCATGACACCCTAGTTCATAACCCACGACACCCTTATTCAAAACCTTAAGACAAAGCATCAGTTCAAACCAACGACACCCTAATTGGAAACCCACGACACCCTAGTTCCTAACCCATGACACCCTAGTTCAAAACCTTAAGACAAAGCATCAGTTCAAACCCACGACACCCTAGTTCATAACCCACGACACCCTATTTCAAAACCCACGACAAAGCATCAGTTCAAACCCACGACACCCTAGTTGGAAACCCACGACACCCTAGTTCATAACCCATGATACCCTAGTTCAAAACCTTAAGACAAAGCATCAGTTTAAACCCACAACACCCTAGTTCATAACCCACGACACCCTAGTTCAAAACCTTAAGACAAAGCATCAGTTTAAACCCATGACACCCTAGTTCATAACCCACAACACCCTAGTTCATAACCCACGACACCCTTGTTCAAAACCTTAAGACAAAGCATCAGTTCAAACCCATGACACCCTAGTTGGAAACCCACGACACCCTTGTTCATAACCCACGACACCCTAGTTCAAAACCTTAAGACAAAGCATCAGTTCAAACCCACGACACCCTAGTTCATAACCCACGACACCCTAGTTCAAAACCCACGACAAAGCATCAGTTCAAACCCACGACACCCTAGTTCAAAACCTTAAGACAAAGCATCAGTTTAAACCCACGACACCCTAGTTCATAACCCACGACACCCTAGTTCAAAACCTTAAGACGAAGCATCAGTTTAAATCCACGACACCCTAGTTCATAACCCACGACACCCTAGTTCATAACCCACGACACCCTTGTTCAAAACCTTAAGACAAAGCATCAGTTCAAACCCACGACACCCTAGTTGGAAACCCACGACACCCTAGTTCATAACCCATGACACCCTAGTTCAAAACCTTAAGACAAAGCATCAGTTCAAACCCACGACACCCTAGTTCATAACCCACGACACCCTAGTTCAAAACCCACGACAAAGCATCAGTTCAAACCCACGACACCCTAGTTGGAAACCCACGACACCCTAGTTCATAACCCATGACACCCTAGTTCAAAACCTTAAGACAAAGCATCAGTTTAAACCCACGACACCCTAGTTCATAACCCACGACACCCTAGTTCAAAATCTTAAGACAAAGCATCAGTTTAAACCCACGACACCCTAGTTCATAACCCACGACACCCTTGTTCATAACCCACGACACCCTTGTTCAAAACCTTAAGACAAAGCATCAGTTCAAACCCATGATACCCTAGTTGGAAACCCACGACACCCTAGTTCATAACCCACGACACCCTAGTTCAAAACCTTAAGACAAAGCATCAGTTCAAACCCACGACACCCTAGTTCATAACCCACGACACCCTAGTTCAAAACCCACGACAAAGCATTAGTTCAAACCCATGATACCCTAGTTGGAAACCCACGACACCTTAGTTCATAACCCATGACACCCTAGTTCAAAACCTTAAGACAAAGCATCAGTTTAAACCCACGACACCCTAGTTCATAACCCACGACACCCTAGTTCAAAACCTTAAGACAAAGCATCAGTTTAAACCCACGACACCCTAGTTCATAACCCACAACACCCTTGTTCAAAACCTTAAGACAAAGCATCAGTTCAAACCCACGACACCCTAGTTGGAAACCCACGACACCCTAGTTCATAACCCACGACACCCTAGTTCAAAACCTTAAGACAAAGCATCAGTTCAAACCCACGACACCCTAGTTATAACCCACGACACCCTAGTTCAAAACCCACGACAAAGCATCAGTTCAAACCCACGACACCCTAGTTGGAAACCCACGACACCCTAGTTCATAACCCATGACACCCTAGTTCAAAACCTTAAGACAAAGCATCATTTTAAACCCACGACACTCTAGTTCATAACCCACGACACCCTAGTTCAAAACCTTAAGACAAAGCATCAGTTTAAACCCACGACACCCTAGTTCATAACCCACGACACCCTTGTTCAAAACCTTAAGACAAAGCATCAGTTCAAACCCACGACACCCTAGTTGGAAACCCACGACACCCTAGTTCAAACCCACGACACCCTAGTTCATAACCATGGAGGAAGTCGAGGAGGACGGCACTCTTGCACTTGGGGCACTTGGGATCCTCCTCAGAGAGCATGACGTACATGAGGCAGCGAGGGCAGCCAGCAAGCACCATGGACGCTGCCTCGGGGCTGTTGGAGCATGACGACAGGTAGGAGCTGGGCGGAGATGACGACAAGGACCCATTCGGAGAGTCTCCCTGATCAGCTGCCACCCTTGTCGAAGTGCCTCCCCTGGTCGCCAGGGACAAATTCAGCTTCAGCTCCACCCTCGGGCCCTTGCCGTTGTTGCGGCTCATTGCTCCCCTCCTCCCTGTCAGAAGATCTCCCCTCTCTGCATCCAATAGCAATATATAGAAATTAATTAGGCAATCTGGTATCGAATCGATGGCTGAAACAATAATTGCTTCCAGCTTCAAGAGCTAGCAGCAGAAGGCCCAAGGCTATACCTCTCCCAACCTCTCAGGGCAGGGAGCTAGTGACTCGTCGAGTTAAGATCGACGACTAGTTCAAAACCAGAGTGTCGTGGGTTTGAACTGATGCTTTGTCTTAAGGTTTTGAACAAGGGTGTCGTGGGTTATGAACTAGGGTGTTGTGGGTTATGAACTATGGTGTCGTGGGTTTAAACTGATGCTTTGTCTTAAGGTTTTGAACTAGGGTGTCGTGGGTTTAAACTGATGCTTTGTCTTAAGGTTTTGAACTAGGGTGTCATGGGTTTTGAACTAGGGTGTCGTGGGTTTCCAACTAGGGTGTCGTGGGTTTGAACTGATGCTTTGTCTTAAGGTTTTGAACTAGGGTGTCGTGGGTTATGAACCAGGGTGTCGTGGGTTTCCAACTAGGGTGTCGTGGGTTTAAACTGATGCTTTGTCTTAAAGTTTTGAACTAGGGTGTCGTGGGTTATGAACTAGGGTGTTGTGGGTTTAAACTGATGCTTTGTCTTAAGGTTTTAAACTAGGGTGTTGTGGGTTATGAACTAGGGTGTCGTGGGTTTCCAACTAGGGTATCGTGGGTTTGAACTGATGCTTTGTCTTAAGGTTTTGAACCGATGGGAACTTTGCATTGGAGTTCCTTAGCCGTCCTGACGAACCTAACCAGTATGAAGTCGGCATTCGCTTCAACTCGAGATCGATCCCGTCCTCCGAGCAGGCACCTGTATGGGTTGCCAGCGCTCATGTTTTTGTCGGATATAATTCATTTTTTCAACTCAATGAGGCCGGAGGTCTCGTTCTCTTCGACTCTTCAAAGGGAGCTGAGGTCTGGAGCAGCAACACTCACAACTCCTCCGTCGCTTCAGCCAGTCTCCGCGACGATGGGAATTTTGTTCTCTTGAATGCGCGCAAGGATGTCGTCTGGCAGAGCTTTGCCACTCCTTCGAATACTCTTCTTCCAGGCCAGAACCTTACGATTTTTTATCAGCAAAATCCAAATAAGATGGCGGGTTGAAGTAGGCTGGAGGGAAAGGGCATTTTCGTCTTCACACCAATGGTGAAAGGCTGAACGACTTTTAATGGATGTACGATTAAAAAGTAACATTATCTTCCTGCTATTCTGTCCCATCATGTCAGGCCACATGGGATCCATGTGGACTAATAGAAAGGAGCGGTATAGCCCACATAGGACTTGCTGCACCGGGGACGGTGTACAAAGTGTTTTCCAAGAAAAAAAAAAAAAAAAGCATCCACACCACGTAGGCCGCTAATGGGCCGGGCCATGAAACCGGAAACAGGTCAGCCCTTTTCGGTCAACCACCCGTGAGTTTGCAATCCGCGGAGCTCACAGAGAATACGGTACCTCAACCGTACGATTCGATATCCGCGGCCTTGATCTCCTTAGCCGCGGCCGCGGTCCACGCGCCCCTAATTTATTCCTCCCTATCCTTTTCCGTAGAAAAACTCAGAAAAAAAAGTCGGGAATTTGTTTGGTTAAAACTTTCTTTTATTATTCTCTCAGTTGTAATTTTCCTCGCTTATTCTCTCTCTTTCCCTTTTATTCTGTCTGCGTCTGGATTCCATTCTCATCTCCTCTCTCTCTCTCTTCGTTTTCCCGAACTCGGATCCGAGAGGAGCGAACATTATCTACTGTAAGATCTCTCTTGCCCTCTTCCTGGGTTAGGGTTTTCGATTCGGCGTTTGACTGTTCCCGGAATCTCTCGTACTGCCATGGTGTTTTTTGATTATTCTTCTGGTTCTTTGTCTTCGCTCGGGGTTTAATTTGCTTTCGGTTGTTTATTTCGGTGTTTTTGGATTGATTGTGGGCGATTTGCAGGGTCTACTGACGAAGATTTTGGGGCAGCGTTGTTTTGGGATCTGAAGAGGACGTGGAGATTCGAGGGTTGGAGGCGGTGATTCTGGAATTCCTGTAGAACTTGAGTTTTTTTTTTTTTTGTAAACTTGTCGGGGGGAGTGAGATTTTAGTGGAGAGAAGATATCTTCTTGATCGGAGTTTGCGGTGATTTCGTTCTTCGTGGGGATGTTTACTACCTCCTGGCTTGCAATGTGTGACCACTGAGGGGTCCTCGGCGCGTGCTGTGGAGGATCCCGTTGCAGGAAGATTCCCAAATTTAGGGTAGGGTTTTTTTTCCTTTTTTGTTGGTGGGGTGTTCTTGGTGTAAAGGGGCGTGCTTTCTTCTTCCCACGTCTTGCTTGAGGATTGTGGTGAAGGGAAATATTGGAGTAGAAGGTCGTCATTTAATTCAAGGCTAGAGATTGCGGTCTTGGGCTGCGGTTGGAAGTCACATATATATATATATATATTGTTAGGAATTTTTTTTTTGGGTAGCTTCTTCGGAAGGATTTGAAGAAAATAAAATGTTTTCTTCGGGGATAGATCCTCCGCAAGAGCCCAGTGGACTTACAGGTGCTGTGCTATTTCCGACACGGTTTATGTGGCGGTACGGTGGGAAAAGGGTCTTCCTTACTGGTTCTTTTACAAGGTATATTCAGTAGTTTCTTTTTCTTTTTCTTCGTTTTCCTTTCCTCCATGTTCTATTCCTTCGTCTATTACAGTGCTGTTGATTTGTTTTACATATTTCTGTTTTCTTTTTCATTCACTGGTCATAGGTTCCCTCGTATTTTGTGTATCTTTCAACTGCATATAGCTGTAACTTCATATTTAAAAATATGATACCATTTCTAGATGCATTTTTCGAGATCATTTGAAAATTTTGTTATGAGATAAATGCTATAATATGAAATAATCCGAGCTAAAACTTAACTACCATACGTGTGCATGACAAATGATTGATTAATGTAGAGACATGCATCCTTGAAGCTCTCTCACTAATAAAACCACAGTATATTAGAAAATTTATTTTAAACATCTTGCCGGTACTGCTGGCTACCATCCATCTTTTGCATATGCAGTTCGCAAAATTTGCTTATTCCTAAAGTGTCTGCCAAGGCTTGATGTCAATGATTGATAGTTTTATGTATTGAATCAGCAGGGAATTATTTGAATAGGCTGCATATGGAAATTTATGATTCACTGATAGTCACACTTCATCGCATTTTGGGACAGCTAGGTTGATGATTTTGTCGTCCCCATGCTAGTGTGAGCAGTAACTAGTGTTTTTTAAAAGCACAAGGCGCAGTTAAGTGTAAAGAGCTCTTGAAGCTTAGGTGCAAGGCACAAAACATAGGCACTTACTTGAGCAAATTGAAGAGTATATTTTTAAAATAAATAAAATAATTTATATAATAAGATTTATAATATATAATAAAAAAATCATAATAATAATACATTTAACCTATTAGCTCAATGGAAAGAATTCTTTTTCTCAGCTGAAATTTGTAGTCCCTTGATATTTTTCTTTTTTTCTCAAATGATGGCATAATTTTTGATGTTTAATTTCTTTGTTTTTTAATTTTTAGCTTTTTTGTAGGGTGAAAAAAATAATTATGTATGAGATGGTACATCATAAAGTCAACATAGTCTAATAAATATAAAGAAAAAATATAGATCGATACTTTATGGTTTAAGCATTATCGAATTAGACTTCTGTAGTTTGAAATATTACAGTTAACTATCATGTGCTTTAAGTTTTATTAAATTATATTCATGTGGTTTGATAGTTACACTTAACTACTTTGTGTAACATTATCACATTATATACCCATGTGAAAGCTTGATTAGGTTAAAAACATTTGGATGCTTAAGTATAACGTGTCAAACCACATGAATGTAATTTGATAAAACTTAAAGCACATGGTAGTTAAGTATAACATTTCAAACCACGGAGATCTAATTTGATAATGTTTAAACCACATGATGCTTTTCTATGTTTTACCCTAAATATAATAGATTTAAAAAATATTACAAATAGAGCTTACGAAAAAAGGCATACCTTTCTTGCATCTCAAATCAGATTAAATGCGTATTGTTTTCATCTTATGTGCGCTAAGATAAAAGTATTTCGTCTAAAGTATAAGAAGTGTTTAACCCGCCTTAAATGTACTTTGCGCCTTAGGTGTACCTTAGGATATAAGAAACATCTAACACTTGGTGTCTTATGCCTTGTGCCTTAGATGCTCCTTTGACAATACTGCTAGTAACATTTGTCTTTTACCACTCTAGAAGCCAATTGGTCATAAAAATGTGAAGATTCTTTCAGCTAAAAGAATCTTTCAGCTGCGTGGTTCCTGAAGCCTCCTTTGAGGATTAGAATGTTTGAAAATGGCTTGTTTTTTTAATGATTTTACCCTCACTTTAGGTAACCCCCCCCCCACCCCCAACAATGATCTGTGCACCTATTAGCTTTGTCACAAGTTATCAGGAGCTTTTGTTAGTACTAGAAAAAGAATATTTGATTTATTTATGTGTTCGGACTATTACACCCTTAAGAGAAATTAAGGCATCCGAAACTTCCAATTTATTTCTAAACTTGCCATTCATCCCTCCTCCTTATCCTCTCCATTGCCATGGTCCCATTGATGCCTTTTTTGCCAACAACAATGGCGACATAATCATTGTCTCATGGACTATCTAGGTTGTTGTGGCTTGCCCTGTTGCCGACAATGTTAATGCTGCATACCATGTTGTAGACCTCATCATTGATAGAGACTACGTCGATGTGGGTGATGTCTTCTTGTCTCATGCATGTCTCTTGTCCTTCAAGCCACTCTCAACCTTCCCCTCATTGTTGATTATGTTGCCATCTCCAAGCTTGCCATCTTTGTTGCCCTCTCCAAACTCACCGTCATTGTTGCCCTCTTCATATTCGCTAGTGCTAATGACAGCATTATTATCTTCAAATTTCCTACCATCCCTACCTTCTCCGAACCATATTTATTAGAAATTGGTTTCCCACTTCCATGGTAGTTTTCTAGGAAATTGAATCTAGAAACTGATTTGATGCATTGAAGATCCTGCTCCAAAGCTGCATCAAGCATCCAAGAAACCTTGTGTGTATAAAGTGGGGGAAATCGCTAGATCTAGCACCCTAAGTGGAAAAGGAGTTTAAATAATTTCTTTGATTGATTTGATAAAATCACTCATATTATGGCATGCCATATCTGTCTTGTCTTTTTCTTATTTAAGAATGGAAAATAGCATATAGAAATATTAAAAAAGGGATTTCTATGTATTAAAGTTGTCATTATCATTATTTTTATTATTATAAAACTGCACCTTGTTTGAGAAGCTAATGAGAATCCAATGAAAACAATTTTGTCGAAATAATCTTTCTTAACTCCTTGTTTTAATGCTTTGCACTAGAATGTGGCACGTGTGGTGCACATTTTATTTTGGTTTTAATTTAAATAAAACTTATGTAAATGAATGATAAATAAATGCTCAAATAATTTTTGATTATTTATTTCATTTTTTAATAAAAATATTTAAGTAAATAATAAATAATGCTGGAATAAGGACTTAAATCTTTGATCTTGTGGTTAAAATGTAAAACAGGGGAGGGGGAGAGAACACATGAGGTAGGAACAAGGACAATAGGAAACATGGATGGTCAGAGACACTTCATGCATGGACTTATCATGGGAGTTCACATTCATAGTATCATAGATATATTTATATATTTTTAATCTTTCTTGTTTTAAAGTTATGTTTCACATTTCCTAAATAAGGAATTTCTTAATCATTGTTTGCTGTTTGCTACTTGGTTAATGTTTCTTTCATTTGTTTTCCCTGATGGCAACCTTGCGCCAAACTCTCCATTGTTATTGCCCTGTCCTCTCCAAACTCACCACTACTGTCAACCATGTTGCTAATTTCCAAGCTCAACATGACAACTACTTTCTCCAACCATGATGTTGCCACTAACCATGTTTTTGTCTCCAGCTTCACCATCATCACCATGCTTTTCAAGCTTGCCACAACCACTCCCCTTCTTTGCAAATATGTGACCACTTTTTATCTTAACGAGGGAGGGAGGACCATGGTGAGAGAGATGATCAGAAAAAAATTGTTTACGTACACACATGTAGATAACAGAGAGAAAGAGAGAGAGAGATATATGGACTGGGTAGTTTATGAATGTAAGGAGACAGGTAGGCATCCTTTCTTTGACATATAAATGGTGAAATAAACTTTTAGCCCTAGAAGTATAAAGAAATGCTCTAGCATCATTTTAACCTGTGAAAGAGATCCTCTCATGTTTGTGGCAGTATGCAAGATGCCAAATAGCTAGATTTATCAAGGCAAAATGTTTAAAACAAAATAGGGGAGGTAAACTGACAAGGAACTGCATTGGGTCCACCTCTTGTTAGGGTCAGCTATTACTGTGTATCTTGCATAGCACCTGGTGTATATTATTCTCTCATTAGACAAGCTAATCAACATTAATAGGTGATTTTAAACTTAAAAACTTACTTTCATCGGCTTGGAAGCATTTTATAAGCCTCAATGTCTTTGATCCTCTACTTGTGAAACTGGATGTCATCATAGGAGAGGCCAAGAAGCCGCATCTTTCTCTTTGCAATGTCATCCACATATGCTGCCATTTTCTCCAGCTCCATTGTGTACAAGGCTGTGAAACCCCATACATGTGTGACTAATTAGACATTAAAATGAAAATAAGGCTTCACCTTTGAAGGTGTGGCAAATGTGTTCACCAAGGTTTGAAGATCTGATCCTACTATGGTATGATACTCCTCAAACCAATAACCTTGGATAAATCACAAGTTTTTTTTTTTTTTTGGGGGGGGGGGGGAGACTCTCCATGGCTTTTTCTCTAATGAGATGTGATCAATAGGCCCCCAATGGTACTTAAAACCTTGGTTTTAACAAAGACAAAGTAAGAGAGTCTTGATTCGGATGCACTCATTTAGGGGTGAGCAACGAGTTAGGATAACCTTAGAGCTGATACCAACCCAATCTGATGTGATTAAGTTGGTTTGGTTTTGAGTCCTAATAGGGTTGGTTTTGGGTCCAAAATCATGGAGCCAACTTCCGTCGGGTTGCTTCTCAGTTCTGAGGCTCAATTCCTTGGTTTTAAATTGAGAACCGATCATCCTTTTTTTTTAAAGCAGAATTTAAAAAAGTTAACGTGCTTTTAGGAATTGAATTTGAGGCATCATGTATACCTTACAAGTTGTCTACCATCTCTATTAAAAAAACCTTAAGTATTAAATTAGTCAATAAATACTATATATATCATTTTTATTGAATGTATCTAAAGAAAAAAAATTCTACGAATATCAGATATGTGTCAAAAAAAAAAAAGGTTCTACTCCAGAACCATTTCAAACCAGAACCGATTTGATTGGGTTGGTTCTAAGATATGATTAAGTTAGTTCTAGGTCTAAAATCCTGCAACCAATCCTGATTGGGCTGGTTCTTGGTTCGTGCCTAGATTCAACCGAACTTGACCTATGCTCACCCCTATATATGCATATACATACACATACATGCATATGTATATGTGTGTATACACACAAATGGCCTCTTTGTATTCTTCTACCACCAAAGCTCTCACCACTAGCATCTCCTCCAACCTTCTTCTTAACTATTCCTAATGTCACTGGCCTTTCTGAAACAACTAAACTCCTCAAATCATTAGCTTTTCCTCCAACAAAGGCAACAATTGTTTCTCATCCAGAGCACAATTTTTAAATAAAATAATAACTGGAATAGTTGGTGTTTCTGGTGGTTAAAATGAAAAATAATGAAGAGTAGTGAAGAAGAAACAGCATCATCTCATTGTTTTCTAAGCATATATTCCTTTTTTTTTTGGACAAACTAAGGTTGTATATTCCTTTTTTGAGCAATCTAAGACCTACATTTTTTAAGTATTTTTCCATTAAGGGAGAACATTTGAAATTATTATTATTTTTAGTAAGGTAAAAAATTAAAATGTCAAAAATTGGCAGTGTTTCTCAATGACCAAATAGACTGCTGTCACCATCCAGGTCAAATACCTACCTAAATCGAGACTTTGTTCTTACAAATAAACTTAATAAACAATATGTAAACATTATTTAGCAATAATCTGGGAGTAAAATAATAGATGTTTCCGAGGCTTTGGCATTACAACAACTTTGATCGACTCCCATTGCCTTCTTTCATATAAATAGCGACTCTTAAAGATTGTCATTTAGCTGTCATCTGTATAAAATAATTCTCTTAACTTTAAATCTTCTTGACTGGAATAAATATTTATATTTTATGTTCATAATTTTCTTTATAACAAGTAATAATAATTGTTATGACTGATGACAAAGTTCTTTGATGCACCTGCCTAATGGCATGTGTTTTGCATGCGCATTAGTTACCTAGTCTTTAGAGCAAGTAGGTTGCCATCTCATGATTGATACAAGCATTCACCCAGCGAGACAATGCTTGCTTATCTTTCTTTCTCAGGTATATGCAACAACAAATGTCCTGTTGGTAAACCCTTTCTCGGTTTTTTTTTGTGCATCATCATCATCATCATCATTTATCTGATAATTCTGTTTGAATGTATGGATCAGGTGGTCTGAACATTTACCAATGTCCCCTGTAGAGGATTGTCCTACGGTTTTTCAGGTTATTTGCAGTTTGACCCCTGGTATTCATCAGGTAATCCTACAATTCATTTCCATTATTATTTTTATTGTTTGTTACTGCTATCATTATTATTATTAATTGTAAATAATACTTCTTTCCCTAGAATGACCCCATTTTTGAATTTTATATTACAGATAATAGATTTGTCTTGAGCTGTGTAACCTGGGCTGACTTTTTCCTTGATATTCTAGGTTTATTTTGGTTGTTTGTGGGCAACCCTACTATGTTGCAACATTCATGTAGACTATGCACATGTCATCTATATATATTTGAACCATGTGATTGTTGGGTACAATTCAGGGGCCCACATTATTATCTGAGATTCTGAGTTTATATGCATTTGCACATACAGTTTCTGCACAATTCATGTTTTTGCTGCTCATTCTTTCATAAGTAGTATTGTGTCATCTATAATATCAGAATCTAATTTCCACTATATTCTGTGACATGCAGTACAAATTCTTTGTTGATGGAGAATGGCGGCATGATGAACTAGAACCTTTTGTGACAGGGAACTATGGGATAGTGAACACTGTGATCGCCGGAGAGCGTGATTCTATACCTGCAATATTGAGCCCAGGAACACCTGGCTGCAGAATGAACATGGATGTAGACAATGAAGCCTCTCATCGTGTGGTAAGAATGTAGTGATTTTTATTTTTTTTTGCTTATGCTTATATACACACAAGTAAAACTGGTATCAGAAAAGGTAGGCTTGTTGTGAGATTACAGCCTAGTTCTGGTTGCAAGAGGATCTGACATATTTCTTCATTTTCTTCTTTTATTCTAAATTGCAATGTGTTAAATATTTTTTATGTAAAATATCAGACTCTAGTGATATTTTTAACTTCTAATATATCTTTTATTCATGGCAGAGGAAAGTTGTGAAGCTTAATTTACCACCTCAGAACATCATTCACACCTAAATACATACATGCATGTATATTTTTGCATCTATATATCTGTGTATGCTTTTTATATCAACATATCTATGTAAACATGCAACTTTTGACATTTTATGAAGGATAATCAAAATAACCATGCAACTTAAGAGTATGCAGAATAATGCATGTACATATCTATATCTCTGGACATATAATCTTTGAATGCAGGGGTGCATTTGAGAAGTAACTGATGTGCCCATAGTTGCATAATGTTTGTTCGTGTTTGCCTGCTAGTGCATGATAGAAGTAATAGAGAATTTGAGATTTTTTTAAAAATTATTTATCTTTATTTTCTGCAACCAAACCCTAAAAATTGAATGAGAGATTATGCTAGGTATTTATGTACACTAGCCATATTTGGCAGTTTTTTCTCTATTGCGTTTGTCTTTGAAAAATACTCCTATTATCATTCCTGACAATGAAAGGTTACATCCTCATCTGACACATGATATCTTAGTGCCCCCCACTGTTCCCTTATTTTGAAAAACTATGATTAATTTGATCGCATCTTCTTGTTGGGGTTTCTGTATAGTTGGCTGACATTTGATTATATACCATGGTAGCCAGTCTCCTATGCGGTCCAAAGTACATTGAGTGCCCTAACAGACTGGCATGGCTGGCAAATTCTAGACTGGTGATGAAGAACGGGATGTTGAGCTTGTTTAAAGTTCTGTTATGAAAACAATTGCTTGTTCTGTGGCTTTGTGATCAAAGTCTATTTTATGGATTGCCATGGTTACATGACGGTGTAAGGTATTATTGGATTCAATATAAGATTGAGTTATTTATATTGGTCAAGTCCTTTACTTTTCTCCAAAAAAAAAAAGCAGAAAAATAGAAAAGATTGGTTTATTTATATCAAAAGCACTTGTTAGAAGTTTTAAGAAGCGCTGCAAGGGGCTTTGGTTAAGCATTTTTCTATGCACAAGGCCTTTTTTTTAGAAGCAACAAACCCTTAACTAGTTGATAAAAATATACTAAATAAGTTCATATATTAGCTAATTTGTGGAAATATAGCTGTTAATGAAGATTTTATCTCTTTTTTTTTTCATGTCATGCATATACGTTGCCAAGTATAGGGTGGAAGATAAAGAGATGATTTACAAATCATAACTATTCACAAAATTTTAGGAATCACATCTTATTATAGTTCCATCTTCTATGTTGCTTTTTGTTGGTGTACGTTGAAATCAGTAGTTCATATAGGTCTTGTAGTCCACAAAGTGATATAAATGTAGGAAATCTCGGATGAGCAATCTTAGAAGGATTTTTAAAAAGTTTAGTGAAGAAAATCAGGATCAATAATCTAAAAAAGTTATGATCAATAATCTTTCAAGTTTAGTGGAAGAAATCAGGGTCAATAATCTTTCCAAGTTTAATAGAAGAAATCAGGATCAATAATCTTTCCAAATTTAGTGGAGGAAATCAGGGTCAATAATCTATCCCTAAAGTTAAGGGAATCAGCTAAAATTTTGTTTCTTGTTTAGTGTAATAGAAAGTCATATATATATAGAGTAAAATGAATTATAAATTTTTTCATACAGAAATAATAAAATTCTCTAGCATTTTTCTTCATGGTATCATAGCCCTAAGGTTTCATACCTTTGGAATTTTTTTTTTGGCCTTCATTGCCAAGTTTTTTTCTGCTCTTTCTTGGCCTTTATTGCCGACTTATTGGTAGCCTTCATCGCCGATTCAACCTCCTTCTATTCCAGCCTTAATTACTGATTTTTTCATCATTCTCTTCAGCCTTCATCGCTGATTTTTTCATCTTTATTCTGTCTTTATTCCCAACTATTGTTCAGTCCTTTTTTTCAACCATAACAGATGCTATATCTTCAACACCATTACCTCAAGTATCTTCAACTGTGGAGGAAATTGAGAAGCTTAAAGGACTGTTGGGAACTATTGAAAAATCGGCAACAAATAGCAATCCTCAGCCGATGAATCAGGGTATGTGTTCATTGAAGCTTTTGGATAAGGCTAATCTCTCTTGAATTAAATACTCTAGGTAATGAGTTTAGGAATGCCTGTATACTTGACTCCGATGCTACAAACCATATGACTCATATTTCAAATAAATTTAAAACCTATAGCCCTTGTCCTAGCAATAAAAAGATTATCGTTACTGATAGTTTTACAACTATAGTAGCAGGTTAGGAGATGTCCAAATTACCTTAGAATTGTTTATTAAAATTGTTCTTCATGTTCCTCAATTATCCACAAATTTGGTTTCCATACAAAAGCTTGCCAAAGATCTAAATGGCTTTGTTATATTCAATGCTTCTTATTGTGAATTCCATGGTCAGGTTTCGGGAAGAATGATTGAACTTGCTAAGGAGCATAATGGACTCTATTACTCAGATACATTAAGTCAACCAGAATTGAATAAATGTGCTTTATCTAGCTCGCCTTTCTCTTCCAATAAAGATGTTATTTGGTTACATCATAGGTGTTTCGGTCATGTGTCTTTTTCGCATTGAAACTAAAGTTTCCTTCTTTGTTCAAGGGATTTGATATTCAGGCTTTTCATTGTGATGTTTGTGAGTATGCAAAACATACTCATGTACCATTTTCAATCAGTAATAAAAGATTTTTTCTTTCTTCTTAATCTATAGTGACATTTGGGGACCATCAACTATTCCAAACATCTCAGGATCTAAGTGGTTTGTGACGTTTATTGATGATTGTACAAGAGTCTCTTAGATCCATTTACTCAAAAATAAATCTGATGTGAGTCATATATTTCCTATCTTTCATGCAATGATTCAAAACCAGTTTGGTACCAAGATAAAGAGCTTTCGCTCGGGATAATGCTTGTGATTACTTTAATCAGACCTTGACCCCTTATTTCTAAAAGGAAGGAATCATACATGAATCATCCTGTATTACTATTCCACAACAAAATGAAGTGACGAAAATAAAAAACCGACATCTTCTTGAGTGCACTAGAGCCTTATTGTTTCAACAAAATGTACCAAAATCATATTGGGGAGAAGCTATACTCACATCAGCTTATGTCATAAATAGAATTCCTTCCAGGATTTTAGGGTTTCAAAGTCCATTAGAGGTCTTGTCTAAATTCTATCCTGACATACGATCCATCTTCAATCTTACTCGAATTTTTGGATATACATCTTTTGTTCATGTTCATAGTCATAACCGAGGGAAGTTAGATCCTCGAGCTCTTAAGTATGTCTTTGTAGGGTATTCCTCTACTCAGAAGGGTTATAAATGTTATCATCCACCCACTAAGAAACTCTGTCTCAGTCGTTGTTACATTTGTTGAAAATAAGTTCTATTTCTTTATTCCTTATCTTCAGAGAGAGTTACCTATACTTGAAGATAAGGAGTCAAAATTTTCACCACTAGATACATCCTCCTCATCTGAGTCATTTAAATCTAAATATCGAAAGTCAATTCAACAGCCTAAGGAGTTGGAAGAAAAAAGAAAAGGAGATGGTTAAATCTTTGATTCGTTCCGTTTGATCAAGTGTATGCAAGGAAAAAAGATCCTATCATGACTACAAGGCAAGAACAACCTTCTAAACCAAACTCTAAAAATGAGGTAACAATAAATGAAGCAAACCTGGATTCTACACCAAAAATAAATTATCCTTTTTCCGATCCTGAACCACCTCGTCCCAAGCCTCCTAAGCTTGATCAGGATCTACCTATTGCTGATCCTGAACCACCGTGTCTCGAGCCTCCTAACCTTAATTAGGATCTACCTATTGCTGTGAGAAAAGGAACCCAAGAATGCACCAAAAGACCTCTATATTCATTATCTCACTTTGTATCTTTTGAAAGGTTTTTCCCAATCCATCGAAGTTTTATTTCAACCTTAAACACAGTTTCTATTCCTAACTCATTGTCTGAAGCATTATTAAAGAAAGAATGAAGACTTGGTATGGAGAAAGAAATGGATGCATTACAGAAGAATGAAACTTGGGAATTGGTTGATTTACCTAAGGGTAAGAGAGCAATGGGCTGTAAGTGGGTGTTTGCAATAAAATTTAAGGCAGATGGGTTCCTAGAACGCTACAAGATGAGGTTGGTTGTAAAAAGATATACTCAGACATATGGAGTAGACTATCAAGAAACGTTTGCTCTAGTAGCAAAGATGAATACGTTGAGAATTTTGTTGTCCTTAGCTGTTAACTCTGATTGGGAATTACAGCAGTATGATGTGAAGAATGTCTTTTTCATGGAAAATTAGAAGAGGAGATTTATATGAACATTCCATCAGGATTTAGTGGGGTTGATGAAAACAATATTTGTCGATTAAAAAAGGTATTATATGGGTTGAAACAATCCTTGCATGCTTGGTTTGGACAGTTTGCCAAGGTTATGTTAGCCAGTGGTTACAAACAAAGTCAAAGAGATCATATGCTTTTATCAAGCATTCAGTTTTAGGGGGAGTCACTATATTAATTGTGTACGTGGATGACATTATAGTGACAAAAGACGATGAAGTGGAGAAGGAAGCCTTAAAGCAGTGTCTAGCTAAGGAGTTTGAGATAAAAGATTTCAAAAGATTGAAGTATTTCTTGAGAATTGAAGTTGCTTGATCAAGATAGGAATTTTTATTTCTCAATAAAAGCATGTTACGGATCTGCTCAAGGAAACAGGTATGATGGGCTAGCAAACCAGTTGGAACTCCTATTGAACAAAATCATAACTTAAGCGAGGCCCTTGGAGATAAGGTAGTGGACAGAGAAATGTATCAAAGGCTTGTTGGAAAACTCATCTATCTTGCGCATACTAGGCCAGACATAGCCTATTCGGTTAGCATTATTAGTCAGTTTATGCATGATCCTAAAGAAGTTCACCTACATGCAGTCTACCGAGTTTTTCATTACTTAGAGGCACATCCAGGAAAGGAAATTCTATTCAAGAAAGAATCTACAATTGATTTGGCAGTTTACACAGATTCAGACTTCGCAGGATCTCTAGTCGATAGGTAGTCAACATCTGGCTATTGTACCTTTCTTGGAGGAAACTTAGTATTTTGGAGAAGCAAGAAACAGAATGTAGTAGCAAGATCAAGTGCAAAAGCCAAGTTCAGAGCTATGTTAGCAAAAGTATGTGAATTATTGTGGGTCAAAATTATTTTGGAGGACATGAAGATTCAATGGAGTAGACCTACGAGAATATACTGTGATAACAAATCAGCTATAAGTATAGCTCACAACCCAGTGTAACATGATCGAACAAAACACATACAGATAGACCGACACTTCATTAAAAAGAAGTTAGATAGTGGACTGATTTGTATTCTGTATGTACCGATAAGACTTCAACTAGCAGATATGATGACAAAAGGGAATATTAGCAAGCTGGGAATGGAAGACCTATATCACTAGCTTAAGGGGGAATGTAGAAAATCTCGGACGAGCAATCTTAGAAGGATTTTTAGGAAAGTTTAGTGGAGGAAATCAGAATCAATAATTTGAAGAAAATTATGGTCAATAATCTTTATAAGTTTAGTGAAAGAAATCAGGGTCAATAATCTTTCCAAATTTAGTGGAAGAAATCAGGGTTAATAATTTGGAGAAAATCAGGGTCAATAATCTATCCCTAAACTTAAGGGAATCAGCTAAAATTTTGTTCCTTATTTAGTGTAATAGAAAGTTGTATATATAGAGTAGAATGAACTATAAATTTTTTTATACAGAAATAATAAAATTCTCAAGCATTTTTTTTTCTTCGCTATGTTTAATTAAATAAATGGCAACATACATCTATGCTTTAGTAGTTACAGGATCATTCATGTTTCTTCCAGATAAAAGACATAGATTTTGATTATGAAAGAGTGAACACATAGTTATAGGGGATAAATACTCTTTACAGTACAACCTTCTTGACTTGTTAATGGACTGGGTCTGTTTATGAGAGAAATTTTTAAGGTTAGATACAATATACTTTGACTTGATAGATGATAAATGCTTCACATAATATGTATGATTATTGTTCCTGCATCTAATAACTGCATCACGGATTATGCTCTCCCAATTTTGGAAAATCTAACAGCTTGCCTCAATAATTGACAATAACATATTTACAATGTCAAAATGCCACAGTACAATTCCCTTATTGTCTTTTTTCCTTGTCTGAGATGACCTTGTAGTAGGTAAATAACATGGTTTCGAAAACTGCCAAAACAAGATGTTACGACTTGTAGCATACTATACCGGACCGGCATGAAATTGGGACGGTATAACTGTCGGAATGATAAAACATTGTACTAGTTTGTGCTGGTCCATGCCAGTGCGGACAAGAAGTATTGTATCGACCATATTGGTCAATATCAATAGGTTTGCGCTTTTTTTAGTTGCTGTCCATTTCAATACATACTATTGATACTGATACTGTACAGTTTCGATGAAAAATGGTATGGGTTTTGGTATGAGTACTTAAAACCTTGGTAAATAATTTAGCAAACAGTAATACCTATGTTGAAGTGGTGCTATAACCCTCTTCAATGTTGTTCCTTGTCAAGTTCAATACTTGAGTTCAAACGAGCAAATGGGTGGTTTCTAATTGCTGACTGACAAAGCATTTGTTCCCTACCCAGTAGCTAATGCCAATGTCTGACATTGTTATGAAAAAAATATCTTTCTTGAATAACAATGAGACTGACTTGAAATTTCCTCTAAATATTAGCAGCAAAAGCAATTTGTGATTATAATTTGGAGAATATTCTCTGTTATTAGAAAAATGGTTCTACACATTAAAACTATTATTTCTGTATCTTTAGTGTTTCTTGCATTTTATTTTGTGATCCTTTTTGTTATATCAACATTAAGTCATATTGTAGTTCAAATTCTAAACTGTCGAAGGACCACTACCTATCACATATTCCTAAATGCCTCCTAGCAACATCCTTTACGTATACAATGGTTCTCAAGGAGATACCTTGTACACTTTCACTTCCATGATTTACATCAAATGATGTTGTCACACATTCTTTTTATCTGTCCCTGTAAATGAGAGACATTGAGTTCTTCATAGCAATTTTGGGTGACCTTATTCTGCTTCGATAGACATGGTATCATCGATTGTGATGTTGAGCACTATATCCATTATAATGCCATTATTCCCTTTCACCAAATCCATCATCTACCAAGTCCCCCATCGAACAGCAGTTAGCTGACACGAACAATGGTGGGTGCTAACCATCTCTAATTTTCATGCTTCTGTCAATGGACGGCCATTGTGCACTTGTCTTTCTTTTAATTAGGGACATTTTCCCTCCTTTTCAATGTCCAACCTTGAATCTTGAAAGATACATGGGCTCTTGATGCCAAAGTCTGGAAAAATAGCAGAAAAGAGCATTCTTAAATTCATAATGATGTTCTGTTGCCAACCTTTTCTTCTCTCTCTGTCTGCAGAAAAGAACAGGTGCCTTACTCGTAAAAGCAATTTTGGACAATTTGGGTTAAACAAAGCTTTAACAACAAAGCTAGTCAGTTAATTTATCTAGCATCTCTCTCTCTCTCTCTCTCTCTCTCTCTCTCTCTCTCTCTCAGTCTCTGTAACTTACCCATGACAAGCTTAATTCTATCCGAGTTGCTTGTAGCATTCAATGTTCTTCCTCAATGCCTGGAGAATAATATTAATTAGCTACTCATTCATTGTGGCATCACTGTCATTATACTCCAAAACTCATCGAAGTCCTTTTTCACACTCCCCATTATCCAAAGCCAGCAAATGATTTATGTGCGGTTCATTTACATATAGTTAACCCAAAAAACTCTTTTATGTTGTTCATAAGACTTGTTTATTTTCACCTAAATGAAATATTTTTATTTAAAATGGGAAGCTTTTTGCCAATAAGTATAGTGTTTGAGATTTCAGATGATTTTGTCTTGAACAAATGGGTTTAAACAGGGGAACTTGGATGTGATTTTAATTGTACCGAACTGCAGATAGCCATTACATTCACAAAATTGTGTTTCTTCCTTGGTCCATCTTATTGGATTCAAGATGATAGGAAATGTTTTGGCATTTCAACTTAGTCTTGATTCTTGGTGGGTTAATTTTAGGTCTATTTGCCAAAGTATCTTTATTTCAATGCATGATGATATTCCATGCCTACTCTTATTGCCCCATCTATTTTTCTTTTATTCGATTCTCTTTTGATTACTCTCTAACTTCTGCCATCCCAATTGAAATTATAAAGATAATGAAATAAATTATAGCTACCAAGAGTTGAGTAATGGCATTGTAACCATCAAGAGGTGATCATTTTACTATTCTACCTAGAATTGACTTATAGAAGCTTGCCATGACAGAATCCTAATATTAATGTTTTATTGTGCATCCAACTGTAAGTCAAATCTCCTTGTGCTCGGTAAAAAAAATTTCTTCCACATGGAACCTAAATGGTCCACCATGTTTCTGCAAAGGGGGAAAAGACTGGGAGCACAAAGATAAAATGCTTATTGCTAATAGGCTAGAAGAAATAGAGTGTACACTGAAGAGAAAAAAGAAATGATATAATTAAAAGGCATCCTCAAAGAAAAAATATAATAAAGTGAGCTAAAGATATTTTTACTAATAGCCACAAAAATACGGGGCCTATTATTTGACTCTTTTTGAATGGGAGTAAAAAATTCTGTGACTACATTTTTCGCTAAGAACTCTTTGTTGGAGAGAAGCCATGCATTTCTTGAATTCCTGTAACTTGGTTTTTTGTCTATTCATGGTCAAAGCTTTCTTGCTTAACTGGAGTAGAAGTTTTGTTGAAGCTGAAATTTTGTTAAATATCTATAATGGTTAACCATGGTGCACTTTATTTTATTGAATATTACCTCTCTTAATATATTAGCATTTTCGTGTTTGCTGTACCATGTAGGTGACATTGTCAGATGGTGGGATGCAGGAGGCAACTCGTAGCATTTCTGAGACTGATATACAGATTTCTCGCCATCGTATTTCTATATTCTTGTCTACACATACTGCTTATGATTTGCTTCCAGAGTCGGGCAAGGTACGGATGCTTTACCTTTTCTAAGTAGCCATAACATTATCGGAGAACATATTTTGTTGTGGTGACATTTTTTTCCCACTGATTAAACATGCATGTAAGATTTCAGGTCATTGCTCTTGATGTTAATTTGCCTGTGAAGCAAGCGTTTCATATCCTCTATGAACAGGTATTTTCACTTTAAAATTTTTAGGTACTGAAAGTTGGCAATCTTTGTCAGCTTCTTGCATGCACCTGCTTCTTTTCTTTTGATCACTGTGGGGTTTTGGAATGATAGAGTTCTAGCAAGTGATTCTAGGGTTGAGTAAAATTTGAAGTCTCTGATGAGTTGGCTGACACATTACCTTGATCTGAATGACGCAAAGATTTGTCCATTGACTTGATTCAACTTCTAGTGAATATATGAACACATTTCTGGACTGATGCTATTTGATAGGCATTTCAACCACTTTATGACCTGGGGTGCCTTCAGATAATGAGAAGTTTTGAAACAAACTACCTGTTGTGGCCTTTTAACAAATCAGTAAAGTTGACTATCTTGTGATTTTCTACGAGCCCTAGGATGGCGTTTCATTTTTCCTTTGTATGCATTACTTCTTTCCCTCAATCACAAATATCTTTGTTCATATCTCTAATCTTTCCAAAGCATGGTTCTGTGTAAATGGTGTGACTTAACATGGAGGTTTATATGTTTCTAGAGAACCATTTTGATGTCAATGTTCTCAAAAGCTCGAGGTGATCTAAGGTGCCACCTTGTCTTGGAGCCCAGGTGCAAGGAGCAACAGAAGGCACGTGCCTTGACAAAGTGGGGTGCAAAAATATTGATATAAATATAAATAATATTAAATACATGATTGTAAACACATTTAATACTGAATTGCCAATTTATGAAACAAATACAAATAAGAGAAGTATTAGAATTCAGATTTACATATGTATGAAGGACATGGCAAGTCAAATATCAAAAATTCAGGTATAATAAAGAAAAACCAACCATAAGTAAATAACTACTATGGTATTTCTACCTAGTATAAATTACTGAAAGACAAAAGTATAAAACCACAAGAAAATTAGTGATCAAAGATCAATTATCTGATCTCAATAGTCAAAACAGGAAAGTGAACATGTAAAACCATTTGTCCAAGATGCAAATACAGAGAGACCAAATTATATGTCACAAAATCTGATCCAAAAATCTGAGGCATCATAGAAGTCCTAATCCCTAAAAATCATCAACATCAATAAGTGCAACGTTGTCTTCATCTTCATCCTTTATCTGCAGCTAAAGGAGCGGAAGAGGAGGCAGCAGCGGAGAATAATAAGGAGTTCTAGGCTGACCTTTGACAATGCTGTTTGATGTCAAGCGAGATTCCTTTAATGCTCTAACTAGAATTCTGAAATTATATGTGCATATTTTCTTCCCCTTCATGATATTGTTTATGTGTTTATTATTGGGTGTATTTATTTTCTGAAATAAAGGCATTTTCAGGGAATTCCTGTTGCTCCATTGTGGGACTTATACAGGGGTCAATTTGTTGGTGTACTCAGTGCATTGGATTTCATATTAATTCTGAGAGAGGTTTGTATGCAACAGTTTTTTAACTTGAACATATATTCACATCCTATTTTCTATTGTATGTTCTGAACATTCATGAATGAAGTAGGTATGGAAAGATAGCATCCTTTCTCTTGGTTATTGTCTTTATTGTGTAACAACGAGGGGGTTATTTATAAGCTGAGAGGGATCTCACTTTAGCCTAGCGAGTTACTAGTTAGCAGATGTTGTTTGCCTTCTCTACAGATCAACAAATTTGTATCTTATGTTTGAGTTGATAGTCACTAGTTAGATTGGTTTAAATTCTACATATGGGAACAGTTATCCTATATTCTCTTAAATAGTTCTCATTGTAACCTTGGATTTGGGGTGCCTATTGTTCTAATCAAATGAACTATGCTACCTCCAGGGGGAGGTATCTTGTTCGGTTAGCATTGAAAGCAATGACCAATTTATATTGTACAGTTTGCATTGACAGAGAAAGCAAGTTTTTTTTTTTGTCTTTTTTTTTAAACGAATTTTGTTTCTTCTTTCCTATTCCATGTCTGGTGTGTTAATGTGTTGCTGATTGCAGCTTGGAAATCATGGTTCAAATCTAACTGAGGAAGAGCTGGAGACTCATACAATATCTGCTTGGAAGGAGGGAAAACAGCAACTTTATAGGCAAATGGATGGCAATGCAAAACCATTTCAACGGCGTCTAATACATGTAGACTCTTACATGTTTCTTACTTAATGTGGTTATGCCTCTAGCTTGTTGATTTTTAATAAATATTAGTTGTGTTGCGATTTGATGTGCATGTTTAGGAGGTGAAACAAAGTTGGGAAATATAATGGTATAGGTTGACCCTTGGTAGCCAATGAGCATATAGAGATTGATTGTTTTTACAAAAATCTTTTATTCATAAAATCAAATATGAGAAGTAAAGAGAGAAGATATGTTTGATCAAATCCATGCTCATGGGAAAATTCTAGCTGACAGCTTGGATTTATCTTTAGAATCTTCCATGCAGGAGGAAGAAGGGGAAATTAAGGGTGTGTGTGGATGATTTGAAAATGAAAACAATTTTTTGAAGAGCACAACTCCAAAATAGCAAAAAATTGAAACTGGTTTAAAGATATTTTCACCATTTTCCAATCAAAATAAAGAAGAGAATACAAAATGAAAGATAGAGAACTTGATGACATGAGAGCAAAAAGTATCCGCTTTTTTTGTACCTCTCCTTTTATAAAACAAATTTTGCTCTCACTTATCAAACATATTTTTTAGAAAATAAAAAATAGAAAATAGAAACAGTTGGCAGACGATAAAAATAGAAAAATTACAAAATCCAAACACAGCTGAAAATAACTGGAATTTAATCAAATCGTTTTGATATCTCTGTGGATGGCCTTGCCCTTACATTTGTTTTTGACTTGAACTTTAAGAAACATGGAGTTACTCTGTTGAAAGATGACAAAAACTTTAAAGAACCACTTGTTGTAATACATTTCTCTTGGATGGAGGGCATCAGATTATCCTTCATGTTGCTTTGTTGCCCATTATTCTGTGAGATTCCTCTTTTGTGGCTCCTTTTAGGTCTGCAAAACATTCAGATTTATACCCCCATTTTCAAGGAAAAAAAAGGCCATAGATTCGTGAATCTGAAGTAGATTGTTTAGATGTGGTACACATAAAATAATGATGAAGTATACATAAATAATATTGGGGAGGAACAGTAGGACGAATGTAGCTGAAATAATAGTGGCCTGATTTCTGGGGAAAGTGAAACTCATGCACATGTACAATCAGGATCCTTGTTCCTTGTTGTGCAGAATGCTATGGCCTGACTGAATCTTTACTGCATTTTTTTCCTTTTTTTCTTCTGAACGGTTCTGATTACTTCTAGTTAATATCTGTTTTGGGTATTTGATTATATTACTATCTTACTTTGTATTTTTGTTGAACTTGCCATTTCAATACTTATCAGGCAGGCTTGGCTTGTGTAGGCTGGTCCTCATGACTCCTTGAAAGATGTAGCCTTAAAGATTCTGCAAAATGAAGTATCTACAGTTCCAATTATCCATTCATCATCACAGGATGGGTTATTTCCACAATTGTTGCATCTTGCTTCTCTTTCTGGAATTCTAAAATGTAAGCCATATATTTTATTTCTTGCCCATTGTCATGGCCACTTGCCATTCCTTAGCACTATTTTGCTATATCTATTATGAGCCATTTGATGTGTGCTTAGCAGTTATCTTTTACATTTCCAGGCATCTGCAGGCACTTTAGACATTCTTCTAGTTCTTTGCCTATTCTACAACAACCAGTTTGCACGATTCCTTTGGGTACATGGGTTCCAAAAATTGGTGATCCAAATGGGCGTCCACTGGCAATGTTGAGACCAAACGCATCACTAAGCTCTGCCCTCTCTTTGTTGGTTCAAGGTGGATTTATGGTTCCTTACCTACCAACTGCTACACTTTAATTACAGTCCAGTGTTCAATTGATTATTGGTTCTGTATGTATTATTTGTCTATTTGTGCTTGTATATAAGCATGCTTTTTTGTGTTTGCATTATTATTACCATTTGCACCTAAAAGAAATTTTAAGACATGTTGTTTTATTATAAATGTTATTCTGTTGAGATCGATTTTAGGTCACGTTGGGATCTTTCATTAACATTAGATGGATTTTAGCATATTTTGACCTTCAATCTGTGTGTTTCTCATGGCTTTAAGTCATGTTTGTTGAAAATTTTCATCACTGTCCATTGCATCATAAACCTACATGATTATATATTATTGACAACTATGACATATGCATTATGACTGTTGCAGCTGCATTGTATACCTCCATTTTGCCCTTTATATGACCTTATGTCCACTGCTCGATTATAATTCTAATCTTGAATTTTTTAATGAAATACTGTAAATTTTTTGTAAAATATTTTCTGACAGTTACAACTTTGTTATGTGCTGTTATAATGGCCAATGGCAGTGATATAATAGCACTCTAGTTCATAATTTTATCTCCATAAACATATATTTTAACCATGTATTCTCTAACTATTTACTTATTGCTGTGCTTTTTATTCTCTTTGTGTGTCTGTGTGTGTGTGTGTTTGTGTTACAGATACAAGCTTATATTTTTCCTAGTAGGCACATAAGAAAATACAATATACTCATTTGTTTAGGATTTGTTTTGGGGAATGAGGTGAAAATGGCATCAGTAGCCCTGCTTTTCTGTGGCATTGAATTTTAGTAGGGTATCAACAGGTGTGTTCAAAACACATAGGGTTCATTCATCCAAAAGAGCATATTCAGGCTGGGCTGTTGTGCTCAACGTCCTGTTGTTCCCTGTATTTTATGTTTGATTTTTAAAGATGGACCAGGCTTGTCCCAGATTCTTGAGTCTTGTTCCTGATTCTATAATTTTGGTTGCTTTTAGCAATTCTTGGGGTTGATGTGGGATCTTAGTTGCTAAATTGTCATCCCATGTGCTAAATGATCTACAAGTCAGCATATTGTATTGTGTCCTAGATATCATCACCATGTTTTTCTGCTGAGATCTTTTCCTAGGACAAATCTATGCATCTTGAGTTGACGTGATTTGATCTTAGTGGACCCACCACAAATGGTTGGACCTGATTTGTTGATCAATTCTAAAAAAAAATATTTGATTTCTTTTATTCGAATTCTCAGGTCATAAATCCTAATTTTCTAACAAATATGGAGGTCTAAAGTGTTCATTCTCGAAGGAAAAAAAAAGAAAAGATACACATAATATTTTATATCATTCTTCTCCAGTTTCTTGCAGATGGTGTTGCTGCTAACATATTGGCTACAATGACTTTAATTTTGAGGGAATGTAACCCATTTATTTAACTGACTGCATCACCCATGACAAAATAAATCCAAATAGACGTTTATGTCATTAATTCTGTTGTGACACCTTTAGACCATTACCATTTGCTCTAAACTATTGGTGAGGAGCTTTTAACACAATCAAAAGATGTGTTCAATGCATTTGACAATCATTTGCCAGCAAGCTGATACTAACTTCGTCTCAAACTGTTTGTTTGTTGAGAAAGTGAAAGAAGAAAAGTTTGTTAGGTAGGGGATGTTCGTGTCCATTATTGGCTGTTAGGAAGAAAATTAAGTGAGAGAAAACCAAGAGAAACTAAAGGCCAATTTTTTTGCTACCAAGCCTATTATAGTTTCCTTTTCCAAAAGTTAGCGACTGTGAGAGGAAATGATTAGTAGGCAATTTTATTATTGAAATCAAATCCTATCCACTTCTTGATGTTTTTCTTTGCAATTGTATTACTTAAATCAAACATGATAAAATATTTGATTTCTTGCATTTTCTCTTTTTCCAACTAATTTCTCTCTTTTTTAATTTTATTTTCATAGAAACCAAGCAAAGTTTAGGGCTATTTTTGAAAACACTTTTTCAAAACGATCCTAAAAATCTGAATGAAACTGAAAAACGTCGAAGCGATGTTTTTTTCGGATTCATCTTGGATGTTTTCTAAATTTTATCCTTCCTTTCTTAAAACGCTCGAAACACGGGTTCGTCTTCTTCCTTCTTACCGCGACCTTTCACCACGTGATTTTAAGTTCAAAAATAGTTTTCGAAAATACTAACAAAACGTATTCTCAAATACTAAAAATCAACATAATACAATTCAGATTTTTCGATACAATCCATGTTTTCAAAATAGTTTTCTGGATCACAAACCAAACAGGGCCTTAATGTTTCATTTGACCCTAATCTAAATTTCAAAGTTCGTCATCTTGGACCTAAACTCCATATTGGTATAACACCACCATAGTGTCAGTACACTTGGTATACATGTTGGTTCAGTGTATTAAGACTTGGTATGCATTAGTATGAGTCTCAGTTCAGTACCTGACGCCTAGTATGGGGTGGTATGCACTCGTACAGCATACCATGCTAAATTTGGTGGCCAACCTTTGTTGATGTAAGCATGTTGGACTGTGGGCCCATGTTGGTAGTTGCTATTGACAGCTCTTTGGCGAAGTGATGATGACAAAGGGATGCATCTTTCTATTAGGTTTTCCATTCTTGATTAATGAAGATATTATCTTTGCACTACTGGGCAAATGCATATTTTTCTTCCACTGCTATGTTAATAAATCTTGATATTTACATATTTAATCGAAGCATGTATGTATTTTTTCTCTCTTATGCTTTTGAGCAGCAATTAAGAATTTAATGATGCTTAATTGGCTTTATTATTTAGTGCATTATGTGGAATTAATCAATTCTTCTGTGAAGTATCTTACGTGTTGTCATATGAATTGCTTTCAGCCCAAGTTAGTTCGATACCTATAGTTGATGACAACGACTCTTTGCTGGACTCATACTCAAGAAGGTATATGATGTTTCCATTTTTTCCATATGCTTAAAACTGATTTACAGATCCTCATATCTGGTTTCTTAGTAATGTTCTGTTGCTTTGGTCTGTAGTGACATCACAGCTTTGGCGAAGGACAGAGCTTATGCACAGATTCGTCTTGATGAAATGAGTATTCATCAGGTAAAAGTAGATATCTCTTTTATATTAATTCAAAGAAGTTGCATACAGGGCGTCAGTTGTATGAAGGGCATTCCTTTATTATTCATGATTTAATTTTGTAGACAGCATATTTTTGTTAAATGATCATACATACTTGTATTTGGATTTTGTGATGATGGGGTGAATTCTCAACCGGAATATAGGGTAATCTTAGGAGAATATACAATAAAAATGAATCCATGGAATGCGAATTTAGTGGGAATTGGTATGGATAGAAGTTGAGATGTGGAGTATTCATCTTTCTTATCTTGGATCCATTGTTCAGAAAAACGGAAGATGGCTGAAACATTCTGGAGTGGGTTTCATGAATGGAAGATGCTTTGAAAATTGAAGCAGTATATGATCACTACAAACAGGTGAAACTTGAGAGCTGCAAAATCAGGCAGGCAGTGTTTTCTTGTTTGGACATGTGGATGTTCAAGGAAACCTAGTGTAGGGACATCAGCATAAATTGCGTTTCTTTACAATGTTTATCTACTCTTTGACTTGGCGCTCTATGGATAGACTTGTATTAGGGTAAAGGACCTCAGAACATATCTAACCATTAATTATACCAAGATATTATAGGCAGATATTTCAGTAATTAAAATTATTGTTCATGGCCTCTAGACACCTAATCATGGTCGGGCTAGCGGACTAGATTTCAGTGGCAATTTTGTTCTCAGGGCTAATTTAGATATCTTGATCACTCAAATATGACAGTATGGAGACTAGAGGTGGGCACTGGGCCGTGCCGCCCATGGCACGGCACGGCCCAGGCCCTGATGGGCCGTGCCAGGCACGGCCCGGCACTGCTACAGTACCGGGCCGTGCCGGCACGGCCCAGTTTACCGGGCCGTGCCGGGCTCAGAAAATTTTTTCTGTTGGCCCAGCACGGCACGGCCCATGACGGGCCTGGGCCGGCCCGTCGTGCCGTGCCGGCACGGCCCACCTGGGCCGTGCCTGGCATGGCCCAGGTGGGCCTGAACCGTGCCGGCCCAGGTGGGCCGTGCCCGGCACGGCCCAGGTGGGCCGTGCCCGGCACGGCCCAGGTGGGCCTGAGCCGTGCCGGCCCAGGTGGGCCTGAGCCGTGCCGGCCCAGGTGGGCCGTGCCAGGCACGGTCCAGGTGGGCCTGGGCCGTGCCGGCCCAGGTGGGCCGTGCCAGGCACGGCCCAGGTGGGCCTGGGCCGTGCCAGGCACGGCCCACCTGGGGCTTGGCCCATGAACAGCTCAAATAAAAAAAAATTATAAAAATATTTTTTTTTGATAAATTAAAAATTTATTAGGAATAAAGAAATTTTATTAATATAAAGCCACCATAATGGTGGGGGGTTTGGCACAGACCCCTACCAGTTTATTAATTTAAAATTAAAATGGTACAGAAGGGAGGGGGCTAGGCCTGACCTCTAGAACAAAATACAATAAGTAAGAAGAAAAAAATAGAAAGATCGCAACCATCGGATCATCGCCGATCGGATGGATCGCAACCGTCGGATCGATCATCGCCGATCGGGATCATGGCTTGGATCAATCGCAACTGTCGGATCGTCTTCGATGGAATAGATCGCAACCATTGGATTGATCATCCCGATCGAGATCATGGCTTGAATCAATCGCAACCGTCGGATCGTCTCCGATCGGATCAATCGCAACGGTTCGATCGATCATCACCAATCGGGATCATGGCTTGGATTGATCGCAACCGTCGGATCGATCATCGTCGATCGGGATCATGACTTGGATCGATCGCAACTGTCGGATCGTCTTCGATGGGATAGATCGCAACCGTTGGATTGATCATCCCCGATCGGGATCATGGCTTGAATCAATCGCAACCGTCGGATCGTCTCCGATCGGATCGATCGCAACGGTTCGATCGATCATCACCAATCGGGATCATGGCTTGGATTGATCGCAACCGTCGGATCGATCATCGCCGATTGGGATCATGGCTTGGATCGATCACAACCGTCGGATTGATCATCGCCGATCGGGATCATGGCTTGGATTGATCGAAGACGTCGGATCGTCTCTGATCGGATTGATCACAATGGTCCGATCGATCATCGCTGATCGGGATCATAGCTTGGATCGATCGCAATCGTCGGATCGTCTCCAATTGAATAGATCGCAACCGTTCGATCGATAATAGCAGATCAGGATCATGGCATGGATCGATCGCAACCGTCGGATCGTCTCTGATTAGATCGATCATCACCGATCGGGATCATGGCTTGGTCGATCGTAGACATCGGATCATCTCCGATCAGATGGATCGCAATAGTCTGATTGATCATTGTCGATCGGGATCATGGCTTGGATCGGTCGCAACCATCGGATCGTCTTTGATCGGATGGATCACAACTGTTGGATTGATCATCACCGATCAAGATCATGGCTTGGATCGATTGCAACCGTCGGATCGTCTTCGATCGGATTGATCGCAACCGTCGGATTGATCATCGCCGACCGAAATCATGGCTTGGATCGATCCAGACGTCGAATCATCTTCGATCGGATGGATCGCAACCGTTGGATTGATCATCGCCGATCGGGATCATGGCTTAGATCGATCGCAGACGTCGGATCATCTCCGATCAGATGGATCGCAACCGTCGGATTGATCATCGTCGATCATGATCATGGCTTGGATCGATCGCAGACATCGGATCGTCTCCGATCGGATTGTTCGCAACAGTCTGATCGATCATTATCGATCAGGATCATGGCTTGTATCGATCGCAACCATCCGATCGGATGGATCGCAACTGTTGGATTGATCATCGCCGATCGGGATCATGGCTTGGATCGATCGCAACCGTCGGATTGTCTCCGATTGGATGGATTGCAACCATCGAATCGATCATCCCCGATCGGGATCATGGCTTGGATCGATCGCAACCGTCGGATCGTCTCCGATCGGATTGATCGCAACGATCTAATCGATCATCGTCGATCGGGATCATGGCTTCGATCAGCTGGCTGGTGCCTAGGTGCACAGTGTGCTCCTGGCACCAGCCGTGCCATGGCACGACCCTTGGCACAGCCTATAAAATGGCCCAGCAAGGCCGTTCTGGCACGGCCCAGCAGGGCCGTTGCTGGGCCGTGCCATGGCACGGCCCACAAAACGGCCCAGAAGGGCCGTTTTGGCACGGCCCAGCAATGGCCCTGCTGGGTCGTGCCAGGCACGGCCCAGCAACGGCCCTGCTGGGCCGTGCCATGGCACGGCCCACAAAACGGCCCAGAAGGGCTGTTTTGGCACGGCCCAGCAATGGCCCTGCTGGGCCGTGCCAGGCACGGCCCATGGCCCATTTCTTGATGGGTCACGGGCCGTGCCGAATTTGAATTTTTTTTAGTGGGCCGTGCCTGGCACGGCCCATTTGTTAATGGGCCGTGCCAGGCACGGCACGATAATTTTTCTGGCACGACGGGCCTGGGCCGTGCCTGGCACGGCACGGCCCAGTGCCCATGTCTAATGGAGACTGCATCAGTCATCCAGTTGGGTGCTCTGATTAGTAGGAAAAGTTTTTGCGCATCGCATGTGGTGTAGGATGTGGCACCGCGCGCGGTGATTTGAGCGTGCGTATGGCCGCACGTGCGTCAAGAGCATTCTTGTCCTTTCCGCACCGCATGCGTGGCCACACGTGCGCGAGGCCAATCACCGCACGCAGTGCACGCATTCCTGCGCTGCGCGTGGTGCAGAAAGAGTTTTCCCTGATTAGTATTGTTCCTGATTAGTGTTGTTAGGAAATAAATTATTATAGGGAGCTCAGAAGTTGCTCTGAAAGAGGATAAAGTCATCAGATAAAACATTCATTCATGACAAACACCTTTTGAGGTCCATTTAGGTGACATTATACAGGTACATTGATATGGAAATTTTGATAGGTTAGTATTATTTACAACTGAGACATGACACAGAAATTTATTATAAAATAACATGGCTCACACTCCCACATTGACATCCATACAGTATTTAGTCACAATTTTTGGTTCACACTTTATAGGTTATAGACCAATCTTAGTAGAAGAACATAGACATCACCGTGCTCAGAGAAAACAATTCCCCTCATACCTAGCATTACAGAAATGTTCCCTATATCTGAAGCCTTCTCCCTTTTTTTTTCCCATTTTTCTCTTACAAGGATATAGAATAACTGTTGGGCATGCATCTTTGCTGTATGTGATGCTTCAGTATCTGTTATGCATTGAGCATGGTCACAGCATGTGATTTGGAGTATGTGCGTATTTCTAGTGAACTAAATAACAGTTTCTTGATGCCTGTCTTTCTTTTTCCTTGGAGACCATCTTACTCTCTGCTAAATGTAGGCACTGCAACTTGGGCAAGATGCAAATTCTCCATATGGGTTTTTCAGTGGGCAGAGATGCCAGATGTGTCTCCCCTCCGATCCTCTGCAGAAAGTGATGGAGCGATTAGCAAATCCTGGTAAAATTCAATCTGTTCTCATACTAGTTTTCTTCTTTGAATTGTCTGGTCTTAGTCCACAAGTTATTTGATTTCAGGGGTGCGGCGTGTCATCATTGTTGAGGCTGGAAGCAAACGTGTTGAAGGCATAATATCATTAAGTGATGTGTTCAGGTTTCTGCTGGGTTAGTCTGAAGCATCAATACCTGGTTGTCTGCTCTATGTAGGCTACTGCCAGAACCAACATTTTTTTTTTTTTTTCCAAACAGGTTGTCAGCCTACCTTTTTCGGCTGAAGGTGTCATGTGATATTTTTAATCAATAGGCCGCAGATCTGTAAATTTTAGGATTTTTTTTTTCCTTTTCTAATTCTTTTTGTCCCATTTAATACCTTGATCCCCTGAATGTTAGTATTGAGATTGTCCTGACATGTGCTGCCTTGGTTTCCGAGAGCTTTTCATTTTCTATCAGAGCATGGACCTCTTAGGACATTGTAAGCTGCTAACAGGTTGACATAAATGGAAAAGATTTAAGGAAATTTGGTTTTAGCTCTGTGAGAGATGATGTTGGTTTCATTGGAGGTCGACATGATTGGTGGGGTCAGGCTGTATGCATCAATGTGGTCCTTAAGCAGAGAATTTTAAGATAAAATTGTTTATTCTTTCCGGACAAGAAACAGATTTTTAGCTACTTGTAGCTTTGTAGGTAAATTATATATACTGCTCGACTGGTGCTGAAACAAGTTTATAACCAAGTTATATCAAGTTATCTATGCATGTCAAGAGACATTCATCACTGAATTGCTTGCAGATTTCCATTTATGTTCTTTATTATTATTTTTTTTTAGATTGAAAGGATGGCTTATGCATGCTACAAGGGGCAGGTAAGAGCTTCGAAAATAGCGCTTGTTTGCAATACTTTCATGTAGTTCATTTAGATTAAATATAATTTTAGTCCTGGTGCTAACTAATAAAGATAACATGAAAAAGAAAATAAATAAGTTCTATTGAATTCAGCATTGCTGTAGCTTCATTTTACCGAATGCAATACAGTAAAGGATTATCTTCGGTGGTGGGTAGGCCTAAAGCCATGTAACGTTTGACGGCATTGGTGGGTAGGCCTAAAGCCATGTAACGTGAGGATGCATCCATATCTTCAAGATATGTTCTGAATCTGTTACTTGTGTGCCTTTTGTGCCTCAAATTCTTTGTTCATGATAAATATTATTTCTATTCTTGTTTTATGCTGGAAACTGGAAATCCTGGAATCCATAGTGTGCCTCGACGGCGACGTAAGGATCGAATTTCTAGATGCATTGAATCTATTCAAGAGAAGAGGGCAAGCCCTTAAAGCTCTGTTTGTCTCCTGTTGATGAGAGGAGAAACCTTTTGTGTTACCTTTTTTCAAAAAGCCTTGCATGTTAGATGAATAAACAAGATGCTGGCGATAATTTTGGAGCAAAATTGTCATGAAAAAGATCTCAGAACTGCACCCATCTGAGCAATTCTTCACAGTTATTTTGGTTGGTGCAAAACATATAAACTGACAGCTGCTGCCTGAACTTCTTTGATAGTAACTGAAAGACAGCACAAAGAGTTAAAGTGTCAACCTATCCCCTGGTCACAGGTAGAAATCACATATAGATTTGGAAATTTTAAACTAATCTTTTAGCCGCTTTTCATCTGTTGTGCTACATTGGAAGGGGTTACCTTTCCACCCATCCAGTAAGTGATGTATAACCGCTATTCTGTTATTCTCAGGACAGGACAAAAATCGAAAAAAGTGTAACCACTATTCTGCTCATCGTGGATCATGCCCATGAGGCTATGCGTGGAATGTTAAAAGCTACTGCAGGACCACTGCAGAAAGGAGGAGGCGGCATCAATACCAAACTTCACTTCAAAAGATTTTAAGTCCTCTCCTCCAAGGCTTGCATTGGTGTGCTCCATCATATATCCAGCTCCCGCATTCTCTGCCTCCTCAAGCTCATAATTTCTTCCGTCACCTGTGGCCCCGCATAGCCCAGTGAATAGGCGTATTCAATGCGAACCCATTATCTCTGGGTTATATTTGGTGTTTCTTGTTCATACAAGGATTGCGAGCTTTGAAGACTTTCTAACTTGCTGCTCCTCACACTTGTTTATGTTCTTTGGCATCCCACATCGCTAGGCATCCTTTGAGCATGAAAGTGATTAAGATGAGGCCTTTACATTTTCACCGAAGGCATTCCCCATTTCTCGATCGCTAAGAAGAGTATCCTTGTCCATCCCTCTCCTCTTATATGTCTTCCATTGCATAAGATTTGATTGGTTCGTACTAGACATTAATTCTTAGTTTTATGAATGTCGGCGCTGATTATAATCATATAAGACATCAACTTAAAAGTTGGCATTGTCATATAGAAATGTCTCCCTCCATATCCATAACGTTGATAGTTGAGACCATTCTAATAATCATCCATTTTACTCTTCGTTTATTTATCTCCCATTTCGGAGGGCCATAACAATCTAAGATGGCTTCGGTCCTCCCTTACTATGGTCCCAAAGAAGGATTCTTTTGGGTGGTTGGGGTGCAGGAGAAGGGGAGAAATGCTCTAGGTGTTGATCCCAAAGCTTTCCATTAAAATCACTCTGGCTTTTTTAAAAAAAAAATTTTTTTTAAGAGATTCTCTCAAACTTTGATGTTATTAATCCTCAAAGCTGCTTCTCTCATTTTCTTATATTAGTACTTTAGTAAAGTTAAAACAAATATGTTGAATTTAATTACAACAAATCTATAATTATAATCATCTTTCAATAAAACCTCTATTACAACTGAATCAAATCCTAGGTCCTCTGACCTTTGCCATATCAATTTCACACAAGGAATATAATGTGCTTAGTGCAAGTCAATAAAAGTTTCAGGTTTGAAAGAAAATTTTCAGCAGATTACACCAGCCTTGAACCCACACAATTTAAAATCCTACCTCCACGCCTTTTACTTTAATTTTGGTTATCTAAACATATTCTCTTTGATTGCTTAGAATCAATCTGAACTCCATGGTCACCAGAATCAGTCTGCAACTAAAAGTTTCTCCTGAAGCACTTTCACTTGCATCGGCTTCTCGCTCACGGGTTTTACGTTTCTTTCAAGTACCAATACTCATAGAACATGCTAACAAGGAGGCATCGACTGGTATATGCTCGAGTTTGCATGCCAAGCCATTGTTCCCATCCAAAGACAAGCTACTGTACAGTTAAATGGATCATATCAAACTTCCACGAAGGATTTGAAGGCTGGACAATTTGGAATATACAAGAAACACATAGCTGGATAGTTTCCTAGGTAAATTAGAGGTTCCAATACAAAAAAAATCCCAACCAATTACTTCCATTATCCTATGTATTACAATATACCAGGAAAATATCTATAGCACTGATATATCTTTGTAATAAATCTCCCATCTTTCCCAGGAGCATAGTGTAAAGACTTCAAAAAGCACTAGTGCAATCACACGTTGGTTAATTATCAAAACAGAAAAATAACTCTAATTGTTTGACTTGATTATAGATGTTATCTAGTGATACATTCTGCATATGCATCGCTCATATTGTAAAATTCAATCACAGAAAACATTAGTAGAAACTCAGAACTAGAAAGATCTTTCCAGAACAAAAGATTCAGGAACAATGTCTGCCCATTGGAAGATGTTATGAAAGCCATAAACTCATTTCCTTCGAATACATGCCACTCAAAGGATATCCCACTACGGAGGACATTCGAATTACTTTATGTGATCTTGGAGTTGATAAGGCCACTAGGCCTGATGGGTACCTACCTTTATTCTTTCGCCATTACTGAGGTATTGTGGGCCAGGATATTGTACAGGCTATCCAGCTTGTTTTTCAGTCTAAAACTATTTTCTTTGATTGAAATCGGACTCTTATTATCTTGATGCCTAAATGCCCCGATGCCTTCACTCGTCAACACTACCGGCCTATTAGTCTCTGCACTACCTTATATAATTAAGGTATATGCACGACTCTTGGCCTTCCGAATGCATTCGATGATCCCTCGCCTCGTTTCTTCAGAGCATGGGGCTTTTCTTAGAAGGCGTAGTATCACTAATAATGCCCCGTTAGCTCAGAAATTCATGCATGACCTTCAAAGAGCCTCTGGTCGTAGTGTCTCATGACCGTTAAGCTTGATATGGAGAGAGCTTATGATAGATTGAGCTGAGCTTTCCTGCGTCGTACTCTTCACAAGTTTGGATTTGAGGGGCTTTTTGTTGACTGGATTATGGCCTGTATTCAGCGGCCGTCTTTCTCTATCCTTATTAATGAAGGTCATACTGATTATTTTTACTCTGAGGCCGGGTTGAGGTAGGGATGTCCTCTTTCCCCATTCCTATTCATCCTCTCTGTTGATGCTTTGTCTCGAGCACTATCTCAGGCTCAGCAGGGCTCTTCTCTAGTTCCCTACACCATGGGTCCCCATGGGCCCCCGCTTTCTCACCTTCTGTATACTGATAATTGTATTTTTTTGGGCAAGGCTATAATTCACAATGCTATCACTTTTGCGATCATACTGTAGTCTTATTGTCGGGCTTTTAGAAAGAAAGTTAATATGAGTAAATCTTTGATCTGCTTCAGCCCGAAAATGACTACTACATTAAGGGGGTCTATCTCGCAAATCATGGATATTCTAATTCAGGCAGACCGGCTATCCTATCTTGGGATACCTATTACGGGAAGACGGCCATGGAGTTCTGACTTCAATGACCTTGAGAGGCGGGTCCGCGATCGCCTGGATGGGTGACAGGTTACTGGGCTATCTATGATGGTAAGGATTACTCTTTTACGCTCGGTGTTGTCTTCTCTTTCTCTCTATCTTTTATCTAATGTTGCCATCCCATTGATTTGCTTGAGAAAGATTGAGAGATATTTTCAGGACTTCCTTGGGCCTCGATGTAGGATGGACATGGTATTCACCTACTAGCTTAGGACATTGTTTGTTTGCTGATTACTAAGGATGGGCTTAGGATCCAGTCCCTCGCTATTAGAAAGAAGGCTTTGACTACTAGACATGCCACGACAGTTCTTGCTTGATCTGCATTGTTTGTGGAGCTCTTTCATGCGTGCCAAATATGGTGACTGAAATTCTTTCACTCTTTCTCAGTTTACTTGAGGGCACTCCTTTTTTTGGAAAGAGGTCTGTCGGCATGCTTCGGCTATTCTGAACAGCATCTCGTGGATGATTGATGATGAAGCCTTTATGGATGTTGTTCAGGATACATGGATTGCAGACATCCCTCTGTCTCAATGGTCGACCTTTGTTTGCATAGACATTCTTAATGGAATGAGAGTCACTGATTTAATTTCCTAGGATCACATTGTTTGGTCTTCCTCTTTGGTGTCCAGCTTCTTTGGGGACGAGTTCTATCATCGCATTCTATCTATTTCTCTCATTCTGGGTCACACCTCTGACATCAAAGTATGGCGGAGATCCTGTATCTCTCGTGCTTCTATCAGGGATCTCCTGAAGATTTATAGGCCACAGCCTTAGCAATCGATGGATTTTGCAACTTCCCATTCACTCTAGGATTCGGCTATTTATCTGGAAGCTTGCATGGAACATTCCTCCTCTTTAGGAGAGGCATGAGTATCTAGTCTACATGCCCGTTATATGGTCTTGAGAAGGAGACGGTTGACCATGCTATCTTTACATGTATAAGAGCGAGACAGATATGGCAGATTTCAGGTGATCGCCCTTGGGTTCGTGGTTCTACTTCTCAGCGTATCTCTTTTTGAGCCTGATTAGGCAGGATATGGGGAGGGGCATCTATCAGTAGGGAACTACGAGGGTTTACATAGCTTATTGGGTTTGATTATCCCATAACCGGCTTGTTTTCACTGATGAGACTACTTCTTTCCATAGGGTAGTTAGGACAGCCTTCTCCTTATCCACTGAGTACACTTTCCATCAGAGAGCTCTTGATTCTGCTAGCCCTAACCTTTAGGGCTTCCCTGCTGCTTCGGTAGCGCACCGGCGCACAGTCTTCATATCTTGAGAGCCCCCACCTCTAGGGTTTGTCAAAATCAACTTTGATGGAAGTGTTCGAGGTAGATGTGCTGGATCTGCTTTTGTGGTTCGTGGGTCGGATGGTGCGATATTGGCGGCTGAAGGATTCGGCCTTCTAAACTCCTCAGTGCCTCTTTTTGAGTTGTATGCTGCGTGGACTGGTATTTCCTGTGCCATTCATAGCATGGGCGCCCGCAGTCTTATTATTGAGGGAGATTCTATTACTGTTATCCGCCTGCTCCGTCAGGAATCCAGTGATCACTTGCCAACCATCTTTTTGATTTGCAACATTCGATCTATACTTCAATGAGCTTATAGCGCCCAGATTTGGCACATCTATCGGAAGGCCAATTCAGCGACTAATTGGATTGCCGGTAGGATGGTCTATCATTCTGAATTTTGAAGTTGAAAGCAGAGCAACCCATGCCCTCTTATAGTTATCTAAATATTGTATTATGATATATCGGGTTCAACTCATCCTAAATTGATGTGATCATTCGGCTGTACTAAAAAATATATATCCCAAATAAGGGGGAAAGAATCCAATGAATCCACTTATTGTAGCAGCACGTATTAGAACAAGAAACCATCATTCAGTGTAGTGGTATCTATCCACGAGGAAGAATGGCTCTACAAGGTAACCGAAGCTACTATAGACGACATCAATTGACTCTTTTTCTTTTCCAACGAAATTATCTCCAAAATCCCAGACCCATTATTAACTCCATGGATGGTATATAAAATTCACTAATATTTGAAAGGAAAGGATTGGGAAAAAAATAAAAAAATCTAATACTTGTTGCATCATAAGAAGAGTAAAGCCAAGAAATGACAAAGAGGCAACAAGAACGCGACAAGGAAGACGAGATCGAAACTCTAAACCTAGAATCTGTGTTATGGTGTACGGGGCGGGAGTACGTACGGGCTCATCGAAGGGAAGGCCGCCTCTGAATGCATGGCATGCTTGCGATGGGTGACAAACTGCCATAGCCTTTGAACCAAAGCTGATGCATTTTTTTATTTATAGGTCAAATAATTTGATTTTAAAAAAATATAGTGATTATGTACTATGTCCCATAAAGAATTATTTGAAAAAGTACTTTCGGTGTAGTTTGCTTTGAGGTTCGTGCGTGAGGGTGTTCCGGCGTCAGCATGTTGGTTGCCTTTAAGATTCATGCTCTGGCCCTATCTTTCGTGATCTCCGGTGATCATCCTCGTCTCCGGCTGTGGCTTTTTCTGTGGATCCTTCTCGTGTTGTCCCCTTGCCCCCTATGGCATCTAATGGGGATGCGGGTATTCCGGATGCTGGGCAGAAGCTGGGTGCTACTAGGTTCCGTTGGGTTTCGTCGTCTCCGTCGCCGGCTGAGGTGGCAAGGCTGGAGACCTCGTTTCCGGAGGTAGTTAGTGTTCCAGTGGACGAGTTGAAGACAGAGATGGAGGGATGGCAGGCGAGTTCTATCCTTGCTAGGTCGTTCCAGAAATGGGTTCCGGCTGCGGCGTTTGTGAGGGAGTTCCGGCGTGCCGAAATCCAGGGGGAAATTGAACCTATTAGCTTGGCATTTCGATGCCACATCTTACGTTTTGATGACCCGAATGCTGTTGAATTGGTGATGAATCGACCATGGATCATCAATGGACAGATCATTGGAATGGAACGGTGGAGGCCGGAGTTCGTACCGGCCGCGGATGCCATCCCCTTTGCTATGGTCTGGATGCGTTTGCCGAACCTTCATTGGAATTCTGGAAGGAGGAGTTCCTCAGGGCGATCACGGAGTCGGCAGGCCAATTCCACTGTGTCGATGCTTCTACTCTGGCCAAGAGCAGAGGAGGTTTTGCTAGAATTTGTCTGCGGGTGGATCTTTGGTGCCCTCTCCGGCCGGGGACCCGTGTGCAGGGCATTAACCTCCCCTTTTGGCAGCAATTTGCCTATGAATTTCTGGAAGGGCTATGCTTTAGATGTGGTTCGCTTCACTTGGAGGGTCCTTGCTCCGTGCCGGCTGGGTCGTGTAAGGAGGCTGAGATAGCGACCCATGTTTTTGGCCCGTGGTTGGCGGCTGTTCATCAGCGACGGGAGGTCCCTGGGGCTAAGCGGGAGGTGAGGAAGTTGCCCCAGTCGAAGGCTGCTCCTGGAGTGTCTGGTTGCGGTTCTGCTTCCCAGCTGAGATAGGTGAATCGCCAGTCGACTGCCGACGAGTCTGAGGGGTGGAGCTCTTCGGTGAAGGTGGCTCGCCGGAGGGTGCCTCCATTGTCGAAAATGGTGATTGTGCTGGATCTAGCAATTGATGGATCTGGTGTCGAAGTGCAGAAGGGGAATTCTTTTATCCCTGTTGCCTCTTCATAGCTAGTGGTCGTGCCGGTTTTGATGGTTCTGAGAAGGGCAAGTTGCAGGCTATGGTGAAGAGTTCAGCTGAATTTGGGTCACCTCAGACTCAGTTAATTGCAAACCCCTTTGCCTCTCATGGTTCAGGTTTGGTTAATGGCAGTCATCAGGACAGTAGGGATGCTTTTCCTGGTCCCCTGAAAAGGGCCAGACCTGTTGATTGCCCGGCTCCGAGATCTATCTCTAAAATAGTAAAAAGGAAGGGTAAATGTAAAGCTCCCTTGTCTAAAAGTATCGGGGCGACTGACCTTTCTCCAGACAAGCTGCATCTGCCATCTTGTTTTCAGGAAGGTGTTCAGGGGGTGAGTAAGCCCAGCTCTGATAGGGATGTCTGTTTGACCGTGGAGGATTCAGTTGAAGATACTATGGGCCTTCACTCATGTTCATTGTTATCGGCTCAGTCTCTTCGGCCTGCTGTTCTAGGCGTTGTCCCGGATGGACTGAAGGTCGTTTCTTCTATGATATCTAAGGGGGGCTCCCTGGCTAGTGGGTGCCTTTCTGATACGGCTATGGTAGAGGACCAGGGCGGGGTCCCAGTTTCCTCCAGTGTCTAAATGAAGATCTTAGTATGGAATGTTCGAGGAGCTCGAAAGCCTTCCTTTCGATCCTCGTTTAGTAGATTGATGCAGCTATATAATTTTAACATATGTATTTTATTGGAAACCAGGTTATCCGGTGATACTCTGGCCCGGTTTCGGAGATAGATTTCCCAGTCTTGGTCCTCATATGCGGTGGAGGCTGAAGGTATGTCTGGGGTATTGTGGCCATTTGGCGTGACTCTGCTGTTTCGATCGAGGCTTTTCATCAATGTAACCAGCAGATTGGTCTTCTTGTCTCGGAAGGGTCCTCTGACCCTTGGCTTCTGTCGGCGGTTTATGCCAGTACGGATTATCGGGAGAAGCGGATCCTTTGGGCTGAGCTGCTTTCCCTCCTTGGTCAAGGTCTCCCTACCATTATTGCGAGAGATTTTAACTGTATCACTGAGGCTAATAAAAAGCATGGGGACAGATGGGTTATGGCCTCAGCTGATATTAATGAATTCAAAACTTTTATAGGGTCCTCTGGGCTGTTGGATTTGGGGTATACTGGGCCCAATTCACTTGGTATAATAATCGGCAGGGGTTTGCTCGTGTTTGGGAGAGACTTGACAGAGCTTTGGCTATGGCCCAGTAGATTCATAAGTATCATGCGGTTTCTGTTTCTCATCTACCTAGGATTGCTTCTGATCACTGCCCCATTTTGATTTCTACGGAGGCTGATCAGTATCAGCGTAGATAGTTTAGATTCGAGCATTTTTGGACGGTCCATTCCGCGGCTCGGTCTATTATTGACCAAATTTGGCATCTTCCTATCAGGGGCAATGCTATTTATCGGCTTTTTCGTCACCTGATGTTGGCTAGACGCCGACTCTCCAGATGGAACAGGATGGAAGTGGGGAATTTGGATAGACAGATTGATCTGGTTGAAGCCGATATTACTGCTTTGCAGAAGAAGGAGGACCAGGAGGGTTTTTTGTTGGATTCGGACCTTTTCTCGCTGCGGGACATGCTTGCTCGTTACCACTCTCTTCTTCATCAGTAGGAGATGTATTGGAGACAGAGGTCTAGGCTTCAATGGATTTGCAAGGGGGATCGTAATACTAGATTCTTCCATCATGCTACATTAAAGCGGCAGGCCGCTAATAGGATTCGAAGGTTAGTTGATGCGGAGGGGCACGGTCAGGAGGACCATCACTCTATTCGGGATATGCTTCTCTATTTCTTTCAGTCCAGATGGACTGACTCCACTGGTGTTGGAGATTCGGTAGTTAGGGTTCCTGATTCCAGGAGGGTTTCTTCTGTGGATAACGATAAGCTCTGTAGACCGATCACTGCAGAGGAGATCCGGGTGGCTCTGTGGGAGATTGGACCGGATAAGGCCCCTGGGCCAGACGGTTTTCCGCCTCTGTTTTATCGCTACTATTGGGATATTATTGGGCAGGAGGTGATTCAGGCAATTCAAATTGTCTTCCAATCGAAGCATATTCCCCTAGAATGGAACCGGACTCTTGTTACTCTGGTGCCCAAGCGTTCGACCCTTCTCTTCCGCAGCATTTTAGATCAATCAGTCTTTGCACTACTTTGTATAAAGTATGTGCTCGCCTCTTAGTTGGCCATCTTCGGCTTGTGATTCCCCGTCTTATTTCTATAGAGCAGGGGGCTTTTGTTCGAGGGCGTTCTATTTCGGATAACGTCCTCATTGCTCAGGAGTTCATGCATGATCTTCAAAGAGCCCCAGTAAGAAGGTGTCTCATGGCAGTGAAGCTTGATATGGAGAGAGCCTATGACAGATTGAGTTGGGCCTTTTTGCAGCGCTCTCTTCAGGAGTTTAGGTTTGATGATCTATTTATTGAGTGGATTATGGCTTGTATCTAGAGGCCTTCCTTTTCTCTGCTCATCAATGGGAGGCCTACTGAGTTTTTCCACTCTTCTGTGGGCCTGAGACATGGATGCCCTTTATCCCCTTTATTGTTTATTATCGCTGTGGACGATCTTTCTCGTGCTTTTCATCTGGCTCAACAGGAGCGTCGGATTGTCCCGTTCATGGCCGGGAGAGAGGGCCCTCCGATCTCGCATCTTCTTTTCGCAGATGATTGTATTCTTCTGGGTTAGGCTTCATTGATAATGCGGCTTCTTTTCATTCTATACTGCAGCGTTATTATCAGGCTTCGGGTCAGAGGGTTAATTTTTTTAAGTCATCTATCTGTTTCAGTCCGAAGACCCCCAGATCTACTCGGGAAGCCATTATAGAGTTATCGGGTATCACTTCTCTGACAGACTGATTTATGTATTTAGAGATCCCCATTACTGGTAGACGGGCCCGTTGTTCTGACTACTTGGCGATTGAGAGACGGGTCCACTAGCGTATTGAGGGGTGGCAGGTCACCAGTTTATCTATGATGGCCAGGGTCACCATCATTCATTCTATCCTTTCTTCTCTTCCTGTGTATCTTCTATCGAATGTTGCCATGCCGATCACTTGTTTGAGGAGGATTGAGAGATGCTTCAGAGATTTTCTATGGGCTTCTGTGCAGGAGGGCCATGGTAATCACCTCTTATCCTGGGATATGGTTTGTATGCCTATCTATGAAGGTGGTCTGGGGATTCAGTCTTTGATTATTAGAAGGGAAGCTCTTCTTGCTAGACATGCTTCGCGCTTCCTTCTGGAGCCTCAGAGCCTATGGAGTTCGGTGATGCGGGCGAGATATGGTGATTGGGTTACTGGCTCGCTCATTGTGCCGCCCCAGGGATCTTCCTCCTTTTGGAAGGAGATTTGTAGACATAGTCAGGCTATTTTGGATAATACCTCTTGGATGATTGATGATGGTTCTTCGATTGATGTCATCCAGAATACTTGGATCTCTGAGCTCCCTCTTTCGCGATGGCCCTCCTTTATTAATATGGATGTTCCCTCCACTCTTAGGGTTAAGGATTTGATTTCCTTAAACCCCCCCTCATGGAACACTCCCTCGGTGACCCGCTTTTTCGGGGTAGAGCTTGCTCGTCGGATTCTCTCATTGCTTCTTGTGCCTGGCGGCTCTGTTGATTCCAGACTTTGGCAGAAATCTTGTCTTTCCAGGGCCCCCACTAGGGATCTTATGGACATGTTCAGGCCGCAGTCTCAGCGTTCGAAGGATACAGCCTGGATTTGAAGCTTCATGTTCTCCCCAGGGTCTAGCTATTCATGTGGAAGCTTCTCTGGGACTGCCTTCCTACTTGCCTCCTATCTCGGAGGGGTCTGTCTATCCAGCCTATTTGTCCTTTATGCAGACAAGCGGAGGAATCCACTGACCATGCTATATTCCTCTGTTCCAGAGCGAGAAGGATATGGGTTCTCATGGGTTATTCTAGGGACTTGGATGCTACGACCTCCTTGCGCTCATCTTTCTTTCAGGACATTCGATGTGGTCCTCTGAATAAGTGTGGTCTTTGGTCTGTCACTGCTTATCATATTTGGCTGTCAAGGAATCAGATCATCTTCTCCAACGATAGGTTTTCTTATCACAGGATTGTGAGGCAGATTAGAGTGTTGGCGGCGGAATGTGCCCATGGCTTTAACGCTGTTAATTTTGACTCCTCTGGCCTCTGGGGTTCCCCTGCTGTTTCGGTAGCGAGCCGACATACGGTTTTCTTTTCTTGGGAGCCCCCCTCCAGAGTTTGTCAAAATTAACTTTGATGGGAGCGTCCGGGGTAGAGCGGCAGGTTCTGCATTCATCATTCGGGGGCCGTTGGGTGATTTATTAGCGGCGGGAGGGCTTGGTCTTTGGACTCATCAGCTCCTATGTCGGAGTTATTTGCTGCTTGGGTGGGTCTCTCGTATGCTACCAGGATTCTTCATGCTCATAGGATTATGATTGAGGGTGATTCTATGAATGTCATTTCGTGACTGTTGAGGGATCGATGCTTTGATGGTCCCTCAAATCTGACTCTGAGGGATCATTGGTCTATTTTGCGAGAGGTTGATTTCGTCCAGATCCATCATATTTATCGTGAGGCCAATTCGGCAGCGGACTGGATGGCTGCCTATATTGCTCAACATGCGGGTTCATGGATATGGAGGCCAGGTAACCCTGTCATATCCTTCTACAGCAGATTTTGTTCTCTGATGTATCTGAACTGATTCATACAAGAATTATATGATCGTTCGTCTGTACTAAAAAAAATAATTTAATTAATTTGATTTATGAATATATTTGCGGTTAGTAATGTTGCAAGTAGAGCACGAAGGACTGGGACAGTTATGTGTCCTGCATGTTTATCGGGTGACATTAGTTGGACATACACCGCCGCCCCCAACGACAATGACCAAAAAAACAAAAAAAAGAAGAAAAACTATCATAAGAATGATTCGCCATCAATTTGATATAAAAACATGCTGCATTATTTGTCTCATCGGCTGTGTAACAAAACGTGTTTGATAAGTAGTACTAATGATGAAAGTTCGTTTGCAATATTTATATCTAGTTATAACATTTTTCAGAATATGTAAATAAGCAAAGTTTTAAACATTATGTCACTGGCAAAATTGTAAAATATAATTAATACTTGATTCTGAAGGTCAGCAAACATGATGGCATCAATATGTCACCCTCAGTTACAGTATTTTTAATTAAAAATTCCTTGTAAACCAGGATAGTTGATCTACACAAGTATACAATGCCCAGCTTTTTTTCAAGAGGCCTTGGCTTTTCAACTTGAAGCTAGCAGAGGAAGCAAACTGCAAAAGAGACCGGACAGATGGATGATCCAGAAATCACCTAAAGCATCCTGCATACAGAAATAACAGTCCTCACAGACACGAATGCTTGACTTTCACAATATCTCGCCTCATAATGCATGCGGTTTGAATCTTATGATACTGTCGTGTTGTTCAGCCGCTTACGTGCTTCTGAAAACAAGGATATATGCGAAAGGCAAGCAAGGCATGGAAAACAAGACAGGACAAAAGTGAACCTTTAAATTAGATACGGATCTCAAGTTGGAAACTGATATTTGTAACAGACAACAGAGACGCTATATCAAATAAAACCTGTAGCAGTTGTTTGTTCCTTGATTCCATAAAAAGCTCACCATAACTGATTCATTCACAGCAGTCATTTAAGATCGACCGAAAAAAAGCCTACGAGTTTGATACAGCAAGGATGAGAAGAGAATGGCCTCCCAATCGAGGGACCCATCGTTAGGGGTGGTAGGAGTGGGGGAGCACCTTGGCCTGGAATCTGCTGCCCAGGAAACCCTTGCAGAGGTGGCCGAGAAGTAGCCTAGAAACCTGAAGTGAAGTTACCCATTGCACCGCTTCCAGGAGGTGGAGGTGGTATTGGTCGTGAAGGTCCAGCAGCCACTAGCGGTGGACGTGGTGGTGGGGGCTGTGTGGCTAAAATAGGCGACACAGGTGCTGGGGCCCTGGGAGGATTCATGACTGGAGCAGAGGGCGGAGGGGCTTGCGGTGGTGGTGGAGGGGGTAGTGGTGCTTGAGGTAGTGGCGGTAATGGCCTTGGAGGAGCACCAGGAGCTGCAGTACCATTGGCCAGTGGTGCAGGTGTTGCCTGTTGTTTATTAGCTTCTGGTGATTTAGCCTTGAAATACAATTGCAACTGCAGATGTCACCAAGATCCATGTAATTTCAGACATTCAGCTAAATGTAAATGATTGGATTAAAGAAACAGAATAGGAACCTGGAAAGGGATAAATAGGTTAAGCCAGATGGTATAGATGGTTTAGGTGGTACATGCTTTAGGAGACAAACCTTGAAAACAATGATTTCATATGGTTTGGCTGCAAATAGAAGATACTGGTACCTCTTGTCACGGTTGGATCCTCTGTCACATACAAAATCAATGAGCTTAAACCAAGTTTATCGAAGGAGAACCGAATGAGAATAGGTTAAGAAAAATGATCCATCTGGATAATTGCAAGGCAAGCCAGCTCAGCCCATCACATCTTTGTTCTATTGAATAACAATTAGCAAACAACACAACTATTCTTTTAAAGCTATCATGATGCAACTAGAATTTACCTGCTCAAAGGATGACATGAATCAGTGCCTTGGCTTAGTATTATCTTCAATCTTAGGATATTCAATCCGAAAGACCATTTAAGTAATTTAAGATAATGATGTCTGCAAATGAAAGTAAAAACAACAATTACAATTCTTTTTTCTAAATAACTTGCCTAGCAACAAGATACGACATTGATCAGTACTTCTATCCTTAATATAAGAACAACATATTCATCTCTATATTTAAAATCAATGACTTGCCATATATAGCTTATGTCAGCACGTGAAAATAAAAGAATTAAAAAAATTAAATACCACATGAATTCCTACTAGAGAAAGAGCCTAGATAATTAGGACTCCAGAGCAGAGGAAACCTCGATGAAGAAGGTCTTGGAATCCATCCAATGCTATCTTAATGTTGTCTGACAAATGTGCAATATTGAATTTTCCTCTCTCTTTTTTCAAGTGCTTTTCCCTTGGATAAGATGACTTCTTTTATTAATCTGAAAAAAGGAGCATAGAGTTTTATATTTTCCACTGAATGCAAAAAGCACAAACTCAAGCAAGAAATAAATCACATTAACATCCAAATTTGATTGGTAATGAAGCAAAATGACACAAATTGAACATTTTCATACAAAAGGAGGATTATCTCATGACATTAAAATCCAGCAGAACACAAGAACAATAAAGTAAAAAGATCTCAACCAAAACCTCACCATGGTCAAACAAAAATAAATCACATCTAAAATCTTCACTAAAGATTTTTCAACCAATCCATCTCTCCTCTAGCATTTCCATGAACAAATTTATCATAATCGAGTCCTCAAGAAACTTTGCCACTGCATTTGCATAACTCAATCTATCTACTGCTGATAAAGCATTCAACGCTTGCATGTTTTCTTTTATATGCACCTTGTGAGGTGAAACAGATATGGTCGAAGAAGCAACTATGATATATGAGCTTGTCATTTTCTCCAAGAGCATGTTTCTTATTTTTCCTTGTTCACAAAAGGTATTTGATGCATTAACTAGATCCGAAAGAAACCTGGCTATCTTTTCCTAGTGCAATCCTAATCGGGTGACAGAACAACTTTGAAAAAGTGCAACTAGGGTACTTTCACCATCAAAGTGATCCTCTAAATTAAGCTCTCCCATGTCCTCATTGTCAATGTCCAAGGGATTATTACTTGAAGGGTACAAATGACAGTGAGTAATAGCATCCACCTGTATCATGCACAACTTTTTAAACATAGCACATTCTTTCTTTCAAAATTTCCTTACAGATATACTTTCTAAGAAAAATTTATCACACATCATAATTAAAATAAATGTAATCACAATATCTTCTAAAATATTAAAAATTAAAAATAAAAGTAATAAGCCATTTTGTCGTACGTTTACTTTATGTAAACTTTGCCAGATTTCATCACGTGCTATCACCTCTACCATTAATGAGTTCTAACCAACTCCAGTCTCTTTTATCAACATAGCAAAATCCCTTTGGCATGCCTTGTCTGGACTTGAGTTGTACATTAGTGTAGGTCTTTTACTTGTGCATTCAAAGTTTCTCGAATGTAAAACCATGCAGGCTTCAAGAAAAATGTTCAGTCTATTTCCTTTGAGAACTTTCCATGAGTGAAGTGAACATTTGTTCATTTTGCTTCCGTACACGAGGACCCACCTCAAATACATCATTTTCGTTCTTAGCTTCATTCATGTTATTTTCATATGTTTTGTCATCTAATGGAAAAAACAAATTACAAACAATATAAACAAGTCAGAATATATCCTTATAGCACTGAAAAAGTACCATGAGCCCAGTCATCAAAGTTCTAAAAAATACTAATGTATTTTTACAATACTATTCATTTAAGTGCTCCAATGCAAATCTAGTTTCTAATTGAATCAATGCAAAAACTAGAGCAGAAATTTACCCAATCAAACAAGCAAGAAATATAAACTAGTTAATTAAGGGTTTCCAATAAAACACAAGCTAGGACATTTAGATCAAGCAGCCTCCACAGTCTCTTTCTCAGGAAATGATTGACAATATCTAACAGTCACCACAGGCCCCTTCTCCAGCATCATCCTTAACAAACGATTGACAATATCTAGCAAAGGCCCAAATGCCCAAAGTGATTATTTGCAACCCTTTTCCTCTATTCAACTAGTATTATGAAATAACTAGCAATGATACAACAAGAAAGGATAATCAAGTTGTAACTATTTTAATCAATGATGGATAAAGAAATGGAACTGCATACACATTTCAATTTAAATGGAATAATATCTTAAACATTGCCAACAATTCTCATACAAACTGTCTTGTCACCTATCTCCTAGAGAGTTTTTGTTTCTATTTGTTTCAAGGTGATACCTTTCCAGATGCTTTGAGGAGATCAAAATTTTGGTCAAGATCTTTTACAAATGTATAATATTTTCCAAAAGTTCCTATAGCAAAATCACATGTGCCCAGTGACTTGATTTTGCTAAAGGCAAAGTTTTGAAATTTAGAAAGATTATTGGTGATTTCACTGGAAGTTTAGAAAAGAATTCAAATAATATATATATATTGAGGGAAAGAACATAAATATATGTTAAAAATATTTGTGCACCCTCATAGTCATCACCAAGGCACCTCCTCCAATCTAGAACCTTAGTTCACCATGGCATTGTCTCCTCTCCTTCGCAACCTTGTCTTTTTGCATCTAGGCCAAACCTCGTTCCACCATAGAGATTAAGATCTACCTCTTTCCACCCCAATGTCCCCAAATCCCCATCAAGGCTCCCACCTAGCACTCAACCACCATTGCCTAACTTTTCACCCATTGGAACACCTCCTTCCCCACCCTCAATCCAATCTTTTGACACTCCAGAATATCCCCATCCATCAAAACCCCTGCTTATACAAGCTATTTAACGGTCATCAACTGTCAACTGATTGCTGATCCTTGGAAGCCCTTTCAGTCTTACAATCCACCTAACCATTTTGTAGCTATTCTTAAGCCCGATGCCTCACCCAAGATACTGACAAAAGGGATGCTGCTCTATGCCTACATGCTAAAGGGGGTCTAAATCCTCTGCACGGGAGAAAAAGCACAACGAAGGAATACCAAGCCAATTTTTCTTTTGCACCGCAAAGGATTCAGACTTCCTCAAGTGCAGCAAGAAAGGATTTTGTCAGATGAGGAGACAGTGAGGATGAGTGAAAGAGTAGAAAGACTTACTAGCTTGACCAGGTCAGTTCTCCTTGATGATCTCACCAGGCATCACTAGATCTTGAATAGCCAATGCTCCTAGTTAGTGTCCTAGATCTCTTCAAGGAGGCCAACATCTTGGAATAGGGATTAGGAAGAGAAGAAAAAAAAGAGAAATAAATTGTGAGAGGTAGGATGTGTGATATGAGGTGCTACTTTCATAGCTCAAAAAAGTTATTTTAGAAATAGTGAGAGTAAATTTTTTTCATTTTTATTTTTTTGCAGAAGTTATGATAGTCACTTTTAACAGTAAAAAAAAAACAACTAAACACTTTTCGTACATCAATTTTCATCTTTCACCTTTACAAATAAAAAAAGGGAAGAAAAGTGGTACCGAATAGGACTTGAGAGTTAGCATTTCAGTCAATTCATTTCTAATGCTTCAAATTCAGATCTTACAATTCAATTTCTATAAAAACATAAAATGGCACAATCCTTATTCCTGTTGAAGCATGGATTTTTTAAATCATATACCATGCCCCTATCAGATATGTTTTGGATAGTGACACTCGTAGTATACTTCTTAGATGTGCCCATTACTTATATGAAGTATCCTATTATTCAAATTAGAAAAAGCTTTTGGGTACTAACCTAAAACTTTTTATATCCATTTTTGATAGATCCAACCATAAGAAGGAGGGCATCTACTTTCTTTTTGTAAGAAACTATTTGGCATCATTTCTATTTCTTGTTTTCTATTTTTAAAAATAAAATTACAAAAAGTTGAAGCAGAAAATATGGTTCTTTTTTTTCTTTTTTTTTTTAGAAGTCACTTTCATTACATCTAGATGAAAATAAAAATAAGAAATACTTTAAATACTTTTAAATAAGAAACTCATACTTTTTTACCATTCCACCACCACCTCCATCACCATTGCCATTACCTTTGCCACCACTTGCCATTAGCACAATCATCACCTTCACTATCACCACTACCACCACTGCTACCATTGTTACTGCCTTTGCCACACCATTGTCATCGCCGTTATTGTTGCCCTTGCCATGTTGTTGGAACCCTCACCACCATCATTGCCTTTTTTCACACCACTACAATCATCATCATTGCCTCCACATAGCCGCACCTTGCCATCACTCTTGCTGCCACAACCCACCCATGCCACCATTGCCATCATTGTCGTCTCACATCACTAGTGCCCCACCACTGTCGCTGCTGCCACTACTATTGTCGCCACCTCCATCACTACCTACCATGATACCACCACTATCCTAACCCTACCATCAACCCAACCAGCGCCTCCATTGTATTCATCGCCACTACCATCATCTTTGTTTCTATTACCATTTTTATGCTTTTTAAAAATAATTGAATATACCAAACATGCCAAATGTTTTTAAAGTACAGCAAAAATAAAAATAAAATTAATCTTTTGTTTTTGAAAATAGAAAAATGGAAGAGACGCCAAATGGAGTCTTAGTGTCAACCTTTTAATGTTGAATGGTTAATTATGGTTTATGATGTTGTTTTCTAAATCCAAAGTATGAATTTTGGTCTAAGGATTTGACTGATGATAGAATGACAAGCTTGTAAAAGTTGATGTTTCATCTAAAATATGGATTGTTATTATATTAAACTACTATGCTTTATGGTTGCTTTTTACGTGCGCAAGCGTATGTCATATGCATATATTTTTATGTATATCTATATATGCCTTGATGTGTGTATAAAATTTATCATCCATGTATCCTAGTTGTATCTCGTCCTACTTTTTCAAAGTTATACTATGAGCATATTTTCAAAGTTTATACTAGATGAAAGAGAAGGAGATGTAGTGCTTGGTCTCAAATCTCCATGATTCTCAAAACTCTACTGTCCATTTGCCATTAGATAACATTAGATAAATTCCGATACTTAGTAGTAGGAATCTTCAATTTAGGGTGGTGCACTCACTTCCAAATCTTATCGAAAACTTGTCCCCACACCTGTTTCCTAAGTATTTTCTTGCTAAACTAATTTTTTAAAGAGACCCACATCTGCATATTCACACCTACACGCTTCTGGTAACTAAGGTTTTCTCATTTTACTATTAAATGTAATGATTCTTTTGATGGCATGATTCCTAAAATAGATTGAAAATAGTTCAATCATTTCACCTAAGAAGCATTTAACTAGTCCACCTCACTTCTAAGGACCACTAATTAGATTAACCTAGTCCAGTTGGATAGGAATATAAGTTGAAACAGTCATGCTTATAATATCATAAATATTCAGAAGCAAAGCTTTTGTCCATAAGATTCATTAAATTGTTGTACTCAACCAGAAGCAACGAAAATATACAAAGCAGGCACTTCTTAATTACTAAATTCTATATATAGGAAAGAAATTACATGATCTGTTACTTATAAGATTTTCCCCCCTATTGACTAACAACATGTTTGCAAGTAAAGAATTTTGTTCCCTCCGCCTTCATCTTATACTGGTGTATGCTCAAAACCTCGACCATAAATAATCCAGGAAATGTTCAAAAAATGTGCAGTACTTCCAGGGCCAATTAGTATATCATAATATGCATGACAAGAACCAACTCAATAATGCCTCAAGAACTTCTTAAAAGCAACGCTGATATACAAAGTATCAGTTCAATTACCTGTAGGTGATAATGGAATTAGGGGCAAATTACATGTTTCCTTAGTGGTTAAAAGTAAACCTTGACGGAGTTGTATGTTCATACTGATTGAGTAGGATAGCAAATAATCAGTTGTAGTGGAAGAAGAAATGTGTTATTCTAGTGCATAAATTGTCTGCAGAAAAAAGGAATGCAACAAAGGCAACCACTCCTGCATAACATCTCAACAACTATATTCAAAAGAAATATGACATGTATTTAGAAGAGGTCTATCAAATGTAAAATAAAATAAAAGGCAATCCAATTTTTTAAAAATATAAATTGCAGACTTGCACCGGTTACTCAGGTACTCAATGCATCTCTCCTACATTATCAGGGCAGCTCATGCACCAGAATTCAGTTCTCCTTTGTCATGTTCTCCCTTTCATTTCATCATTAGGAAGCTCCACTTACTGAATTCAGCCATCAAAACTGTTGTTGAGCAAATATTTGTGATAAATAGGTGCCAAAAGAGACTTTTCACCATCCCTTTGCATAGATCATACTTCTTTCCTGGATATGTGGAATCAGCTATTAGCTGTCCATTTCTATCTATTCATGATATTGCAATATGATTCTCTAAAAGAATGGTGATTTGTCCACTTGGATTACCATAGGATGGTATTAAAAGCATTGCTTGGAGTTAGTACAAACAACAATAACAAAGTCTTAATTCCAAACTAATTAGAGTCAACTACATTAATCCCTTTCTCCATTCAGCTCAGTTGAATCGTATTTTTTTTGTAAGATGCAAAAACTCCAAGACTTCCTTTAGCACTTCCTTTCTTCTAATTTTTTATATTCTTCTATCTATTTTTTTCTATATGTATCAAGTTACTCTTTCGCACAAGTACATCTCTAGGTCTGGTCCTCAACCAAAATACTAGAAAAGCAACAATTTTTACTTATATCTGACCTTCAGTACATGAGTTGATCATTGAACTAGTGCATGTCACCTCATAAAATGATTGCCCCCTCTCTTCCATATCTTGCAACAAAGCAAGTGCTTTTTTTTCATCTCCATATTTTATGTATGAATTAATCAGTCCACTGTACAGACCCCTATCGGGAGCCAGATTGTTCTGCAACATCTTCTGATATAAAGTATCAAGTTCATACAGTCTTCCATCCCTGCCCAAATGACCAATCAATGCACGATATGTAGCTAAAGTAGGGTTGAGGCCTAACTTCTCCATCTGTTGATAGATTTCAATTGCCTTCTCTGTATTGCTAACGTTGCAATATGCTGAGATTAGTGTACCATATGTGATCACATCAGGGCTCAGACCTTCATCTCTTAATTGAAATACCAAATCTTCAGCCTCAGTTAGGAATCCTCCGCAACAGCAAGCTTTTATTAGAGAATTATAAGTTACAACAGTTGGACAAATCCCTCTCCTCCTCATGTCCTCAATCAGTTCACTGGCACGTTGGAAATTGCCCAGTTTACCATTTGCATCAATAAGCATGTTGTAGATTTGCACATTGGGTTGAATATCTCTGGCTACCATGTCTTGGAAGAGGGCTTCTGCTTCAGAAAGCTTGTCCTTCTTACACAAGCCATTCACCAGAGAACCATATGACACAACATCCGGTCTGATCCCCATCTTCTCTTGCATCTCCTTAAGGATTTGAGAACACCTTTCAAATTGGCCAGCTCGCCCATAGGCATTGATAAGAGAATTGTAGCTCTGTACACTTGGAAACAACCCCTTGTCCACCATCTCCTTTACCATCTCCTCTGCCTCAGCCATCCTCCCCAATTTGCACAGTCCATTTATCAGTGAATTGTAAGTGATGAAGTTAGGCTTCAAACCAAGTGACTCCATCCGCCTCACAGCAGAGAAGGCCCCCTCCAAATCCACAACTCGGCAGTAGCCATCGACTATCGTATTATAAAACACACTTGTTAGAACTAAACCCCTTTTTGTCAACATCTCCAGGACCTCTTCGGCCTTGGAAACATTCCCGTCCTTGCAAAGCCCATTCAACAAGATACAGCATGTGTAGGCTTCAATCTGCACACCCTTTTTCATAGATTCATCAAACAAAGTAGGCGATGACGCCACATTCCCACATCTTGAATGCCCACCAAACAGGATATAGCACGTGAACCCGTCAGGCACAAGCCCATCGGCCTCCATCTCTTCCAACAACCGTTTAGTCTCGTCCTTGCGGCAAGCACGACAGAGCCCAGAAAGCAGTGAATTGTACGTGATGAGGTTGGGCTTCAAACCAGAGGCCCGGATCCTGTTCCAAATCCCAAAAGCAGCATCCAAGTCCCAAGCTTTACAATACCCATCAATCATCATGTTATATGTGACAATGGTCGGCTCGATTTCCCTCTCCACCATTTCATCAAACAGCTTCTGGGCATGCGTAGTTCGTCGCTCCCTCCACAAACCAGATATAAGAACATTGTACGTAAAAGCGTCAGGTTTTCTACGATCAATCCGCTCCATCCGGTCAAATAGCTCTAGAGCTCCATCGACATCGCCGGATTTCACTGCAGATTGGATGGCTTTGTTGTAAGCAGGGGTATCAGGGGAAATTCCACAGGCAACGATGAAGGAAAAGAGACGCCGGACATCGGAATACCTCTGCGAGAAGACTAGGGTTTCAAGCAGGAGCTTTCCGTAAAAGAGGGGGGGAAACCGGCGCCGGTGGTCGGGGACGGCGGAAAGGAGGTCAAAGGCGGCGTCGGGGAGGTGGAGGTCGGCGCAGGCGGCGACGAGGAGGCTGGCCGCGGAGGGGTAGGGGGAGGGAGAGAGGGCTTGGAAGAGGTGGAAGGGGGAAGGGAATACTTCCTTGTGATAGAGGATTAGCGTTTTGGCGAGAGGTAGGGCGGACCAGAAGCGGCCACGGCTGATGAGATGTCGAAGCTTCTTCACGAGAAGCTCCGGTTCTCTGTCCCCACCGCCGTCGCCGTCTTCGGCTCGTTCTGTGTTCTTCTCTCCTTAGGTTTCGTGGAGGCGAAGGAGAGGGATCGCTGTGCGAGAGGGGAGGATGGTGGTTTTCGGGCTCTATGGACTGCGACGCGAAGGACCTTCGCCATCTCCTGGTTTTACGCGGTGGCTGGGGGTTGTCTCAAAGAGGCCCTCCTCCGCTCTAGCCTTCCGGATACAGCCACAGCCAGCCAATGCGCTTAAAAATAACACCCCACGACAGACGCCAGGTGAGAAAAACTTTGGTCCTAAATAAAGTCTTTAAAATAAAATAATTAATCCATTTTTTTTTAAATCGCATGATCATTTATCTAACATGGTTAACACATTGAAAAAAAGATGAAACCAATTCATTATTTTAGAAGTAAAACATAACGGGAAGTTCATAACCATCCCATCTTTCATCCCAGTTGGACTGGTGCAGAGTAAATACACTGCACATGATAATTAATATATAGTACATGCATATATATATATATATATATATATATATATATATATATATATATATATATATATATTAAAATATTTTTTTACATCATTCGCATATATCGCAAGCCAATCATAATGTATGGTACAATTCCTTCCACATTTAGGCAAGATTTTTTAATTTTTAATTTTTTTTTTGGTATAGACAATAATTCACACCATTCTAGATCGAGACGAATGATTTTTTCTTAATTTGAAGCCCATTCAAAATTGCATACTCTTGCTATGAGCCTGATAAAAATAAAACCTTGATTTCTTTATGAGGTGATACATGGCCATGCTTAAGTGAGGACACGTTTACTAGAACAATTAGCCTGGTAGGTGCTTTATAAATTAGTTCTTTACTAGTTATATCCTCATGCATCGTATAGATTATCGTTAAAAATAATCTAAATTAGTTGTTTTTATAATATTTTTAAAAAAAAAACTTTTATTATAATTATGTTATAAAATATAGTAATATTTTAATTATATATTACATATTTTATATAATACATTAAAAAATAAGCATTTTTCTCTTATTTATATGTATGTATGTATGTATGAATGAATGATAGATACGATGGTTTTCTTATAACAAGAATTCTCATAAATCATTTATAAGATCAAATGCATTATTATTCATAATATTTGATTTTCTATCAATTTTTTTTCTAGATTATCAAGCGCTATATACTTGATTTAATGCATGATATTTTTGTAGTTGCATATTTGAAGCTGAATTACTATAAAAATTATCCTTAAAATATTATTAACTTACTTTAGGAAAAAGATAGCGAGATACTTTTATTATAATGTTTCTCTTTTACCTTATTTGTTATGTGCATGAATAGTAATTATTTATTATTTCTATTTTTTGTATTGTAGTTCCTTCTTTCTATCAAATTAAAATTGAAACTTCTGGGTCCCCTTCGCTCTTTCTCCCTAAATAATAATAGTATAATATATTAGTAACAATAAATTAAAAAAAATTAAGTCTGAATAAATAAAAAGAAATAAGAAAATGATTTTTTTTATTGTGTTGCTTTCTCATCAAACCCTCACTTTCTTCTTCCTTTTTTTTTCCCAACCCAAATGTGTAGTAAAATAACCTAACCAAGTGTGAAACATCACACATAATAGATTAGCTAATTAATCACATCCTACAAAAAAAAAAAAGAAATTAATTTTTTAAATAATTTTATTATTAATAATACTATGCCAAGTATAAAATTTTAATAACCATGGTCCTCACGATACTCTACACCCCTAAGATAATAAATTTTTGATAAATTCAATATCAAAGAAATCGATATATAATAGCAAATAAGAAAATAAAAAAAAAATCTCTTACAATGATTAAATCAAATAAGGTTTATCAATCGAATGGCCATCTCATTTCTTTAACATCTTGTAGTGCACCCATAAAGGCCTTGTTGCTCTCAAATCTTAATTATTATTGTTTCTGATGAGACTTAACATGGCAAATTTCCTTTTACACATTACATGTTCAAAGGATCTAAATACATTCTTCATCAATTCATACCCTCAGACATGCATTTTTGCAAAAATAAAAACCACATCATGCACCTTTAGAGGAGATCAGGAGATCATGATGAGTAAGATCTCCTTTACTGATAATAACTTTAGATAAAATAAAGTATGTTAACCTAAACTTTTTTGTGATACAGGCCCCTCCATTTAAATACCATCTTTCACAGCCCATGACACCTTCTCTTTCAAGTATGATGGTTATCTCAAGTTATTAAATATGTTAAACAGAAGAAGCTCTTGCTTTAATTTTATTTTTTGAGATCTTATAAATCAAATACCTAATTTAGATCCTAAAACCTTTACTTATCCTCTCTAAACCTAAATTTTATTTGTTGTAGGATCAAATTGGTAGAAATCTTAATTTTATCTAAAGGTCAAATAGTAAAACAATAAAACCATAACTTTAAGAACCTCAGATTGAGAGTTCAAGAATTAAAGATATGGATATAAAGGAAAAATAAGGGTCAAATGGGAAGAGAACAACAAATTGCCGGGTCTTATGTACATTAAGAAATTAAGGAGAAAATGAGCAAATTTGGACCATCTTCATCTACATATTGCGCACAAATTAAGAAGAAAATATTGAAAAAAAAAATTAGGGATCAAGTTGGCATAGAATTTTACGCATCTAGTGTTTGAATCGGCACCAGAACAAATGCTGAGAGGGATGTTTAACCACTATTAGTGGCTCTCACTCTCTCTTTAAAAAAAATTCACAGCTAAGCTTTGTGGCACATTTGGTAATGTTTTTTATTGTAAAAATAGTTTAAAAGTATTTTATTTTGATGATGAAGCTGTAAGCATTTATTACTAGGACATCCTTGGATTCCAACAGTCATGACACTTTCTTTTTCTCTTTCTTTAATTTGTTTAGAACTGTGTTTCAGTGTACCAACCGAATCAGCCGAGTAGCCCTTCAGGTATCTGAACATCATTAACAAATTTATAAGCAATATATTAAATTTATTTGAAATATATTTGATAGCTATATGTTTTTTTTTCCTCCCTCGTATGATAACTCCATCTCTCCTCCTGATTTTTATATATATATATATATATATATATATATCTTAGATACATGATAGCCCATTCCAGAGATTCCATAAGCTCCATGGTTAAACTTAGTTCCTATCCTAAAAATATTAGACAGAAGATTTTTTTATTTTATTTATTTTTTTTTTTTTTACAGACGAGCGATCATATTATTCTAATGCAAGTTAGCTCAGAAATATCATAGTACAAAATTTGCTTAAAAACGAAAGGGCAAAAGCCACCTATGAAAGATTTTTTTCATTGCAATGTTGGGATGTTAGCAAATCATGGATTCTAAAATCTGCGATCCTCTCAGGCTTCTCCATTTTAGTGAACACCGATACTACATAACCAGTAAACGGTTGCAGAATCTAAAAATTCTTTCACTGTTTAAGAAGCACATGAAGCATGTAAATTCTAACCATAGCAGCCATTAAATAAAAAGCGGAAGGTACTAAAATTTCTGTACCACAGAAAAAAAAATTTAGGTGAAGTACAAAATCTTTCTTTGCTATTTGCTATTGGTAGAATAAATATTAGGGACTCGAGCAAACTTCCATACCCGAGCGTATGAAAAATTAAGGTTTAAGAAACATGAGAGCCATACCAGAGTTTATGAAAAATTAATGAGCCAGAAACCACGCAATCGGTGCTTATCTTCGTTGGGCAGCTTTTTCGCAGCTAGCAGCAAATATTTCATGCAATTTGAGCACTTTCTATTTGTAGCAGTATAATGCTCCAAGTTCACTTACAAGCTCAATTAACTTGTTAATGAATTAAAATCATATCATTCAAAAATCCAAGTAAAAATTAATTAACAACAAATAAATTTGAGTATATACACATAACATAATTTTTTTTTTTTTTTTTTTTTTTTGCAATTCAAGCACTTTCTCTTTGTAACATTGCAACATTTGAAGCATATCTGCTAGCTTAATTAATTTATTAGCAGGTTGAAATAACAGGGCTCAAAAATTAGATTTTTCTCTTTTGTCTTTCGAGGGTAGGGCAGGCTTAGCATCCGTCCTCTTCTCTTTTGTCTTCTCTACTTCTCACCTGCTACCACCCCTTCAATTTCTTTCATCTTCTCTAATCTTGGCTCCACTCGTCTCATTTCATCTCCCGTTAAAAAAAAGTTTAGGCATAAATCAAGATGGTTTTTCCTTCTCTTATATGTGTGTGTGTTTTGACGTTGATAGTATATATTTGATATAAAGAAATTTTTTGTTTATCGGCCACGTTTTCCATGAGAATTACAAAGAATAAATAAGGCCAACTAGCATGAGCAATGTCATTTTTTTTTCTTCTGCGGTGATAAAGATTCTTTCCTTAGTATTATATTATCTGTCTAATGGCTCTTTGTAGCCTTTCAAGGCCAGTGGATGGTCTTACAGTTCCTAGTGGGTTGTTAGGATTTCAGCAAATCTAACGTCTAGGATTGAGACATATGTGGCAGTATAAGCAATAGGGATAATAGCTGTATGTGATTTAGTGTAACAATCGAGCCCTCGGCTCATATCATCATGAACCCATTTCGTTACAAAAAAGTAAGATGGATAAGATCCACATCAACTTGAACCATCACAATCCTTTTAGAGGCACATGATCGCAACCATCAGACAGGCAGGATTTCAGAGGTGATCCCTATAGGTTCAAGAGATGGCTCTGATCTTCCATGAATGTAGCACTTTACCATGTATACTTAGCTCATGTACTTTTGGTTGGTGCATGGCTCTCATACCATATTGTAACATCCGGGCTCTGGGCCCACAGCATCTAGGAACATGTTTCGTTATAAGAAAGCAAGACGAATAGGATCCACACCAAATAGGGCCACCACAGTCCAAAAGGGATCCAAATGGTACTTGTCCATCTTCCTTAATCGGTTATAAATCATATAACAAACTTTCAATTTTTTGATATGAAACTATTGAGAGGGCATCATATTTATATAATAGAAATTAATCCCATATGTATTTTTCATTAATAAGTTAGTTTTATTGCCAATTTTTAATTTCTTATCTTAAGATGAATCATCTATTCGCTAGAAAGACTTATATTATTTTCATACCAGTGGAGTAATCAAGGTCGTCTATATGATATAAGTTTTTATTGTGATAATATGGTCCCTATTTATATATTATTTTTTATTACTTGTAATTAGTCCCCTTTGTAAATGTTCTTCCCATATTTTACACAAGAATGAGTGTCATTATGTGGTTTCTTTCATGTTAATTTTCTTTTTCTATTTGTATAACATATGCAATATGGATTCTAATTTATCTACGTTGGAGATCTATCATTGAGGCTTTTTTTTTAATTCTACCTTATCATGCAGCATGTTGATGGTAGGATTAGTTACAATAACAACCGTAACCCAAATGAAATGAGCCTCATATAAATAGGAAACCTAATCAAGGTGTTAGTTTATTAAAAAGTTGAGTAGTTCTATTACTTAGTTCAAGGATAAATACTCAAAGAGAGCGGGGATATTAAATAATGACCAAGTTATATTTGATATAATAGCTATAATCAAGGAAGTAAACAGTATAGTAGTATATGTGAAGCATAATATAGATGAGATAGACTTAGACCTGATAAAAGTGCCTCTTATACTTTCATCGACTGGCACTATAATGATGATATAGTTGGTGATCGTAATCAAAAGAATGTTATAAATGATGAAGGACTAAAGTTGTGAATGAGTCTAATCAAGGTGCAGTTCAACTATTATTAAATATAAGGCAATAAAAACTAATGTTACTAAAAATATATACTACAAAAGTTAAGGTTACTATTACGAATAAAGCTGCAAAAGATGGTAGGATAGAAGTAAAGAGGAATAAAAAAGTACTTAAAAAATAATAGGGTTGATAAATATGACCACACATGGATATAATGCAAAGGGATTAAGGCATGGTAAAAGGCATGGAAAGAGATTTGCAAGTAGATGAAGTGATATTGCTAGCAAGTTAACTTGATATGATGGTTATTATAAAGGTTTTAATCATAAGGTCTTTTATGAGTTCTTTATGTCGAAAATGACTAAGGGATAATAGAAAAGATTTGATTCTAGTAGTAGTTTCTTGAGTTGTTGATCCTAAATTTTAGGAAAATGTTTTGAATGTACTATAAATTGTTAAAGTCGAATGCATTCTTAGCACTTTATTCACTTCTTTTGTTATTATGTTAGGCTTTTAATTATCTTTAATCAAAATTATCTAAACTATCATGATAGGAAGTAGTCTAATTGATTTACTTTTTATATAGATGATTGTGCTGAGTTTAGTATAGTAGAGTTGTAAGTGGATAAGTAATTCGAAGCTGCATATTCTAAATTTAAGTTTAGCTTAGCGTTGCTCTTGTGCCAGCTAGTCTTCTTCAAGTTTGGTGTTGAAACCTATATTCTAAAACCTAATTAATATATGTATTTATAATAATTGCTAAACAATTTTATCTTATGCAGCTATTAACCCAATTTCATAAGTTGGAAAAATATAAAAGCTTCAATGGTAGTGTCCTCAATCATCTTTCTTAAAAGAAAAAAGTTATTTATTTATCTTATTTTTATTTAAATATTATATTAACTAATGTTGCTTATTTATTACTTTTTTATATCTAAAAGAGAGCAAGGTTAGATTTAAATTAAGATATTATAATTTTGTGCTATTGGAAGCAAAGTACAATATGTGCAATATGAAATTAAAGTTTAGATTCTCATGAAAATTAGGTATTTTTGATACAGCATTGAATAATTTATTTTTATCTACTAAAATTCCTCAAAAATTTAATTCTAAAAAAATTCTTACGAGGGACACTACTAGATTGTACAACATCCCTTGCTATCTCAATATTTGTATGTAAATAGCATCAACCCTTAGTCAAAAGATTCAATTAGTTGTATGACTTGATATACTTGAAATGAGAAATTTTAAGAATATTATCTACAAATATTTTTAAGTTTATCTTTTAAAGCGCATGCTAATGAATAAGTTCTAAGTTAGATGATTTATGAAAACTGCTAATTACTTCATAAGGCTAAAGTGTTTTTCCTTTGTAAGACATATTTATTCTAAGGGGCAAGCCTTGGCACAATATTAAGATTGCTACATTATGACTGGAGTGAAGTTTTAAAAAATAGTTTTCTACACTCGAGAGCAAGAGTTGCACATATTTAATTCTCTGACTATGATAACCTTATATACCAAAAACATCCTTTTTAAGGTATGTTTGGACATCGCAAGTTTATGACGTTATATTAAAACTTGACAAAATGCTCACACCATTTAAATTTACTATTCTTTTACTACTAAAGTAGCTCACCTAATATGATTTATGATTGTACAAAACTTAATTCAGCCATTTTGTTCAAGTTCTAATATGCAACTCTCTTTAGGCAAACGTTTATATATCGTTTTATTAGTGCTTGATTAAGATAACATTCATGTGTTAACATATGCATTATTTGCCTTTCTAGTGGACGTCAGTTCATTAAACAACTTTATTCATTTCATAAACCATCGGCATTTTATATCAAAATTTTACCAATATAATCTTTTGAGCACATATCGGTCATATGCTTTCCCAAAAAGACAATATATCGATTATACTAAGTAAAAATATGAAGCCATGTTATGTTTAGTTGCTAACAAGTCATTTTATACTTCACCGATAATGACATAATAAGCTCTCTTGAGCTGACTTTGTCCACTATTTCAACCAAAAAGTAAGACAATTAAAACCTATAGGCACATTTAGGTGATGATTAACTATATGTAGCATGCCCCTTAAATAATATCTTCTTAATGTGGACTTCAAAAGGAATCTAAACTATATAATTTTTTAATCTATTAAAATCCTTCACAAATATCAATTGTACAAATTTATCGTAGGGCAAATTTCAGGGCATCCTTTACCACCTTAACCCTTGCATATCAGTATCATTGACACTTAGTTAAAATGATAAAAATTAGTTTTATAGCTTCCTACACTAGAAATGGAAGATTGAAGGCTATTATTTATAAAAGTTTCTAAATCTATCTTTCAAAGTGCATATTAATGAATAGAGTTATAGAAATTAACTAGCTACTCCCAACAACAAAGTACTTTCTTTTCATAGGACATGTTTATTCCAACTTTCATATAATCTATTGCCTAGGCATGGCAAGCTCATGATGGTATATCAAAGCTTGCTAAAAGGCTCACGCTTTCATAGCCAAGAGATGGATATCATTTTAGATTTACTATCCTTATATGACCAAGCAGTCTACCTATCATGCTTTTTGATTGAACCGATAAAGCTTGACCTACTTTTTGTTTAAATGCTAGCTAGTACCTCATCGAATAAATGTTTATATATCGTTTCTTGATGGTTGGTTGAGGAAACGTCACACATCTCGTGTTTGCATTCAGTGTAACAACGCACACGTTATTCATCCTTTCAAGGGAATACTAATTTACCAAAACAACTCTAAACATTTTATAAATCACCAACATAATATTTTAATGGTTGCTATTATTTTTTGTAATGTACCCTTTATGTAAATTCTAAAATATGCTTTCTCAGAATGCCATATGAAGTTTTGTTTAATGATTAACATTTCACCTTATAATTTATTGATAATAATAACATGAGCTCTTTTTGATTTGTTTTATCCATTATTTATATCAAAATTTAAGATAATTAAATCTACATACATATTTAGGTAAAGATCGATCGCCAGTAGCATGGCTGCCCATTAATATCCTTTTAAAGTGGACTCTAAATTTGAACAGTAAACCCTAAATCTCAAGGAGATGTATTAGTTGTTCTTGCAACTTATAATTTATTTTGTTTTCATGTATGTATGCGTAGCTTTCACCCTTATATACGTGTAAAAAAACTAATAATATAAGGAATTACTATCCCAAATGAATTCAACTTGCACGCCAATTCGCATCTTTGGCCACAAAAAGAGGAAAGTCATATCATCTCATCATTCACGTAGGAAGTCTCACGTGTGAAGGAATAATAGACCGTTTGATGTCACTCTTAGGACGCCTTATTTCAACCATGCGCTACATCGCAGTCGAGCATCTCCGCTCGGCATGATGTCATACGTGAGCAGACATGGATGACTTCACCGACACCAGTGCAAAAATATTATCCAGGGGACGGATTCTGTAGTGGCTTTTTATGTAATTAGCACATATCTTAGGGGCATTTCCCAATGGTTGCAGCACGGGAAAACTACGGTTCCAGGGGCATTTATTAGTTCCCACTCCTTCCTTTGGCGGGTATATAAACGAACAGACGGAAAGGGCCGAAAGAGAGAGAAAGATCAAAGCTTTGAAAACGGGGGAGAGAGAGAGCAGCAGAGGGGAGAGCTGGAGAAGGGGGAGAGAGAGAGAGAGGGAGACGAAACCCCATACCAGCTACCGAGAGCCAATCCCTCGGCCGTGGAATCCTCCTCCATTCCCCCTCCGGCGGCCGATCGCACCATCCAGAACCCTCCGGCCTTCCAGAGCACCTCTTGTTCCCTCTCCACCGTAGTCACCGCGCATGGAGCCTTATGGGAGGAGCCCCGCGGCGGAGGAGACCCAGTCGGACCCCTCCACTGGCCTCCAAGGTATTCGTTTCTTGTCTGTAGATTTTTGCCTTGTTTTTTCGCTTTTTTTTGGGTTTTTTTAGAGGTTGCGTGGTGTTTGAGGTGGTATTGTTAGGGTTTGTAGTGGAGGATTGGAGATGGGATGGCAGGAATATGATGTGGTTGTTTTAATGGCTTTGTTGGGATTTACATTGTGGCAGAATCTATGTGGCAACTGAGATTGGGCGGCGGCGAGGGCCCGCCGTCGTACCCGGAGAGGCCCGGCGAGCCTGACTGCACCTACTATATCAGGACGGGATCTTGTGGATACGGTGACAGCTGCCGATTCAATCATCCCCGTGATCGTGGGGCGGTAAGGATTCCAGCGTTTGATGTTTGGCAATTGTTTCTTTTCTAGGGCTTACTCAACCCACTTCACCAGAGTTTTGAACACACTTTCAAGTGCCCTCTTTATATAGTTGATGAAGGTGTTTTTGATGCAATTGTATAGAAAAGAAGTTTCTTTCTGAATTATTAGATTTTGCATGAGCTTTATTTCACATGTGAGGCCGAAATTTCAGATTTTTGGGTCTTCATTTTATCAAATTTACGAGATCAGCATCCTTGTCAGGTAGTGAGCTCTCAAAATGTGAGAGCTGTTGAGTATCCGGAGCGTGTGGGCCAACCGGCATGCCAGGTATTTGTACTTCCTTTAATGGGATGTAATAGTTAACTGTGTTAAGAATACGAGGACTTTATCATTAAACTATTGGTTAACGGATCAAAAACCCAGTTTTTTTTAGCAGAAATGAGGTTTGATGGAGAAACGGGGTTTAATGTATATCCATGCTTCTGTTCTTGAATAGGTTTTGTGAATTTTGATCTTTTGCAGTTCTTTTTGAAGACCGGAACATGCAAATATGGTAACTCATGCAAGTATGATCATCCGAGACGAGGAGGTGGATCCGTGCGGCCAGTTACATTAAATATTCATGGATACCCACTCCGTCCGGTTGTGCTTTCTTTTATAGCTTTGTCTCTTTAGTATTCTTGCTTAGTTATTTTGTTCAAGGACATCTGTCAATACTATAAGTCTGAGGTTATTGATTATAATGTTGGACTTTTTAATTGCAGGGTGAGAAAGAATGCTCTTATTACATGAGAACAGGGCAATGTAAGTTTGGTTCAACCTGCAAATTCCATCACCCAGATATTTCTGGTGTCTCCATGCCCTCGCCTGCACCTGCATTTTATTCAACGGTGCAGTGTCCTGCAGTTCCTGCTCCCCATCAGTACTCCACCACCAGGCCTCCTATGCCTCCTGTACCATACATGCAGGGACCATACGGTCCGATGTTGTTATCTCCTGGGGTTATCCCAGTTCCAAGCTGGAGTCCTTATCCGGTTGGTAAATCCACCTCCTTGTAAATTACATGAGGAGTTATTAAATTTAGATCTCTGATATATCTTCTTCATTATGAGGCAGCATAATGCAAGCACTGTGGTGTCTCCTGGTGGACAACAGAGTGTTCAGGCTGGACCATTTTATGGATCATCAACTCAGTTGTCTCCTTCGGCTCCTGCTTACCCAGGACCGTATCTACCCGTGGTATCATCTGGACCTTCCAGTCAGGAGCACACTTTCCCTGAAAGGCCTGACCAACCTGAGTGCCGGTATTACATGAGAACCGGAGACTGTAAATATGGTTCATCGTGTAAATACCACCATCCTGCAGACCGGAACATGCCAAAGTTAAATTATATGGTTAGCCCCATTGGTCTTCCCCTTCGCCCGGTATAACTCATATCTCTATTATCATGATTTAATAGATAGCTATGGTTCCCGTACATCTTTATATTTAAATGGCAGGGTAACCTGAGGTAAATTTCTCCATCAGGTACCATAGTTTCTGATTGAATGGCCTTCATTTTATTAGTCTATTATGTTGAAGATGGATGTAAAGCCTGCATTTATGACATTACTGTTGTTGAAAACTACAATGGAAGATACTGTAGGTTCTACAATCTCAAATGTTATTCTTAGGTGACAAATTTCAAACCATCTTTTATTCTAATTTTCAGGCCTGTTGCAAATCTTATTATTTCAAGATGTGCTAGGAAAAATATAAGAAAACCACTATGTAATATGTCATGTCAATTTGTTCGGCTTTCCTGGAGTTTGGGGGCAATTTTTTTAATCTCTATTTAAATCGACTAAGTTGTTTTATATTGACCATCAGGTATAACTGGCATTTATTTTTACGTCTTACAGAAAGGATGGTTCTAAACCAAGTGGAAAGAAAAAAGTCAATCCCAACTAGTTTGGAATTAAGGATTTGCTAGTTATCGTATATCTTGTCCCTGTTGTGAGTATTCACTAAGTGAAGTTACATTAAACTTTTGTTGAGTCTATGTTCATAGTGAGCTTAATTCTCAGTTGTCACAATGATTTTATATTTAGTTTACATCAAGCATATCAAATACTAGCAATAGTTAATCTGTAAAATTTCTTGCTAAATCAGTCTGTACCTATATGTGGTCATATGTGTTTTATTTCCATTTATAACTTTCTGTGGATAGCAAGATGTTTTTAGTCATCTGTCACATACTGTGTCCTTATGATCCACAATATCTGCTTCTTCAGTTTTTCCCTTCTTTTGTGGCTTCTTCCTTTGTGCATAGTTAGCGAGTTGAGCAATAGAGGATGTCTGGAAATATGTTATCCTTACAGAAAAACAAGAAGATTGTTAGATGAGTAGGCAGGTTAGGAATTTTAGAATAATATGTATCTATTAGCAAACAGATTTTATGAATTTTCTTAGCCATTAATGTGGTGAATGATTTGATATCTGGATTCTTTATTATATGAGCAAGTACTAACAATATCAGGTTGAGACATGTAATTGAATGGGCTACAATTAAAAATGTGTTTGCCCTGCAAGGCAAGGGTCATTGTGGGAACATTTGTGTTTAACAATTTTCTATTGGTGGGACTGAGGATGTTGACATGAGAAATTCTATCAGCTTTCTACAACGTTATGAGCTCCAGGGGTGGCTGACATATGATTTCTTGGAATTATAAATGGGACAAATTAACCTTATCATTTACGGGTTACTCGTGTTGTGTGGTTGATATTCATGGAGTGCTGAAATTTCGCTTCTGGATGTATTTTTTTGATCATTATGATTATATTGAAGATATACAAGACAACTTTAAATTGCACATTGGCATCATTGGAGATCAGAGCTAAGATCATGGTTCTTCTTTCTTTGAGTTGCTCTTAACCACTAGGAGGGATCAGTAGCATGCTTAGGTTGGGATGTTTTAGGCTGGAAGCATTGTGAAGCAACAATATGATGGATGTTGATTGAAAACAGGTGATTGAGAATTTGGTTCATGTATAGGGGTCATCATCAACTAGAATGATGTGGATGAAGTAAATTGTGTGCTAAGCCCTGTTGGTCTTCTCTTTGTTGAATATGCATTTTCACTTGTTTCTTTTGTCATGATCCTAGAAGATAGTTTTTCCCAAGTATTATTTTTCAGTTTTTTTGGATCATGCTAGATCTTGTTTCTGGTAAGGAATAAAGGTTCATAATTATACTAATTTGTAATTGATCTGTTGTAATGTTTGAATTGCAGTCATGAAGGTGGTTGTCAAATATGTGTTTGTAATGATAATAAAATTAAATGTTGAAAATTTTTAGCATCCATAACCTATGTATTTAGCTTAAGATTGCATATGGGTTCTGGAGAGCTATGCAGGGGGTGGTTAAAGTGAAGCAGTTAACCAGTTACCCACAAGATTAGTTAAAATGTTGTTTGGCTATTTCTCAATTAACCAAACCTTTTTGTTGAGATGACATATATGTTTTGGTTGGAAAAGGCATGGTTAAGGCTTATTTTTGTACTATATGGCCAACAATGCTCTTATCAATTGTCTCCACTTGCATGAACATGGCTAAGGACTTCATCCATTGCATGAATTTCATTCACATCATTGCCCAAAGATAGTTTGATATAACTGTGGCTCAATCATGAGGTTGTCATCAGATGTAGGGCCATTCCAAACATTGATCCCTACTGACCATTCTAGTATTATTGCTACTGTGATCCATGAATACATGTACCCTAATGAAAATTACGTAGTATGCAATATAACATATAATATAAGCATGGGGGCTCAGAATAGAACATTATTAGATGGGTGCATTGGCTGCACAAGAAGTCCATGCAAAGATGCAACCATGTAATGCTGACATGTCATCATAACTAAATTCAGGCTTGCAACATTGCCTGAAGGTCAAGTTGCAACCCAAACCTAGGTAGAGCATTAAAAAAAGGTTCCAGAGAGCATACTAGTCAACATAAATTTCATGTATGCCAACATGAAGTTCGACACCATGATAGCAACCAAAAATTATTCAACATATTCTTTGAAATCACCATGGCATTAGGTTTGATTGTTGTAACAAATTGGCCAAACACCATGTGAGATTCATGGATGCTCACTTGGTTTTGCGTAGCATTAGGTTGATCACCACAACAAATTGACCAAACACTGCATGAGATTCATGGATGTTTGGTTTCATTAGACCATGGCATCAAGCAAACCACTACTTGAAAGAGGGGAAGGGGATCGGAAGGGAGTCAGGGTCAAAATCGAGTGATTATGGCATGGGATGGAAAAGGGAGAAGCCCAAATAGGCCACCAACCACCACCACCAATGGCTGATCTAGAGATTACGACAGGCAACTAGTAGGTTACTTGAGCTAAGCCCCAAGATGCAGACCATAGTCACCAATCAAGCATTAAGCTATAGTTCATGGCCACCAATTGACCTAGGATGACATAGAGAGTAGACTTGCTGTCAGTGACAATGGGAAGGGAATTGACAAGAGAAAAGGGGAAGGAGGAGCATTGATGGGTAGTTAGAAAAGAAAAAGAAAGCAAACAAAGCTTCTTCCCAAAGACTAGCATGTCAGTAGCATTGTGTTTCTTGTCAAGAGACGGTTAGGATAGCGAAGATTGTAGAAACCCAACTATATTGTGAGGTGGCAAAAAGGGGATTGGGTCAACCCTAGTTGACATAAAAAAGAAAGATGATTTTAACTAAGTCCCAGGTTATTATCCTAAGTATCAAGATGGGACTATTCCGTTATGATCCTAACTTCTTAGTTGACATGTCTTAGGACATCTCTTATCCCAAATGTTGAGATGGAATGGGATGGCAGTGTGTTCTGTTCCATGAAAAGATCAGAACAACCCTTTCCAACCTTTGAAAGATAGTTATTACCATAAAGATTATCTTTATGTATCATAAGAAGACAAGAGGCATGGTATACCATACCAGTCTATACTAGTGTGTATTGAGTGCATCGTATCATAATAGTACCGAACCAATATGTAGTATGGAGGAGTGTGCAAAGTATCAATATGCCGAACTAACTCTGCATTAAGCATATTGACATTTTACCAAGATTGTACCAGTATAGGGCTTGGTATCAAGATTGTGAACTTTGACTAGAAGGCTTTATTTTAGATTTTCTTGATGTTGCATAAGATTACGATAGGATTACACAATATCTACACTAAATTTTACTCTCTTGGCTTTAGTATCTCAAGATTAGGATCCTTTCTATAGCAAAGGTTTGATCTACCCTAGACTTATTTTGATTTTTGCAGTTATCATATGGATCAATCATTTTGTGTGTCGAAGGTTTATGAAATTAGATTGAATGAAGATTGGTTCACCAAGGCATAATTAAGTGCCTATGCAAATGAGATTGGGTATGACAAATGAAAGAATTTCAACCAAGTACTAGAAGAACTAGATCTCTTGTCGATGAATGTAAAATATTGTCTCTACATCATCATTAAGTGCACGTTACTGCAATAAGACCAACAAAAGGTTAACCATCTTTATAGTTGGTCTAACATGAGATTTGTTATATTACAAATGATCAATTATTTGAGAATAGCCAAATAGATGGTTACTACCAAAATATGCCTTTTGGACCTAATCTCGAGCGGCGTAAAATTTTCAGTGTATAGTCAATTCACCCAAAGGTCGACCATATGAATATCTACTCTCTAACCTTAAACTTAGGGGGCGACATAATTATTCAAAGAGTATGGTTGACTCATCCAAAGGTTGACTATATGAACTAATGCCCTGAATATCAAACTCAAGCAGCATAGTTATTCAAAGGATTTGATCAATTTCCCAAAAGAGTGACCATGTCAAAAGATGCTCTCTAATATTGAAATCTGAGGGCATAATTATTCAGACAATTTGATTGATCCACCCAAAAATTGAACATGTAAGAATGAGGTAGACTAGGAGGCTTCAACCCATAAACCACCCTGAATGATGCTGAACTAAATGGTTTGGTTTGGTTTGGTACACTGATACGGAGTCGATACGGGCTGTTCGCCCGCTATACTAAACCGACAGGCAGAACTGTCCTAGTTCTAGGCTGATGTGGTTTGGTTTACCTCAAACCATCCAATTCGAGAGGATTTGCCTGGCTTTGGGTAAAAGTAATATATTTATTTTTGTCCAACCAATACCATAGTTGATATACATGGTTGATAGACATAAGTCATGACTAATACCATAATGAATTCATATGATTGATTGACCACATATGATGGCATATTACAATGTTCAACTTAGTATTTCTTATAGTTGGTCAAGCAAGTTTTAACTTATGTTGATTCGGCTAGACAAAAATATTGATTTTCATTGAGCTGCAGAAGGCATTTGCTTATGCAAAAAAATAAAATTAGACGCAATCAACTATAAACAATTATCAATAATGATGCATCGATCAAGTTTTTTTAGTTATTTATGCATGACACTTGAAAGGTTTGTCACTCATGCAAGAGGGCATATAATGGTAGTTTGCTATTGAAATTAAGTACCTAAAGGAAGTTATTTGTACAAAGAAGTTACTTATGCAAGAAAACACTGGGCAACCACCAAAGAGAAAGTTGCTGTTGCAGAAATTCACCCAAGAGAATGTAGTGCTGTAAAGAACTACCTTTGTGTATTGTTCAAAGACAAGAAGACTTCATTTGGGTTTTCTTGTAACTTCTCACAAGGCTACAACAGGACTACAACAGTGTCTACACCAAGTGGTGCTCACTTAACCACTGTCCTTTAGGATTAGGATCCTTTCTAGAGTGATGATCTGACCTGCTCTAGAATTTATTTTGGTTTTCCCAATCATCTTATGTATATATCTTTTCTTTTATCAGAGATGTATGTAGTTGGATTTAATGAATGCCAGTTCATTTCCTTTCTTTTATCCAATTCCTCCTTTTAGTTGTCATTTTATTTTTTCCTTTTTATGTCAAGCGCTTGTAGATGTTAAGTCCTCTTATTCCAGGTGCAGAAAATTCCTCATTGTTCTAAACCACAGTCAACTGTGAGAATGGAAAAAATTGTGCGAACAATGGAATGCAGTTTACTATTTGTGAAATGTGATTTTCATGGTTGAAGCTTGGAGGCAAAATATTTATTCCCTGAGCTTGCTTGCAATGGATTACGAGCAACTTGTATTCTGCATGCATTTAGAGCAAAATTGCTTGATGCCAAGTTTCCACAGTGTGATTTAGCGGCCAGACTTTCAAGAGAATCATATATTCTCTTGGAATTTTATGGTTCTTAATGGACATGCATAACCTGCCTTTTATTTTCGGAGTTTTAACTTGGCATGCATTTAGTCTAGTGTGTCTTGAGTTTAGTTTTACTGCTTTTGGTTGTTACATTTTATATTCTTTGTTCTTGATTTTCCCGTCACATCCAGACAACTATTGCCATCATGCCTCATCTTAACAATCACATCAACACAAGCGTCAGGGCAATTCCCAATGAGCTTCCCCCTACATGCCTGGGGCATACATGGACGTGCATTCTCTCATGTCATTCTTATGTGCTTCCATTTTTCTGAATGGCATTTCTGGCAACATAATAGATGTAGGTTATTGGGTGATCATTAGTGGAGGAGCCAAAAAAAGGATGCTGTTGGAAACATTACGAGTTTTTGCCATGGACCTTCCAGAAGTCTGTTTGGCATAACCTAACACTTTAGAGCATGTCAATGGCTTAGGATGAGAAATGCCTTATAGATATGGAAATCATCACATGTAGGAGATCAAAATATTTAAGATGGTTAGTCAACAATTATCAAAGAGACAAATGGAACACTTTATTTAGATTTTCATTCATGTGTCCAAATGACAAAAATGTTGTTGGACGCAAAATGATTATGTTAGTTAGAACCTAAGGCCAATGGCTTTGTTGATTTGATCTAAGGCTTGATTAGTTGTCACAGCCAAAATGAGCATGGTTCAAGTCATTCTAGCATTTCGGTTCTAATGGCCTCTGTCTTAGATGGAATTATTGAACTCTATTTCAAGATATTGTCGAAGGCAAATGCCTATGTTGTGAAAACAAAATCAATGCAAGCATTAAGTCAACAAGATCATCTATGGGCTTGCACAAGCCTTTTCTAAGATTGGTTTGACTTGTTACCGTCTTGTTGTTAGGACATAAAGGTATGTTTTAGACTAGCTTTTAAATCTAGTGGGACAAGGCTGTTCTAGTGTTTTCGTAGAACAGGACGTGTTACCGTTCCATCCCCGCCCTAGCATTCATCTTTGTGACTACATTTCTCTCATTTTTTATCATTTTATATGCCTGGTGATATGCCTTGAGGATTTAGAACCTTATTGTTGTATCACAAAGTTGATCAAGATTACTGTTATATTTAAGTAGACCTCTCTTTACGACCTATTTCCATCTTACTCTTCCAAACTTTCACCTAACCCACCTCTATCCTCCATTTCATCCTTTCCATAATTATTCTTAAGCCTACAGTTACATGCACTACTGAATAACTAAGTTGGATCTCCAAGTTATTATATGCACTTTGCTTATGACCCATGCTGATACTAGTTTTCTATGAAGCCTTTGTATGCCAAAGCCAAGGTTTGGCACTGTATTTGATACCCTTCCACATTTATAGAAAGTCTGATGTTCAACTCCCATGAAGTTTTCTTGACTTTTGAGTATTTTGACCTGGTGCTTTGTTTCAGCCCACGTTGCAATCACTGAGCTCATGGCAGAATGGCCATTGTGAAATGGCATTGATGTAGGTATGATCATGGCTGATTGTGTCTGGTTCACTGTTACATTGTCCTATGACTAGTATAGGAATTCCGAATTCCACTTCTTCCACCATGAGTTATGACATCTCTCCATAAGGTTTAGGATGTTAGTGAGTGTAGAATAACTAAAATTTTGTAATGAGTCTATAAAAAAGAAAATAATTAAGATTTATAAAATTAAAATGGAGAAAATAACATAGGTTTATCACGTTAGTAAAAGAAAAAAACTCAAATTATTGGTAATTTACATATCTCATCGCATATTAATTGCTAATTCTTAGCTAGTGCTGTTTCTTGCTAAATTATAAAGTACTTAAGCTTTTGAAAATGGAGAATGCATAAAGAGATTAACCTATTTCTAAGGCCTCTCAACTACTTATTAATGTCCACCATAATGATGTCCTATTTCATTTTCTTCACCTTGTCATGTTCCTTCATCCCAAATGCAGTTTTAAATATAGTGACTCGATCACCCCTATTTTGATCTCTAGTTATGTACAAAGGATGATCAACTATACTTTGTCAAGAATAACCATAACGGTTGTAAGAGGTGTTGGATGGAACATGCATATCTGTCCATAATGAGAGCTTGCATGAGGTCAATTGCTGGGTTAGCCCCTTGATCATTTTTAGTTTCTTTATTCTTAATATGCTTAATATACTGCACATGATGGATTCATTGAGGATACCCTTGCATTACTGGAAGTAATCAAGGCATTTGTTATATATTTTGATGAACTAAATTAAATGAAACTGTGGAGCTCACATCTCTTTTTATGAGCTACGTTATCTGCATGAGTTATATGTACATAACAAGTGAGCTAGATTATCGCATTATTTGGATAACGTCTCTCTTTATGGATCATCTCACCTAGATTCAGTTTCACTTTTTCCCCTTGATCATCTATCTCTCTTATTGCCATATACATTTTTTGGTTATAGTCTGTCTTCTAGCGAAATAGTAATTAATATTGCATCTTTTCGATTGCACACTGGCCATGTTTAGTTTTTTAGAATTTTCTTGAATAATATCTCATTTACCACATCTAATACCATTTGATATGATGTAAATATGGTGCATCTTTATCTAAACAAAAATAGTACTATCTATAGAAAACATTTTGTATTTATCTTTTTTTTATATAATATGCTCAACTGCTCTTTTAAATCTGTTAAGCTTCTATGCGCATAAATTTAACATGCAAAAATAATGTATGAGAATGACCATTTATTTTAATTCTATAGAGTGTTAACCAGAATATATAAGAGTTTTTCTTTCTCTAGCATGTGCAATTTGTTTCTTTGTTGGGGTCATAACATGTATTTCATGTGCCAATATGCTGGTACAAGATGGTATGAGATATGCTGCCGTGCATGTACTTTTCTAGCAAAGTTACCTGGGCACATGACATGGTTATTACCAGCAAGTGTCCAAGTGTCAAGAAGAATCCAACATTGGAATCTTCTAAAAATCAGACATGGGACACATCTACATTTTGTATATGGAAATATGTAATAATTTTTGCATATCATGAATAATGAACTAAATGTATGTTCCTTAAGTTTGTAAAATTTGATAAAATGATTACTAGTTATTATGTTACACTTGAAATTGAAGAGATAATTATGATGACATTATGATCTGATGGTATGAAGTGTCCCAAGTGTCCAAATGTTCAATTCCAACTGTCCAAGTGTTGGACACATGAAAAAACTCAAAATTTGGTGTGTTTTCTAGTAAATGCTAGGCTTATGAGCTGATGTACCTTCTTGTGTGGAGGTCCTTGTTTTGACATTTGGAGGAGAGTTAGACAATGATGAAGCAAACAACATTTGCTTCTCAACCTCAAAATTCATTATGTTCCATTTTGTATTTTTGAAATGCCTCTTAGACTAATTTTTTGGTTTAATGTTTTGGCTGTTATTACATTGAGAATTAAAAGTTCTTTACAGTGTGATGTGTTGATGCATCTCATATCCATATTGTTTTCAATCTATATCATGCAAAGATTACTAACAATTAAGTTGTTTGTGTAAAACAGAATGAGTGAATGTCTAAAAGATAAATATGGATGATATGGGTCATGGGGCATTGTACATGTTCATTCAATTGCTTAAAAAAATGTTTCATGGATGTTAAGTAGTAATTTGCTTCCCTTGTCAATTGGATCAAGTTGTGTCAGTTATATAATTTGATACATTTTTTCATACTTCGGGCTACTTGATCTCTCATTCCAGATAGAACCTGTTTACTTTCTAATCAGTAATCCAACCTACAAATCATGATTAATTGATTTCTAGTGATTGCACAACCTTAGAGTCCTTTTGAGTCAATGCTTGCTAGGTAAAAGTTGTGACTTTTTAATCTCATCCTAGATTAATTTGAATGGAGAAAAGATGACTTATTGATTTCAAGTGATTGAAATATTCTTAGAGACCTTTTTGAGTCATACTTTGATTTTTTGCTTGGTATATATTGAGACTTGTAATCTCACCATAGAGTCGGTTGGATGGAGATCCCTGCCACTTATCAAGGATGTAAGCAATGACATCTGTTCTCTGACTTGAGGGGTCGGCTATCCCGTTTCTTAATATCTTTTTTTTCTTTCTGGTGGGAGAAGTGTTGAGTTGTACAATTAATAATATTGCAGACAAAATTTCATTTGATTCACTCTCAGTTTAGGGGGCTGGTCTGTCCTTCTCAATATAATATTTGGATTTGTTGATCTCAAATTTCAAGGAAACCACTGGCCTTGTTAAGAAAATGCAAGGTTACAGATCAATATTGGAAAATTTATGGCAGAGAATATTTGTGGTATGGAATTTGTTGGTTGGATTGGTTACATTGAAGTGGTTTCTTGGGGACGTATTATGGAAACCGTTGTTGGAGTTTGTGGTGAGAATTATGGGATCAAGTAAATGAACTGTAAGAAGGTTCTGGCTTTGAAAAGGATGTTATCTGGCCATTAATAGGACTCACCTTATCAATGCCATCTTACTTTATCTCCCTTTTCTTTTTGTGCTAGGGTGATGGTTAAACAGTTTGAAAATGTAATGTTGAATTTTTTTCCTGCTGAGTCAGTGATTTTAAAGGTGTTGCTTGCTCATAGGAGTATGCTTATATGCTTACATAAGCACATGAGAAAAAGGGAGTGTTAACTGTGATCTTGCCTTGGGGCCAGTTTAGTTGTGGAGTAAGGTGTTTCGTTGTGAAGTAAGTTAACATAGAGTAAATAGTTCAAAACATCTGTAACCCACTTTACTCTAGATTAAACCACGCATCCTTACATCTGATTGGAAAGGAAAGAAATCAATTTTTTCAATCCACTTAACTCAAATATCTCAAAGAAAATAATAAAGAATCAAGAAAAATGTGAAATTTAGGTTCTAAAATAATAAAGAATTAAGAGAATTATGAAATTTAGGGTTCTAAGTCCCCTTTGCTTTCATTAATTGAATAATAGAACTGCGTACGGCCTTCTTTTTTAAAATTAGTAAGGTCCAAGCAAGATTCGTTGTACCAAAAACTGGTACCATTTTGGTACTAAATCGGTATGATACAAAGCGTACCATACCGATCATCCCATACCCAATCAATGATGTATCGGTTAGGTAAATTGAAAGGTTCCAACCTATATGCCATCCCATATCGAGCTGAATCAGACAATTCAACATGGTATGGGGCTGTTCAGTATGGTACAAGGTCAGTATAAGGTTGGTATGAGATTGTTCTATCCTATATTGGGTGATTTGAGGTGATACCAACCCCATACCTGAACATGTGAACCATACCAATTCTGCACTGGTATGGTGTACAACTTTCTTAAATAGTCGTGACTTGTAAAAATAATCATGAGAAAATTAAAATCATTTTGAAGCTAGATTTTGACTTCTACATCAATTTTGTCCTTTGTTGCATTGCCTATTTACCTTCAGATTGGAAGTTATATGCTTTTAAATTCTTGCATGAAAAGGAAACTTTTACTTTAACTGGCCCATTTCAAGGTCCAACATCATCTTGCTCCCATGTCAACTAGATATGATGAACCCTCTGGGGATTGTTGCACCCTCATACTTGTTGAGAGCTTCATTTTGGCATATGCCATGCTAAAAACAGACGCCATATAAGAAAGTTATGGCTTCCAGTAGTCATGGTTTGTGATTAGTCCTAAATATGGTGAATCTTGCTCCAAAATCTTGTCCCCACCTATCCAAAGTGGCCACTTTAGTCCACCACAGGTCTGATGATCCTCCTAGATAGGGTGGAACAATTTAGTCTAGATTAAGTGTAGAAGGCAACTTTAATCTTTTGAAATCTGTTTTGCCCTTGGAGTAAAGTTGGTTGTTAGAAGATCATTGTCATTGATAACTTAAGTAGGCATATTAAGTGGACTTTACTCCATAATGCATCTTAACCTTACTTGGTCCCATCTTGAGTGTAGCCTTAAGTTTTTAAGGTGATTTTACTTGTGCCATGGCGGAAATAGAGATTAGGTGGAGGAAGTTAGTTTCTAGAAGGTCTTGTCTTAAAGTAGTTGTGGCTTAGGGTGTATGAGATCTAAGAGTGCACCAAAGCTTATATGAACTACGATGTCATTCCATGCCAAATTTGGGTTTTGTTGAATCTTTTCCTGGGCAGAGTGTATATAGTGAATGGTTTTTGGAACTTTCTATCAGTAGCTAAACTCGTAAATTGGAGTTATCTTGAATTTGTAAATTGGAGTTATCTTGGACTGCAAGTGTAGGCAGAGAGGTTCTTGTGTCAAAAGTAGTTGTAATTTGTATGTCGACTTAGTCCTGAATAGAGAAGGAAGCAGATTCATGTAGCCGATCCCATGTAGTTGGGAAAAGGCTTAGATGAGTTGAGTTGAGTTTTTTTAATTGTTGGTAATCCTATGATCCTCTTAACAAAATTTTTAGTGGGTAAGTTGCTGTTCCTAGTAAATAGTTAAGACCATGGTATGTTGTACTACCCTGTACATACTGGGCATATCATACTGTACTCATATTATACTGGTACGTGGTATGAGGAGTGTGCCAAGTATCAGTACATTGAACCGACCTCATACCATGTAACTGACAACTATATCATGATTGTACTCATACAGGATCTGGTATTGCGATTGCGAAACTTGGGCAAGACATTACTTCCATTTGCTTGTTAGGTTGCCCCTTGCACCCTAAAATTTGGTTCCTTAGCATGGATTTGGAATTCCTAGGTTTGTTGCTGGCTATGTTTGCAGGATGGAACTTTCTAATTCTCCATTGGCAAACATGATGCACTGCTCGCTCCCACTTGTGTGTTTTTCTTGTACTTTTGTTGGTGATGGTGGATCACTTGTTCTTTGTTATGTATGTGCTGCTTATGTTAAAAGCATTCTATTTCAATTGTGCAATATCCTGCGGGCCCTTTGGAAATTTGTCTGTGATTCTAATTGATGTTTTTAGTTCTTTTCCTGTTTCTTTAATGGAATAACTGAAGTGGCTTTCATGTTTTCTGCTATCATTTTTGTGGGTCTTGGAAAAAGGGAATCATTTATTTTAAAAGCAAGGGCATATAAATGATGGCAGTTTTTTATCAAGTAAGATGGCAGTTGGGCCTTGGGTGGGCGTTGGTGACAATTGGAAGAACTAGGTGGACATCATTGATTCACAGGAGCACAAAGTAGCTGGGGGGATTTTGTTCTCTGCTGGTTTTGGTTGGTGGAGAGGGAGAATTGGATTTAATGTGGCTTATTTTCATGCACAATTTTAGGTTTTAAGTTGCTTTGAGGCTTGTAGGCAGATAATGGGACAATGATGTTAAAGTCAGCATTACTCTGGTGGTGTTTGTGGTCTGGAACCTAACCTTTGGAAAAGCATGCTTTGTGGACGAGCAGCTGAACATTATATCTAATTTTGAGGTTGGGCTTGTAAATGTTTAAGTTTGAGCATACTTGCAAACAATTTTATTCAGGAACAATATTTCAGTACCATGAATGTCTAGCAGGTTAGTTGTGACTTAATTAAATTTCTACTTTTATGATCAGAAGGACATGGTGGGCAATATTCAAAAATCTGATAGACCAATTGAAGAATGTACCTAAGATGTCCAAAAGCATTTCAAACATAGCAATTAAGCATTGAATAACCAAGTGCAGGCATCCTTGGAAATGATACCACTTTATCAGTGTTTAATAGCGACAACCAATGATGGTATCAAAAGGCTAAGGACCATTGATTAAATTTTGTTGAATTTGAATGGGTACATTTGGAGCATGGTTTGACTCAGAGTCCTTGGACACTTCTAATGACTGTTGCTTGGCTTTTTGAATTAATGCATCTACCATATAAATTTTCCTGGAATCTCAGTATCATGCCATCGATTTTGTTCTCACGAATATGTTATACAGATGAATGGAGAGATGGATATTGGCATGATAGAATTACAGTGGATTCAGGAACGGATTAGTGGCAGACCATGTATTGGTGACCTGAGGAAAAAATTCATTGAACAATATTAAGATCCCTAAAGTCACTTTTTTTAGATTCCTTGGCCCAAATTGTTGAAAGGGTTAACTAGAGTATAGGAAGACCAAAGGTAACATGGATGGAAATTGTGAAAAAACATAAAAAGTGAACAAGGAGGGCAGAAACTTAAAGATCATATCAGAAAGCTACCTAACAGCTGAAAAATTGACAGAATCAATGATAACTCATTCCCAGAAGCACACTTAGTCCAATCTGAAAAAGGGAATTTAAAAAATCCAAAACCATGTCTGAGACTTGTTGCCTGCCAAGTAAAAAATTAATCTGCTGTTTCTCACAATCCACATGCCCCAATAGATAATTGCCACTGAATTTTTCCATTCTTTCCTATATCTCTGCGTCTCAGGTAGCTCTAAGTAAGAAAAAAAATGTGGAAGTATTCATCCAATTGACTCAAGTAAGTAATTGAGATGAGGCATGATGGCCACATTCCTGGTTATTGTCCAAAATTCAGATTTGCAATGCTTTTTATTGCAAAATTTATTTTTGGTTATATATCTGCTTTAGATTATTGCTTCTCTGCTTGTTACTAAGAATTTGCAGTGCAAACTAATGAGATGTGGCATGATCAAAAAGTCGAGATCATAAACAGGAACCTCTTTCACTGCATTTAATCATGGCATGAAAAGTGTAAACAAGTGTATTTCACTTATGATCCTCCCGAATTATGAAAGATTATTGACCGTAAAATTTAAATTCTCCTTTCCTTTTTGTAACTTTCCAGGAGTTTCTGTTTTTGTACGCCTGTCATTGTATATTCAATTTTTCATACTGGTGTCCAGAGTAGCTTTACTTCATAGGCTTTTCTACTTTAGGAAGAATGTTGCCAGTCATTTAGCTTTGACTTTAAAAAGATGAAGGTACAGAAGAAAAAAAACTTTGTTTGAATAACCAACAGGTGAATTGCTGTCATTGTTTTTCATGTCTTTCTATGAGGAGAGTCATTTTATTGCGTGTATTGTTTAAAAAATTTGTATTGTTTAAAAAACTAGTTCCAGGTAAATGCACGCTCAACTCAACTCATCTAAGCCTTTTTCCAACTATATGGGGTCGGCTACATGAATTTGCTACTTCCACTCTGCTCTATTTAGAACTAAGTCGACACTCAAATTATAAATAGTTATATCTTTTTTAGTTATTTATGTTCATGTTAGTTTAGGCCTACCTTTACCTTTATCATTACTATAGATTGTTAAAAATCACTCTTTCTAACATGAGCATTTAAAGGTCTTCATTGCATATGACCAAACTACCTTAATCGATTTTCTCTCATTTTATCTTCAATTGGAGCTACTCCTATCATCTTTTGTATATGTTTATTTCTAATTCTATCTTTTAAAATTTTACCACATATCCATCTTAATACCACATATCCATCTTAATATGTGCATTTCTCTTACACTTAATTTATTCACATGTTTCAGTATTGCTTAACACTCTGTTACATATAGTATAGTTGGCCTAATAGCAGTTTAATAGAATATTTCTTTCAATTTTAATGGAATACGTCAATCATACAATATTCCCGAAACATTTCTCCACTTAATCTATCCTAGTATCCTAATTCAACTCTATGATTCACATCTTCACCTATTTCATCTTCTTGCTGGATAATTGATTCCAAATACATAAATTTTTTACTCCTTGGTATTTCTTGGCTTGCAATCTTCATTGTCTCTTCATTTGTATCTCTACTTCCACTAAAATTATATTTCATATAGGTAAATGTACACTCCTTATTTGTTAAATATGAATATATTGCTCTTCAAGCCAAACATGTTGCACAATTGCCTGATGCTTTTCATATTGGAGGCTTGGTTTGCTTTGGTAGTGTTTTCATAGTTTAAAGAGAAAAAAGAGTAAAGAAGAAGAGGAAATGGAAAATAGCATTGCAACAAATCTTTATCAACATGTCCATATTTCTATGAAATTGTCAGTTACAATTTTAAACAATAAAGCGATGTTAGACAGTTTTAGAGCGTGGTTTTTACCTTTTCTGATAGCTGTGATTCTTAATGCTTTCGTTTTCTCTCTGTTAATAAGAATTTCTTTCCCATTTTGGCTTAACTCTTTTTTCTTTCCAATATTGTAACAGGGCAATCCCATATGTCCTTATTATGCTCAACATGGAGGGTGCAATTTTGGACCAGCATGCAAATACGATCATCCGGTGGGAGGACCAAGTTACAAGCCTTCCACATCTTCACTTGTTGACATGGCTGTTGTTCCCTACCCAATTGGATTCTCTATACCTACACTGGCTCCATCCTCATCATTGTTGGAGCTACGTCCTGAGCTCATGTCTGATAAGGATTCTGTCCTCATTGGAGTGGCTTCACCTGAGAGCATGCCAAGTAGCTCAGTTGGTCCAATGTTTTCAGAAAGTGGTCTTGTACCACACTCTGTTGCCCAATTCTCTAGTCAAACTTATACACCAGCTAGCAGCAGCACAATAGGCCACAATGGTGATGCTTCTAGTTCGAGCTGAGAAAACCAGAAAAAAAAAATTTCTGTGTTCTTTCTTGGAGGTAATTGCTGCCTCAACATAATCTTCGCTGTGCTTGACATACTTCTTTTTACAAGTATCCATCATCCGGCCATCATCATTGTGGCCTTACTCTCAGTTCAGATAGCCTGATGCCCATTGCCTGCCCTGCTTTGTCCACTCAAATAAGCTACAATGAGTACAGAAAAGGTGTAGCAGCATCATGAGTTCTTGAATCCACCTCCCTCAATAACTACAGTCAGGAGCTCTAGTAATTTTGGAAATTGCAATGCAGACAAAGGTGCTTTCATGCTTTGACAGTGAAATTGACAGAATGGGCCATGTACCTCCATGTCCTCCCACTCAACGGGCTCATTTCTGCCTTCAAGGCTCATTTAGGCCTCCCCCCCTGCTCATCTGATCTGAGTTCTTTTATTTTTTTACTTTGTTTTCTGCATTTTTATCATAAATATATTACCAGTACCCTACCTGAGGTCAGGGTCATTGTTACTGCAGGACTTTCTGATGATTAAATTAAGTAGATATTACAAACAGCGTCACGGCATGTTATTTCTTCATTTTAAGTTCGGAGGTTCCACAGCATTGAGTCCTCTTCACACTTAGTTTTGGTAATTTCATCAGGTGTGAAGCGGTGCTCATCGGTTGCCTGTGAAACTGGTCTACAGATTATTTCTCTTTTACCTGTTCGGATTCTAGTAGCAATAAAAGTGGGGGACCCTGCCCCTTCTGTCTTGACCATTGCCCATCATTTGCTCAGAGATATCATGGTTATATGAGATAAGCATGCACTGCTAGTTATGAGCTTACTGATTTTGATAACTACAGAGAGAATCATGTAGGCCTTTGGCCTTGGTCATGGTTTATCTCACAAGAGTCGATCTTTTTATTTCTCATTAAATAATTTAGTTTGGGATGGATGGATGGATGAGTATGGAGAGGGTTTGTGCGCGCGCGCGCGTAGAATTCTGTGAAACACGAGAATCGGACCAATGAATATGACGGGCCTCCTTTGGGTGATGACTTGAGAGGCCTCTTTGGAATGCCAAATCTCTCTCTTCATACAAAAATTAAAAACTTTAAAAGGAAAAGCCTTTGTACATCGCTTTAGTACAGTAAGTTTTATATGAGCTTTATTATTATTTTTTATTAATTAATATTTATTAAAAATATTAAGATAGTCTTACGGTATTTTGAGAAAAAAAAACTGCGACGTTACGGTTTTAAACTTACGACATCGTAGTTTTAAACGTTATAAAATTAACAAGCCGTAGTTATAAAATTAAGATATCCGTTCAGAAAGCAAAAAAAAAAAAAAATTATGACATTCTAGTTATAAAATTAAGATACCCGTTTAAAAAGTAAAAATAAATTACAATAATCTAGTTTTAAACTTACGATATCCTAGTTTTAAACTTAAGATATCCGTTCAGAAAATGTGTCTGTATATAAATTTTTAAAAAAAAAATTGTTTGATGTGCATTAATATCTATTTAGCTTTTTTATAAAAAAAATTATGTACAGACATATTTTCTAAACGGATGTCATAAGTTTAAAATTAGGGTGTAGTAATTTTTTTTGCTTTCTGAATAGGGATATTATAAGTTTAAAACTAGAATATCGTAAGTTTAAAAATGTCAACTTAAATTTTAACGTGACCTGCATTAATATCTGTTCAGTTTTTTTTTTTTAATTTATGCACAAACGTAATTTTATAGCTATGGTGTCGTAAGTTTACAGCTAAGATGTCATAATATTTTTTACTTTCTAAATGGGTATCATAAATTTAAAATTAAAATATTATAAATTTTTTTCTTGAGATGTTATAAAAATATCTTAATATTTTTTAATAAATACCATACATTGAATTAATAAAAAAAAATACAGTCCACATGGAAGTTGCTGCAACAGATGCCATGTACGAAGTCTTTTCCAAACCTGAAATTGAATGGCAGCTGCGCCAAACCGCGCACCAAAGCCAGGCTGCACCGGAGGCACTTGCGGATCGAGTTCGGCTTCAGAAAAGTAAGTGGAATTGTGCTCCATTTGGACCCTATAAATAGATGTTAAAGCTGCAACCAGAGATTTAATCAGCGAACAAACTCTTCTGGAGGGCGATCCCGCTGCCGGATGGCCCGGTCCAGTCGAGGAGAGAACGAAATCTCTTCAATTCTCTAATGCTTACCCCCTTGCCTCCACCGCTGCCTTCTTCCCTTCACCTCTCGCAGTAATCGGGGCCCTCGCCTTCGGCCTCACTCCTCGCCTCCCAGCAAGGCAGCAACCGCCCCCGGCGGCTGAGCTGGCGCCCGGGCCCCTCCGTCACTTCCCTCTTCTTTCACCTCAACCTGTCGGCACCCACAAAAAGCTAGAAAACCTCGGGCTTTTTTGCCCACGGACCACGATGCCAACGGAGGCAGCCGATCGGATTTATTATGCGATGGACAAAGCTGCAGCATGAGTCCAAGTGGGGTTTTCTTTTTAAATAATATTCTTTTAAAAAAAATATATTTCCTAAATAATGGTACTTTTCAAATTACTTCTCAGAGCGTTTTGGGTCAACCCAGGAGAAACGCCGCACAACTCTCCCATGTGGGATGAAAATTCAATAATTTCAGAAAACTGTATATTGAACAGATGCATGAATAATCCACATCAGATAGAGAAAAGAAAAGATAATTATTTAAAAAGTTATAGCTCATGTTCATCTACTAATAATTACTAATAATTAATTTGATTATATGAAATCAAGTAAAAGATTAATTGGGCTAGCAAATTATTGAGAGGTAAAATCGCCATTGCATTAATAATCATGCAAGAGGTTAGAATTAACCCTGACTCCCACTTGCTGTGCGATACCCACTAGAGATGAATCAGCCTCAGTGGATTGGGGTGCCTTAGTCCCTCAGCGAGCCAAGGATTCCCAAGGCGCGAATCACATCTCTCGGCCTCAGCCGAGCTATGACGTCTCTCTCGGCCTCAGCTGAGTTATAACATCTCTCTCAGCCTCCGCCGGGCTATCCCCGTCTCTCTCGACCTCAGCCGAGCTATCCCTGTCTCTCGACCTCAGTCGAGCTATCCCTATCTCTCGGCCTCCGCCGAGCTATCCCGGTCTCTCGGCCTCAGCCGAGCTATTCCCATCTCTCGACCTTAGCCGAGTTGTTCCTATCTCTCGACCTCAGCCGAGCCATTCCTATCCATTATGCCTCGCCAGCCGAGCTATCCGTGCCCCGACCAGGTCAGGGCACTCAAGCACCTCTGCGGAATCCGGCGCAGGAGAGTTTAAACAAAAATCATATCCGAGAGTGGCCTAGAGCCTTGGAGCCTACACCGTCTCCGAATCTCAAGACATCAACCAGCTCTCCTAGCTGTTGATCCTCTAACTAACAAGATACGAATCTTACTGACCCATAACAAACTAGATTCGAATCCTAACGGATTTCGGACCCACGATGCTCCCAAGGAATCAGGTGATCCTCTATAAATAGAACCGTCTCTCGACTTCTCAGGTATGTCCACTTGCTTACTGGCCCACTCTCCTTCTACCTCTGCTTACCCCTTTTCGCCATTAACGCTCTGCTCAGAGCTCTCGAAAGGCCACCCCTGGAGAGACTCTTCAGCGAGAGCCTTCTCCTCACATTTGTTGATCGCCGATCCCCGCTGACTTGAGCGTCGGAGGGTCTTCCGCGGAGGGTCACCCCCAACGCCTCTCGTGTGAGGACTGTTTTGTAGGTCCGTCCAGGAGGGAGCCCATCCTGAAGCTCGATCGTGCCCGAGTCGGAGGAGAGATTTCAGAGATGCCTTTCAGCCTCGACAACTTGGCTCCGGAATGAGACGATTTGCTCCTCAGTCTCGGCGACCCGCCCTTCGAGCTCCGAGCTCCTCCGATGACTCGACGCCAGTTCTCCTTGCAGGCTTTCTAATTGACCTTGGCCCTCGAGCCTTGCCTTCTCCATCTGCAAACACAGGGTTAGCCGATGCAACAGTGAACCGATGGGAAGATTAAAAAGACGATATCGTACCTCCTCCTCCTGCCGAACTAATCTCCTGGTTAATTCCTCGACCTCGCCGAAGGCCCTCAGCTTGTCGGCCTTAACCAGCTTGATCCTGTCCTTGGGGTCGTTGATCTTTGACTGCCTATTGTTGGCTTCTTCCCTGGACTGGGAGAGCTCATTATCAAGCTTGGCCATTTTCTCATGATGCCATCTGATCCTGTCATCCCTGGCAACAATGCAATGATTTAGCTGCCGGACCTTCTCCTCCGACTCGCCAAGCATTCTGTTCAGGCAATTCTTCTCGGCAGCTTCTCTCCCCAGCCTGTCTCGACTTTCATCGAGCTGCTTCCTAGCAGTCTTCATTTCTTCGGCATATTTGGATGTGACCTGCGATAACTCCGAACATAATTCATCATACCTCGCCCGAAGCCCATGTAGCTCCTTAACTTCGAGCCTTAATCTGGATACGTAGTCGAAGGCGGCTTGATGCAATCCCCTCGCCCTCACCAAGTTCTTGTTGACGGTGTCCAGGACTCGCTCAAATTTGTCAGACGCATTTGCTCGCAATCGAAGCTCGGTACTGACTCTCTTGGCCTGGACGCTGGCCCCTGTCGCCAGGCTCAAACGCTAGCATAGTGCCCTATTGATCAGAGCGCTCTGCAAAACAAAACCCAAATAAGAAAGCGCGATCAAGTTAACCAGAAAACACCCACTACTCTGAAATAGCAACTCATTCGGGATGTGTAAGACCTAGCTAGCTCCATGAGGGTGGAATTGTTGATCTTAGGGAGAAGAACATCCTTCGCCACATTCCGCTGACCGAATGCGGCGTCAATAAGGTCCAAGTCTGCAAACTTGTTCGTCAAGGGACCCGCGCTCGGATACAATGCCGACCTCATCAGAGTAGAGAATGCCTCCTCGATAGCCGGGTCCAAACTGCTAGGCTGCCCATCTGAGGGATCAGTCCGGGCAATCTCAGACTGAGAAGCCTGCAATCACCTAGCCTCCTTCAGTAAAAGTTTGGCCTGCGATTCCTCGGATATCTCGGCCAGCCTAGGCCTCAATGTTCCCGAGGCTTCAGTGGGAGAAGCTTCAGTTGGAAGGTCATTATCCTATCCTCCTTCTTCACCCAAAGGTCCTTCTTCAATCACCGGCACCTGCCCCTCCCCCGCGGGCTCCACCGAAGCTTCAATCTGTTCACCCGCTCCTCTAGCCTCCTCAGGAGGAAGCTCTCCAGCAGGAAACTCCTCCCAAGCTTCTGTTACCATTGGCCCAACGTCACTGCCCTCTAATCCCTCCGAGGGAGGCCCTTCAACGATAGGCTCACCCTGAACTTCCAACGGAGCCTCATCCGGGCTATCCACTATCTCCACCACCAAAGGACAAGGGATCTCGGCCACCCTCTCTGGGTCCTCCTCCGCTCTCTGCTCCTTCGTCATGACTATTGCTCCCTCCTCCAACTGAGGGGACCCCTCTCTCACTGTCGGCTCCCCCATATCCTCTTTTTTTATGGTAAAGAGCGCGGGCTGGCCCTGACTCGCCCAGCCTCCGGCGAGTGCTCTCTAGAAAGACGAACCTTCTTCTCAGGATTACGCCTTTCTGCACTACCAACCTCTCTCGGGAGCTTGCCCAACTCTTTCTTTATGTGGCCCTCCAGCGCAGATCTCTTGGCTACAGGCGCAGGAGGCAAACAATCAGACCGAGATATACTCGCTCGAATGAAATCAATGGAAGGGAGAAAGAAAAAGACTTACCTTGTATGTCGACGGGGCTAAGTCCGGCGGCAAAAAGAGCCTCCTCCAATAGTAAGACATTGGCCGAGAACACTCGACCGTCAAGAAGGACCCCTAGGTCCTCCTTCTCCCGTTCGGATAGGGCTGGATGCGCTTCCATATCCCTAACAGGGTTTCCCGATCCCCGCGGGAAGCCGGAACCGATGTTCCCTTCGGCGATAAAGAATCAAACCTTCCATTCCTTTATGGACGATGGTTTATCCATGATCGTCATGAATGACTTCCGAGGTCCGATATAGGACTACTCCAAGCTCCTCCCGGACATCAGATGGTAACAAACACGGAACAGGGACAGAATTGCTGTTACCTGAACCCGGTCACACATCGAGATAAACCCAATGATATTCCGCTAGCTGTTAGGAGCCACCATTGTTGGGTAGATGTTATATAACCTCATGATCTCTTTCGCTAAGGGGTGAAGGGAAAATCGAAGGCCTGCCTTTAGGCTATCTTCATAAAGAAAGATCATGCCCTCCAGCTCTTGCGAGACCCTATGCTCGGGCTCCGGCAGTCGTAAAATGATATCCGAGGGAATGCCATACGTCTGGCATATTCTCCCCAAATCCTCGGCAACAATCTCTGAGACCAGGTCGCTAGGCCTCACCATGCTATTGGTTGAAAGAAATACCGAGCAATGTTGCAAAGGAAGTAGGGGAACAAGATTCTCCAAGAAGGAATGAAAGGGCGTTGCGAATGGGAATGGCATTATTTCGACTTTGTTTTTCCCCGAAGGAAACCGCCTCAAAGAGAAGATAAGGCGTCTTGATCGAAACACATGGAACCGCCGTTGCAGGCGCCGTGAAAACCGGGATTTGCTACGTGGCACTTCCCCAACCGTTGCCCCTAGGAAGCAACAGATCCGTCCTGTAAAGTCAAGGCGGCCGCGCAGCATTAATTAGGGCATCATTACGCAGGCTGTCAAATCCAAACCCATTCAGATCATGCCACCTGGAGTTATACGCCCGAACCTACGCTTCGAACTAGAGAGTGGGTGGCATATGTTGAGGGGTAAATCATCATTGCATTAATAATCATGCAAGGGGTTAGAATCAACCCTGACTCCCACTTGCTGTGCGATACCCGCTAGAGATGAATCAGCCTCAGTGGATTGGGGTGCCTTAGCCCCTCAGTGAGCCAAGGATTCCCAAGGCGCGGATCACATCTCTCGGCCTCAGCCGAGCTATGACGTCTCTCTCAGCCTCAGCCGAGTTATAACATCTCTCTCGGCCTCCGCCGAGCTATCCCCGTCTCTCTCGGCCTCAGCCGAGCTATCCTGGTCTCTCGGCCTCAGCCGAGCTATTCCCATCTCTCGGCCTCAGCCGAGTTGTTCCTATCTCTCGACCTCAGCCGAGCCATTCCTATCCATTATGCCTCGCTAGCCGAGCTATTCGTGCCCCGACCAGGCCAGGGCACTCAAGCACCTCTACGGAATCCTACGCGGGAGAGTTTAAACAAAAATCATACCCGAGAGTGGCCTAGAGCCCTGGAGCCTACACCGTCTCCGAATCTCAAGACATCAACCAGCTCTCCCAGCCGTTGATCCTCTAACTAACAAGATACGAATCTTACTGACCTCATAACAAACTGGATTCAAATCCTAACGGCTTTCGGACCCACGATGCCCCCAAGGAATCAGGTGATCCTATATAAATAGAACCGTCTCCCGTCTTCTCAGGTATGAGCACTTGCTTACTGGCCCACTCTCCTTCTACCTTTGCTCACCCCTTTCCGCTATTAACGCTCTGCTCGGAGCTCTCGAAAGGCCATCCCTGGAGAGACTCTTCAGCAAGAGCTTTCTCCTCACATTTGTTGATTGCCGATCCCCGCTGACTTGAGCGTCGGAGGGTCTTCCGCGGAGGGCCACCCCCAATGCCTCTCGTGTGAGGACTGTTTTGCAGGTCCGCCCAGAAGGGAGCCCATCCTGAAGCCCGATCGCGCTTGAGTCGTAAGATAGATTTCAGCAGCAACACAAATGAAATTGAAGTGTGTTATTATATTATATTATATTAATATATTTGAAATAATATAATACAATAGTATGGAGTTTTTATATTTTTATAAAAAATAATAAAATTGTTTGTTAGATGGATGAAGATTGAAATATGTAATTGACTATAGGTGAAGCTGTATAGGAGTTGTAATGGAAAGAAATCATCACCTCTAATGATGGTTTCACGATGCTGAAATTATCGATTATATTCATGATTTCAATTAAATTTATATGCTTAACTCATCTAAGACTTTTCTCAACTACATAGGGTCGACTACATAAATCTACTTTCTCCACTCTATTCTATTCAGACTAAGTCAATATTTAATTCAACTAAAATATATATATATATAACGTCAAGCAGACTAACAATTTCAAGAAATTATCAATCTAACAAATGATTTCAAGATAATTCCTCCTCCTCCTCCCCCCTCCCCCCCTCAAAAAAATTGAAATTGAGTAAGAAAAATTGATATCACAAGGTAACAATTTCAAATTCAGGCTTAATTTTCTAAAAGAATTGAAATGGTGTAAAAGAAAAAAAAATTCTAAAAAAATTATCACTTAGAGTGATGATTCAATTAAATTTAACACTTTATTATAAATTAAATTCAATTAAACAATTGATAGACTCACTAAATTTTTATATTTAATGTTTTAAATAAAAATAAAAGGAATTGGATTTTCAAATTCAAAGGCTAAATTACAACTTGATTATATTTTAAAGACTAGGAACTAAAAACCTCTTCAACAAAAGAGAGTAGGGCAAGTAGGCTCCTCCAAATATGCCTAATGGCCGATGGGTACGAAACATCCATGTAACAACTATACATCATATCCAATTTGTAACAAGCATGCACACACTAGAAACAATCAAACGACATGCACAAGCATACTATTATGACATGTGAGCAAAACTATTTTATGGTCTAAAACTTTCTACAAGTGCAGGTACCCTCGTTAAGTTTTACAATGTGTTTGTTCCCTTCCTGATTGTTAATGTTATTATGTATGATCTTTACTTTAAATAATACGAATTGTTTGTCAAATGAGATGACACGATGTCAACTCCATACTTTATCATGTGATCGGTCAGATATTTTACATAAACACTTCCTTGCTGGATCAATACTATAACATTTCTCTTATCAGACGAAAGAAAGTATGTTGCACGAAAGCTATAATGGAAAAACTTTGAGTTTCTTTAGAAATATCATTGATGCACTCTAATAGATTAGTTATCATGTACCCATAATAGTGGCCGCCATCATAAGCTTGGGTCTGATGTGGCTGATGTAGCCACGAATACAATCATGGTAAAATCAAAAGCTTAAGGCGGCCCCGACATCTCCAGGTTGGCCGAGTCGGCCCCGACTTTTCCAAGTCGGCCCCGCTCGGCCCCGGCACCTTCAGGTCGGCCGAGTCGGCCCCGACTTTTCCAAGTCGGCCCCGCTCAGCCCCGGCACCTCTAGGTCGGCCGAATCGACCCCGACTTTCCAAGTCGTCCCCGCTCGGCCCCGGCACCTCCAAGTCGGCCGAGTCGGCCCCGACCATCCCTGGTCGGCTCCGCTCAGCCCCGGCATCTCCAAGCCGGCCGAATCGGCCTCGACCATCCCTGGTCGACCCAGCATCTCCAAGCCGACCGAGCCGACCCAACCATCCCTGGCTGCCTCACTCGGCCCCGGCATCTCCAAGCCGGCCGAGTCGGTCCCGACCATCCCTGATCGGCCCCGCTCGGCCCCGGCATCTCCAAGCTGGCCGAGTCGGCCCCGACCATCCCTGGTCGGCCCCACCCCGGCATCTCCAGGTTGGCCGAGTCGGCCCTGACCATCCCTGGTTGGCCCCGCTCGGCCTCGGTGCCCTCAGGAGAGTTAAGGCGGTCTCGACTTTCCCAAGTCGGCCCCAGGACGGTCCTGGCAGTTCAAGCCGCCATCTTTTTGGCCTGCACCGTCTGACACCACCAGGCCCAACTACCTACTGGCCACACTTCCGATAGGACCAGACCTAACTACCTGTTAGCCCCACTAACTGATGGGATGTAGCTCACCAACCGCCGTTTTTACCGTCTTCGATGGGACAGGACCCACCAACCGGCCCAGATTCACGCAACCCCCATGAACCCCGCGGACACTCCCTTCTCACGGAACTCCACGTGGTCGTGCATGTGTCAACCACCTATAAAAGGGTAAGTCCACTCAAGAACCAGGTACACAATCTCATACACTCGCTACCCTGATACCCAGAGAGGGATTCCCCCTTTATGAGGGCTCTTTTCACCCCAAGAAGAGCTCGCCTGAGCTCGTCCTCAGCTGTGACCTCGATTGCTGACTTGAGCATCGGAGGGTCCCCACCAGAGCACCCATCTAATCTTGAGACTTTTTTGTAGGCCATCTGATCAGGCATGGATTTGAGGATTAAGTAGCTCTCTCCTCCTGACGTTCAAGATAGGTGATCGGGCGCCATCAGATTGGTGCGCCAGGTAGGGGCTAGAACATTGAGGGTGCCTGCTTAGTCATATGTGATACCTAGCGGCGAACTCCTACCCTCTCGTCTTCCTTCATCGAGCCATGGTGGTAACACGTGCTCAAGATGTTTCCATCAGTTGTCCGGTGGGGCTTCCCCCGCCGGCTAGGCAGCAGGAGGCCCCCTGCTGTCGATCCTCCCGTCCCTTGTCTGCCACCAGATGCGGCTGCCCTGGCTACGGAACAGCTGGCAGCTCTCACTCAACAAGTCCAGACTCTCATTGCCATGGTCCATGGGCTCCAGCAGCAGCAGTTTGTGGCCACTCAGCACCAGACCGCTCCCCCTACCAGTCAGAATCCGCAAGGGAAGGCTCTCCCCAGCGAGAGGTTGGTCATCGTCAGGCTTCCCCTAGGAAGCCTCGCCGTGAGCCTCCCAAGCTGCCACAGTCTCCTGATTGTGGCCCGAGCAAGTTCCCTCCGGAGCCGCACCACCAGGAGGAACCAAAGCGAAAGTCCCACCTTCCGCGTCATTCTCCTTCTTCTTCTCTTCTTCTTCTTCCTCCTCCGAGTCGTCTCGAAGGGCCCCGACGATCAGCTGCCAAGCGGAGGAGCGCCTGGATGAGTACAATCAGCGGCTAGACAAGCTCGCCAGAAAGATCAACAATCAGCTGGAGGAGGAGTTTGACACCCGTCCTCCCTATACCCACCGAATACTGGAGGAGCCCGTTCCCTTTTGATTTTGTTTCCCCCAGATAGATCCGTACGATGGTACGACGGATCCTCTCAACCACCTCGAGAGTTATAAAGCCATGATGCAAGTCCAGGGTGCTGCGGATGCCCTTCTTTGCAAGGTTTTTCCTGCTACTCTACGGAAGGCTACTCACGCTTGGCACTCGCGCCTGCCCCCTCACAGCATCGACTCCTTTCGAGAGCTGGAAAGGACCTTTCTAGCACATTTTGATGCCTGCCGGCGGATCCCGAGGGTTGCAGACAGCCTCTTCTCCGTGCGCCAAAGGAGGGGGAGTCGCTACGGGACTTTGTGTCCCGGTTCAAGACCGCTGCCCTTGAAGTCTATCATCTGGATGACGCGGTGGCGATGCTGGCGCTAAAGAAGGGGCTCCTCCCATCCCGCTTCACCTTCTCTCTGGACAAGAAGCCCCCGAGTACCTACTCCGACCTCCTTCTCTAGGCTCAGAAGTACATCCGTGCGGATGAGGCCGACCTCACCCACCGGGAATCCTCAAGAAGTTCTAGCCACAAGCCTGCTCGCCCCGAGCCGAGTGGACCCCCTCGCCACTGGCGGTCTGACCCGCCTCATCGATCCAACAACAGGCGTTAAAGCCCCGTCCCTGATGAGAGCAAGCTCACGCCCCTTCTCGCCCCTCGATCTCACATCCTTATGGAGATCGAGGGCGAACCTTATCTCCAGCACCCTCCTCCTATGAAGAAAGGTCCTCCCTGCGATAAGACTCGTTATTGCCGATTCCATCGAGATTACGGCCACGACACCGACAGCTACTTCAGCCTGAAGCATGCCATTGAGGAGCTCATCCAGCGGGGCTACCTCGGCAAGTATGTTCTGAAGGCGCCACAACCGCTACCGGCGCTTATGGGGCCCCCACCCATTCAGGCTGCTGTCGATAATACTCCCACGGACTGCGCTGTCGGGATGGTATCTTGGGGAGCGGCTTCCTCATCTAAGCGGCCGAGAGGGAGGGGACACCGGGTAATGTAGTTCTTGGGGGGGACTGGGAAATGTTGAGAATGTAAATAATGAAGGCGTCACCGTCTCTATGACGATCACCAAGCACCCTGTAAAGAGGATATTAGTTGATAGTGGCAGCTCAGTTGACATCTTTACCTATGACGCCTTTGTTCGGATGGGATTGTCCCTTGACTCTCTTCAGCCTGTGGCAACCCCTTTGGTCGGATTCACGAGGGATTCAATAAGGGTTGAGGGTGAGATATCCCTGCATGTGACAGCTGGAACACCGCCACGCCAAAGCACGGTCATCATGAAGTTTCTGGTCGTACGAGTCCCCTTGGCATACAACGCCATCCTCGGGTGACCAGGTTTAAATCTATTGGATGCGATTATCTTCACCCGACACCTACTGGTACAGTTCCCTACTAGCGAAAGTGTCGGGAAGATGAAGGGTGAGGTTGGCTCAGTCCTGCTCTGCTATCACACAGCGTCAAGTCCTTTAGAGGCAGTGTTGGTCCCAAAGGCGCCCGATCCTAGGGAGTCCGGCAGGGGGGAGAGCCGGCCGAGCACCTCCTAACCTTTCCCCTCGGGACGATCCGGCAATGACCGTGCATGTCGGCAGACTCCTTCCCCCGAAAGACCGTGATCGCCTCCTAACCTTCCTGCGGGCCAACTCGGACGTCTTTGCGTGGTCAGCATCTGACATGACTGGCATCCCTCCAGAGGTGATCACCCATAAGCTCAATATCGATCCAAAACACCATCTAGTCCACCAAAGGAAGAGAAGCTTCGCTCCCGAGCGATAAAAAGCTATCAATGAGGAGGTCAACAAGCTGTTCGGTGCCGGCCATATCCGAGAAGTGCATTACCCTAGCTGGCTAGCTAATGTGGTCATGGTGCGAAAGGCAAACGGGAGCTGAAGAATCTACATCGACTTCATTGACCTCAATAAAGCGTGTCCAAAAGATAGTTTTCCCCTGCCTAGGATAGATCAGCTGGTGGATTCCACCTCCGGTCATGAGCTCCTCAGCTTCATGGACGCCTTCTCTGGATATAACCAAATAAGGATGGACCCCAGCGACGAAGAGCACACCTCCTTTGTGATGAAAAAGGCATTTATTATTACAAAGTGATGCCCTTCGGTCTCAAGAACGCAGGGGCAACCTATCAGAGATTGATGAACAAAGTTTTTAGGACTAGCTGGGCCAAAACATGGAGGTCTATGTGGACGACATGATAAAAAAAAGTACCTGTGCCTCCAACCATGTCTTCGACCTTGAGAAAACCTTCAACAACCTCCGCCACTTCCAGGTCAAGCTGAATCCCAAGAAGTGTGCCTTTGGGGTCACGACGGACAAGTTTCTGGTTTTATGGTGACTCAGCGGGGGATCGAGGCAAACCCAGAGAAGATCAGCGCCATCCTCGACATGAGGCCACCATCCAGCAAGAAGGAAGTGCAATGACTAACGGGGAGGGTGGCGGCTTTAAGTCGTTTCCTCTCCAAATCAGCCGAGAGGTGCTTGCCCTTCTTCAAGGCCCTGCGGAAAGTGAACAGCTTCGAGTGGACGGACGACTGCCAGAAAGCCTTCGACAGATTGAAGGCATTTTGTCTTCTCCGCCGCTCCTGTCCAAGCCAAGGGATGGGGAGTCTTTTTCTCTACCTCGCCGCCTCTCCGAGGCTATTAGCTCAGTCTTGGTGTGTCTTGACGCCGACGGAACCCAAAGGCCTGTCTATTACGTGAGCAAGGTGCTCCATGATGTAGAGGTCAGGTACTCTAAGACAGAGAAAATCATCTTCACCCTGGTTATCTCCGTCCGGCGTCTCCGCCCATATTTTCAAGCCCATCCCATTGTGGTGCTCACGGACCAGCCCCTCCGAGCCATCCTAGCCCATCTGGACACCTCGGGCTGACTCGCCAAGTGGGCCATCAAGCTAGGAGAGTTCAACCTTTCCTTCCAAGTGCGGCCGGCTCTGAAGTCCCAAGTCCTGGCCGATTTCCTAGTCGAGTGCACTTGGGTGGATGAGGCGACCGAGGAGGTTTCCGCGGAGCAGCATGAGCCCGAGCTGAGCGATGATGGAGAAACTTGGATCCTCCATGTGGATGGCACGTCGAACTCTCAGGGAAGCGGCGCCGGCCTCATTCTTGTCGGACCAAGTGGAGAGAGGGCAGAATGCAACCTACGTTTTCTATTCAAAGCCACCAATAACCAAGCCGAGTACGAGGCCCTGCTGGCAGATTGAGGCTAGCCCAAGAGTTCAGAATAAGGCGTCTCAGAGCTTTCACTAACTCGCAACTCATCTACAGACAAATCAACGGAGAGTACGAGGTGCATGACCCTGCTATGACTCAATACCTGGGCAAGGTTCGGCTCTTGGTCTCCCCATTAGCTTATTTCAGCATCAGTTACATTCCCCGGAGTGAGAACGCCAAGGCCGACATCCTTTCCCGCCTGGCTACCTCCACCGACGGCGTCGCAAGAGACGCCTACATCGAATACCTAGAAAGGCCCAGCATAGAAGATGGCGAGGAAGTCCTCTCGCTCACCCAAGAGCCAATGTGGATGGATGCTTATGTCCGCTATCTCACTGACGGCACCCTCCCCGACGATCGCAACGAAGCCAGGCTGCTCAAGTGAAGGGCCTCCAAATTCGTCCTCCTAGACGGACGTCTATACAGGAGGTCGTTCTCCTACCCCCTACTCAAATGTGTAGGACCCGCCGACGCCGACTACATCCTTAGAGAAATCCATGAAGGCATCTGTGGAAATCACCTGGGAAGCATGTCCTTGGCCTAGAAGGCCCTCCGTCAGGGATATTTTTGGCTTACCATGAGGGAGGACGCTGCCAAACTAGTTTAGAAGTGTGATGGTTGCCAGCGCCATGCACACATCCAGCATCAGTCGTCTACCCTACTAAGCCGCTTTCGGCTCCTTGGCCCTTCGCTCAATGGGGAATGGATATCCTCGAGCCATTCCCCCAGACCAACGGAGAGGCCGAGGTCATGAACCACACCATTCTCAGATGGCTCAGGACTCGGATAGACGGATCCAAGGGTCGATGGGTGGAGGAGCTCCCCAGTGTGATATGGCCTTACCATACGATCCCCAGAGCCCCGACGGGCGAGACTCCCTTTAGTCTCGTCTTCGGATCCGAAGCTATCATCCTTGTTGAGATCGGATTGCTCAGTCCGTGTGTGGAGTCCTTAAACGAAGAAAATAATTTCACACTAATACGAGCCAACCTGGACTTCATCGACGAGGTGCATGACCGGGCGAGGCTATGCATGGCGACCTTTCGCCAGCGGACAGCCAAATACTACAATGCCCGGGTCCATCCCAAGGTCTTTCTCCATGGAGATCTGATTTTGAGAAAGGCTGAGATATCCAAGCCTACGGAGGGGGGCAAACTGTCCCCCAACTGGGAGGGTCCTTATCGCGTCGCCGAGACACTCCATCGGGGGGCATACATACTAGAAGAACTCGACGGACGATCCATTCCATGTACCTGGAACACGGATAACCTCCGCTAATATTATTAATGATGTATCCCCCTAGAGCACGAGTAATAAAAGGGTCCCTTCCAGCACTACAGCCTACTCTCCCTTGTGTCCAAGGACCAGATCTCAGAAAAGGAGCTCGCCGGCATCGCGGCCTACGGGACACCACTCGGCCCCGGCACAGAGGTGCCCTCGAGTCGGTTAAGATCCTAAAAGCTTCGTACCCGATTGAGTTGCCCCTCGGGCGGCACACAAACCCCCGAGGTGGTTCTAAAGGAGCTCGCCGGCATCGCGGCCACAGGACACCACTCGACCTCGGCACGGAGGTGCTCCCGAGTCGGTTAAAACCCTAAAGGCTTCGTACTCGATCGAGTCGCCCCTTGGGCGGCACACAAACCCCCGAGGTGGTTCTAAAGGAGCTCATCGGCATTGCGGCCCATGGGACACCACTCGGCCCCGGCACGGAGGTGCCCCCGAGTCGGTTAAGACCCTAAAGGCTCCATACCCGGTCGAGTCGTCCCTTGGGCGGCACAAAAACCCCCGAGTGGTTCTAAAGGAGCTCACCGGCATTGCGACCCACGGGACACCACTCGGCCCCGGCACGGAGGTGCCCCCGAGTCAGTTAAGACCCTAAAGGCTCTGTACCCGGTCGAGTCATCCCTCGGGCGGTACACAAACCCCCAAGATGGTTCTAAAGGAGCTCGCCGGCATCGCGGCCCACGGACACTACTCGACCCTGGCACGGAGGTGCCCACGAGTTGGTTAAAACCCTAAAGGCTCCGTACCTGGTCGAATCGCCCCTCGGGCGGCACACAAACCCCCGAGATGGTTCTAAAGGAGCTCACCGGCATCGCGGCCCATGGGACACCACTCGGCCCCGGCACGGAGGTGCCTCCGAGTCGGTTAAGACCCTAAAGGCTCTGTACCCGATTGAGTTGCCCCTCGGGTGGCACACAAACCCCAAGGTGGTTCTAAAGGAGCTCGCCGGCATCACGCCCATGGAACACCACTCGGTCCCGGCACGGAGGTGCCCCGAGTCGGTTAAGACCCTAAAGGCTCTGTACCCGGTCGAGTCGCCCCTCGAGCAGCACACAAACCCTCGAGGTGATTCTAAAGGAGCTCGTCAGCATCGCGACCCATGGGACACCACTCGGCCCTGGCACGGAGGTGCCCCGAGTCGGTTAAGACCCTAAAGGCTTGTACCCGGTCGAGTCGCCCCTCGGGTGGCACATAAACCCCCGAGGTGGTTCTAAAGGAGCTCGCCGGCATTGCGGCTCACGAGGCACCACTCGGCCCCGGCACGGAGGTGCCCTCGAGTCGGTTAAGACCCTAAAGGCTCCGTACCCGATCGAGTCATCCTTCGGACGGCACACAAACCCCCAAGGTGGTTCTAAAGGAGCTCGCCGGTATCGCGGCCCACGGGACACCACTCGGCCTTGGCACGAAGGTGGCCCCTGAGTCGATTAAGACCTCAAGTTGGTCTCAGCACTAAGTTGCCCTCAGACCGTTCCAAGTCTTTGGAAGAATCATGTGCGGACGAATCTCCCTTCAAACAGCCCGTGACAGCTTAAGGCATCTTAAGCAACCTCCCATGCGGCTGGCGTATCTCTCAAAGATGCATCCAAACGTTGGCAAATCTAAGACTGCGATCGGGCCACGGCATCGTCGATGTGCGCAATGCTCAGAAACAGAAAACATCTCAGAAAGAAGGGTCCTCCTCATTAGCAGGTATGGGGCCCGCCTTGTCGTTAGTTGCACGATAAAATGTTCGACCCAAAGGAAGAGAGAAACAAACAAGACAAGGCAAGGCACAAAAGCATTTTCACAAAAAATCTTCTCCATTAATGATGGAATTGAAGTACAAAATTTGGCCCGAGGCTGGTTACAAAAGGAAAAGAGAAAAAGAAGAAACAACAACTCTTCAGGGCTCACTGGGGCCCGGCTCTCCCTCGTCGTCCTCCTCCTCCGCCGACCCCTCATTAGATTCCTCGGGGTGGATCCCCTCGAGCTCGGCGATGTTGATTTTAAGAGCCACGGACACCTTAGTTTTGCATATGTCGAAGCCCTTAACATAGGCATCGAGGCTGGCCTGAGGACCTCCTTCTCGAATTCCGGCGAGGACTTGTAGCTGGTTATGGCCTGTCCCGCCCCGGCCTCAGCCTGCTGCACCCTAGCATCGGCCTCTTGGGCTTGTGTCTCAGCCCGCTGTGCTCTAGCCTCAGCCTCCTTGGCTCGCGCCTCAGCCTCCTTGGCCCGTGCCTCGGCCTCCCAGGCTCGGTTCTCAGCCTCCTTGGCACGGGTACTGGCCTCGTCAGCACAGGCCACCGCCCCGGCCTTCTCCTAGCTCGCCTCGGCCGCCGCCCTTTCTGCGGTGATGGCTCTCTACGTGGCAGTGAGTGCCTCTTCCCGTGCCGCCTCGGCCTCCCTCTCGGCATTCTGGAGCTGGCGAACCAGCCCCTCATTCCGCTCTGCGGCGTTCTTCAGTCTGTCCGAGATCAGCTCCAATTTGGCCTTGGCCGTGGATGCCCGGCCACTTTCAGCTTCGGCCCAACATTCTGCCTCCCTCATTCGGCCACCTAGGTTCTCCTCCCGGGCCTTGGCCTCCTGATGAAGTTGAGCAAGGCTCTGGGACTACGTCGTGCTCTCCTTCTTATATTTCTTGGCCCGCTCTATGGCCTTCATGAGCGCGTCCGAGGAATGAGAGCGCTTCGCGAAGGGTGATCGTGCCATTGGCCATCTGCAGTAGGAGAGTGTGTTAATCACAAGAAAAAATTAAGACATCACAAAGCATATTCAGAGATGAAGAAAACTCAGAAGGTTACCCGGATGATGGCGACCATCACCATGTCCAAAATCATGGAGTGGCTCTGCCCCCGCATTTCTTCATCGGACTCGGCAGTCCGAATCCTTGACAAAAGATGGGCGGCTTGCTCGGCGTCCGCCATCGAATTGAGCCTGGGCGCCGGCCGCGCCGGCCCCTCCTGCGGACCTTCAGCTTGAGGGCGAGTCGGGCGGCACGCTAATCATTGGGATGAGCTCCCCGTCCATCCCTTGCTTCCTGGTCGCCTCCGTCCCAACCTTGGACCCCCTGGCGACTAACTCCCCCTCTCCGGTAGTTGGGGGAGCACTCTCGTCTCCGGCTCTGCGGCAGCCGGAGGGCTGACAGCAACTGTAACCTGCCCCACCTCGGGCGCATCAGCGGCGGCAGGGGCTTCCTCTTCAAGATCTACGACCACCACAGTTGCTTTAGTGGTGACCGAGATCTCTCCTTCCTCTACCTCAGTCCCGGCCGGCCCCGGGACCACTTCTCCAGCCAGCATTTCCACGGCCGGCTCCTCTGCAGGCATTGGAGCTTTGGGTGCTTCGGTAGCCCGAGCCGGCTCGGCCTACTCTCTCCTTCGAGCCCTCTTCGCTGGTCTGGCCGACTCTCCAGCCGCCAGCCTCTTTTGCTTCAGGGCGGCTTCGAACGCGCCGGTGAAAAATTTCATCGCTGCGCCCAAAAACGATGAACGTTAGCAACAGCATACAGTAAGCTTCCGATCGAGACAAAAGGAATCGGACATCGTGCTCACCGACCGTTGGGCCAACTCGGCCTCAAACAGGTTCTCCTCGGACAGGAGTTCCTTGTAGCCAGGTATTTGGCAGGAGGACAAGTGGTAAAGAGTTCCTCTCTCTCTCCCACGGTGGCATTATCGTTGGAGCTGGTGTCTGGCTCCCTCCAATCAGTCCTCACCCCCTCGATATGGGCAAAAAGAAATCGGGACTTCCATCCCCTAATCTTAGATGGGAGACCTAGGGGGAAGGCTCCACCCGGCCTAGCACTGAATGCCCACCAGGCCCTCTCACCTTGGCGGCAAAGCTTATAGAAAGCTCGGAACAGTGACAGCCCTGGCCGGGCCTCCTGGAAGTAGCAAAGAATAACAAAAGCGTAGATGATTCGAATCAAGTTCAGAGTCAACTGAGCCAGCACTAATCTATACCTATCTAAAAGGTTCAAGAAAAAGGAATGGAAAGGAAGGCGCAGCCCGCATCGGAAAAATTTCTCGTATAGAGTGACCCGATCGGGGTGGACGGAAGTCACTCTATCTTCGGGCCCCAGCGCAGACAAGTGGATGAAACTGAGAATTTGGTACCTAGCCCTGATGGCCTCTACGTCCTCAGGGGTCATGGTTGAAGCCACTCCCGCCGGACCTATTGGGTCAAGGCTCACCGCCGAGGGTGGAGCCGGGCGATGGGAGGACACAGGAACTGCCCTAAGGGGGGAGGTTGAGGTAGACGGAGGTTCGTTCGCTAATGGTCGATCGCGGATGGTAATTCCGCCCACTAGTCGAGGCGCCTGATGGGCTAAGGAGGTTTGGTCTTCACTATCGGAATGGGAAGACTCTACTACAGGCCTCTTATCCTCCCTAACAGCACGATGGTCCATGGTGAGACAAAGGATGAAACTAACGTGGGAATCGAAAGGAACTCGAAGGCAGAAGGACTCAGGTTGCAGAGGAACTCAGAGAAGAGAAAGCTGAAAGAAAGCGTTAGCAGCGTAAAAGCTTTCCCCGAGCCCTTGGGGTGCTTTTATAGCCCCATTTCCGAACAGCGATAATCGGGGCCCCGCCACATGGCGCTCTTCTGTTGCGTTGCGGGCTATCCACCGGAAATATCGCCTGCACCTGAGACATGCCGCCTCGATTCATCCCGAGGAGCGTGATCCCCGACCAATCGCAGGGCATAGAAAATGGAGAAACAATGATAACCCTTACCTTTTTCCCATCCCCCGATGGGCTTCCTCCTCGAGGCGTCCAGCGCCAACGTCAGCCCCCACCTACCGCATGATTATAGAAGATTTCCAAGCACACTGCCTCGAGGGAATATACCAGCTCATCAGTTATTAAAAGCGCACTAGGGGGCAACCATTTTTTGAATTTTCGTGCCCCTTTCGCCCGAAGGACAGCAGGCACGTGGCCCTTCGTGCTCAGGGGCGGGGGGCATCTGATGTGGCTGATATAGCCACGAAGGCAATCATGGCAAAATCAAAAGCTTAAGATGGCCCTGGCACCTCCAAGTCGGCCAAGTCGGCCCGCCAAGTCGGCCCGCTCGGCACCTCTAGGTCGGCCAAGTCGGCCCCGACTTTCCCAAGTCGGCTCCGCTCGGCTTTGGCACCTCCAGGTCGGCCGAGTCGGCCCCGACTTTCCCAAGTTGGCCCTGCTCTAGCTCGGCACCTCCAGGTCGGCTGAGTCAGCCCGACCATCCCTGGTCGGCCCCGCTCGCCCTGGCATCTTCAAGCCGGCTGAGTCGGCCCCGACCATCCCTGGTCGGCCTCGCTCGGCCCCGGCATCTCCAAGTCGGCCAAGCCAGCCCCGACCATCTCTGGTCGGCCCTGCTCGGCCCCGGCATCTCAAGCTGGCCGAGTCGGCCCCGACCATCCCTGGTCAGCCCCACCCCAGCATCTCCAGGTCGACCGAGTTAGCCCTGACCATCCCTGGTCGGCCTCGCTCGGCTTCGACCGTCAGAAGAGTCAAGGCGGTTCCGACTTTTCCAAGTCGGCCCCAGGACGGTCCTGACAGTTCAAGCCGCCATCTTTTTGGCCTGTGCCATCTGACACCACCAGGCCCAACTACCCACTGGCCACGCTTCCAATGGGACCAGACCTAACTACCTGTTAGCCCCACTGACTGATGGGACGTAGCTCACCAACCGCCATTTTTTTCTTCTCCGATGGGACAGGACCCACCAACCGGCCCAGATTCACGCAACCCCCACGAACCCCGCGGATACTCCTTTCTCATGGAACTCCACGTGGTTGTGCAGGTGTCAACCACCTATAAAAAGGTAGGTACACTCAAGAACTAGGTACGCAATCTCATACACTCGCTACCCTGATACCCAGAGAGGGATTCCCCCTTTCTGAGGACTCTTTTCATCCCAAGAAGAGCTCGCCTGAGCTCGTCCTCAGCTGTGACCTCGGTTGCTGACTTGAGTGTCGGAGGGTTCCCACCGGAGCACCCCTTCGGTCTTGGGACTTTTTTGCAGGCCATCCGATCAGGCGTGGATTCGAAGATTAAGTAGCTCTTTCCTCCCGACGTTCAAGACAGGTGATCGGACGTCATCAGGGTCCATTCATCTTTAGAGATGACTTCGCATCATCATGCCACATTCGCATAAATCTCACAAATATTATTCATTATCTCCTTGATCTTGCGCCTTTGTTTCCATGGACATCCATCCACGTGATACTTACATCTCATGGTCCTAAATACTTTCCACCACTCCTCCACTAAGAATTTTTGATGCCTCAACAAAAAATAAAGCTTCATAGCTATATGCACATCATTCTTAAAGGCAAATAACAATCCTTTTTTTTTGATAAAGACGGGCGATCACACTAGTCTAGTATGGGTCAGCCCAGATACATCGGAATGCAAATTTATAACAACACAGGGGAAAATGGTTCATCCATCGTCCATATCCTATATCCTACATGCTGAGCCATGGCCGTCGCTGCCCAGTCAGCTGCCGTGTTGGCTTTACGGAATACATGACGAATCTGGGCAGTTTCCACCTCCTGAAGCATGGTCCAAATATCTCTCAAGATCGGATTGGTGGATACATCAGGAGCACTCTCTTTCCGCATCCACTGTATGACAATCATAGAGTCTCCCTCAATTACAAGCCTCTGAGCTCGAACAGTCTGAAAAGCATAAGAAATACCAGCCCATGCAGCGTAAAGCTCGGACATGGGAACAGAGGAGTCCAGGGAACCAAATCCGCTAGCCGCAAGCATATTGCCCTGTGGACCGCGAATGACTCGTTCCAACTCATCAGCCTCAAAATTGGTGACTTGTGTAAGGTATCAAGCACCTCCTAGTTCAATTTGAAAAATAAATAAAAGAATGCAAAAAAAATATGTGGCTCACTTGGATAAATGACTATTTTAGATTACTGTAAAACATTCTCAAGATCATACGATTCCCAATTTTCTATTTTGTCATCAGATTTATCACAAAATTTTCTAAAGGGACTTGGTTACTCCTCCAAAACATAAGCTCTTTAAGAAAGTTGAAGTCAATTACAATAAAATAAGGAGAGGCACTATTTGCTGCATTCAAATTCAATTACTAATATGCTATATTATCCTGAATGTTATCATGAAGAGACATATGACTGGAAGTTAATAAATGGTAAGTCAAAGTCTCCAGCCTAAACGATGAAGGATGAGTGAATGGCCTTGGTATGTTCATTAACATCTAGGTCATCATGGAATATGATGAATGGTATGTGGAGGGCTTTGACACTGGCACATCCATAGGTATGCTATCTTCAGTCAGCCACTCAAATCGGCCACCTCTAATCGGCCATCCGGGTCGGCCACCCGGGTCGGTCAACTCCAGTCGGCCACCCAGGTCAAAGAAATGGTTGACAAATTCTTCAGAGCCACCAATGGCCCGCAACAGCAAGATGCCTCCGTCTCCTTCTCTTCCGCTTTCCGTCTCTCTTCGACTAACTCGCCATGGGGACGACAAAGACGCCTACCGACTCTGCGCAGACCCGACCCCCGTGCCCCCTGCCATAGTCTCTCGGACCCTTTACCCCCTGCCGCCTCTCGAACTGCTTCAGCGAGCCAAGTTGGGCGATCCCCTTGGAGAGGAGGACACTGGCCTAGGCCTCGCTTCAGGGCCGGCTGGTCAGCACCCAGGATGCCACGTCGGCGAGAGCAGAGGACCAGAGCTTGAGCCGAGTGTAGGCAGCGACTTGGGACTTCTTAAGCCCCCTCCATCGCATCCTCATCGCTGTCGTCGTCGCCGAGTCCAAGAGATCTCAAAGAATATCTCAGTCGCACCGATCTCAGGGACCAAGTGCTTCTAAGCATGCAGTAGAAACTAGATGACTTGTGTGACCAGTTAAACTCTCCAAAGGATGAATCGATGGAAAATGCCATAGACACTGCTAAAGAAGATGTTTTCAAGACAAGCCACATAAACATAGGAGAGCAAGAGGAATGCAGGATGTTCGATTGATGAGGCTGATGGGGTAGCACCCCTTTAACGGTGACGACCACCCAAGTAAGAGCTTCAATCGGCCATTCGGATAAAACCTTCAATCGGCCATCTGAATAGGATCTCTTGTGGGCCCCATCTGTATGACCCCATTGCTCACAACTCCTTGCATGATCCTGTTGAGCAGCTTTTGTCGAGATTAGGCATATGAGAGAAAATGAAGAAGAAGAAGAATAGATGGATATAAAGAAAAAAGAATATATTGATTTCTCTTGATCTATCCGGTTATATCAGAGAGAGCCTTAAATAATCATTCATCTTGGATGATAAACTTCTCCGCACCAGCCCGTAACCAACTCCCTAAAAAACTCCCTAAAATATGAAAGTCTATCCAGAAAACATGAGCCTAATCCCCATGGACCCAATCCCATGACCTACAATTAGGTTATTAAACATTCTCTTAAAAAACTTCCTTCTAAGCTATGCAAGAAAGCACTCAAACCTGAGCCCATGTACACCCATGACTCACATGCTCTCTATTCTTGGGTCATAAGCCGACCCAAATGACTTAGAACCTGAGAACTTATGTAGCCTATGCTCTCAAACCTGTGTGACTTACTTAGACTTTGGATGTGCCACACCTGAGCTTACAATCTTCATCTTGGTGCATCAAAGTTACAGCAAGCTCCATCTGGTCTATCAATCCCATCAGTGCTCCACATCTGAAGAACCTATCTTGAGGTAGTACCTTAGTGAGTGCATCTGCTGCGTTATCTTTGGTAAACACTTTCATAAGCTCCAACTCACCATCTTCACAAGCTCCCTGATCCTGTGGTATCTGATATCAATATGTTTGGTCCTAGCATGATAGACCAGGTTCTGGACCAAATATAAAGCACTCTGGCAATCAAAAAATATCCTAATCATCTTCTGTGCTATCTTCATCTTCAGTGCAAGACCTTTCAGCCATATAGCCTCCTTTGCGGCCTCTGAAATACCAATATACTCTGACTCTATAGTAGACAAAATCATCACTAGCTGCATACTTGACCTCCATGATATTGGACCACCATTCAACATAAAGACATATCCTGTCGTTGACCTTCTGGTGTCCAAATCACTCCATAGTCAGCATCAACAAAACCTACTATCCGGTCCTAGCCTCATGATCAGTCTAGTGCCATCCTCTATACTATTATACCCATAGCATATACCAACACCGACTGTACCAACAAGATATTTGAAGATCCTTTTAGAGCTCTCCAATGTGCTCTACCCGGACTAGCCATGAATCTGCTAACCTGGCTAACAGCATATGCAAGGTCAGGCCTACATACACTATAGCATAATGAGACTGCCAACTCCTGAAGCATAAGGTAGGTACTCTAGACATCTCCTCGCTTCTATCTCAGAACTCGCTGATATAGTCTTGGAGAGCTTAATATGACTAGCCAATGGTAATGCGGCTGGCTTTGCACCATCCATATATACCTCTCCAAGATCCTCCTGATATAAATCCCCTGAGATAACTGAAGAAACCTTCTGTTTTGTTCCTAAAAATTTTTATCCCCAAAATCCATGTAGCAGGACCTAAATCCTTCATTTCAAACTCAGCTAACAATGCTGCCTTTAGATCCTCTACAATAGCTTTACTCTTGCATGCAATTAATATATCATCCATATACAAAAGCAAGTATAATCTGGAATGATCTTCTAAAATCCAAACATAAACACAGGAATCATACTCATATTTAGACATGTTGATGCTTCTCACAAAGGTATCAATCGCAAGTACCACTGATGCGGCGACTGCTTCAAACCATACAAGGATCTCTGCAAATGACATACCTTTCTTTCTGATCCCGGTTATATGAACCCCTCCAGTTGCTCCATATAAATCTCCTCCTCCAAATCTCCATGAAGAAAAGTTGTCCTGACATCCATCTGCTCCAGTTTCAAATTCTGCACTGCTACAATGCTCAGCAACATCCTGATAGATGTGTGCCGTACCACTAATGAGAACACCTCATTGTAGTCAATGCCTTCTTTCCGAGAAAATCCTTTGGCCACTAACCTAGCCTTATACTGATCCTTCTCCTCCTTCTTTGCACTGAAATACCCATTTGCAACCAATGGATTTCTTTCCACTTGGCAGTGACACCAACCGCCAAGTTTGATTCTTCTGCAGGGACTGCATCTCTTTCGCCATAGCCTGAACCCATCTATCTCTATCCTGGCTTGTCATTGCCTCCTGGTAGGTAATTGGTCCTCCACTAGCAGCGACCAATGCATATGACATGGTCTTGCCAAACCTAAATCGCTTTAGATGCCAAATGATCCTCTTTGGCTTATGCAGTGCAATGCCGATGCCTATCCCAGGATGAGACTCCTTCCTCTACTCATTTCTGCCGTGAGCATGCATCTGGCTGGTCCCTGCATGTGAAGATATATCTGGAGCATGCTCTACCTGAATCTCATGTCCTTTTGATAATCCTACAAAAGGTAAAATATTATAAGAGGTTAGTTGCTCAGCTGCGCTCTGTTGAGCCTCCTGCTGCCCACCCGCATCTGATTGGGCCTCCGGCTGAACCTCCACCACCTCCTGCTTCTTGAGGACTGAGCTCTCATCAAAAATCACATCCCTGCTGATCGTGGCCTTCTGCTCCAAGGGATCTCACAATCTGTATCCCTTGACTCCTCACGGATATCCAATGAACACAATTTTTGGGGCTTTGGCATCCAACTTAGTCCGCTAACTGGCATCCACATGTACATATATTGTACACCCAAAAACTCTGATATGACTGACCTCCACCTATTTATAAGACCACACATCCTCTGGTAACCTTCCATCAAGCTTGACATGAGAAGACCTATTCACCAAGTAGACTATTGTGTCAACTGTGTCCATCCAAAATATTTTAGGTAATCCTACTTGCAATCTCATACATCTAGCTTTCTTCATGAGAGTTCGGTTCATTCTTTCAGCCACTTTATTTTGTTGAGGAGTTCTAACCACTGAAAATCTTTTGATGCCTTCATCTGCGCAAAATTTAAAAACTCCTTACTTGTAAATTCTCCATCATTATCAGACCGTACCACCTTTACATATCTCCCTGTCTCCTTCTCCATCTCAGCCTGCCATGCTTGAAATTTGAAGAAGACCTCTAACTTTTTCTTCAAGAAATATACCCAAACCTTCCTTGAAAAATCATCAATCAGAGTCATGAAATATCTAGCCTCATTCCTGCCCGAAATTGGAGCTGGGCCCTAAACATCACTGTGTACTAGCTCCAAGGGACCTATACTGTGCGCTGAACTGGTAAAAAAATTACCTTGTGTTGCTTGCCCATCTGAAATGGCTCACAGACCTCTGCAACATCCTCATCCAAAGCTGAAATCCTCCTATCCTTCATCAGCACTCTCATGCCCTGCTCTCCCATGTGACCAAGATGGTAGTGCCACATGCGGTACATATCCTACTGACTGTGCATTGATGCTACTGTCTCAGACCCTCTATACATCACAGACCCAACCAGCTGATTCAAATTATTTTTCAACCTCTTCCCCCTCATCATAACCATGGCACCTTTCATGATGTTGAGTACACTATTCCCGAAATGACAACTGAAGCCAAATCCATTCCTCTCTAAGTACCTCAAGGATACTAGGTTCTTCTTTAAGTCAGGAACATGCTTCACATGAGTAAGAGTTCTTACAACCCCATCAAACATCTTGATCCTAATTGTGCCAACTTCTGCTACCTTACAAGAATAGTTATCCCCTAATGTCACATTCCCCACATCGATTTTAGTATAATCTGCAAACCAAGACCGATGCGATGTATAATAATGTGAGTAAGCTGAATCAAGTAACCAATTATCTGCTGTACTTCTGTATATATCTAAAACCACCAAGTGGTCCTCCTCGACCCCTACATCTTCAATAGTACTGACAGATTCCTTCTATTTCTTTTCTTCTTGAGGTTTCTTCCAAAGAGGACAATTCCTCTTTATGTGTCCAATCCCATTATACTTGTAACACCTGAACTTGCCTTTGCCTTTCTTTGACTTGGACATGGATTGGCTCCTATGCTTATTGACCTCCTTGCCTCTATATGTTCTCTCTCCCACCGTGAAGCCCTCCTGAGGTACTCCTTCCCCTGTCATCTTTTCTCGTTGTTCATTGGATCTCAACACAGATACAATATCTTCATAAAGCAGTGTAGTAACAAGAGGATCATAAGACATAGGCAATGAACATAAAGAGAAGAGATTTATCTTCTTCCTCCATCTTAACACCAAGAGTCATCAAATCATTGCATACCCTATCATACTTCTGAATATGAAGAACAATATCCCCGTCTTTCTGCATCCGAAGACTATATAATTATTTCTTCAACATAAGTTTATTGCACATATTTTTATCCATGTATAAGGAATGCAACTTGGCCCAAAGACCCTTCGGTTTCTTCTCATCTAGGACACAGTACAATGCTGAATCAGTAAGACACCCTCTGATCGCTGCACATGCCCTCTTCTCATGAGACAGCTAATCCCTTTCTGACATCTTTTCAGGCTTTGATTCCAAAGTAACATCAAGAAAATTTTGCACTAGTAAATCCTCAACCCTCACCTTCCACATGGAAAACTTTCTTTTTCATTAAAATTTTAAACTCAACTTTGCTTTCATTACTCATGGTTGATTAGGCCACAAACAACAATCACAGAGATGAATTAAGAAAATTACCTAAAGCAAAATCCTGGTTGAAATCCCCTCCTACAACCCTTCAAAGAAGTTTTCACTTTCCTTGGATAAGATGCTTGGCCTTTCCTTATTGTTGCAACAGTCAAATTGCTGCAGTGGTTAGTTGCCTTGTTCTTGAACCCGTTGGTCCTGGTTTTGAAACTCCACAGCCCCTTCTTTTAATCTAGATATATTTTTAATTAAATCCATTGGAACTCTTGAGTGTTTTTCCCTTCGCGTAGCGATTTTTCTCGCTTTGGACCAATCCTCTCATGGAAGGAATCGTGGGCGCCTCCTTGGCACCAATCCTCTCATGGAAGGAATCGTGGGCGTCTTCTGGGCTTCCGTTAGGACATCTTCTTGGAGAAATCGTGAAGCCTCCCTTGCATCTTCACGGATCCACAAGGCTTCCTTCTCCAAAATTGTGTCACCTCCTCATGTGAGTCTTCACAGATCCCACATCACAAGGATTCCTTGAAGCCTCCACGAACTCTCCTGTGGGTGAATTCCTCCACAGAGCTGCTTCATCCTTCTGATCTTGCATGGGGTTGTACAGGGACTTGATCTCGTAAGGCACCTTCCTTCGTGAGCCAAACAATGCCGCAAATATGGGATCTAATTTCTCTTTCTCTTCCAAGCACCTCTCTGAAGCTCTGATATCACTTGTTGCACAACTTTCACGAGATCAGGCGCATGAAGGAAGATAGAAAAGAAGAAGAATAAATGGATATAGAAGAAAAAGAGAATACATTGATTTCTTTCTTGGTCTATCGTTGCATCCAAAGAGAGCCTTAAATAATCATCCATCTTGGATGATAAACTTCTTCACATCAGCCCGTAACCAACTCCTAACAAACTCCCTAAAATATGAAAAACTATCCATAAAACCTAAGCCCAATCCCCATGGACCAATCCCATAACCTACAATTCGGTTATTAAACATTCTTTTAAAAAACTCCCTTCTAAGCCATGCAAGAAAGCACTTAAACCCGAGCCCATGTACACCCATGATTCACATGCTCTCTATTCTTAGGTCACAAGCCGATCCAAATGACTTAGGAATCTCAGAACTTATATAGCATAAGCTCTCAAACCTGTGTGACTTACCTGGACTTTGGATGTGCCACACCTGAGCTTACAAATCCTCCTACAGTCCAGAATCTTCACAAAAACATAGGAGACAAACTGGCGAATTTTGGTTGCTCAAACCAGACAAACCCTGGCAACAGTCGTCTAGACCTGGCAAACCCTACCAATATGGCGACGGTTGCTCAGGTCTGACAAATTCTGCTAACCCTGACATGCCACACGAGGGACAAATCCTGCGATTATAGCCACTCTAGTCCTGCCACGCATGCTCTGACATTCAGTGGCGCCGCGAGTCACATTTTGGTGGTCAATTCTGCCACGAACTCCGTAATCTTCCATAAAATAGGTAAGAGGGACCCTTGACCAGGTAAGAAACAAGACCCAAATGCACACATATATGCTCACATAGAGCATATCTCTCTAAAACTCTTGAGCTTTTCTTTCAAGCTCATGGATGTTGCCTAGAACACTAACTTGAGTGTCGGGGTCCCGTCGAAATCTTCAATCCTCAAAACTTTTTACATGCTTCCGATCGAGAGAAGCCACTGGAGGATCCCTAGCTCATTGGAGAAGGCGATTGGATGCTCCCTGACAATCAAAGAAGGTGATTTGGTGACAACAAAAAAATCAAGGAGTATTAATGAAAGAAAAAATCATGATCATGCTAGGATATTTAAGAAATATTTTAAAAAAATATTTTTCTAATCCATAAAAAATTAATTTAGATATCCCTCACATGATTAAGTGTTATCCCAATTTGATAGATAAAAAATAACTTAGAAATGCAACTTATCCTTTTGATTTTTTTGACTGAAGTAAAAGAAAATGGTTAAGTTTAACTTTATCATAACAAATTTTTTTTTACTAAAGTGCATAACCTAAAATGGAAGACATTGCCATAGTTTATAATGTAGGTTTAGCTAAAATATATTTTTATAGATTTTTCTGAACAACCAGGCTTCGATCCCATCCATTCAACTTTCATTCAATACCTTCATTCTCTTATACCATTTCCTATATCCATGAATTTCATTTTGTTTATAATACCATCCATGTATAATTAGTTAGAAGCATCGTAGAACTTGCCTTATATGATACGGCTAGTGAGAAAAAAAGGATGGATGAGATTGTAATAGATGGGCACCTTTCACTCCTCAGGTTTGTTCCCTATTTTCTAGTTGAAGAATTATGTCAAAAGAAAAACCTAAATTGGAACCTAAGGGTTGATGCAACAAATCCTTAATTACAACCAATTTGTAGATTAAACCATTTCACAATCTCTTCTTTTAGATCTTGGAAGCATCAGGTAGGCGGCAATGGAAGAGAGGGATTCTTTGGGACATTTGGAAAGAACATGACAATAAAGTAGTCACTTAGGCGTTTGGTAGCAGGATAATCTATCCAGATTATCGGTAATTTAAAAGGGCCTCATCGAGATTACCACTCAAATGGTAATTCAGATTACCTTAGAAAGATGGTATCCATATTACCGGCTATGTTAATCTAATAAAATTTTTTTGGATAAAATTTTTCAGCCTCTTTTGTAAAAAAAAATTATTCCTTCGTCAAATAAAATTATTCCTTTTTTTCTCTCTTCTCTGTCTCGCCGCCGTATCTCGCATAGCGCCAAACAAAAAAACCGCGTTCAAAAAAAAAAAGAGAAAAAAGAAAAAAAAAAAAAATAGAGGGAAAAAAACTAAAAAAAAAAAAAAGAAAAAAAAAATTAAAAAAAAAAAAAAAAATAATTAAAAAAAAAAAAGAAAAATTAAAAAAAAAATTTTAAAAAAAATAATTTAAAAAATTTAAATTAATTTTAAATTTAATTTTAAAAAAAAAAATTAATTAATAATTAATTAAAAATTTAATTTAAAATAATTATTTTATTATTTAATTTTTAAAATTTAAAAATTAATTTTTTATTTAATTTAAATATTAAATTAAATTAATTAAAATTAATTAAAAATTTTATTTTTTAATTAATTAATTTTTTAAAAAATTAATTTTTAATTAATTAATATTTAAAAAATAAAATTAAAATAATATATCAATTATTCTATTAATCTTAATTAATTTTATATAACAAAATATTAAAAAATAATTATTTTTAAAATATAATAAATAAATTATGATAATTGAAAGTTAAGAATCTAAAAAAAATTTGAATAAATGTTTAAAAATTAAAAATATATTTTTTTTAAAAAATAAATCTAGTATCTTCTACTTATATATAAATATTTTGATTTAGGGGTATTTTAAAAATTTTAATAGATTTGATTTAGTATATAAATTTGATTTAGGAGTATTTTAGGAATTTGATGTTATATGACTGATAATCTGTTTCTCATATCAAACACAATAATTAATATTATTGTAACATTATCTCTATATATCAAACACAGTAAAATGGAAGTGTTTTTTTTTTTAGGTTTCAAATTATTTTTTTTTTTGGAAAAGCCCACAACCCGGCGACTTAAAAAAAAATCGACAGTTTAATTAACAATTTTTTAAAAAAATAAAATAAGAATATAAAAAGAAATATAAAACCGTCAACATCACAGCAGGAATTTTTCAAAATTAAAAAAATAAAAAGAAACCTTACAAGTCGCCAATTGAAGTGACGATTTCCGCTGAACAATCGTCCTCTTTCTCGGTGGTAAAGACAACCCTACGTTCATAAATAATTATAAAACAAACCTATATCAAAAAATCGTTATTAAAAAATATCATTAAAATTAAAAATCCAATATTCTGTACCGAGTTGATTCGGGGAATTGAAATACCAACTTTGGCTATAGGCTTCGAAGTTTTGAACTTTAAAAGCAACGCTGTAAAATTACTTATAAAATGTGTGTCTCTCTCTATATAAACCCGGCGGCTTCCGGGCCTCCATCCCCATTCCCCCTGGTCCGCACCAAGGTAAGAGCCTTACGATCCAGCTAGGTTTTTGGGGTTCGATCCGCCTGTGCCTGTAGGGCTCCGGCCACTGGAGTAGTTCGTCATTTCTCGAGCTGCTTGCAGGCGGCAAGAGCGGAGCCCATGTACGGTGGCTCAAACTACGCGGAAGGGGGCCATGATGTTGCCCCCAAGAAGATCCCCCCGGCCTCCTCCATGCCGTGGGTTCGTAACCTCCGCCGGTTCATCGGATCTGGCGCAGGCCTCGGATCCGAAGCCCTCATGGGTCAGTCCCATCCTTACCCACTTTTGCCTCCCTTGTCTCTTATTCCGGTCTCTTCTCATTTATCTATTTTATGGTGTAATGCTAGTTGAATTCGTGTTCTCTTGTTGAAATTTACCCCAATACATGGGCTTTTAGGGTTTTCTTTTTTCCTGGGCGCAAATGGGAGCAAAAACGATTAGAAAGGCGAGTTCTTATGAATAATGAACTTGGATTAAACCCTAATTTAGGGGCTCAGTGCGAACTGGAGTGGTGATGAGTTGAAAATGTTCGAACGAAACCCTACTTTTGGTGCTAATTAGAGAAGAGATGGAATCTGATGGGCCTGGAAAACCATAATTCAGTGCGAATGTCCAGTAATGTTCTTCAGTGGATACAGTGGTTCTTTGTTTTGCAATTTCTTTGGATTCTAAAACATTGCGTTCTCTTAACCAGAAAGAAAAAAAGAGAAGAAGAGAAAAGAAAATCAGTTGTTTCAGATCAAAGTTTTTTTAATGAATTTTCTTTCATTTAGCGAGTGAGGGGTTTCATATTACCAACCCTCTGAATTCCTCCCCCCTCCTTTTTTTTTTTTACTCCCATAGCATGCCACTTTTGCCAGTGCTTGTCTACAATACAATTGTTGTGACTGGTAAAAAAACAAAACCATGATAAGCTGCAATGGCATAGTAAGATATTCTTTTGGGTTTTTCCGTATTTTTTTCTTTTTTTGTGGGAAGAAGGGGCGTTCCACCTTAGTATAATTTAAAAGAGAACGGAATTAATAGCAAGTGCATTATTAATGAATTTATTATTTAATCAAGAATGAACTTATTAACTAGTGCATTATTTTAATTACCTTAATTATTTTAATCAAAGCTTGCTATGCCAGAACTAAATGAAATTCATTTATATTTATGGCATAATGCCCATTTGTCTATGAGACTGATTATTTGGATATCCTGATCAGCCAATTCAGGTTGCAATTCTATTAATGTACTGGCAATAAATCATCAGTTGAATAGCAAGTGCATTATTAATGAATTTATTGTTTTAATCAAGAATGGTAACTAGTGCATTATTAATTACTGCAACTATTTTAATCAAAGCTTGTTATGCTAGAACTAAATGAAATTCATCTATATTTTATGCCATAATGCCCGTTTGTCTATGAGACTGATTATTTTATCTACCGATCAGCCAATTCAGGTTGCAATTCTATTAATGTACTGGCAATAAATCATCAGTCAATATTGCAGGGACGGTACTGTTGAAAATTCTGAGATGATCATTAAAAGAATTCAAATTTTAGTGGTTTTTATCTTGACCTTAAATTCAATTGAACATTTATGGGATCAGACTTGTTGGTGAAGGGAAATCAAATTTATAAGGAGTCCCGTACCAACTTCGAGTTCTTCACTGAATTTGGACTCCTTTAACCCTTACTAATGGTAAGGAAAGATCATAATCAGCACATTGGGTCTATGTAAACCCTTGAGAAACTTAGCCACAATTCAACTTTAGCTAAAAACATTGCTGTCTAAGTCAAGTACCCCACTTCGGATTCAAGTACCTGATGCTATGCTTTTGCCCATTGCGAGTTGATATGGTACATATTGCTCATTACTGAGTACTGATTGTGAGTTGGTATGGAACATATCCTGTTGTGCTGTGTTGAGTTGGTAATGCAAGAATTCTAGAGCTCTGCCATCTTATTCACCACAAGTCTAATGGAAGTCATGCCTATGTCAGCAATGAAGATGATTCTTGAAAATGGGAGGAATCATGAAATTTGGAGATAGAATAGGTGGCCTTGTCTTTGTTGGGTAGGACTTTGACTATGAAGCCTAGAGGGGCACACACTTTAACTGTGGGCATTTTGGTGGGTGGTGAAGCCACTAAGCTTGGTGGCAGGAGGGAATTCTTGGTTCCATGACTGTAGCCAAGGATGAGCTCTTGAAGTGTTTCAAGGCAAGAAGTTGGTCAGAGGGAAGGCTGTGAGTAATGATGGCGTTGAAGAACTTGATGCCCATGTTGATGGCAGCGAGTAGGTGGTGGAGGTATTCTCCTAGTTGGACTAAAGAATTGGATGTTGTGAGGTGTGGGGTCAGAGATCCACAATTGTGATCTGACCAACATAGTTAAAAACCTGCCACTTGCATGCCAAGTTGCTGGAGCTCATCCGACAGTTAATTTGACTGTGTGTGGGGAGTTGTAGCAATTTGGGTTTGAAATGCAACAAGGCTTAATGCATCTCAGTGAGCAGTAGCAATTTAGACGATATTAGATACAAATTGACTGCAACTGGACTTGTAGTTGCATGGTTGTAGAGATAATACCATCTCTGTACTTGCTTGGTAAACTAGAACACCCACTTAATAGATCAAAATTATATTCAAATTCACTTTTGATCCTGTGATGGAAAGATTCCCTTGTCGGATAATTTTTATTTTTTTTACATTTGAAGAAATAATGGGAAACCATTATAAATTTAGAAATATTCTCATATTGCAATTAGACATGCATTTAGTGCACTTCTGACGAAGGCCCTTAACTATGCAAGTATCTTGATTTCTAGCAGTTGTTATCATAAGCTTGTTATAAATCCAGTTTAAACTTTAGTAGTCATCCTATATTACAATTGATAAGCCCTAAAAGTATTATGATTTTAATTTCCTGACAGTTTAGAGAAATTGATATGGTAAACAGGAAATTTTCATCATGCCTTTGATTGTGATGGAAATTTCTATGATTTTTTATCTGCTTACATACCATAGATGAATATAAAAGAACAGAGCTCATCAAAAAGTTATGTAAGGTGTGTTTTGCTTCTTATTCAGCCGTGATGCTATATTTTTTTACTTCTTTCCCAACTTGTTATATATAGTAATCAAATCTCTAAATATCATTAAATTTCTGATGTTTCTGCTGAGATCTTATATGAACATGTATAAACATTGACTTCTTGCTTGTTGTTGCATTTTCTTTGATCAAGTTCTTGGTAATCCTTTGTGCAAAGAATATGATCTGATGTCTTTGTATTGGTGGGATTAAATGAACTTTCTCACTCATAATTTGCTCTAAGACCTGCATTTTAACTTGCAGAGCTAGAAACGAAAAGGATTTTGCTTGAGATATTTAAAGAACGACAACAGAAAAATGCTGAAGCGGCCTCTATTCCTAGCTTCTACAAAAAGGCATGCTGCAGAGTTGACTTCTTGGGTGTTGGATTTATCTATCTGTTTTGTTAGTGCTTTTCAAGCAAATGTAAAATATATTGCAAATGACTTCAAGGATGGTTACATATATTGGCTCCATGTTACAAAGAACTTTTGCTTGACAACTTGCTACATATTGGCCTGACATGTTATTTACTATCTCACATGTAACTATAAAAATTCTCAGATTTTTCTCCTGAATATTCATATTATTGTATTGTAAACAGAAACCAGAAGAAGGATCCATCAGTCACAGGGTTCAAAGGTTGGCAAAGTACAGGTTTCTAAAGGTATTAGGCTATATACATAATTGGATCTTTAGGAAGTTTTTTTTTTTTTTGAAAGCTTCCTTGTCATGCTCTTTCTGGAGAACTGTAATTCTATGATAAAATAAAGCCTTGATATATGCTTTTCTGCCCATCATTAGCTTTTATCTTTAATTTTAATTGTTGCCTTCTACTTGGTCTAAAGTGCACTCGGTCTTTATGATCTTTACTTCAAATTGCAGAAACAATCAGAACTTCTGCTGAATGCTGATGATCTGGATGCCATGTGGGTTTGCTTAAGAGAAAATTGTGTGATAGATGATGCAACTGGTGCAGAAAAGGTGCATGTCTGTTATTTTGTTTTTATTATAGTTTTGGATGAGAGTGGAATCACTCGGTACAGCATCTTGATGATTACTTCATTGGGCACATCCCCTGTTCTACTTTTTTAACCCTTCAGTAATATCTAATGATCAATAATAGGAGTATGGAAGTATGAAAAGTCATTTCATTTTATTGACTTGATTGCAAATGCAAAGATGTCCTTCTATAGGCTGACCATAAGATTTTGCAGGAAGGCATTGATTATTCTTTTAAAGTATAGTTGGTACCATTATAGAGTTCTCCAAATGAATGATGAAAGAGCACTAGTGTGTTGATCCTCTTTTGATCCATTTTAAATCCAACCCATTTATTCTATTTTTTTGTGCTGTTATCATGGTTCCATGCCTAGATTAGCTTCTGGTTGGATGAGAATTGCAATTGGGTCGCAAGCATGGTACAAAATTCTCCAATTTGGCTAAGTGGTGATTTGGCAAATTCATAATCAGAGTAGTCTTGATCCAAAATAGCTGATATAGTTGAGTGCACTTCATCAAATCTAGAGGAGATAAAAATATTATCTGAACTTGGCTGAATTATATCTTTCATTTACAAAGACCTTTCTGATCCAGTGGCAACTCCTCCACCTGACACAATTTAGGTTGCATGTGCATCATTTTGAAATCTGACTGCCATCTGCACCTCTAGTGGTGAAGCCTGAGCCAAATCATACATTATTGCCTGCCCTCTTAGGTGGCAATGCTAGCTTCATGACAACATCTCCATAAAAGATGACAACGAGAGGGTATACTTTCAATGAGAGGATGTACGTGTTGTTTCTGTGTTTCAATATTGTTCATTTGATTCTAAGCATCTGATCCCCCTAAGAAAAATATTGGAGGCTGGTTAGTATTGTTTATCATTTGGTACATTGTTCTTTAAATACCTTTATTCTAAATATTTGATTCATATTGCTTCATATAATCTCCTACAGATGAACTATGAAGATTTCTGCCATATTGCATCTGTCTGTACGGAGCAAATTGGCCCAAAATGTCGAAGATTTTTCAGCCCATCAAATTTTATGAAGTTTGAGAAAGATGAATCTGGAAGAATAGCTATCCTCCCATTTTATCTTTATGTGATGAGAACAGTATGTTCTGTTTCTGTGCCTTTTAATAATATTTTATGTTCCTTTAGTGAGAGAAATAATAAGATGCATAGATCTTTTATACATACTGTCATGATGCTCTTGAACTAATTTTTTCTTTATTACATGACTAGACAAAATATATAATTAGTTTCTCTATAATTCAAAGATTACTTTCTCTTGAGGATATTTCTTGTATGGCTTCTTTGCTAAAATTTGTGGTTACAATTTATGTGAAAATATTTATACTATCATCTTAAAGTGATCTTTAATAACATGTGTTATATTAGCAATTGTTAGTACTAAGGTTAGCAAAATCGATGTTGAGACCCACACCAATACATTATCAATTCGATATGGTATGGGTTGGTATGGTATGATACATATCCTATATCGAGATAGGGTACTATTCTTTTTTCACTCTTAACCACTTGGCATCAAGTGTTATGGGTCAGTACTGAGTGACTTGGGTCGATATCGGGTGGTGTGGGTCAATATCAGACTGATTTGGTTCATATCGAATTAAAACTTGACACTGTATCAATACCTTGCCATTATAGATGGCGTAATTGGTTCAGTAGACCTTGATTATTTTGACAACAAATGATCAATTGATTGCAGATAGATGATGAATTGCTTGATTGAGAAGAACCAAACATCGATGGGCTCCAGGGTAACTAATTTTGATGTTTCCACAAACATAATCCTTGAGCCTTGACTAATGAAGCACGGACATGGATATGGGATTTGAATGCAACATAATACAGATACTCTAATATGACAAATCTTGAAAAAGTGAGACATGATATAGAAGGGATTTGTCAAGGAACATATGAGCATTTGGTGTATGCACCCTCACATATGTGCAAAAGAGCATCCATAGATCTTAGTAGTCTATCAGAATGATGTGGTAGGTATTAGGAAAGTAAATAAGTGTATTCAGGAAGTATTCGAAGTCTTTCCTATAATTTTGAAATATAGGATACTTGATACAAATAGTGGGCATGTGAAATATCCAACATGTATCACTATTCGATGCATATCCAGTGCTACTTGGACTTGCAAAGCTGAGCCCAAAAAGATGAGTTGGCACGTATCAACTAGTTGACGTGTGTCAAACTTGTTAGATATGCAGTTGACACACAAATTCCAGCCCTTATGCCATCATAAAGAGTCTGATATTGGATTGACCTAGGTCATGAGCTAGCAATGGTTCTTGGTGAAGGTCAAGGATGGTGATCAACCTAGCAATGGTGCTGGTCTGCAGGTCATGGGGTGCATTTGCATGCCAAAAAGATAGCGAAAGGCTGAAGGGGGATACAGGAAGAAGGAGAGAAAAGAGGAAGGAAAAGGGAAAGAAAGGGGGGAGGGGGGGTGGATCTTTTAAATTTTAAGTTTGCATGAACCCAGAAATCTCAATGTCATATTAATTAGGCTAATGTGACTTTTCCAAATTATTTTATTAAGTTATAGAATATAATGTATCAGGTCAGTTGTACAAATATGTATAATTCTATTTATTGGCAATAATCTCTTTAGTGTACAAACATCAAAACCTTTACCAGGGAGAGATCCTTGTGCTTGTAAAGCATTCCAACTACCACTAAATTTAAAATTATTTTAAAGGACAAAAGCTTACATTATAAAATGTTCCATGGGAAGGTAGTCTTACCTTGTCTCATTGAAGTCTTGAAGGCACTATTGGCTTTTAAAATGAATAAAAACTCCTTCCCCAAAAGCATTCAATGCCCAAATTCCTATATCTAAGAAAATTATTTATTTTACAATATTTAATGCTTCATATTTTCATATCTTGTCCTTGGGATTAAAGCTTTGTTGTTGTTGTTGTTATTGTTGTTAGTGTAATCTCATATCTTGTCCTAATAAAGACAGGCTTGATATCTTTTTATCTTATAGAAAGTATGATTCTAAACCGAGTGAAATGAAGAAAAAGGATTCAAATAGTAAACTAGTTTGGGATTACAACGTCGTTATTGTTGTTATTGTATTCTCATAACATGTCCTATCTTGTAAGGATTACTTTATTGACAAATAAAATAATCATACATGCTATGAGTCACCTTGACCATGATATGTTAATGCTTATATTTTTATGTTCAACTGATAACATATACATGAATTAGTAGGAAGTTGGAAATCAAGGCCAAGACTACCATCATAACAATATAATTCATTTGACTACTAATAAATTTGGAGTTCAGTTTTAATAACAAAAGATATATTGTGCCAACTAGGGAGGGGCCTTAAATAGTTTGAACAACTTGAGCTTGGTTTAAAGAACGCGGTCCAGGTCTGGTTTGATCATAGCTTGAACCAGCAATCTAGGCTCAACATTAGTTTCAAGCTGAACCTGAAATGGACTCAGCTTAATAGGCTTGAAAATATACTTTATATGTAAATACGTATTATAAGTTTAGATAGTGGGTGTTGGGACTCGGATCCAATGGTCCATGGTATCAGGATCGTTTCAAGCTTGAATGGCTGTTTGATTTTTGAACCCATTAGATGTTAAATTAAAATTCTATCTGAACTTACATCATAGTTTAATACATTGATTCAAGTTTGAATCAATCTTGGTTTAAGCTTGGATTGATTTTTAACTTGATTAAGGATTTTGAAGCTGATCAATGAGGCTCGTGTTTGGCTCGGCTCAAAATTAAGATCAGATCAAACTTTGAATAATGATAAACATGTCAAGCTTGATCTCAAATTTCAAGATCAAAATCAATTTCAAATCAAACTTGATCAGACCCACACTCAATCAGGCTCAGCTTGATTATACCCCCAATGCCGACCATAGAGAACATAGAACGCTTCCATAATTTTAGTTTTTATATTATAAAAATTTGTTGATTTTAAATTAATAATTATTTTTTCTATGTATATCTATCTCATTATTTTTCTCCAGCCAAGTCAGACACTTCAATATGTATCTGTATTCAATTGTTGTGTTTGTGTCCATGCAGCACTATACATACCTATACAGATGTGGAATTTGATTTGAGTCATCCATGTTCGCAAGGCCTTGACTCGTTGCTTCACTCAAGACTTTCGAATCCAACTTCTCTACCGCTTAATAACATTAAACATAAATGGCTTGGCAATCATATTAGGTCTTTTGATCCAAGGCAACACTTTTGGAAATGTGTTGTAATGTAGTAATTAATGATCTACAATAACGAACTTACACTTGTAACAATGTAACTCATATATAATTTGCCTATGATATATGCATGTGCACAACAATTTTACATAGTCTATACATGGTACAACTATCAATTGTGCATAGTCTATACATGGTACAACTATCTATGTATCAAGTTTGCAATTCTTTCATCTTAAATTTGGCTCATAGACTAAAGTTTACCTAGTAGATAGTCGAGAAAGGAAATTCTATCTTCTGTTCTGTTTTGTTTTTTTTATGAACTTTGATTCTTTTAGGATCTGTTTAGATCTTTGGAGGGAAAGGAAAGGAAGGGTAAAGGGAGGAGAGGGGAGAGGAGGGGAAGGAAGGGTTGTTACCTTCTTTTTGGTTAGGAATGAAGGAAGGGGAAAAGAGGGTAATATGGTGCTAAAACTTATAAATTGTTCCCCTCCCTTTCTACCCTCCAATTTGGAGGGTAAAGAAAATTAGCCTTTTGAGGGGGAATGGAAAGGAACGAGCATCCTGATTTCCCTCCCCTTCCTTTCATCTCTCTCCCAAACAAGAGCTTTTATTACCCTTCTCGTCTCTTCCCATCCAGTCCCCCTCGTTCCCCTCCATCCAAAGAGACACTTAGTGATGGGACAATTATTTTTGTTAGTTAAATTAGTCCGAGAGACTTTTGTATTGGACCCATTATCTTCTTGCTGTGGGGGATCATGGCAAGTGTTGGTGGCTGTTGAGTCCTTTAGCGCTAGTGGCATTGACAACCAAACAATAAAATATTTTGTGGTCTCTTCCTTTCAATGTTTTGCCACATGAATATTGAATATTAAATATAATTTGGCATCTGCTGTTAATTGGCAATTGTGGTATTCGCTTAGGGCGTGGTCTGCATTCTTTCATGATAACAGAGGAGGTTAGGTGGATCATCATTATTTTAATATGTCAGAAGGCTATCAAAATTTTTGCTTTTGCCATGTTTGATTAGAAGAGAGAGAGGAAAGACAGATCATTATACTGTTTCTTGGGATTTTAGCCTGCGTTTGAGGGAACCAATGACATTAGAGGGTGATGGATTTCATTCTCTCCTTTCCCCCTCAATGGAAATTGATGTAATTCATTTGCTTTGTAGTGTATCACATCAGATGGTCTTTGCACCTTGTTTGCACAGCAGATGCACCTCTAAGTGTCCCCTTTAGAATGTCATTATTTCAATAGGAAGGTGGATTTTTATGGACAAGGAATGTCACAAGTCTCTGGACACTAGACTAACACAGGTGAAAGAGTTTGTTACTAACACAAAATCCCAAGGTTGGTATATCATAGGTAGGAGGTTCTATGGATGGGGAGAATAGAAGTTTAATCTGCAAGTTGGGATTGTATTCTGTAGACAAATATGCTGGAAACTAATATGTGGTAGAAAGGTGGTATGACCCACGTTCACAAAGAGGTCATCAAAATGAAGCAGCTCATCCGTCAAAGATAGGTTCCATTTTGTCTATCATTCTTTGTGTGCAATAGGTGCTTATGATGGGTTTTGACAGTTGATGCACTTCTTACTCTTAGTCACACTTGGAAATCCAATTGTGCTGTTGTGTTTGATTTAGATAGAACAAAGAGTCTGCCTCATTATACTTGGATTGATCTTTTGATCTACTCTCACTGTTGTGAGATTATGTTGCCTCTTCATTTTAGAACTCATGACTAGGTCACATACATATATGCCTCTGATTTGGCTTCATTTTGTATTAGGTTTCACTTACTCAAGCAAGAATTGATATGAGTGAGCTTGATGAGGATTCTGATGGCTTCCTTCAACCTCATGTATGCATTTTCCTAACTTTCTTGTTTTCCTAGGCCATTCAACTAAGATATGTTGTATTGGATTACCTCATTGTTATTTCTTATTAATTGCAGGAAATGGAGGCCTATATAAGAGGTCTTATTCCTAATTTGGCACAACTCCGGGATATGCCTACAGCTTTTGTTCAGATGTACTGTCACATAGCTGCACGCAAGTTCTTTTTCTTTTGTGATCCTCATAGGCGAGGTTTGCCACTGTAATCCCAACCGCAATATGAAATGAATATCAAAGGACTGCTAAGTTTAAGATAGCATTAAAAAAAGACACTTCAAGCCCTTGTTTCTGTGATTTTGTTATGTAATATTTGATAAAATATTGAGGCAAATACTTTTCTACGATGTTTAGGGAAAGCATGCATAAAGAAAGTGCTGTTAAGTATCTGTCTCCAGGAGCTCATGGAACTGCACCAGGTTTTTTTTTTTGGCTTACCACTTGCACAGCTGCTATCTCTATTCTAGTTCTCTGTGGCTGCAAAAGAAGATGTTGCCATCAATAATTTGCTGCAAGATTTATTCTTCTTTCCTACTTGTGTTTCACTGACAAAATATTACTACTGTGCCATCAATCTTGACTGGCACAATATTTATTAACTTAAAATAACTGATAATATGTGCAGAAACAGATCTTTTGATTTAGCATCCTGGTGTTTATGCCCTGTTGATAATAAATATGGATATCGTTTTTGAGGCTTCTTAGGATCTATTATACAAAATAATGGAGAGAGAGATAAATATATATGTAATTGAAATAGAGTTAGGTGGATGAAATGGAGAGGGAGGTGCATCTGAAACGTTATGTGCTACGTTCATACATTGGTGTCCTAAGGAAGAAATTTATAAAACAGTAAGACCTATATTGTTGTATAGCTTAGGACAATAAAAAAGTACACTAAAACAAATTCAGTATGGCCGAAATAAGAGTGTTATGATAAATGTATGGTAAAACTAGGAAGGATAGATTAAGAAATGAATATATTAGAGGAGTTGGTGTTACACAATTAAGGACAAAGTGATGAAAAATCAGTTGAGATAGTATGGATATGTATAATGAAGATCTAAAGAGGCTCCTATAAGAGGAGTACTTTAGTGTGTGTTGAAGGTTGTAATAAAAGAAAGATCTAAATTAACATGGATGAAGTTTGTGAGGAAAGATATGGATGGATCTGTAATGAGATCAAAGGTGGCCCTTGTTAGGAATACTTGATAAATGAGGCTTTTTAAAGGCAATCTAAATAGTTGCGTAAAGGCTGGATGATTATGATTAGTTTGTTGATCTAATCATCCATCAACATTTGTTATTCTTTTACATATAAATGAGGCTCTATAAAGCCTTCTCAAGTTCATGATCTTAGGTCTCGATGGGACAGCGGGGGACCTTAAAAGGGACATGCCCCTCCCCCCCCCCCCCAAAAAAAAAAAGCCCCAAAAAGGAAAAAAAATATGATTTTTTATAATATACATATATGTATTATAATTTTAAATATACATTATCATGTTCGCTTGGTCCCCTCAGAAAAATATTTCAAAGTTTGCTACTGCAATGTTCCGTGGGATGATAAGATAAATTGTTGTTCCAAGTGTCGAGACGGGGCCGTCCCACCATTGTCCCATCATCACAATCATTATGTCTTAGGACATTGTTTGTTCCACGTGTCAGGATAGGGCAAGATAGTGGCATGTCTCATTGCATGAAAAAATCAGAAAGGACCTGTCCCTGGGATTTAAAACCTTTCTTATGTGTACCTAGCTATGCATGTATCTCTTGTTCAAGAAAGTTTAGGAAATAGGTTAATGATAGCTTTGGGAGAAAATGAGAATGGTAAATGTGTGGTATCATAAAATCCACTATATATTGCATTCCCTTATTGTTTATGCTAGAAATGCCGGTACATGTTTGTCGCCTAAAATTTTGGCTCTTGTATAGTGAGATTCTGCTCATCTAGCATTGATGTCATATGTGGTACAAGACTTTGTGATAAGCTGGCAAAATAGAGCCTCCGATGGTGTGGAAGCAGAACATTGAAAACCAATCTGGATATGCTTTATTTTGCGACTAGAAAACACCATTTTAGGACTACTGATAGCCTGATCTACAATTAAAACAGCTAATGATTGTTATTAAAAATATCTAAGGCTATGTTCTAGGAATTGTCAAGAAGTTCATGCAGATTGTTTGCTGTGTCATAGTGGGATTCGGATAAGCTAGGTCACTTATCTTGTGAGCACTGTAGGATTAAGCAACAATGCTCTCTTTGAAAGGTCCCAATGTTTATTTGCAGAAAATTTTCATACCTTTTGGAATTTTACTTTCTTAGGGGAAAATATCTTTGCCCCACGTGGCTCCGGGCAACCACTGAACTATAACTTCCGATTCCATGTTTTTAAGGTCCACTTTTAGCACCAGCATCATTATCTTATTCCCACAAGTTTCCAGGCTTTTCTTTGTACTTTTACTAATCCAATGTGTGTTACTGTCATAAAAATGCCTGCTTTATGTTAAACCCATGTAACCAAGCTTTATATTATTTTACGGCCCTTGAGCATGATGAGGCAATTGAAAAAATCTTGGATTCATCCTAAATAGCAAAATATCATATCTTTGTCCTTGAGTAGGAACTTTCTTTTATTCTAAAGGAAATAAATTTATATAACCTCATAGGCTTATGCGATATTAGTAGGGGAGTTGAGACTTGAGACTTTCCTGACTCTGCTTTTAGTCTTCTATGCAATCCTTTAATTTGTATTTGACCTAATCTTTGATCTCAGGAAAGTGAGGAGGAAGTTACTGACACTGAGCAGGCAGAGAATTGGTTCTCTTTAACTTCAGCCCAACGTATATGCGGTGTGTCATGTTCTTCTGTAATTCTAAATATACTTTTCTGTTTGTAATTCTTTTTCATGCTTTTTTGTATGCATGCAAGGCTGATGGTAGCTTTCTTCTAATCTAAGACCCCATGTCTTTATGGCCATTATGAGATATTGATGAAGTTGAGAGCCAAAAAAATTTAAAAAAAGTCTGAACGATAAAATTTGATCTTATATCTGCTAGTTGTAAGTCAGATTGGCAAATATTTACATTTATTGGTCTTAGTTGAAAAGACCAGTAGATAGAAGTAAGAAATTATCAATCTCCCAATATTATATGGAAGCTTTCATATAGCTGTAATCGTCTGGCAAGTCTGTTGAGGTCTGGTAAATCATTTGTAGGTTTATGACATACATACATTCATACACAATATGCACTTATGTGCGTACATACATATGTAGTTTCAAGCTGAGTTTATATTTCATCTTTGAAATAGATGTTCTGCCTATATCTGTGCAATCCAATTAATCGTTATAAAGCCCTGAAATATAAATACTTATTTGCTTCACTCCTGTACAGACACTTGAATAACATTTGTGATTTGATTTATGTTGAAGACAAGCATTGCAAAGGTTTATGCTACCTGTTACGCATTTTTTTGACAAACCTAGTATCACATATAGCACCAGTGAACTAATTATCCAACCCAGTCATTATATAATTTTTGGACTTGGATCTAAAAACGGAACCTATATAGCTTATTAAATCTATTTATGCTACAGACTATATGATCCAGTTTCTAATTAGTTGGAGTTTTATTATGTTCAGATTCATCCCTGTAGCATGAGAAATCAACACGTAAATTGCACGTATTTTGTACTAATATATATTGTGTTTGCTAACCATTATATGGTATACTAGGATAACAAATCTGAGAGCTATAACGTACATTAACAGTTAAGCATAGCCATCAATAACATCTGATAATGTAGCAGGTTCTCATTAATCAAAACCTATGGCTGTACAGCAGGACATGTCTTTCATTTGATAATTTTTGGACTTGGATCTAAAAACGGAACCTATATAGCTTATTAAATCTATTTATGCTACAGACTATATGATCCAGTTTCTAATTAGTTGGAGTTTTATTATGTTCAGATTCATCCCTGTAGCATGAGAAATCAACACGTAAATTGCACGTATTTTGTACTAATATATATTGTGTTTGCTAACCATTATATGGTATACTAGGATAACAAATCTGAGAGCTATAACGTACATTAACAGTTAAGCATAGCCATCAATAACATCTGATAATGTAGCAGGTTCTCATTAATCAAAACCTATGGCTGTACAGCAGGACATGTCTTTCATTTGATGCATATGCAATATTGACAGCCTTGTGCAAACTATTCACTATTCTTTCTCAATTTTGGACAAGTTTCAATGAACATAGAAACCATTTCTTATTTAACCTGTCTATTTATAGATTTGATTTTTCCCCCTAACATTTCTTCTTTCTATCCTTGGCATGTAAGTAGATATTGTTGCTGATGTAGCCTAAATAAGGAACTTGGCTTTAAGCATACTTGTGCGTGCTTGCTTTGACAATTGCCAATACTCAACTCAACTCATCTAAGCCTTTTCCCAACTACGTGGGGTTGGCTACATGAATCTGCTTCCTCCACTCTGCTCTATTTAGGTTGCCAATATGTGATTTTTAAAAATATATATAAAATGTAATTTGAATTTACTTTGAAAATTTATAGCTGAGTCAGCAGAACAGAAGCAGACTAGTACTTATTTCACCATCAAAGATTTGCTTACCATATATTTATTGTGCAGATATGTTTCTTGCTCTTGATAAAGATACGAACGGAACATTGAGCAAACAAGAACTTAAAGAATATGCTGATGGGACACTGACTGAAATCTTCATTGAAAGGGGTTAGGGCCTGAACTTAACTAATTAGAATACAGTTTTAGGCATTCACTTGTGTGTCATTTTCGTTCTTTTGTGATTATGCTATTGCTTGAGTCTGATTTCTATATGCCATCAAAGGCTTGCTGATATATATATATATATATATATATATATATATATATATATATCCACGTTTATAGTGCTCAAGAGTGCCTTCGATGTAAATTTGGTGATCAGCATCTGATGTGAGAAAAGCTCAGTAAAATCCTTTTTGGACTAAACATTAGAAATCAGGACAGTGTACTCTAAAATAGATTTCTAACAATACATGTCATAAGATACATCAAAGATCAAGCATCAGATAGCATTTGCTGAATGTGTGAGTTTATGTGTTTGTATGCATGGTTGTATATGCAACCATCTGGTTGTCAAGTTCATGTAATTATAGAAGGGATTTGATGAAATATAGTTTCTCCACATGGCATCCTAGACAATAGATTTCAGTGATTAGCTTTGGAGAAATGCCTTTATAGTTGTCTTACCACTAAGATAATGATTGAGTTAAAAATGATTTATTTTCAATGGAAGAATACATTAACATATAGTCATTTTAAGTTTTTACATTGAATCAAATGTAAAATTTTGATGTTTGCATAGAGATATGGTTTTCAACCAATCCTGACCTTGTAATCTTTTTTCCTGAGTGAGAGAGAGAGAGATGGGGGGTGGGGTGCATACCACACTAATTTCGTAGGTTCAAATACTTGGGGATGCGCCGTCCAATATTTGAACTAATCAAAACTTTGGTTGCTACACAAAGGGGCATGACTATTGGGACAAGTCCAGATTTATGACCTAAATTTAAACATGGCTTGGTAGATGCGTACAAGGATGACCTCCTTTTGTGTCAGATGCCTTGATGTAATTAAACTTTAGTAAGGCTTTTTTTAATGAAATTTACAATGTTAATGGATGACTCATTGTCCACATATGTCCAAAATGCTTGCACTTCATAAATTATGCCTCTTTAAGGATTCGTGGTAATTGGATTGAAGACAAATTAACAATCCTAAGTAAACAATAACTTAAAAATTCAAAAATCATTGTGGTCTTGGGCACAAAATCTAACATATGTAATTATTGGGTATCTTTATTTAGTTACTCTTCAATGTGAGTAAGCTTTATGTTTTTTTCCTTGTCAGCCTGTGGCTATTATAGCTCAGCTTCTTTTTAGCATAAATTATTTCTTACCTTCAAATATTCTAACATTCCATGACCTTAAACTATCCCAATTATCTTTAGAAAAGCACTCTGCATTACTTGACTGACTGTTGAAACATATTTAGTACCTCATTATTTGACACATACATGGGAAAAGCATCCATAGCAAAGTTATTAGTAGTTTCTTTTTTCTTCTTCTTTTTTCTTTTTAAGAAGTGGGGAGGGGCGTTCCAAGATATATGAACTCTTAACTCTAATTATAAATTTCTGCACAGTAAATGTTTGTCTTATTTCAAGCTATCCATATACCTATATCATGTAAACAAGATGTCACTTGCATGATGCTATAATAACAACTCTCTTAATATAAGACAAACTAAGGATTATTTGCAGTAAGTCTAAGGGCCCCAAAATAAGGCTGGATTGATATTTGAAACACTTTGTCACTTACCATTGAAAGTGTGAGAAAAGGACGGCCAACAACAGAACTTAGAATTAGGGGCAGTGGCTATTCAAGAAAACTCATTATTTTGGTTTTTTACTTTCTTGTATGTGGAAGGATGAGCTGAATCAAAATCTAGGGTTTCTTATGTCTTATTGGAACAATTCAGTATAAACCTATTACTGCATTTGATCAAATAATGGTACAAGGATCTATATAGTCAACAATGAATCTGGCATTTGAGTTTTTGCCACCAAAATATTGAACCCCTGATGAAAACAACCTATTTCAGTGTTAGCAGGCAACCATTAATGGTGCTCTAAAAGAACTGAAATCTGATGGTAATCAGGTAATATCAGCAGCAAACGATAAATAGAATAAACAAGTAGAAAGAGCAGAACATGTACAGAAATAGAGGAGAAGTACAAGATAGGGCAAGAGACTGTGTGCTGAACTAGCCTTTTCTTAGAAAGGGCATTGATACTGTACCTTTTTACTAATTTTCAACAAAAAGAAGTGTAATCCCATCTCTTGATTTTATAAGGGTACTTGAATAAATTTAGCAGGTTACCAACTAGTTATAATTTTATATTTTATGTTATTTTATTATAAATGGCATTATCAGTGGTATTGGAACATCCAGTTGCAACGATAATCATTGGATTTTTTATCAATGACTTGATAGCAACCACCTAATCTCCATCTTCTCACTACCCTAGCTTTGCCCACTTTATCTCGTTAGCAGTTTCCGAACAGATCTTACTATCTCTAACACCCTCTTCCTCCTCCTTTTCCCTCCACCCACCCCACCCCCAAGTGCATACGGGCAGTGTCCTCTCCTTTCATCTTGCAGATCTCACTCTCTCTCCCTCTCACTTTCAAAGAATGCATGTCGGTAGCGCTCTCTCCTCCCGTCCCTTGGATCTCACCATCTCTCCCCTCTCTTTCCCTCTTTGAGCATGCATGTGGTTAGTGCTCTCCTCTCCCATCACTTAGATTTCGCTATCTCTATCATTCTCTGTCCTTCTTCTACTCCCTCTCCGAGCATTCATGGTGGTTGCACCTCTCATCCAGTCCCTCAACTCTCATTGTTTCTTTCTCCCCTCTTTGAGTGCCCTTTCCTCCCATTGCTCTTCCTCTCCTCATGAACTACTAGGTATAATGATTCTCAACCAGATCTCACCATCATCGAACATATTTTACCACCATAGGTCGAATCTTAACTGGATTCTATGAACCACATTGATCAACTATTCTGTCTCTGTCTCTCTCTCTCTCTCTCTCTCTCTCTAAGCATTTGTGTGGGTAGGAACCTCTCATCGCTCTTCCTCCTCATAAACCACTGATTATGATAGATTTCGGCAAGTCGCACTACCATTGATTGGATCGCTGCTGGATTCCACTAACCACACTGAGTAACTAGAGGAGCATTACCATTGGCTAAATCTCACAAGGTTTTAGATCTCATGAAATGAGATCATCTGGATTTTTTTCATAAAACAGGATGCACCACCATCCCGTCCCAACATGTGGGACAGGACAATTGAGATGGGATTGCCTCAAGATGTACTAGCTGGATGCTATGACTATGATGAGACAGTCCCATCTCAACATTTGGGATGGTAACTCGTCTTGACATCTCATGGGGTGTCCTGCTAGGATTTGAAATTGTGCCACTGACCACATTTACTAACCTGAGGTTCTTTCTCCCACTGATTACGCTAACATGGGATGACATCATGGGGTTATGAAATGGTCCCTTATCTTTCATTAATTTTCATCATTGGTCATGCACATCAGCTGTTGGAACTGGTTGCTAGTGGATTATCTCATTCCATTCATTTTGTATTGATTGGCCAGGAGAATTGCACTAAACAAATTCAGAAACACTCTTGAAAATCGGACATACATTTCCTTCGGTGGCTGACTATAGGGTTTTATTTGAATCTCAGCTTGACTTATTTTCCAGGCAAAAGTTGTATTCATGAAGTGTTCTTCCGAATATGGAAATAAATCTCTTCAAATCTCACTAATTGACTCTAGTCAAGACTGCTAGTTGACTGCAATTACTGTAGCATGGAGTGTACATGCTACAATGACATGAACAGTTGCACATCACTGTAGCAGATCTAGCAGATCCCTTTATTCTTAAATCCTTAAACTAGATAAAAATGGCTTGATTTTGCAATTTTCAATTCCAAAAATAATCCTTGCTATATTGCCGGACTTTATTTTTTTTTAAAAAAAATTAATGCATAATTAGAGTCTTGCATCTTCTATGGTCCAAATTCAAGAGTCTGTCAGCTGCAACAGAACTTTAAATTTATTCATAGTTGAAAATACATTAATGAAAAGAAATTTTTTAGTGCAAAATTTCAAAATATATTTAGATTAAAAATACAATATAGCAAATAAATCTTAAACAATTTGTAAACAAAACTTAAATCTAATAAATCTTTGATGGCTAGCTGCATCTGCATATGTATTGTAACTAGTTTACCATAAATCTAACCAAAACTTGATGTCATTGGATGAAGATGTATTAACTTCTTTCCTTGCTTGTTTATTGCTGCAGTCTGGGGCCCTAAAATGACTTTATAGCCATCCAATCTTGCAATCTCAGTCCTTAGGTGCTTATAGCAGTGATAAAGATGTTAATGGAGTTGAGATTTGTGCTCACAGTTCAGTGTTGATTGCATCATCTCTGCTTTACACGCAATTATGGATGCCATATTTTCTAATGTGAAATGCTTTATGCTTGCATTATTTTTGTATCAGCTTTCAAGTTCTATAGCATTATCTTTTTTCTTCCATTTTATTCGTAACTGATAATCTCTGCAGTATCAATGCCCCCTGAGTTAGATGTACCGCATGCTGTTTTAAATTCAAATTACTGATACCATCTCCTCTTCCAGGATTTAATATACCTAGAGTCACATATCCATGTAGGATATTACTTCCCCATCCATATTGATATCTAATCATCACAAGAACAGAATTAACTTTTGCATATTTTACTGGTAAATCTGAGTAATGGCTATTTATAAAGGTTATCTTACTATGAGCAGTTCAAAATGCACAATGATGTTTGGTCCTTCTATATGTTACTCTTTCAGCTGCCTGTTAGCTTTTTTAGGAGTTGATTCCCATGATTTTTTTCAGAATTGTTGTAAATGTGTATAACTTTTAATTTAGGTGTCCAACTGGTAGAGCTTGCTATGATCCCTTGTATATGAGATATGGATCATTTTATCAGTACATTTTTCTTTGCATCCTAATTCCTATTTGCTTGTATGATTGCTTTTCTATTTATCCTGATTGCTAGATTGTTCTCTTCATCACTGTTGTTTCAGTTTTTGATGAGCATGTACGCCGTGGTAAAACTGGAGGGGGAAATGCTCGTGAGATGAACTTTGAAAGCTTTCTTGACTTTGTTTTGGCTTTGGAGAACAAGGACAACCCTGAAGGATTGACATACTTATTCCGATGTCTTGATCTTCATGGAAGGGGCTATCTTACAACAGCTGATATCCATACCCTTTTTAGGTAACTTTTACTTTAATTGCATATCTTTGTATGCCTATGCATTTACATACACATGTATAACATATACATATTAGCAGATGTGTCACATAAAGGTACATGTATATGTAGATGTGCATGCACATGTACATAAACAGACAAAACAGACATTCACTTTTGTACGTATGTACATGAATGTGGCCTACATGATTGTTATACATGTGCACTCAGCACATCTTATGTAAGTGGTATGCATGAGTTGATAGAACTTCTTATGGTTTTGTTCATAGGGCAAATTTTGGCATTTAGGGAAAATTTTGGCATTAATTGTTTAATGTTGTGTTTTCATCTTTTCAACAAATTTTTAGTTGCCTATTTAACAACAAGGTTGTTAAAGGCGGATGGCCTAATATAAATTCGACGTAATATAACAGGAATATTGTCAATGCCTTTCATCTGACTTTATTGTTCTTTTGCTAATAATTCTAAGAGCATTTTTAATTATGGAATTTCTAGTTAGTATTTTGATTTCCCCTTGTTTCAAGACGCCTGAACTAGACTTCCCAGACAGGAAGTGCTTTTAGGATGTATCCAAACTGCAATTAAACTTCTTGATTTATTATCTGCTCAACTATTGTCGCTTTCGCCAAGAATTTCTAATACTGTTTTATGCGATGGAAGAAAAGAAAGGTGGCATACGGAAGCTGAGATGCCAGCCTGATACAGCCTTCCTACAATAAATTTGTAATTTCCTGCTTGTGGTACTGTTAGAAAGTTCTGCAAGTCTCAAGATACAAGACATTGAGCATTTGCAACCATAAAGACTAGGCATTTGATCTCTGAGCCATGCTTCTAATTTATTAGGAAAATTAAGAGAAAATGATTTTTTCTCCTTTTTCTTTAGGGCCAGGATTGCCTGACCATGCAAATTTTGATTCTTTTTTACTTATTTAATTTTTCTGTATTCTTCTCGTTCTATTTTCCATAAATTTTTTTTAGAATTCATGCGAACGAGATTGCTTTGTGATTTTTTATCTCATTGCATGGAATCCTCCTAATATGACCCCCTTGTTGCAATAAGAAATCTGCCAGACCTCAGTTTTCAGGGTACCAGAGCATGCTAACCAGAGAAAGATTTGAATATATTTAATTAAAAACTTACACCAAATCGGCTGGATATTCACAATTTGCAGATGGATGGCATATTATTCGATGTTGTTTTGTGAAAATGCTGAATGGTTTTTGTGTTCCCAAGATTTGGTTGCCACAGATCTCTCTCTCTCCCCCTCCACAACCACCCCCCCCCCTCCCCCCTCTTCTGTGTGTGGTTTGGTGGGCGATGCTCGGCGTGCATGCTTAACAAGTAACTTCAAGAACAGATCATTTAGTTGATAATATGCATGTGTTGCAAAATACTCTGGATGTAAGGAATAGATGAAACATCTTTTGTTTGGTTTTCCTGTCATGGATGTCTGTATAGGGTCTCAACATCTTGAAATGCTTGATTGAATGTTCTATTTTCATGGCAGAGATGTACACAAGAAATGGATTGAGGGTGGGAACTATGAGTTATGCATCGAAGATGTAAGGGACGAAATATGGGACATGGTCAAACCTGTGGATCCTCTTAGGATAACACTTGCTGACCTATTAGCCTGCAAGCAAGGTGGTACTGTTGCTAGCATGCTTATGGATGTCCGAGGCTTTTGGGCCCATGACAACAGAGAGAACCTTCTACAGGAAGAGGAAGAACCAGAAGAAGAGTGACCGTGGCTAATGGATACTGCAGGAGTTTTTGTTACGGTGTATTGGGTTGAGGCATCTGAACCTGACCGACTCATTACCAGAGCCTTAAAGCTCCCAGTTTTATGTAGTGTTGCAGATTTTTCGAACAAATAAAGCTGTCATTAAGAATGGAATTATTGCTTCTTGCTATGTATTGTATCATGGAGAAAAATAGAACTTGTTTAAATACCAGATTTAGGAGTTGATGTTGTAAGTCTTATTTTGTTTGTCAGAATCAAGCCACCAAGCAGGTCTGCTGGTTATGATTAAGCCACTAGTTTCTCAATTAAATACATAATCCATCTCAAAGGCCGCCATTTCTCAAATTGTTAAATATGAGAGAGGGTTTTGAAAAATTGGTGGCAAATAAGTTGCTGAGAGACATGCATAGATCAAATTAGTGATTTAAATCTCGTTGATGGGATTCTAAAATCAATTTTGGCTGTCCTTATGTATTTTGTTAATTTTAAATAAATTTAATTTATCATAAAGATATAATTTTTAAAATTTAAATATATTTAAAAATTAAATGAAATATTAAAATTTTATAAATGTTTTTAAAAAAAATTATTGAAAATAAGTATCAGCATGTTTGATTAGGTTGAGGATTAAGACGGAAAAAGATATGAAACGTTTTGTTTGATGAAAAGATAGGAATATTTCTATTTTGTGGGATTTAAAATTTTGAATGAAATTGATGAAGTTCCATTGATTTTCATGGGGTAATTTAGTTTGCCTCAACGTGACTTAGAATGCTGCCTTTCAGCCTCAGTGCTTCATCAAATGCCAACGTTCAGTATTTCAGGTTCACAAAGCAATTGCAGGGGTACTTGGATGCAAGGAATGAAGACACGGTTAGATAGGGGTCATCCGGTCTATTCCAAAGAGAAGCCAAAATTTAGGGAAGCCAAAATTTAGGATAGGTGCAGGTCACCGATTCGCTATCAACGCGTTGCTCTGTTATTTTGTTCACTAACCGCATTGCGGGCGGAAATAGATCGTCGGCTCACTCAGTAAATGCTGTCGATTCTGAAGCTATCTTACTGCCTCATCCAACGAAAGGAAAAGGCCTGCGAAAAAGTCTTTGTACACTGCCCTCATACAGCAAGTCCTATATGAATTGCACCGTCTCTTTTGATTGATCAACGTGGATTCTATGTGGTTGATGATGTGGGACGGTATGGCTCTACTACGATGTTACGTTCTGATCGTAACGGCCATTAAAAACGCTTCGCCTTTATTTTTAAAAAAATATCATTTTCCTCCAGCCTACATCTACCGCCATTTTTCTTGGATTATATCTGTGCAAGAAAAACTCTTTCTTCCCCCTCGCTTTGGCTTTCGGATGCAAGGAATCAGTCCAAGGTTTGAGCAAGATCCTGAGCCCTCGCTCTGAGAGTCCGATCGAAAGAAAATATTTCAGTTTCGAGGCTGGAATACCTAGCTATTGAAGTCTTTGTACAAAAACTTCTAGAGAAAATGTCATCCGCAGCCGGAAGTAAAAAGTCATTGTTCCCACATCTTTTTATAGTTCTTTTATTACACCAACTGTTTTGGTTGTTAGAGGAAGTTAATGTGTGACCAAAACTGTTTAATACCTTGAGTTTAGTGTTTTTCCACACGAATGTCATACTCTTCTAATTAGGATGTTATACCTTATGAACTAGGGTGCCGCCAGAGTGTCTCGGCATATATTCTCCGTTATTCCCTGTCTATATAGCTCTAGTGTCCTCATTTTACAACTCTAGTATCGTATGATATTTTCTGGGGTGTCGTAAGTTTATGCATCCAGTTTAGCTAGGGTGTCGTAATATCTGAACCGGAGTATCGTAATATGAGAGCTGGTGTCTCGTCAGTTCGTGGCTTAACGGTTACATCTAGGGTGTCGTTATATAAGAACTAGGGTGTCGAAGGTTTGTAACTGCAGTGTCAGACATGTTTCCTTGGGTGTCGTTAAGACACCCTATCGACAACGCTACGACACCCATGCTTATAACGGATGCTGGAGAGAACAGCCGCGACACCTCAGGAGGAATTCGGCCGAAAATCCTTCGTGACACCCCAATTGAAACCTTACGACACCCTAGCGACAATGCTATGACACCCGTGCTTATAACTGACCATGGAGAGAAGCCTCGCGACACCCCACGATGAATTCGGCCGAAAATCCTTCGCGACACCCTAATTGAAACCTTACGACACCCTAGCGATAATGCTACGACCCCAGTAGGAATTTGGTCAAAAATCCTTCGCGACACCCAAGCTGAAACTTTACGACACCCTAGCACCAATGCTACGACACCCGTGCTTATAACCGACCATGGAGAGAAGCCCCGCGACACCCCAGGAGGAATTCGGTCGAAAATTCTTCGCGACACCCCAGTTGAAACCTTACGACACCCAAGCACCAATACTACGACACCCGTGCTTATAACTGACCATGGAGAGAAGCCCCGCGACACCCCACGATGAATTCGGCCGAAAATAAGTGATGATATTCCAGCTGAAATAGTATGACACCCTAGCTATAAACCTAAGACACCCGTTCAGGAAATTGCCCAGAACATCTCAGCTTTACTGTTAAGACACAGTAGGTTTAAACTTACGACACCTGTGGCCTTACATCGGACGCTGAAGAAAAGCCTCGTGACATCGTAGGAGGAAATCAACCGAAAATCAGTGAGGACACCCCAGCTGAATTATTACAACACCCAAGTTACAAACTTAAAACACTCGTTCACGCTTAGGGGAAAAGCTTTACGACATCCCAGGAGTAAATCGGTCGAAACAAAGCTACGACACCTCAGCTTTACAGTTAAGACATCGTAGGTTCAAACTTATGAAACTTGTGGCCTTACAACGGATGCTAATGAAAAGCCTCGTGACATCGCAGGAGGTAGTCAGCCAAAAATAGTGAGGACACCCCAGTTGAATTATTACGACACCCAAGTTACAAACCTAAGACACCCGTTCACGCTTAGGAGAAAACTTTACGACATCCCAAGAGGAAATCAACCGAAAACCAGTGACGATATCCAAGCTGAAATAGTACGACACCCTAGTTACAAGCCTAAGACATCCGTTCATGCTTAGGGGAAAAGCTTTACGACATCTCAGAAGAAAATCAATCGTAATCGTAATAAAGCTACGATACCCCAGATTTACTATTAAAACATAGTAGCATCGAAGCAGTCGCAAGTTCTTCTATAGTTATAATTATTAGTCATTACAAATTTTCTTTACAATTTCATACGGAAATGCTTTTTTGCATTTCTAGACGGACCTCTATGGTCTCCTCCCTTTCTCTTCTTCACACTTGTATGCTCAAAAAGGGATTTCGGAGATCCACCAGAGTTGGTCTTCAGCGTTCCCTTGGCTGTTTGCTTTTCAACATCTTCATCAGAGCCATCGAGCCAAAGTTTGATGCTAAAGGCGAAAGCCAACTCGTCTATCTCCGATGTCATCATGGGCAAAGCTTTCTTAAACTTTCTTAAACTACCTCCGATGTCGTCTACCCTTCGTGTGGTTGCAGGCAATACTCATCCTTTCCCCTTTTATAGCCGTCGAGTTAGGGGATTGGGGACAGAAACCATTACTGAAGAGAGTGTCGGGAAACCAAATTTTGTCGAACTCAGTGTTCCAATCCCCAATTCAGAACAAGTATCGGCCATGCTAGCATCTTCGTTATAGTAAATCGAAGTGTCTCTCCTCGCATGATGGAATGAGCACTTTCCAATTATTCAATCGGCCGCTTGGCGCCCATGGTTTAAATGCACGCTGAACAGATAAGCTTTACGACGTCCCAAGAGGAAACCGATCGGAAGTATTACGACACCCAAGTTATGTTCACCCAAAAAAAGATCTACGACGCCGCAGTTGAAACATTATGACACCCAAGCGACAACGCTATGACGCCCATGTTATAACGGATGCTGGAGAATAGCCCCGCGACACCCCAGGAGGAATTCGGCCAAAAATTCTTCGTGACACCCCAGTTGAAACGTTACGACATCCTAGCACCAATGCTATGACACCCGTGCTTATAACTGACCATGTCGTCGGTCCCTACCTTAACAGTCTCCGCACGGGTGTCGTCGCCTTAAAGCTAGGGTGTCATTAGATGAGAGCTGGGCTGTCGTAACAGCCTAAGTTGGGAATGTCGTCGGTCCCCGCCTTAACAGTCCCGGCACGAGTGTCGTCGCCTTCAAGCTAGGGTGTCATCAGATGAGAGCTGGGGTGTCGTAACAGCCTAAGTTGGGGATGTCGTCGGTCCCCGCCTTAATAGTCCCCGCACGGGTATCGTCGCCTTAAAGCTAGGGTATCATCAGATGAGAGCTAGGGTGTCGTAACAGCCTAAGTCGGGGATGTCATCGGTCACCATTTTAACAGTCTCGGCACGGGTGTCATCGCCTTAAAGCTAGGGTGTCATCAGATGAGAGCTTGGGTGTCGTAACAGCCTATGTCGGGGATGTCGTCGGTCCCCGTCTTAACAGTCCCCGTACGAGTGTCGTCGCCTTAAAGCTAAGGTGTCGTCAGATGAGAGCTGGGGTGTCATAACAACTTAAGTCGGGGATGTCGTCGGTCCCCACCTTAACAGTCTCGGCACGAGTGTCATCGACTTAAAGCTAGGGTGTCATCAGATGAGAGCTGGGGTGTCGGAACAGCCTAAATAGGGGATGTCGTAGGTCCCCGCCAACAGTCTCAGCATGGGTGTCATTGCCTTAAAGCTAGGATGTCATCAGATGAGAGCTGAGGTGTCGGTAACAGCCTAAGTCGGGGATATCGTTGGTCCCCGCCTTAATAGTCCCCGCACGGGTGTCGTCGCCTTAAAGCTAGGGTGTCGTTAGATGAGAGCTGGGGCATCGTAACAGCCTAAGTCGGGGATGTCGTTGGTCCTCGCCTTAACAGTCCCGGCACGGGTGTCATCACCTTAAAGCTAGGGTATCGTCGGATGAGAGCTGGGGTGTCGTAACAGCCTAAGTCGGTGATGTCGTCGGTCCCGCCTTAACAGTTCCGGCATAGGTATCGTCGCCTTAAAGCTAGGGTGTCGTCAGATGAGAGATGGGGTATCGTAACAGCCTAAGTCGGGGATATCGTCGGTCTCCGCCTTAATAGTCCCCGCACGGGTGTTGTCAGATGAGAACTGGGGTGTCGTAACAGCCTAAGTCAGGGATGTCATCAGTCGCTGCCTTAACAGTCCCCGCACGGGTGTCGTTGCCTTAAAGCTAGGGTATCGTCAGATGAGAGCTGGGGTGTCGTAATAGCCTAAGTCGGGGATGTTAACCGTATTATGTGAACCCGTGCTGATAATAGACGCGGGAGAGAGGGTTCGCAACACCCCAGAAGGAATTCGCATGATAATCGTTCTTGACACCCTAGTTAAAATGTTATGACACCCTATCGACAAAGTTACGACACCCGTGCTTTTGACAAACTCTGGAGAGAAGGCCCGCGAAGGCTGGGGTGTCGTCAGATGAAAGCTGGGGTATCGTAAGTTGTTTCATGGGGTGTCATTCGCGACACCTCAGTTGAAACGTTATGACACCCTTGGTATAAACTTATGACACCACTACGATATATATGAACTAGGCGAGAATTTTGACGTCACCCTAGTTGTAATTCGACGACACCCTAGTAACTCAGCTATGCCATCTTTTCGAGAAAAGTTGCATAACGTGGCCGGTTGCTACGGGTTTGTGTATCAGTGATATAATCGTGGCGCTCCTGGTGTCCTTTCATATTTTTCTGAGGTCGGCATAAAAAATTTTCTGAACCCTAGAGGTCCTTCGTTTGTTGCTCGAGAAGTCACTGGTGTCCTAAATTTCTTCCACAGTTCTTTCTTCCATCTACTTCATTCATGGAGATGAGTGCTTTCGTTTGTGGATGAAGACCGCGAACAAAGAAGAACCGGAAGGAGAAAATGACGGAACAAAGCAAAGACATCATTCTTCATTCGAATGAAGATGCGCCTCCTTCAGTTATGTTTATCCCTTTGTTAAGATATTATGACATCCTCTCTTAAAATGTCATGACACCCTAGTTCATACATAATGGCACCCAGCTGACAAGTATGTTTTACCCCTTGTTTCATATGACGTGAAAATTATTCCAGTCCCCCTAGTGAAGGCTTCCCAGTTGTTTAAGAATAGTTGCAGGCCGGCCGTATATGTTCAGAAAGTTTGGAAGATGGGGTTTACTACACATCATACAAAACTTATTCGAAAGACCCCATTTGGTGCCTTCGTCGACATGCAGACGTTCACAGTCGACGGGCGACTGCTAGCAGACATCATTAGATGTCACAATGGAGGTGACGAGTTCATTTTCTGTGGTAAGCCGGTTTTATTCAGTGCCGACGAAGTCACACTTATTCTGGGTCTTCTAGCTCATGGGAAGAAGATCGACACGTCCAGCCAGTTGTTCAACGGAAGGTTGTTCAAACGATTTGTCCAGGGTTTAGATCTTCGTTAAGAAGGATTGGAGAAGTTAATATTTTAACTCCGATCATCTAAGGTACAGGAGGATATCGAGGACACCGTCATACTTTGGATCACCTACATGTTTGCCATATTTTTTGCTCCAAAGTCTAATCAGAGATGTCCACGGTATCTCATCCAGCACTTGGATGACTTAAGTCAACTAGAGATGATCGATTGGGCTTCGGCATTCAAGGAGTTGATTGTTATGGCTCTCCCAAAGTAGCTACTTGCTTGCGTTCCGAGGAGCCGGTCCACTCAAAGAGATCAAAAAAGGTTAGGAGGCAGCCTACTGTAGATAACCAGTTGATGTTATGGACATCCCATGGTTATGTTCTAGAGAAACCTCAACCAATATCCACTTACCACTTGTAGCATTCAGTCTTGCTTTTATGGTTGTCATACAATCAACTTTTCCAGTATCCCTATGATTCATACTCTTCTATGTTTTTCTAGATTTTCCTTGCCTCCAACACGCCAGATGCTTGAAGCAAAGTTGTTTGTTGTTGTTGGCCCTGCTACATACTGTTGTGATTCCAAAACCAACTCTTTTTGTGTATCCATTGTAGAAAGTATATACATCATCTACTGAATTGAATTCCATTCTAGTTTGAGGAACTACAGTATCATCCCCTGCATTTGGAGCGATGGGTGAAGGTGCATGGTCGGGAGTGTGCTCGATTTCTTTCCGATCTATAATTTCAGCATCATCTGTGGAAATATAGGCACACAGTCATGACAAAGCATTAGGACACCAAGGTTAAAAAATATCACACTTCAGTTGAAGAAATATGACAACACAATTATGATCGAACCTCAGATACTAGGAATATATGCCTTCTATGATCTGAATAATAGCTCCCTGTTTGTCTTCCAAGTTAAAAATAACGATACCCATTTATAGTTAAAGACATGAACTTACGACAGCCGAATTCAGAAGTACGACACCCTAGTTTACAAAAAAGACACCGAAGCTGTAAAATAACGACACCCATTCGTAAGACATTGAGGCAGGGCTTAACGACACCAAGGTTCATATTACGACACCGTAGCTAAAACTAGGAACTAACGGCACCCCGTGAAACAACTTACGACACCCCATATAAAAAATAATGACACCCCCTTTAGCAGTTAAAGACACCCCAGAGAACAACCTACGACATCCCGAAAGCAACAAACGAAGATTGCGAAGGTTATAATCACGGGTGTCGTAGCGTTGTTGCTAGGGTATCGTAACGTTTCAACTTTGGTGTCGCAAAGATTTTCGGGCGAATTCCACTTGGGGTGTTGCGGGCCTTCTCTTCAGCGTCAGTTATAAGCACGACACACCCTTTAACAGTTAAAGACACCCCAGAGAACAAACTAAGATACCCCAGAAAGCAACATACGAAGATCGCGAAGGTTATAAGCATGGGTGTTGTAGCGTTGCCACTAGGGTGTCATAACGTTTCAACTGCGGTGTCACGAATGATTTTTGGCCGAATTTCTCCTTGGGTATCGTAAGGTTATAAGCATGGGTGTCGTAGCGTTGTCGCTAGGGTGTTGTGATGTTTGAACTGCGGTATCGCGAAGGATTTTCGACCGAGCATAACTGGGGTGTCGTATTTGTTTAATAGAAGTGTCTTATTTCTTTAACTTGGGTGTCGCAATACTCCCAACTTTTTCCTGGGGTGTCATCACTAATTTTCGACCGATTTTCTCCTGCGATATCGCGAGGCTTTTCTCCAAACAACCTACGACACCCAAAAATAACCTACGACACCCTAGAAAACATCTTATGACACCTCGGAAAGACTGTTAGGACACCTTAGGGATAGCTGTAGACATGACGACACCCCAGAAAACAACCTATGACACCCGAGTTGTTAAATGATGACACCCTAGCTTCAAATGTTAGCTATAGAGAACTTACGACACCTCAGAAATAATCCGACGACACCCCAGCCTTACCACACCCAAGGAAAACATGTCCGACACTGCAGTTACAAACCTTCGACACCCTAGTTCTTATATAACGACACCCCGGATGCAACCGTTAAGCCATGCCCCAATCGTAGTACATCCGAGTTGTCAAATGATGACACTAGAGCTATATGGACAGGAAATAACAGGAATATAGGCCGAAACACTTTGACGATACCCCAATTCATAAGGTATAACATCCTAGTTAAAAGAGTATGACATTCGTGCTACAAAACACTAAACTCTAAATAGTTATGACTCACAGAATGTCATAACTGTTTTAGTTTAAGGAAGTTACCCACGCATTAAATGGTTTTGGTCATACATTAACTTCCTCTAACGGCCAAAACAGTTGGTGTAATAAAGGAACTATAAAAAGATATGGAAACAAGGACTTTTTACTTCCTGCTGCGGATAACATTTTCTCCAGAAGTTTTTGTACAAAGACTTTAGTAGCTAGGTATTCCAGCCTCGAAGCTGAAATATTTTCTTTCGACCGGACTCTCAGAGCGAGGGCTCATGATCTTGCTCAAACCTTGGACTGATTCCTTGCATCTGAAAGCCAGAGCGAGAGGGAAAAAAGAGTTTTTCTTGCACAGATGTAATCCATGAAAAAATGGCGATAGAAGTAGGCTGGAGGGAAAGGGCATTTTTGTCTGTACACTAATTTTAAAATAAAGGCGAAGTGCTTTTAATGGTCATCACGATCAGAACGTAACATCATAGCAGAGCCATACTGTCTCGCATCATCAGCCACATAGGATCCACGTGGACCAATCAGGAGAGGCGGTGCATCCCACATAGGACTTGCTGCACTGGGGGCGGTGTACAAAGACTTTTCCAAAGGCATGCTGCACCGTTTTCTGGTTAGAGATGGGGCACTGGGCCCTGGCAAGGCACGATCGAGACCCTCCAGCCAAAAAAAAAAGGCCGTGCCGGCATGGACCATAAAAAAAAGGAGCCTGGTATGGTCCATGCACCACTTTCTGGTTAGAAATGGGCACTGGGCCATGGCAAGGCATGGCCCAAGCCCCTCGAGCCAAAAAAATGGCCATGTCGGCATGGCCTGTTAAAAAAAAATTAGAGCCCAGCACAGCCCCTAACGGTTGTAACTGAGCCATGCCAGGCACAGCCCGCCACGGGCCAGGCATGGGCATGACCCAGTACTAGCAATCTAATTTTTAATTTGCAAGTGTTCTAGCAAGTGCTCTAACAAGTATTCAAGTACTACACAAAAGGAGGTTCTTGTTGAGAAGTACGAGAGAAAGGAAGTCACTTCTCATTGAGAGGCGAGAGCACAAGAGGAAGCTAACAAATCTTGGCTCACGCCTCCACCTTTGATCCACTTCTTAATTCCTTCTTGTGGTTAGTTTTTATTCTTTTGCATTCATTAATTTAGAATTTTAGATATGACATCTTATGACATTTTAGCATGCCCCCTATTTCTGAGGAAGAGAAAACTAATTCCCAAGTTTCCTTTAGAACCAATGAACCGAGTGAAGGTCAAACCTCTTCTCGTAAGAGGACTAGTGATGTTTGGAATGATTTTGATAGAATTATGGTTGATGGTGTCTTGAAAGCAAAATGTAGAAAATGTGCAAAACTTTATAGTTATAATAGTAGTGGGGGAATAGGGCATTTAAAAAGACATCAAGAGACTCATAGGATGCATGATTCTCGTCTGCAAAGTATCCTTAATATACAAGTTGCAGGTACTTATACATATAATCATGAAAATCAGAGAAAATTACTTGTAAGATAGATAGTTCATGATGAATTACCTTTTAGTTTATGTAAATCTTTTAATTTTTAAGGATATGTTCAATTAGCCCTACAACCTGCTTATAAAAGAACTAGTAGGCATATATTTGAAGAGTAGCTATGACAAACTTTTTAGTAATAAAATAAAGTTTAATTAAAATACTCTCTCTTTTAAATGCAAGAGTTTCTTTAACTTCTGATATTTGGTCAGCATCTATAGGTAGTAATTATTTTATTGCTATTACTACTCATTATATTGATAATGATTGGCAACTAAATAAACAAATTCTTACTTTTCATACTTTTAATTTTTTGGGGCAACAAATTTCAAATGTTATTTATCAAACTGCATGCTTATATAATATTAATGATAAAATAATATCTATTACTTTTGATAATGCATCCAATAATACTTCTGCATCCCATTTTAAACGAACAATTATTACATATTAGATGTGCATGCCATATATTAAATCTTTTTATTCAAGCTGATATAAGCATGATTTAAGATGTTATTTCAAAAATTATAAATATAGTTTCTTTTATTCATGCTTCTAAAGCAAGACTTTAAGAATTTAAACAATTATGTATAGATCATGGTAAACATTTTAAAAAATTTAAACTTAATATAATTACTCATTGAAATAGTACCTATAGCATGATCCATGATGCATATCTATATAAAAACTTATTAAGTGCATATATTAATGATCGTAGATTAGGATTTACATTGACTAACACTGATTGGAGTAAAGATAAAATTTTGAAAGATGTTTTGGTTAGTTTTTATGATGCTACAAATGCTCATTCTGGTATTTATTATCCAACTTTTTGTTTATTTTTACAACAAGCATATATAATTAGTAAATATTTAATGAACATAGATATGATGATGTTTTAATGCATATTATACATCAAATGGAAACTAAATGAAAAGAATATTGGGACAAGATATGTCCTTTGCATAACTTAGCTGCTATTTTTGATCCTATCGTTAAATTAAGTGGCGTACTAATTTTAATTGATGTATATTGTGAAAACATGGTTAAAGATCCTAAACCTGCTAAAAATGAGGTAACACGACTTCTTCATGATATTTATGCTTTATATGATGAAAAAATTCATGGATCTAGAATACCTGCACAAAGCTCTGCTTCTTCTTCTAGTTCTCGTTTGTCATCCATTTTTTTATTCATTAAAAAAAAAAGACACACATATGCTTCAAGTCCATCTTCATCTTTAAGTAGTGAACTAGAATTTTATTTACCAAATAATCTTCATTCTGCATATGATGAAAATCAAATAAAGAATCTAGTTGTATTAGCTTGGTGGAAGAGTGTTAGAAATCAATATCCTGTTATGTCTTCCATTGCACGCGATATTTTAGTTGTGCTGATATCCACAATAGCATCGGAATCCACTTTCAGTGCAGGTTGGCATGTTCTGAACGAAAAGAGAAGTAGGATGATTGATGACACGGTTGAAATACTTCTCTGCTTCAAAGATTGGTTGGATGCTGAGGCAAGGCTTCAAGATAAATGTAGATATGACTTAACCAATGAAGATGATGATGATACAAATACTACTGATGAGTGAGTCATCTCTATTTTTATAATTATATATTTTATTTTTTTTAATTATTAAAGTGAGTCATCTCTATTTTTTCTCTTTTCTTATTGTATTCTCGAGGTAGGCCTAGCCCCCCTCCCTTCATATATCATTTTAATTTTAAATTAATAAACTGATAGGGGTCTATGCCAAACCCCCTACCATTAAGGTGGCTTCATATTAATAAATTCTTTATTTTTAATAATTTTTTAATTTATTAAAAAAATATTTTTTTACATAAATTTTTTTTAAAAGAAATCAGGCCCTTGTGGGCCGCATATATCTAAAAGTTAAAAGGCCCAGGCTTAGAAGATAAATGGGTCTGAACAATTATCCTTAGAAAAAAGACTTTGTACATCGCCTTCGATGTAGCAAGTCCTACGTGGGCTACACCGTCCTTTCTTATTGATCGATACTCATTAAAAAATGTTAAAACACTTATACGACATTCCGAAGAAAAAAACTACGACACTCCAGTTTTAAACTTACGACACCGTAGTTATAAAGTTAAGACACCCGTTCAAAAAGCAAAAAAAAATTACGCAGTTTTAAACTTACGACACCATAGTTATAAAATTAAGACACCTGTTCAGAAAGCAAAAAAAATTATGACATCTAGTTTTAAACTTACAATACCCTAGTTTTAAACATAAGACACCCGTTTAGAAAAGGTATTTGTATACAAATTCCAAAAAAAAAAAGCTGTCTGATATGCATTAATACCCGTTCAGCTTTTTTTAGAATTTGTGTATAGACACATTGGAATTTGTGTACAGACACCTCTTCTGAACCGGTGTATTAAGTTTAAAACTAGAGTGTCGTAAATTTAAAACTAGGAAATTGGGTGTTTTAATTTTATAACTACGGTGTCGTAAGTTTAAAACTAGGGTGTCGTAAGTTTTTTTTGTTTTCTAAATGAGTGTCTTAATTTTGAGTGCATTAATATCGTTCAATTTTTTTGGAATTTGTGTAATGGGTGTCCTAATTTTATAACTACGTAAGTTTAAATAAGTTTTTTTTCTTTCGTCTTAGTTGTCTCCTAAGTTTAAAAGTAGGTTTCGTAAGTTTTTTTGCTTTCGTTATCTTAAGTTTGACGTGACATACATTAATATCGCTTTTTTTGGAATATATATAGACATATTTTCTGAAGGGGTGTTGTGAGTAGTAAGTTTACAATTGGGGTCAGCTTTTTTTTGGAATATGTAGAGACACATTTTCTGAAGGGGGGTGTTGTGAGTAGTATAATTAGGGGTATGGTAATTTTTTTTGCTTTCTAAACGGGTGTCATGTCGTAAGCTTAAAAATAGGATGTCGTAAATTTTTCTCTGGGATGTCGTAAAGCTATCTTAATATTTTTTAATAAATATTATGCATATATAAACTAATAAAAAAAATAATGTAGCTCATATAGAATTTACTGTACAGGAGATGATGTACAAAAATTTTTTCTTATCCTTAGTTTGGTATACAAAGATTTTTTCTTATCCTTAGTTTGGTGGTTGTTGTCATGCTGCTGTGCCATCAAACCAGGGATGAAAAACTGTTAAAATTGCTAGGTCCTTTTTTTTTCAACTTATAAAGTAAATAAAAGAATTACTAAAAAGACATGTACAAAAAAAAATCATTAGAAAAGTACTTGTAGTAAAATTAAATTATAAAAATAAAACTAAAAATTAAAATTAAAAATAGTTTTCACTTGTAAGAGAAACTAGAAACCTTGGTTGCTTTTGGCATTGCATTTATTTTTATTTTTAAAAAATTAAAAATATGATTTTTAATTCCACTTTTTTTCTAGATTTTTAACGTGGTAAACATGTATGATTACGACTTTTATTTTTTATTTTTTTTAAAAAATGTAATATATATTTGACAAGCAAATACATCCAATGTGTCTTTTATTTATGAATTCAAAAAAATAATTTTAAGAACGACCTTTTGTTAATTTGCATAATTCTGAACAACGGAACGCAACCCAACAAGGTTAGATTTGATATTTTGATGATCAATTTTAAATTGATAGCTTTAATTCTTCCAATTTTAAATTGATAGCTTAATCCAGCTTGGTTGGACCCATCCTGACCGAGATAAAAACACCGATATTTTGGATGTCTCGTATCGGTGAAACCCGATACGTACAAACCGATATATCGGTCCTGATGATGCCTAGGTGGTCGCCTTGAGGCCGAAGGCGAGAGTTTCACGGAGAAGCGCTCTCCATCGCTTGGCGCTCTCTCTTTTTTCGACCTCGATTGCTTCGAACCCTAAGTTCTTGGAATTCCTTCGAACTTAACCCTGTAATATTGTTTTGACTTCGGATTCCTCTCATCTCCAACTCAATCCGGATCTTGGGATTCGGCGAACAAGCCATCGCCGCCACCGATGGCAAAGGAATTCAGCGTCCCTCCGGTGGTCTTTCCCTCCTCCGCCGGCAGCGCTAACGTCCCCCACCAGCGCCGCGCCCCGTCGGCGCCACCCTTCCAGCCCCCCCGCCCTGCCGCTGCTGGTGGCCCCTCCAACCCCAGCCTCCCCTTCATGTCCTTTGACCTGAGCTCCGCTCCCGCTTCCTCCTCCTTCTCCGCCCCCGTCTTCGCCTCCGGCACCGGCGGCCCCCTATCCACCGGCGCCGCCTTCTTCGACGACGAGCCCCCCCTCCTAGAGGAGCTCGGCATCAACACGCGCCAGATCTGGCGCAAGACCGTATCCATCCTCAACCCCTTCCGCGTCAACCTCGACCTCCACGAGGACGCCGACCTTTCCGGCCCGTTCCTCTTCCTCATGGCCTTCGGCCTCTTCCAGCTCCTCGCCGGCAAGTTCCACTTCGGCATCATCCTCGGCTGGGTCACCGTCGCTGCCCTCTTCCTCTATGTCGTCTTCAACATGCTTGCCGGCCGCAATGGCAACCTCGATCTCTACCGCTGCCTTAGCCTCGTCGGCTACTGCATGCTCCCCATGGTGATCTTCTCCGCTGTCTCCCTCTTCGTGCCCCATGGCGGCCTCGTGATCTTTTCCATGGGAGCTGTATTCGTGCTCTGGTCCACCAGGGTGTGCACGAGGCTTCTCGTCGAGCTGGCCTCGTACGGGGACGAGCATCGCGGTCTTATAGCCTATGCCTGCTGGCTCGTCTACATGCTCTTCTCCCTGCTTGTAATATTCTGATTCTTGGTGAGGGCTTGCTCAGGACTTTTAGGCTTTTATTATTATTATTATTATTCTACTATTCTTCTTCATCTTGTTTATGGGAAAAATTATCATTTTTTAAAATATTGGACTTTCTACGTGTAAATCCTTTATTAATCATTTTGTTTACCCCAAAACTTGTGGTTATTGTAGATCTTGAGAAGTCTGGAAATTGATGGTTACCTTTTAATGATGTGTACTGAAGTCATTTGCTGAAATTGTTATTTTTTGTTTTGAAAGTTTGGTAATATGCTCTCGCACGCACGCACGCACGTACGTTCTTGAAAATCTTTCTTTCTTTCTTTTAGGTTTTTTTGTGTTTTGAGTTTATTTTATAGACCCTTGTAGGTTGTTTTTGTAGTTCATTTTTAAAGTAGAATCACATGTCTTAAAGGGGTTAGGGTTCCTCCATCTCAATTATCAGTGGACACCTCATTCAAAATATGATATTAAAATGGCAGTCCCTTTTTTTTTTTTCCTGTTCTATGTTCTGTGGAGATGATCATGAATCGTTGATTTTAATTTTGTTGGAAGACCTTTGATGATGATGATGATGATTATTATTATTATTGATTTTTATTTTCTAAATCGTACTAATGACTAGTTTGACCAGTTGATATATGTTGGAGCACATCAAAGAATTTCCCTGGCCAATTTATTCACATCTAACAAAATAATCTTAGGATTAAGCTTCTTGAATGCGGTGGTGGAAACCATATTGTTAGAATAAGAAATTATCATTGCAAATCCTTGTCTGAAAATGTGATGGATATGAAGGATGAATTTAGCACTCAAGTAGGTTTTTGGTTGCTTCACTTAATGATTTAGATAGGGTAAGCTAATTTTCAAGGTCCATGATGATAGTATTCCAAATGCATGAGGTCTTTGTCTAACCATTTTATTGAATGGTACTCCAAATTAACTTTTCAAGGCCTAATGCATTCCATATTCAGGCCCTATTGTCATTTTTCCTAGTTATTTTGGATGGTGATTTTTTGTATACTTGAGTGAAGATCCTATGCAACTATGCTTATTTGAAATCTCAATTAGATATTACCATGGGACTTTATATGCTTATTATCTGAAGCTCTTTTTTTCACTGTCCTGACTTGGGCCGCTAGCACGAAACTTATGTAATATGTCACGACCAAGTAATTTACTGTAAATCGTTTTACATTGTCAACCTGTTGCAAAATGCCTTGACTCATGGTTTCATTGACTTGTTTGTGATATAGATCGTCATGATGTCCAATACCTGATCATGGGCAATATAAACTTTATGGGTGATCTAGTTTATAAGCTTGTTGGTAAAAATTAATGTCTGACTTCATGAACTCACCCCCTGATATTGAATTTCACATTATTGATGCTGCACTATTTTTTGTGTCGACTGAGGATCGATGCGATCATGATCTTATTTATAGCATATCATTTGGAACGCCACAGGGCATAAAATCACCACTTCCTTTTTATTTTTTATTTTTTAAATTTATATGGATCCTTAGTTTGATTAATTGTGTAAGTAAAAATCTCATTCTCAAGCAGGTTCATACTTTTTTCAGATCCTTCACTGTGCTTTGTCATCATGAATGGCTGGGGCTTGATTCTGGGTCTTGCTGTGGCCTTTTCCTCTTACATGAATGGCTGATGCAGAATTAATGTATTTAGATATATGCATCTCGCTCTATATGCATGTACATACATACTGCACTGATTTCATATCAGGCAAAAATCCCTAAGTGAATTTATATCAGGATTTGGATCTCAAATTCTTAATCCACTAAATGCTTCTTTGATCTGGATTTGTATCCTTATAGCTTCACACATTTCAGCATCTATCTGACAGTCATTGCATCACCTGTTTGAGCCAAATATAGCTAAAGTGAATTATTGTCATTCATTCTAAAAAGATGTCCCAGGTGCAGTATAGGAAAAAATGTTTTTATCATGATATTTCAATTGCTGTTGCCTCAGGACTGTAGCAACAATGAGATTAATAATTCATAAGACTAGGGCTTCACTACATTTGTTTCGGCTCATTATTAGCTTGCAACAATTGGCTGTCTTACTTATGAGCTTCACAGTTCACACAGTTATGAAGAGCTGAGGTTAGTTCTGCCTTTTGGATTGTCATATTGCATTATATAATCACAACAATGTGGTGAATGCGTGCACCTACATGATATTTTACTGAAATGCTTAACAAAGATCAGATGGAGTAGAAATCAGAATTCATAGTGGTTTTTCTATCATTGCATAATTCTAGATTAGATGGAAAGATAAAGATCCTTTACCTATGGATTTGTTCAAAATTTCTCTCTAGATGATTATCTGAATCTAGAGCATCTTAATGCGAGGAACTCGTAAAGGTGTGCCCTTTGTGGAATGAATAGTTGATATATATATATATATTCTTCATAATTTTATCGCCACATGTGTTAGTCCTTGTCAATGTTACATAATGGCCTTGGAGTTTTGCATGATAACTGACTTCTGGATGTTGGAAGCTATGGTTTCTTTGTTTTGTGAAACGGTTGCTGTTTTGGCCATCTGCAGGCTCTTTTAAGTTTGTAAACTTTGTGTTATGTTGTTCAATGCTCTGCCATCCTTGTTCTAACTCTTAACCTGGCTAGAAAACTGAATTTTCTTGTACCAATGTGGCTGCAGTTCGCATTCAGGCATTTTTCTTGAATCATTTAGAGATCTCTGGTTTGTATGAGACATCAAGGGGTGTCTTCATCCTTTGCAAGGCTGATGATTGTGTCAATCTGAGGTCCATATGCGACTATCCATGGGTTTAAATCCAACTCATTGTATTCTATGCTTTGGAATTTTCCCGTTGATGATGTAATATTGATCTAAAACGGGAGTCATAGCTGCCAAAGAATTGTCTGGAAAAAAGATTATTTTTGAATATCAGGAAAGGAAATGTTAAAGAGCAAAGAGTGGAGTGTCAGTGGAGAACTGCATTTAGCTGCTATAGTTGAATGTTATACATTCCTAATTGCTAGCTATATGACTAACCATCTTTGCCAAACCTTTTGAGGGGGTGTTTGATATAGGGTGATTCATTTAGGATCAATGATGATCCACGAAATGATGATGAAATCACTTCATTTAGTTGCATTGGGATCAACGGTGATCCCCTTATGGATTACTTCCTTAAGGGGATAATTCTGTCATCATTTTTGAGGGTGATGATTCAAAATCATTCTGTTGCAGTAGTCTTGAATTAAAATTTATAATTCAAAATACCTTTTATTTATAATAAATATATTATAATAGCAATAATATATATATCGCTAACTCCAAAAATTCATCTTTAGTTTGGATTGTAGGATGCAGCTTGCCTTTACGAAGCCAAAATTGCTAGTACACCTGTATGAAGTCAAAATCCCTAGTAATTGCTGATTAGTCATACGGCAATGAATTTGTTTCTAAGCTTTGTGCACACCATCCGTTATACTATGGGAGTTGGTCATGCCTGAAGTCCTTACCTTAATCTTAAGGAGAGGGATGCCAAAGGCGAACTAGTGACTAGAATGAAGTCGTAACAAGATAACCATACTGAAAGGTACGATTTGATCATCATCTTTTCAAGAAAAGCTAATACTTATGCTTGTTAGGTATTTTGGTTTGATATTGTTTCACACCCAAAAAGAAGTGAGCTATATCTTAGCTAAGTTTGGATATGGAAGTCTTCTTTTGTTTTTCGACGGTGAAATGAAGTTAGACCAAGCTTATGAGCTTATTATCCTAAGTTGAAATAAGTTAGTTGATAGAATTTCTTTTTTACGTCCTCATATCCCTTCCATATTATATATTATTATATTATTATAATATAATATAATTAATGCATTATATTGTATTGTTGCATAATATTTTATATTATAATAATATTAAATTATGTTATATTATTTTGGATTTTTATGGTATACCAAATATGATGTTATTAGATCAACGGTTCTTGATTATTTTGATATAACATACTAAACAGGATAATTTTTTATCACTGAGAATTAGATCCGAATGATTCAAAAATGTTCATCAAATGCACCTTTAAAATATTTTATGGAAACCCTTTTTTTACACCTGTTGCTGGTTGCATCAGCACATCACATCACTCTGGCTTTTTAATATTCTTCCAATTTACTTTGGCTTCTATCTTGTGCTTATATAATAGTGTGAAATCGAATCTAAATTTTGACCAAGATCCTACCGATCCGCTAATCAGATCCAGTCCTGGAATAGATTAGTATGAATTTGTGGAATGTAATGAATCTGAGGGTTGGATGGAAACTATATAATCTATATGACAAAATGTGGCACATGTAAAGTAAAGCTTAACCCAACTCAATTCATCTAAGCCTTTTTTCCAACTACATGGCACATGTAAAGTGAAGCGTTATATCTTATTAGATATTAATGAATCACTATATTTGATTAGAAACGTATCACATTGTGTTTATGTGGGTATATCTTTTGAAACAGTATCCAACCCAAAAAATTTATGGGTTTGGATATTAAGTCCCAATAGGGCCTCTGTAATCATGGCATATATTTTTAGAATCCAGATTGCAGGCATATAAACATTTAGCACTCTAAAAATGCATTTGACTAATACAAATGAAAAAAAAACATTTGTGGGATAAATACTAGAGGTGGCAATTCGATCGAATCATTTCGAGTTTGGATCTTTTTTAGATTTGACTCATTGAAGCTAAATCCTAATCCTTAATGATTGGATTAAAGTTAAGATACTTTTTGACATTTTAATTTTTTTTCTTCATTTTTTGCTAGGATTCGAGGGTTATTTATAGAGATAAAATGAAGGGGAAAAGGTTCAGGATTAATTGATCCAAGACACCCCTTGTGGACTTGTTAAATAAAAAGATAAGATTTCTAATCTATTTAGATATTTGTCCACCCTTAGTTTAATTACATATTACAAAGTCATATATGTCAATATTTGGACATTATTTAATTAATGGATGGAAAGGATCTTGGTCAAAATTTAGACTCAATTCCCCTCGTAGGTTTTGATCTTGGATGATGTTTGGACTTGGTATGACCTTAGAGCATACTTATTGGGGGCTGTTGCTTTAGTGGATTAAATTAAGTCGAGAACAAACTCTAACTAACTTAATCTTTATATTTTTAATGCTAACATACTTCAATCTTATCTTAAAGCTAAATTTAGGTTGTATCAAATTAATTGAATAACCTAAAATTAAGAATTTTTTTATTAAAAAAAATCTGCAGTCCTCAATTTGTCCATGCTAACATACTTCAACCCTATCTTAAGTTAAATTTAGGCCGTCTCGAATTAACTGAATAATCTCAAATTATAAAGATATTTTTGATCAAGAAAATATGTAGAATAATATATGTAAGACTAGTGTAAGGATGGTTCGTGTTGCTGCTGAAATCTGTCCTCCGACTCGGGCGCGATCGGGCTCTGGGACGGGCTCCCTCCTAGGCGGACCTACAAAATAGTCCTCACATGAGAGGCGTTGGGGGTGGCCCTCCGCAGAAGACCTTTCGACGCTCAAGTCAGCGGGGATCAACAATCAACAAACAAGAGAGAAGGCTCTCGCTGAAGAGTCTCTCTAAGGGTAGCCTTTTGATAGCTCTGAGCAGAGCGCTAATGGCGAAAAATGAGAAAGTCAAGGCAGAAAGAGAGTGTGCCAGTGAGCAAGTGCGCATACCTGAGAAGTCGGCAGACGACTCTATTTATAGAGGATCATGGGCATCGTGAGTCCAAAGGTCGATAGGATTTGAATCCAGTTTGTTATGAGGTCAGTAAGATTCGCATCTTGTTGGTTAGAGGATCGACGGCTGGGAGATCTGGTTGATGTCTCGAGATTTGGTGAGTATATAGGCTCCAGGGCTCTAGGCCACTCTCACGGGTCCTAGGCCACTATATGATTTTTGCTTGGAATCTTATGGATTTGAACTCTTCCGTACTGAATTCCGCAGGGGTCCTTAAAAGCCCGGGTCTAGCCGGGGTATAATAATGACTCGGCTAGTGAGGCACATTCGGATGGCTCGACCAGGCCGAGAGATGGTATAGCTCAGCTGAGGCCGAGAGATGGTATAGCTCGGCTGAGGCCGAGAGATGTGATGCGTGCCTTAGGAATCCTTGGCTCGGTGAGGGGCTAAGGCGCCATGATCCACTGAGGCTGACTCGTCTCTAGCGGGTATTGTTTAGCACGTGGGAGTCAGGGTTGATCCTAGCCCCCTTGCATGATTATTTATGCAATGGCAATTTTACCCTCAACACATGCCCCCCACTCCCTAGTTCGAAGCGTAGGTTCGGACGCGGGGAGTATAACTCCGGGTGACATGATTTGAGTGGGTTTGGATTTGACAGCCCGTGTAATGGTGCTCTAACTAGCGCCGCGTGGCCGTCTTGCTTTTACGGAATGGAACCGTCGCTTTCTAGGGGCAACGGTTGGGGGAGCGCTACGCAGCAAATCCTGGTTTTCACGGTGCCTGTAGCGGCGGTTCCGGGCGTTTCGATCGAGACGCCTTATCTTCTTTTTGAGGCGGTTTCCTTCGGAGGGAATCAAAGTCAAAGCAACGCTATTCCCATTCACCGCGCCCTTTCGTCTCCTCCTAGAGAAATTTGTTCCCCTGTTTTCTTTGCAATCTTGCTCGGTGTTTCTTCCAGCAGCAGAATGATGAGACCCAGCGACATGGTTTCAGAAATCACCATTGAGGAATTGGGAAGACTCCGCAGAAATATGGCATTCCCTCGGATATCGTTCTACGACTGCCGGGGCCCGAGCGCAGGGTTTCGCAGGAGCTGGAGCATGGGGTCTTTCTTTATGAAGACAGCCTAAAGGCAAGCCTCTGGTTTCCTCTCCATCCTATGGTGAAGGAGATCATGAAGTTTTATAACATCTGTCCGACAATGGTGGCTCCTAATAGCTGGCGGAGTATTATCGGGTTTATCTCGATGTGTAGCCGAGTTTAGGTAACAGCAACTCTGTCCCTATTCCGTACTTGTTACCATCTGATGCTCGGGAGGAACTCAGAGTGGTCCTATATCGGACCTCGGAAGTCATTCGGATGATCGTAGATAAGCCGTCGTCCATAAAGGGATGAAAGTTCCAATTTTTTATCGCTGAAGGAACATCGGTTTCGACTTCCCCGGGGATGGGGAAGCCCTGTTAGGGATATGGAGGCGCATCTGGCCTTATCAGAATGGGAGAAGGAGGACCTAGGGGTCCTCACCAGCGGTCGAACATTCTCGGCTATTGTTTTACTGTCAGAGGAGGCCCTTTGCAATGCCGGGCTTAGCCCCATCGATAGGCAGGGTAAGCCCCTTCCCCTTTCTCTGTTTTTCCTTTCTTTGGGGTAGATATACCCAGGTTTGACCGGTTGCTCCCCATGTCTGCAGCCAAGAAATATGAGATGGCGGGCCGCATACAGAGGGAGTTGGGCAAGCGCCCAAGAGAGACCAGCAGCGCAGAGAGGCGCAAGCCCGAGAAGAAAGTCGTCTCTCTAAAGAGCGCTCATCAGAGGTTGGGCGAGTCAAAGCCAGCCTGCGCTCTCACCACTGAAGAAAGGGGACGTGGGAGCACCGGCGATGGAAGAAGGGTTCTCTCTGCTGGGGGGAGAGACAGTAGCCACGATGGTGAAGTACAAGCAGAGGAGGACTCTGAGAGGGTCGCTGAGATCCCCTGTCCTCTGGTGGTGGAGATAGCGGATAGCCCGGAGGAGGCTCCGTTGGAAGTTCAGGGTGAGCCTGTTGTCGAAGGGCCTCCCTCGGATGGGTTAGAGGGTGATGACGTTGGGCCAAAGGCAGTGGATGTTCGGAAGGAGTTTCCTGCTGGAGGGGTTCCTCTTGAGGAGGCTAGAAGTGCTGGTGAACAAGTTGAGGCTTCGGTGGAGTCGCGTGGGAGGAGTAGGCGCCAGCGATTGAAGAGGGGCCTTTGGGTGAAGAAGGAGGACAAGACGATGACCCTACAGCTGAAGTTTCCCCTGTTGAAGCCTCGGGAAAATTAAGGCCGGGGCTGGCTGAGGTATCTGATAAAATGCAAGCCAGGCTTTTGCTGGACGAGGCCAGGAGATTAAAGGCTCCTCAGTCTGAGATTGTTCGGGCTGGTTCCTCGGACGGGCTGCCTGGTGGTCCGGGCTTGGCTATTGAGGAGGCATTTTTGCCTTGATGAAGTCGGCATTATGTCCAAGCGCTGGTCCCTCGATGGACGAGTTCGCGGACCTGGACCTTATCGACCGTTTGGTCAGCGGAACGTAGCGAAGGACGTTCACCTTCTCCCCGATATCGATAACTCCATCCTAATGGGGTTAGCTAGGTCTTACACCTCCCGGGTGAGTTGCTATTCTGGAGTATCAGGTGTTTTCTGGCGAACTTGATCGCGCTTCCTTACTTATTTTTTTGTTCCACAAAGTGCTCTGATCAATAGGGCTCTGTGCTGGTGCTTGAGCCTGGCGACAGGGGCTAGCGTTCAGGCCAAGAGAGTCAGCTCCGAGCTTCGACTGCGAGCAGCAGCGTCTAACAAATTTGAGCAGGTCCTGGACGTTGTCAATAAGAAGTTGGAGATGGTGAGGGGATTGCATCATGTTACCCTCAACGACGTGTCCAGATTAAAGCTCGAAGTTAAGGAACTGCGCGGGTTCCAGGCGGGGTACAATGAGGCATGCTCGAAGCTATCACAAATCGAATCTCGGCATGCTGGAGAAATGGAATCCGCCAAGAAACTATTCGATAAAAGTCGAGACAGACTGAGGCGAGAGGCTGTCGAGGAGAAGAATCGCCTGAACAGGATGCTCGGCGAGTCAGAGGAGAAGGTTCAAAATCTCAATCAATGCATCGTAGCCAAGGATGATAGGATTAAATGGCACCAGGAGAGGTTAACCCAACTTGATTGTGAGCTTTCCTAGGCCTGGGAAGAAGCTGATAATAGGCAATCGAGGATTGATGACCTTAAGGGCAAAATCGAGCAGGTTAAAGCTGATAAACTGAGGGCCCTTGGCGAGGTCAAGGAGTTGACCGAGAAGTTAGCCAGGCAGGAGGAGGAGGTATGGTACTGTCTTTTAAACTTCTCTCATTAACTCGCTGTTGCATCGGCTAATCCTGCATTTACAGATGGAGAGGACGAAATTGGAGGGTTGAAACCAACTAAAGATCCTGCAAGAGGAACTGTCATCGAGTAAAGAGAGGAGCTTAAAGCTCGAAAGGCGGGTCGTTGAGATCGAGGAGAAAATGAGCTTGCTTCGGGGCGTAGAGGATGCGACCTGCGCCGAGGCTTTCCTGCTCGGCGAGGAGGAGACCCGAACTAAGATAGCCCGGAAGCATCCGAGTGGGACCTCTCTTTCCTGGATGTTGAGGCTTGTGAGGCCTGTACCCCGGGGGCTGAAGAAGATGAATATGACGATGTCTCAGACATCGACCTGGATGCTATCTTGGGTTCAAGTGAGGCTACAGCTTCCGAGGGACACTTCAAGCCTGCCGCCGAAGGAACGATGACTTTTGAAGTGGGCAAAGCGAGCTAAGCCTCTTCGAGTGTTGTTGACGGCACTGCTGGAACTGATCTAGCTCCTGATCCTTGAGGATCATTCGTGTGCTTTTGTTTTTCAGATATGTAATTCGGTCAAAATTTTCAATGAATGGGTCTTTTGTCTTCATCTGCTTAATCGCCTCTTTTGGCTGATCTTTTACCCCAAGTTTTCTTATGCTGCGAACGAATTATAACTCATTCGCTATCTTGGGCCGGTTGGCTCGGACTTAAGCAAATATTTCGGTCGAGGCCGAGGTATCGGGATAGCTTAGTTTGTCCGAAGCAAAGAAATCGGCATGCTTTGGCCGAGGTAAAGGGAACTTTGCAAGTTCCAGCCGGGGTGCAACGTACCGTGCGGTTTGGCCAAAGTATAAAGAGTGCTTCGTTGTTGTTGAGGCGTCGGCGCTATCTCAGTCCGGATCAAAGCGAAAGATAATGTTCGGTCATGTTGTACTGAAGAGATATTTCGGTTTATTCCGATGTATAGAGGCAGTTTTGGCCTTAAGCGGGAGTATAGGGCAATGTCTCGGTTTATGCCGAGATATAACGGGCAGTTGGGCCAGAGCGGAGGATATCGAGGCACCTTTATTGAAGAGTACTTGGCTTCCGCGCCTTTTTATTATTCTGCCAACGTCTTGTCTTTTCCAAGGCGAGCTGATCTTCTTTTTGCCGAAATGGATAATACGGCCCTGTAACCTGCAAAAGGTTGCCTCTGTATTTTCCTGGTCGTTTATCCCGTCGATCTTTTCCAAGGTACGACATAGACGCTGACTTTCCATTGGAGGGCATCATTTTTGCTGGGCGATTTTTCAGGCCTGCCCGTATCTCAAGGACCAGCGAGCGATCCCCTGCATTTAAGGCTCTCGATTCGAGATCAGGGGAAAATTTTTTGGCATGCGCCATAGCTCGGGCGACGTGTTTGGCGCTTATTAAAGAGCTCTTTTCATCTTTGGAGGCCATGTGGCCGTGTGGGTAGGGCATTTTGAATTTCGGGGCTTTCTACTTTAATAGCTGCTCCCGGTTCGTTTGCTTATAAAACGGGAGGAGAGGGTTTTAGGCCATCCTCCAAGGTTTTTTCTCCGTGAGTTGTGAGAGTTTTCATGATGCCTGTGTCCCTTGGGCTGAGAGTGGGGGAATTGAGTTTTCCTTTGCAAGTCCTCCCCCGGATAGCTGGGGTGATGAAGGAGTCGCTGAAGAGCAACTCATCCTCCAGAGAGGAGTTTCGGGGATCATATGGAGAGCACACAGGAGGTCCGCAGGGATCACATGGAGAGCGCACATACGCGCTTCCTGTGTGTCCTTTGTGGTTTGCTACGGGGGTCGTAGGGTGGAAAGTGCACATGTACCCCCGTAGCATGCGTGGACTTTTCCTTCTCCTTCGGGCTAGATGTTTAGCCCCTCCGCGGGGAATCTTTTGAGGGGGAGATGGTGTGTTGTCTGCTAGTATATTGCCTTTTGACTTTGGTGGTGACTAGCAGACTAACACCGGCCTGGTGCAAGGATCAACAGGTCTTCTGACCTGGTTGTGATCCTCCAACATATCCGTCCGAGGGATCGGTGGATGGGTTGCCTTGCTCAATAGGGCTCATCCACTCATTCTGATTTCTCTGATATCTTGGGTCGGACGCCGAGATATCATTATTAACCAAAGCTGGTCGCAACAGTCAGACCGAGCCATTTGTTCGTCTTTATTTCTTGTGCTATGATGCACTTGTAACGCCTCTTTGGGGGTTGTAATCCCTTTCATTGGTAAAGAAATAAAGAAGCTTTTATTCTTTCTTCTTTTAGCACCTGCTTCTTTTTGATGTGATTGTGCTCGAGAGTTACTACTCCCATATCATGTTTTTGGGTCATGGCATATTTCGGCAGCGTTCTTGCTACCTTGTTTTGCTTAGACCAATGTTTGGTCCTTAGTGGAGGAAAGCGTTTGTCCCTGTTCGGGTTAGAGGTGGACCTGGGCGGTCCTGGGGGCTCATGCGGCAAGCATGATCCCGTTTGTAGAATGAAGCAAGTATTTCTTTGGAAAGGAATAGCTCGTATGTCTTTTCGGTTGAGTAGAAGGAGGTTGCTTACTTCTGCCGAAGTATCATAGGACGTCTTAGTTGCGTCAGGGAGTTTGAGAGATTACTCGTCTAGACCAAAGCTTTAGATAACTTTTTAAGAGTATGCCGTTTGATTTGGCCGAGGTTTCAGATAATCACTCGGTTGTAGCCGAGGCTTCAGAATATCGCTCGGTTGTTGCCGAGAATTCAGAATATCGCTCGGTCATTGCCGAGGATTCAGAATATCGCTCGGTCGTTGCCAAGGATTTTTGATAGTTTACTTGGTCCTTACTGCAACTGTGGATTCAGGTGCGGACAGCCAAAGAGGATGGGGGCTACCCGAGCGATGGAGGGGGTGCCTGGAGCCTGTAAATCGGCCACTCTCAGAGAGGGCAAGCTATGTTGCTCGAGTGTTGGCCACTGGTACATTCTTTCCTTCGCATTTTTTCGAGGACGCCTGATTCGAGAAGTCGGGCAGATTTTCGAGGATATTTACTTCGAAAATGATCCGACAGATCGGAGGGAGTCTAGTCCCGAGAAGGGAGCTCCTTGAGTGCCTCAACGTTATTAATGATCCTCTCGACGAGGGGCAGGACTCTTCGTTTCCCGTGAGCGCCCACTGAGGTGGTGACGCGTGGCATTTTTCCACGGGCTGAGATTAATGGCTCGAACGATCGAAATATTCACCAGGAGCAGTTTAAATACGGATGAGAAGGATGCCTCTGTTAGTCATCTCTTTGGCCGATCTCCCAAGAGTTCCTGGGTTCTGAGATGGGGTCTGGAGGTGAGGGGCGATCAACTGTGGCACCGAGAAGTGGCGCTAATGGCCGTGAGGGGTCCCAGGGGAGCCGCGTTATGGTGACCGTCGACGGGGAGGCCCTGGCGTCAATGTTTGCGGATCACGAGCGGCTCGAAGGCGGCCGAACAATATTGGCCGTTTCTATGAGGGAAGTCGAGCTCCTTCGCCGTGCCAACGACCGGCTGGAGGGGGAAGTAGCATCCCTTCGATGTAAGGTCGCCGAGTCAGCTTGGCGTGGGGAGGGTTGATGGCTCCCGGAGAAGACGATAAGGCCCGGTGAGGGCTCATGTATCTTTTTCTTTCTTTTTGCCCTTTTTGTGATGAATGAAAAAAAGATTTCTGCAACTTTCGTGTCCGTCATTATTTCCAGAGGTTTGTTCTTATCACTAGGCCTTGGCCGAGATTTTTTGATAAGTGATGCTTTTCGGCTCTGGCCGAGGCTTTTGATAAGGAATGGAGATGCACTTCGGCTTTGGCCGAGGCTTTTACTCTTTGGTACCGGCCGGGGCTTGTAAGCTGCCCGAATCTGAACAAAGTTTTGGAGACCACTTGGTCCGGCCGGGGCTTGTAAGCTGCCCGAATCCGAACGATGTTTTGGAGACCATTCGGTCCGGTTGGGGCTTGTAAGCTTCCCAAATCCGAACAAAGTTTTGAAGACCACTTGGTCCGGTCGGGGCTTGTAAGCTGCCCGAATCGAACGAAGTTTTGGAGACCATTCGGTCCGGCTGGGGCTTGTAAGCTGCTCGAATCCGAACGAAGTTTTGAAGACCATTCGGTCCGGCCGGGGCTTGTAAGCTGCCCGAATCTGAATGAAGTTTTGGAGACCACTTGGTCCGGCTGGGGCTTGTAAGCCGCCCGAAACGAACGAAGTTTCTTGATATTTTACTTGGCCCTGCCAAGGTACGAAGATTTGATTCAAGGCTCGGCCCTGCCGAGGTATGGAGATTTGATTTGAGGCTCGGCCCTGCCGAGGTTCGGAGATTTGATTCAAGGCTCGGCCCTGCCGAGGTTCAGAGATTTGACTCAAGGCTCGGCCCTGCCGAGGTACAGAGATTTGATTCGAGGCTCGGCCCTGCCGAGGTTTGGAGATTTGATTCGGCCCTGCCGAGGTTTGGAGATTTGATTCGAGGCTTGGCCCTGCCGAGGTTCGGAGATTTGACTCAAGGCTCGGCCCTACCGAGGTTCGGAGATTTGATTCGAGGCTCGACCCTGCCGAGGTTCGGAGATTTGGCTCGAGAGATAGCTCGGTTGTGCCGAAAATGGATGTGTAAGCGACATCTATTTTCTATTACGCCTTTCAAAAAAAGACTGTAGCGGTCATGCCGTGGAGAATAGAAACAAGATGCCAAAGCTGTAAATGGGGCAAGTCTATAGAGAGCGTACTCTATTGGTGATATATGCGAAGGTTGTCCGAACTCCACGTCCGGGACAATTTCCATCCAAATCCTGGAGCTTGTAGGTGTCGGGTCCAACGACTTCTGCCACTTGATAAGGGCCTTCCCAGTTTGGCGACAGCTTTCCTTGCTCCAGCGGTTTGGAAACGGACGCTTTCGAGGACGAGGTCGCCGAGCGAGAAGGATTTCCCTTTGACTCTGGAGGCATGGTAACGAGCCACTCTTTGCTGGTATGCATCTATTCTGATTTGAGCTTTCTCTCTGATCTCTTCTACCAGGTCGAGATTGGTGCGAAGTTGCTCGTCGTTAGCTTCCTCTGAGTAGCTCTCCACTCACGGAGAAGGGAGTCCTACCTCCACAGGGATGACGGCTTCCGTGCCAAAGGCCATCCGAAACGGGGTCTCGCCGATGGGGATTCTCTGGGTAGTGCAGTAAGCCCATAGGACGTGATGAAGTTCGTCCGCCCATCTGCCTCGGGCTCTGGCGAGCCGAACTTTGATCCCTTGAAGCAAGGTCTGATTAGTTACTTCGGCTTCTCCATTGGCTTGTGGATGCCCCACCGATGTAAGGCGGTGGCAAATCCCATGTTCCTCACAGAAACCTCAGAACTTTAGATTATCAAACTGCCTGCCATTGTCAGTGATGATTGTATGCAGAAGGCCGAAGTGGCAGATAATGGATCTCCACACAAAGTCCCTGGCCCGAGCTTCGGTTATTTGGGCAACTGCCTCAGCCTCCACCCACTTGGTGAAGTAGTCGATGGCGACAAACAAAAATTTTCTCTGTCCAGTGGCAAGGGGGAAAGGGCCAAGAATATCCATCCCCCACTTAGCAAAGGGCCAAGCGAAGGAAATAGGGACTAAACTGGCGGAGGGGAGTCTTGGATGTTGGAGTGTCTTGACATGAGTCACAAGCTCGGAGATCATCAGCATCCTTTTGCATAGTGGGCCAATAGTACCCCTGGCGCAGCACCTTGTGCATAGAGATCGACCCCCCAGATGGTTGCCACAAATTCCTTCATGTACCTCCCGAAGAGCATAATCAACTTCAGATGGGTGAAGGCACTTGAGCAATGGCATGGAAAAGGATCGCTTATAGAGCTGATCATCGACCAACACATAGTGGGCAGCTTGCAATTTCAGCTTTCCTGCCACCTTATGGTCGGCTGGGAGCGACCCTTCTTTGAGATACCTTGAGATGGGGTCAAACCAGGATGGCTCGGTCTCAATCTGCATCACTCGGTCGGCCTCCGCGATGCTAGGCTTTTCTAGGATTTCAGGGGAAACTTTCGTTCGGCACTCATTGATTATGCAGTCGCCAGTCGGGATAATAGATCGGCACGGGCATTCTCGGATCTGGGGATTGGATAACTTCAAATTTAGAGAAGTGGGAAAGCAAGTCCCGCACCTGCTGGAGATACCGAATCATGTTTGGCTCCGAGCCTCAAACTCGCCCCGCACATGGCCAGGCACCAACTGAGAGTCGGTGAAGGCATTTAACTTCTTCACTTTGAGGCTACGAGCGATTCAAAGTCCAGCAAGCAGAGCCTCATACTCAGCTTCGTTATTGGAGGTTGGGAAGGAGAAGCGAACGCCATACTCGAAGGTAGCCCCTTCTGGGCTGGTGAGGATTAGGCCAGCGCCTGAGCCACCGGCATTGGACGATCCGTCAACATGGAGCAGCCACAGGGCATCAGATTTCAGTTGCTCGGGGGAGTCTGGAGTGGAACCATCCTCCGGGATAGCACATTCAAGGAGGAAGTCAGCTAGAACCTGGGCCTTGATGGCCAGGCAAGGCTGGTATCAGATGTCATGCTCGCTTAGTTCGACGGCCCATTTAGCCATCCTTCCTGATGTCTCGGGCGATGAACCACCGCTTTGATGGGTTGGTCGGTGAGAACCATCACAGAATGTGATTGGAAATATGGCCACAGCCTCCAAACCGATGTTACCAGGGCCAAAACCAACTTCTCGATCCAGGTGTACCTTGTCTCGGCGTCCGGAGCAATTTGCTGACATAGTAGATCGGCTTTTGAGTCTTTTTCTCTTCTCTGACCAAAATGAGCCAATTGCACTTCTGAAACCGCCAAGTATAGGAATAATCTCTCCCGAGTTGGGGCTGCTGAGGAGGGGTGGAGAGCCAAGATACCTCTTGAGGTCCTCGAATGATTTCTAACACTCGGGAGTACATTGAAAATTCTTGGCAGATTGGAGAGCTTTAAAGAAGGGAAGGCACCTTTCGGCCGATCGAGCTACGAAGCGGTTGAGGGCCGTGATCCTTCCTGTCAGGCGCTGGACCTCTTTGATAGATGTTTGGGGTGTCATTTGCTGAAGGGCTTGAATCTTCTGCGGGTTGGCTTCAATGCCTCGCTGAGAAACCATGAAGCCCAGAAACTTTCCAGAATTGACACCGAAGGCACACTTCGTTGGATTGAGCTTCATCCGATATTTTTGGAGCGTCGCGAAGCTCTCAGCGAGGTCCTTAATGTGCTGGGATGCTTCTTGCTTTTGACCAGCATGTCATCGACATATACCTCCATGTTTCAGCCAATTTGCTCCTTGAAGACCTTGTTGACCAGCCTTTGGTAAGTTACACCTGCATTCTTTAGACCAAAAGGCATGACATGGTAGCAATATGTACCTCGATCGGTTATGAAGGCGGTCTTTTCTTCATCCTCAGGTGCCATTCGGATTTGATTGTAACGGAATAGGCGTCCATGAAGGTTAGCATCTGATGCCCTGAAGTAGCATCTACAAGCTGATCGATCCGAGGGAGATGGAAGCTGTCCTTTTGGCAAGCTTTATTGAGGTCGGTGAAGTCGATGCATATCCGTCATTTGCCATTTGACTTCTTTACCATGACGACATTGGACAGCCAGCTTGGATAGTTTACCTCCCGAATGAAGTTTGCCTTAACAATTTTGTCGACTTCTTCCTCAATCGCCTTCTGCCGCTCAAGGGCGAAGCTCCTTTTTTTCTACTTTATGGGCCGGGACATCTCATCCACATTAAGACGATGGACGAGAACATCCGGGCTGATTCCCGGCATATCGGAAGCTGACCAGGCAAAACATCAGCATTCCTTTGGAGAAAGTCGATCAGCTCCGTCCAAGGTTTCCCTTTTAGCAGTGACCTGATCTTTATAGTTCGGTCTGGCCGGGCTTCGTTCAGCGGCACCTCCTCCAGCTCTTCAGCTGGTTCTCTCCGTTGCTCAGCAAAATCTTCCTGAGCGTCCAATCCATCAACCTCGGGCAATTTGGATTGCAGGCTGATGACGAAACACTGCCGAGCTACAGCTTGGTTTCTCGGACTACTCCCACTCCCCATCCGGTAGGGAACTTCATTGCTAGGTGCGGGATAGAGACAGCGGCTCTAAGGGACATCAGGCCGGGTCTCCTGAAGATTGCATTGTAGGGCGATCGAAGCTTGGTCACCAGAAAATCTGTGTGGAGCGTGGCAACGGAAGGCCAAGTTCCTGCACGGACCGTCAAGGTCATGACTCCTTTCGGGGTGATAACATCACCGGTGAACCTCATTAGGGTGGAGTCCACAATTCAGAGATTCTCCATAAGCAGTTTCATCTTCAGAAATACATCGAGATACAAAACATTGATGGAGCTTCCACTATCAATGAGAATTCGATCTACATCATAGTTGTTCAGATTAAGGGATACAAGCAACGCATCATAATGCGGGAACAGTATTTTCTAGAGGTCGCTGTCGGAGAAGGAGAGCTCATTTGTTCGCGCTTTCTTTGGCGCCGAACCTTCTTCATTGTTCCGCCCTCTCGACGGATTGCCAACTGCCTCGATCACATTAATGTGACCAGCGACCAGAGGATTCGGAGGAGGAGGTTGCTAAGGCTCAGGTTGACGATCGCCCCGTTCCTTGGCTTGGGTGCTCTCCTGAATTGGTCCAGCCTACCCCACTGGATGAGCTTTTCGATATCGTTTTTTAGCTGCCAGCACTCCTTAGTGTCGTGGCCATGATCCCGATGGTAGCGGCAGTATTTGGTGGGATCTCTCCGGATAGCATTCCCTCGGAGAGGAGGTGGTCGGGGGAGCTGGCGCTCTATCGCCATGAGGATCTCCGCCCTTGGAGCAGTGAGCGGAGTGAACCGGTTGAACCTCCTTGGCAGGCTCTGGGTGCGATTCCTCGGCGGGGGCGGAGGAACCCTTTGGCGTGAGGGACTTGGCTGGCGGGCGGATCGGTGCTTGTCCGAGCCCTTGGGCTCCTTTTTCCTTGTCAGCTCGGTGCGGGCAGCTCTCCGCGATTCTTCGACTCTGACATATTTGTCCGCCAGAGCCATCATGTCGAGAGGTTCTGAGGGTAGCTAACCTCCAGCGCCAGGTAAAAGTCACTCTCCTTCAATACTCCGCCTGCTATGGCAGACATGACCACCTCATGATTAAGGTGGTCCACTTCCAACATGGTCGTGTTAAAACGACCAAGATATTTCTTCAAGGACTCCTCCTCTCTCTGCTTAACCTCAGAGAGGGAGTCAGATCTCCATCGGTGATGACGGCTGCTGACGAACTGACTGATAAAGAGACGGCTTAGCTCGTCGAATGAACTAACGGAACCTGGTTTCAAAGCATTGAACCAGGTTCGAGCGGATCCCCTGAGGGTGGAGGGGAAGGCGCGGCAGAGGATCGCATCTGATGCCCCGTGGAACATCATGATCGATCTGAAGCTGCTGAGATGGTCGTCGGGATTGGAGGCCCCATGACAGGGCTCGATGGCGGGCAGCTTCATGTGGGAGGGAATCACTTCCTCCATGATTCCCTTGGAAAAGGGAATGCCCTGCTCCGTCTGATGGTGGAGCGGATGGGCCTACTTGGCAGCATCTAACTCCTGGCGCATCTCCCGAAGTTGCTGGCGGATCTCCTCAGGCACGATAGGAGGGGCCAGACGAGGAGAGAAATGAGACGGTGTCGAGTCATGGCGAGAAAACACCGAAGAGAGGGATTGGGCCCGCCGAGATCGGGAAAGATCTTTGCCATGGCCTCCTTGGGGGGCTGGCTCAGCTTCCCTAGGGCGGCGAGGGGGGTCTGCAACCCATGCGGGCCGGAGGAGGAGATCGCGGATGAGCGGGGGCTGCATTCTCCTCAGGAGGATGCGAGGCAGGAGCGGCTGGTTGGGGAGCTTCAAAGCGCCCCTGAATCAAGTGGGTTAAAGCCTAGACTTGCTGGACCAGTAAGGAAAACTGGTCCTGGGTCACTAGGGCCGCGGTGGCGATGGAGTCTCAACTGGCGGCGGTGGTGGCGCTACACTGCTCATCGGATCAGGTCTTTGGGAGGTGACCTGATTACGGGCTTCGGAGGTAGCCTTTCTTCGGTTGGCCATGGGAGGAGTTCTCTTTCAGATCGAGATCCTTGTCTCCTGAATCACAAGTTTATGGGACTTGAGGGCCCTTCCTCTAGCGCCATTTTGTTGCTGCTGAAATCTGTCCTCCGACTCGGGCGTGATCGGGCTCTAGGACGGGCTCCCTCCTAGGTGGACCTGCAAAACAGTCCTCACGCGAGAGGCGTTGGGGGTGGCCCTCCGTGGAAGACCCTCCGACGCTCAAGTCAGCGGGGATTGGCAATCAGCAAACAAGAGGAGAAGGCTCTCGATGAAGAGTCTCTCCAAGGGTGGCCTTTTGAGAGCTCTGAGCAGAGCGCTAATGGCAAAAAATGGGGGAAGTCAAGGCAGAAAGAGAGTGTGCCAGTGAGCAAGTGAGCATACCTGAGGAGTCGGCAGACGACTCTATTTATAGAGGATCACTGATTCCCTGGGGCGTCGTGGGTCCAAAGGTCGATAGGATTTGAATCCAGTTTGTTATGAGGTCAGTAAGATTTGCATCTTGTTGGTTAGAGGATCGACGGCTGGGAGAGCTGGTTGATATCTCAAGATTTAGCGGGTATATAGGCTCCAGGGCTCTAGGCTACTCTCATGGGTCCTAGGCCACTCTCGAATATGATTTCTGCTTGGAATCTTACGGATTTGAACTCTTTCGCACCGAATTCCGCAGAGGTCCTTGAAAGCCCGAGTCTAGCCGGGGTATAATAATGACTCGGCTAACGAGGCACAGTCAGATGGCTCGACCAGGGCCGAGAGAGACGATTTAGCTCGACTGAAGCCGAGAAATGATACAGCTCGGCTGAGGCCGAGAGATGGTATAGCTCGGCTGAGGCCGAGAGATGTGATGCACGCCTTAGGAATCCTTGGCTCGGTGAGGGGCTAAGGCGCCCCAATCCACTGAGGCTGACTTGTCTCTAGTGGGTATTTTTCAGCACGTAGGAGTCAGGGTTGATCCTAGCCCCTTGCACGATTATTTATGCAAATGACAATTTTACCCCTCAATAGTTTGTATTTTATTGAAATACTGTAGTTCAACTCCCTAACTCAGTAGGATCAAAGAGAATGAAACAAATATTTCATGCGAACATGTAAAATAAATTATTAAATTTATTTATTTGGTTAGTCAGTTAAAGGTCAAGCTCGGTTAGGTACCGTTTGAATGGTTTTGCGTTGGGTTTAAACTTTAAACTTCTTAACCTAAATAAATTTGAGACCCGATTGCGACGCTCAATTGCATCCCTTCGGCTCCGACCGACGGCAGTGGCGTGCGAAGGCTTTCACACACTTTTGAAAGGAAGCTTTCGAGGGCTCGCACCTCGCTCTCTCTCTCTTCTTTCGCTCGCTGGCGGGGGTTGTCGCTCTCTTTCTTCTTCGTTTCTCTTTTGATTCGCCGGAGTCCGCCGAGGAGGGAGGAATGGAGGTTCCCAAGGATCAGATGACCGCTCTTCTCGACAACGGCCTCTACGACTCGGCCCAGATGCTGGTATTGGCTTCCCGAAAACCTTTCTCCGATCCTCTAAATTAATACCGCAACATCAGGATTGCTTTTTAAATTCAATGCGTCATCCTTCTTTAATTAGGGTTTCAAATGTGTTGAAACTTTAGGTAACGAGATGGATGTGGGTGTTTTCGAAGATGATAATGAAAATGTGCCCTCTTCCTTTTGATTTTTTTTTTCTTTCTGTTCTTGGAGTGACAGTAGGGCTGGATATTGGGAATCTTTCATGTGAATATGATAATTACGTTATGTTGCATTTAGATATATCATTGTGTCGTGAAAAATTATGCATTTAGATATATCATTGTGTCGTGAAAATTTGTCGTTATGCATGGTTCTGAAAGGAAAAGAAGGTTATCATTTTATATTCATGTTAGTTTAAGAGACAGTAGGGGAAAAACGGAAATTCAACTTAAAGAAAATGTCCGAATTTCACAAATATTCTCTCCTATTTCTTGAACAATATGTCCTTTCTAATTTTATCAAGAGAATGATGATATTGAAAACAAAAGCATCTAAATCTAAAAGCTAACTTTCTGCCGCTTGGAATTCCATGTTCTCTTGAGAAGCATCGCATGACTTGTTTTTACTCCCTTATATGTTACTTGTACAATTTAAGTGCTCATGCTTTTCTTGTTGGCAGCCAGTGCATAAATTCTTTTGGTACCCTATCATGTGTTTAGGCACCCTCATGTTGGCCTTCTTTGTCACTTCAAATTTTTTGTTGATTGCATAAATAAATCATTTCAATTACTGAACCTTACTCACATGGAGTCCAATAGGTTTTATAAGATTGTTGTTACCCATGTTAGTCTTCCACCATCCTCTTAAATCTTCATGATATGACAACTTTGTAGCACATGTTATCATATGTAATTGGCATTATGTAACTCTTGTAGGGTTTGTTGTGAAGAAGGGGAGTATAAAGAAAAGAAGAGAAGTGGAATGGAAATGAAAAGGGAGAAAAGAGGGATGTGAAAAAGGTTGTAATGAAAGAACCATGGGAAGAAAAGACAGGGTATCTGAAAAAAGAGGGAATGCAGTGAATCATCAAACAGTGGCCCAGATTCATGTGATTTCCTTTTGTTTCATCAGAATTTGCTGGTCCAAATGTATTTGTTCTTGCCTCTTTGATTAGTGGGCTGCTTCCTGTTCAACCTGTGTCGCATTTCCATTTTATTGACCTGAGCTGTAGCCTATTCTAATAGAGGCAGTGCTTGTATAATTCCTGTTTCGCATGAACATAGTTGGGCAAGAAGGGCTACATGTTGGATGACTGACCTGCTGTGCACCTGTGTCAGTGTTTCCATTGTTGGGCATTCTGCCTAATGAGGCTTATTGATGTTTTTGAAACAATAAAACAATGACTGCTATAACTGCTCTTATTGACCATTTTGACAGGAAAGTAGGAAACTGCATGTATAACATCAAAATAATTTCATCGCATAATCAAAACGATATTATCAGATGATTTTTTTTTTCAGATTATAGCCTTAAAGTAATTACAGAATAACATGGTAGTAATGTTATTCTTTGAACAGAGCAAACTGCGGTTGTTAACAGACCATTATTGTAACCTGCCAGAAATTTTCATTTTATGTTTTCTTGTTGAAATGGACCTCTCACCCTTGCTTGTCCTTTTAAATTATGAAAACTTCTACTTTGGTTCAACTGTTGGTTTGCAATCAAATCACAGTGATGGACATTATTGAATCATGTATTATTATATGGGAATCTTATAGGAGCTTCAATTGATTTGGGTCTTTCACAAGTATCTTTTTTTTTTTAATTTTATTTTTTTCTCTTATGTTTGTCTTTATAATATTTTTGCTAAAGATACATACCTCATATTATAAAGACTCATATCATATGCCCAAAAATTTCTCCTCACGTTTATCAAATCCGTAACAAATATAATGAAAGTCATTAATACTTGAAAATTATTCTAGTTTATTTTGCTAAACTTTCATACCACACTAGAGAGAGATTGGTAGACCTAAGTATTTGCCAAGCTAACTGAGTTTAAGCAGGGTCTAGGCTCAGTATCAAAAGAAATTTTTAAGGTCTGAGCATGGCCAAACTTGGCCATGAGCCTAAAATCTAAAGCTAGAGCTTGGCTGGTACAAAATATGAAGGCCTAGGCTTGACTTGCTCAGTCACATAAGTCAAGTTGATGGGGCCCATGCTTGATTGACCTGATTAGGCTCAACCCAATCTGACCTAGAGGGTAGAGAGAGAGAGAGAGAGAGAGAGAGAGAGAGAGAGCCAAATTGGGGAGGAAGGGAGGGGGTGGAGAGAGGGAGGAGAGGAAGGTGTGCCACCTATCATGGTGGAAGCAATCAAAGCTGGTGGTCAAATCCGGGGTTGAGAAGTGGGCATTAGGGTGGTGGCATTGGCAACACTAGAGGTGGAGAGGTTGGGGAGGGCGAATAGGGTTAGATAAGGGTTGGCACTTGGGGTTTTCTTCTTGATTGCCTACCTTTTTTAGTTTCAAAATTTTGAAAAGCAATAAAAGACAATATATTATCTTATATATATATAAGTCCCACAATAACTTATATATTATAATATATTTTGTTGGGTTGAGCCGAGTTGGGTTGGGCTGAAAATGGCAAGCCCAAGCCAAACTGGAAAGCATACCTAAAAGTTCAAGACTTGACCTAATACATAGGGTTGAAAACCTTAGCTTAAACTTAGAAAAAATTCGAGCCACACCAAATCAGGTGAGCCAAGCTATTTTTGTCTGGTTTTAGGGATTGGATCCTAAGTTGCATTCGGAACTTTGGGTCTCTCAAAATCATGTCAGCATATGGCTTGGCATCTTGGAATACTAATTTTGTAATTTATTTTTATTTTTGTCTTTGTTCTTTTTTTTAATGGTTGTTCTTGCCTGTTCCGATACAATCCTATACAATATTGATACTGCCCTAGACCAGGACAGCCTTGATTCACCTTAAAGAATCAGACTAACTCCTGCATCACTTCTGCCTATGGGGCTTGCAACCTATATACATGTCCTTCAACCTGAACACCAGACTTTGGTGCTAACCATGGCTCTTCAGAGTTGACTTTGATTCTTTAAGGTTGTCCTTGAGTTGTTTTAACATTCTTGTTATCATCTACCTTTTATATTTAAAATCTTTAAGGCTAAACTGACAAAAAAACTGCAATATCATTAATGTTTTACATTAATTATTTCTATGTTATTTCATCCACAAACTTTAAAAAATTCACCAGAAGGAAATATAATGATTAATCAATTAACAAATAGTGCATTAGCCTATTAGGATAAGATTCTTTTAAATATTTCATGAAGACTACAGCTACTGGTTAAATAGTTGTTTGGTTTTACCAAAATGCCTATTGCTGATAAGCTATTAGTTGCAGTAATGAAATTCATGATGAATTTTGACAGGGATGCTTTCTTGTATCTTCAGCTACTACAAATATTGAAGCCAACCCCTATGTGAAGGTTGAAAATTTGGTAAGCTTTGTACGCATAATTAGCACATTTCTTATATACGTATATTGACTCAAATGGTTGACATTTTGATCATTCTTTGCTAAGTAATATTCCTTTGCTTGAAGAGCATCTGTTTTTAGTCATACTTGTGCACAGAGACACATACATACACAAATTCATGTATGTATGTATGCTTATACATGTACATAGGCAATTAAAATGGTAGCTAGAACAAGAGAATATATAATAAAGGATTTAATCACCTTATTTGTTGATTTGATTCCAGTAGGAGGTTCTCCTTGAAAGTGATCTAAAATTTTAAATGAAGGTGACAGTGCATGTGCTTATTTTCTAGCAAGGAATAGGCACAAACCGTTTAGGTCTGAGGTAGTGAATTGTCATATGACTGTTAAAAAAGGTCTCATTTCTAGCACCACTAAGAGGAAATTGTTATGTGCTTGCGTTTCTTCTATATGTTTATCCATGTTAAAGAATGAAGTGATTGGTGTAGGAAGGGTAATCCTAAATATTCAGCTGATTCCTTTTTCAGTGGTGTGTATTTGTGTGAAGCTTCATTGTTTCACCATCAAGAACTAAGCAGCTTTAACACTTAGCTAGTCTATAAATAATTCATTCCATCCACATTTTGTGGAGAGCCATTCTAATGTGGTTGTGAGTGTTTGAAAGGAGTTGAACAAGAATTTTTTTTTTCCCTTGAAAAATACTTACATGTATCGCAGTTGTTATCATAAGAACAATTGAAACTATATCTTGTGGCTATTTTATGTCACACCTTCGAAAAACACACTTGGGAACACTCTTGGTTCATCATGGTGTTGGACCATGGTTAGGAATTGGATTTATGAGATAAAATTAGCAATCTCGTATCTAATATGCATCAGAATTTCCCATTAAGTCGTTGAGAGAAACATTATTTTATTTATTTATTTTACATATTTATTAAATTTATTTATCAAATATTTATTTTAGTAATACATGATTAGTCAGTGATTCAAATTTTGGTGGGATGGGGGTTGAGACGGTCGAGATGCCTTGTTCTAGAGAGATTTTGGGATCGATTTTTGTCGTTCTGTCTTATCCTGTCTGGATCATAATACATGATAGTGTTAATTTATATAGATCTAATTTATCATAAAGATATAACTTTTAAAATTTAAATATATTTAAAATTTGAATAAAGTACTAAAGCTTTGCATATAATTTTTTTTAAGAAAAAAGTATTTCAAACAAGTTCTGGGATGGTTTTGGGTTGGGAATCTAGATGGGCCCGGACGTGGAACGTCCTGTTCCATAGAAAAATCAGGACATCTTTATGTCACAAGATTAATATTAATTATTAATTATTAATAAATTAAAATATTTATATAATTAAATTAATATTTAATATATAATTTTTGTAATTAAGTTTTATTTATTTATTTTATAAAAATAAATATTTATAAATATTTTATGATTAAGTTATATATTTTTATAAAATGAAATTTATTTTTACTAATAAAAAAAATTATAATAAATTTAAATTAAATTAAAAATATTTCTAATATTTATTAAATACATAAATATAACATGAATATTATTAATATTACATAAATATTATTAATATTACATAAATATAAAAATAAATGCTGATAAAATTTTATTTGAATATTTTAATATTAATAATAAAATATTAATATTAATAATATAAATATTAAAGTATTTAATAAAATGTCAAATTATTGGCGAGCATTGTTAAAATAAATATTAAATGTTTATTACATAAATATTTAATATTTAGATTAATATCATAAATATTTATGTAAAATTACATAAATATTATAGAAAATATTATATAAAATCTTTAGAAGCCTTGGTCAAAATTCTGTTTTCAGGAACAACTGCTCAAACAAAGTATTTGTGAAATTCTAGAATTTTGAAATACTGCATTTTAAAATTCTATGAATTTTCAAAATGCATCATCCAAACACAACCTTAAGATTTTGATCTCATAGATGCTCCATGGATTTGAATTTGTACCTATATATATGTGCCACAAATTCAGCTTTTTGATGTTCCTATGTCTTAAGGTCAAAGATTACCTTCTGATTTAATATAAATATGATTAGATTGATGTATGGTTCTTAATGAAGTTTTTTTGTCTTGTATTCTCATTGTAACACAAAAAAGCAGAAATAAAAAATGACATGCCTAAGTGTCAATCTATGTTGTATTCTAGGTTGGCTTCCAGATGGCAAGTAAATAGCACCCAAAGTTGCCTCTATTTCTTTTGATGGGAGGAAAAGCAAAAGTAAAAAAAAAAAAAATCTTACCTTCTTCCATGGTCCTGTTGTTCCATTCTTTCTTCTTCCCACCAGTCCACCCACCTATTATACAAAGGACAATGGAAAAGAAAATAAATTTTCTAATGAGCTGTCTATTAATTAAAGCAATGGGAATCGAGGTTAGGATGGGGCGGAGGAAGAGGACAACTGTGATGAAGGTGACATCTCTAAGCAGGACCAGAGGGACATGAGCGAATGGTGGACAATGGCGGTGGTGCTATTGTAGTTGAGAATTGAGATTGCTCTTAAGCCAATAGTTGGGATCATGGAACATGAAGAGAATCCAGGGACAGAAAGCTAGAGGTTGATGGCAGTGGTATCGACAAAGGTGGATTGGTGATGATGGAGTGGGCAATGTTGCAATTGACAGTGTGGGACTAACAATGTTGGAATCGATGGTTATGGTATCAGTAAATGTGGACCTCTGGTGCAGCAGATAGTGAAGTTGGGATAGGTGGTGTTGGAATCAGTGAAGATGGGGTTGGCGAGGATGGTGACAGGGTTGGTGGCGGCTAGAGTAGGGAGGATCGTGTTGGTAGCGACAAGATTGGTGACATGGAGTCAATGGAAGTAGGGTGTGAATGCTGGCTTGGCCATGTTGGGATGGGCCACTGGGAGGTTGAATGATGATGGGATCAGTGAAGGTGGGTTGAGGGCTGAAGGCAAGGGTGTAGGGTTGGCATTGACAATAATGATGGCAATGACTGACCAAGAATTGGAAAGCATTTCAAAAAGGTGCTATATATATATATATATATATATATATATATATATATATATATATATATATATCCTTCGTATTATTCTTTTGATGTATGCTATTGAAGCAAAGTGGCTGTTTGGCTCATTGGTTGTCTGAGATTTGCATGTAAACAGATAAGTTCATGTCTTGATCCATGTTTTATAAGTGGGCTGTTTTTTTATAGCTTTCAGTTTTCAAGTTTAATGATCCATAGCATGCTTTATGAAGGTGATTAAAAAATTATATTTAAGCTTGCCTACTTTCAACTTGTTTTCATAAAATTTGGGAACCTAATCGCAAGGTACAACCAGTACCAAGTAACGTACTAGTACGTTACTTGTTCGATATGATACAGATCGACTGGTATGGTACATACCCTGTATTGAAATAGAGTGCCAATTATTTTCACTTTTAACTGTAATGTTACTTGTTACTAAGTAGTTTGGGTTGGTACTAAGTAGTATAGGACGGTTCCACTCAATTTAGATCAGTTTGGTTCATACTAAATCAAAACTTGATACTGTACCAATACCTTATCTATACAGTATGGTATAGTCTATATGGATCAGTACAACAAACCTTGCCTAATAGCTTGAGTTTTCTTTCTTTCTTTCTTTTTTTTAAGACTGGCAAGTTCATCTATCTTCTGATATTTAGTAAGCAACTTATGATACAACACTATATAGGATTAACTCTCTAACTAATGCAATATATGTCTATACTTTCAAAATAAGTTAGTTGAGGCCAATATTTGCACGTGAAAGTGCATGTTGTTCTGCATAATCCTCAATATTCATTTTCCTGCAATTTCTTCACAGTTTCTTCTTTTTTTACCATAAATCTCAGCTTGATGGGAACACCTGGATGTTGATGTAAACAGAGCATTTTTTGTTAATTTTTGTTATTCTAGTAATGGAGAAATATAATTTCTATAGCAAGAGCTGGTAGCTATTTTTTTTAATTGTTTAGGTTACCAATCACTGGCTTCAGCATGTAGTAGGCATGCAATACTAATTTATTACATAATATGGCTTAGTAGAATTCTTAATGGTACATTAGCATACTCTTAATGGAAAAAAGGAAATTGGTTAATGATTCTAGTTAAAAGCTTTTGCATGAAGGGCCGTGCATGAAGGGCCTTAGTTTTCTAAGCTAGTCATAGATTATCAGAAAATAGTTCAGACATTTCTTCTTGGTGCATGCATTGACATCTAGCAATAAAATGAGAATATATGATGATTAATTTGTAAAATTCTATCAAACTTGCTTCATAAAAAAAGTTGCAGATTGGTGACAGATGGTGTTTTGTGGCCAGCTAGTTTTGGAACGATGGCTCATGTCGATTTGTACAAAAACTAAATCCTTTATGCTTATTATAAATGCTTCTGCTTTGTCATTTATCTTATTCCTATTTTAATTGCACTATTCAGCTTTTTTCCTTCTTGTTGCCTCTCTATTTTGTATTTTTGCATCTTACCATTTTTTTGTCCTTTAATTAGATAAGTAAGCATTTGATTTTGTTGTAGGTACTTCAAGGTGATGCTTTGTTTGGAGAAAAGGAGTTTCGTAGGGCACTGGTAACAATTATGATATAATATATATTTTGTGCTCACTGACTTATAGCAATTATTAATTAGATCATGAAAAATCAAACACTTATTACCTTTACTATTTATTTTTTGAGGTTAAATGTCATAGATATTTTCTACACCTTGTGCAAAGTTGTTATGCATTTTTCTTTCTGACCATATATTATCTACTTTTGGAAATATAAATTATGTTAACAATATTATCTTTTGTTGTTTCTTAGCTAGGCATCTTAGGAACTTGCTGTAGAAGCCAGTCACTTTTAGCAAAGTAAGATGATGATTACTTGTAGGGATTTTTGGTGATAGTAATTCTATACAAGAGAGAAGTACAAGCTATTAAGGTTAAATTTTATTCTAGACTTGAACAAAGGCTATGGGCTTGAGTCAAGCCATATTTTTTAGGCTTGAATGGTTTGGGCAGCTCTAGGCTGATCTTTGGCTTAATCTTAGCCTGGCTTGAGGCTTAACGTCATGTAGCCTATACTTGACCATAGGCTTTCTATATCACAAATTTAATCCTTTTATTTACCTACACTTTTGTTAACGAGTGTAAAGGTAAGGAAACAAAAATGCTCTACTCTATTATGGATACATATGCTTCGTCTACTCTAAAATAAGTTGTTAGAGATCCTGGAATTAATAGAAAAGAAATAAAGGTGACAAGAGAAGTTTCAAAAAGATTCCAATTTGGCATTGTGAGCAGCAGTATCTTGCATTTGGTTTGATAAGAAAGCTCTTGGAATGCATTATGTGAGAAAATCAACATCATATTTTTTGTCGAGATCAAGGTTCTAAATCCCATACGACGGGACCAGCCTAGTTTTTCATGAAATGGAATGCACTATCATCCTACTCTATTCTGGCACTTAAGACAAAGAATGTCTTAAGACGTGTTGCTTGGGGTGCTAGGATGATAGTGGGACAATTTTGTCTTGACATTTGGAATGGTAAGCTCTCCTAGCATCCCACAAGATATCCTGTTAGAATCTAAAACTATGGTTGAGATAGTACGCGTGCTTCTTCCTCAAAATATCTGCCTTTCTTGCTTCCCTGTCCTAGCATCCTACAAGACATCATGCCAGGATTTGAAATTATGGTTGAGATAATTTACGTGCTTCCTCAAAATGTCTACTTTTCTTGCCTCCTATCCTAACCTATCCATTTAACATGGATGGCCTAGATGAAAGATAAACCATTACTAATATTGTTTCAGTTTCCATCTTCTAATCGCTTGTCCGTCCTTCACCCATTTCACTCTTTTTCTTTCCATGATGCCATTACTTTTTGGGGATGCTTAACTACCTATTGCCATCAAAGCATTATGCCCACTAATATTGAAACTCTCTATTTCTTTACTGTTGTCTTCAATACAAAAAAGTGTTGAAAGATCCAAGATCTACAGTAAGGTTTTCTTCCCTATTCCCTCTTCCTCTAGATTCTTCATGTTTCAAGACACATTCTTTTAGAGTTAAATCATAGAAATCTAGATCCATTTAAATGGACCCAAATCAATCTAAATATCCTCTTTGTTGTTGTTTCTTAGACTTAGATTGTTGTGAGCTCTATATGGACTGGTTTTAGGTGTTCAATTATGTAGAAAAGGTGAGAAATCTAGAGAACTATTGTGTTATTGGTAGTAATGGAGATAGAGAGAAAAATAGTGGCAAATCCAAGTAGAGGCTTGTGGGGCAATTGACCCCATAAAATCTTGGGTTTGGACAATGAACTATTACATTAGCAAAATTTAGATTCCCCCCACCCCCCCCCCCCCCCCCCCCCCAAAAAAAAAAAAAAAAAGAAAAGAAAAGAAAAACTTAGGATAATTATGCTAGAGGGGTGTCCTTTTTCTTAGTTCTCTCCCAAAAATCTTGGAAACTATGGATTATGGGATGTAATCTTGATCAAATCTTTGGATTCAGTTTTACTATTGTGGGTTGTTAACAAAATTCCCATAATTTGTCCCATATAATTGATGGATCCATAAGTCAAGCTTTGTAGATTCCCAGTGGAATTGTGTTGAATTGGTGGGCCATTGACTATATTGAATTTTAAAGAGTGTGATTAGGATTTATCAGTTTTTCTCTCTTTCGTCCTCTCTAAAGAGTTTTTCTTTATTTAAGTTTAATATGAAGGTGTTGTTCTTTTTATTTGCATAATGAGTTTTGAATTATTTGTAAAGTTTGTGTAAGGTTCAAGGGATGATAAATTACTTTGATTACTTCATTCGTCATTGCTCCCCTAGGTAGAAATCTTCCTGCTGCAACTAGAGAGGAACACATGATTTGAGTGGAGGATTGCAAGCTATTTAAGATCATTAGGATGGTGATAGTATTGCTATTGATTGTGCTCAGTGTTTTCACTTTGCTAAGGCTGTGGTGATCAAAATCCTATGCTTCACTTAGGAAAAATCTAGGCTAGGTTCAAGCTAGATCTGAATTAAGGGCCCAATGTGGGTCTTGGCCTAAGTTGATTTTGCACAGAGGTTTGGCTTGGTTAGCTTGTGGTTCCTTCAAGTTGAACTTGAGCCTAGGATTACCAGCTAATTAGGGTGGGTTTGGTTCACTGCATGAGATTGGAGCGGCATGGGATTGTTAATCCAGTCCTATAAAATTGGGAAATATAAGGGAAGGGATGGGTTTGTCAATCCCACATTTATAGCTTTGGGATAACAGTGAAATGGTGGGGCCTACGCCATTTGAATCCAATACTTATTTTTCCAAATGAGCGATTGGATTAGAATCCAATCCCATCGATGCTACCATACCAAACACACTTTTAGAAACTTCACCACAATATGTCAAATTTCTTCTTCTATGTTGACCTATAATTAAAAGTAGATAGATGATTTTCACCTAAGACTTGTTATTGTTGTTTAACTGACCCCAAACTAGTTTAGGATTAAGGCTTTTGTGCTGTATGAATGATTTTCGCTCGTATATTCTTTAGTTCCATTTCAATATTAATGAGTTTTCAAGAATATTTTCTAATAGTAGTGGGGACCAAAAACAATGGTTTTTCTTTGATCACTTATTATTTTGGTTTTGGAAATCCTAGAAACATGTGCCTTGGTACATTTAAGGAGAACTTGTTGGAGACTTGAACATAGTTGTTATTCCTTGTTATTCTCACAGGTTGAAGATGATAAAATGATCCTTTACGTGTAGAGTTTGAGCTATCTATGTATTGTTGCATGTATATCTCAACTGCTGCCATGTTTAGCTTCAGGTGTATCCATCCATGATAAAAATGATTTGCCCTTTGCAAGAAGGTTCTAGTGAGATATATAAGGAGATTCTAGATTTTCTTGGCCAAGTAAAAGAAGGTAAATCAGAAGTTGAGACCCAAAGCGGGAGGAAATGTAAGGTCATAATATTGGCCACAAGGATATGTAGATGTTCTTTCGAGTAGGTGCAAAGATGCATGCATTAAGGGCTTTAAGGTTAGTTGGTAGCTCCATGCCTCTAGCTTGTAGTAAAGGCATACTGTGAAACAAAGTATTGTGAAGGATTTTGAGTGCAAAGGGGAAAGGGGTCTACCTATTGTATTTGCCAATTGATCATTCTATTAAATACATCTTAAAAAGCTTTACGCTTTATTTGGGAACGCTTTTGGAGGGGGTCAAATCTTGTAAAACATAAAGGTAAAATCTTTAATTCAGCTTTCAACTAAAAGCGCTTCTGCCTGAAAGCTGAAAAGTTTTTGGCAAAAGCTCTAATTTAGAGCTTTAGCCTAGAAATGCTTTCGTAAGCCTGTTAGAAAGTTGTTTTTATTAGACAAAGGTCATAGGCTTGAAACATGAAAACGATCACATTTAATGTTATAACATAACAATATTATAATATGAATATAATATGATTATAATAGTAATATATTATATTCTATGATGTATATCAAAAATATTATTATAAGAGGTAGACTTGGCTACATTTGAATGTAGCCAAGCTTAGATCTAGTCATCTCTCCCACCCTTAAATCCATAAGTTCATGAACCTCAAAGATGAAAAGAGTGAAAAAAATGGGGTGACTCTGAGATCCGTGTGAATCCAAGGATGGAGAAGGTGGCTGGATCTTGCCCATTTAAGCATCTGCCCATCTTTAATAGTAGATGTCGTATTGCTTCATTCCCAACTCCTTTGATATGTCTGTTGTCAATTTAGATTGTTTAATCCCTATATCCTCCAACTTTTGCATTGGCATCCTAAGTTAGAGTGAAGAAGGGCTGATCAATTTCATCGCAATATCTGGAAAACTCCTATCAAGCTGCTGGTATCAACAGGACACTTCTATTCCTCTGCAGAAATGTTTGAGAACTTAATCATAAATATGGATCCCTCAAATTTGATTGACTCTGTCTTGAATGTACTTTGCCATTGTGTTGGTAATTATGCCTTGTGTCATATTGTTCATCATAATTCACAGAACTTCAACAAAGCTTTCTATATTTAGAACGTGAGAACAAACACCGTGATGCAATTTTGACCAGTAATAGTTCTAATTGGTTAATTGCATTTCTGCTAATGATCTTCTTCTTTTGTTTAAATTTTTCTCATGAGTCATGACATGCTCTTCATACATCTCTTAGTTGCAATTAGTGCTGCAATGGAGAAACTGTTAATGCTTCTTGTCCTTCCAGGGTTTACAAATAAAGATGCATCCTCATCCTCATATTTGGGCTTTGCTTGTTACAGTGTCCTCATTGTCTCTATGCCACCCTGCATTGAAACACTTGCTCATTATAGCTTTCCTCATTTTTTAAAATTATATGCTATAGAACAATGCTACATGTGTTTATGTGTTTATTATGAGGAGAATCTCAAATAGAGTGGTAGTAAGGTATTAAAAAGGGCATTGCTAATGTCAATGAATATCTGTCTAGTTACTTTTATTCTGGAAGGTGACAATGAGGATATCATTGACAGAGCAAATGGAGGTGAACAATTGTCCATGGTTGCCAAAGTGTTAGTTTTATTTTCTTTTTCTAACAAGTGGTGTCTAGGGGTATTGCTAACTTACTTGACTCCCATAAATCTTCTTTTTGGAAACATGTGATTCTTGTATATTTATGTTCTATTACTGCTACTAATATGACTTGTTTACCTTGTTGATGAAGTTCTAGCCATTATTAAATTTTTTGGGTCCATTCACAGAGTATGTACAAACAAGCATTGCAGCATTGCAAAGTTATTCCTAAGCAAACAACAAATAATTCTAGATGTTCATTATCCACATCAAGTAGGTCATCTTCCCCAAGTTCTATGAATGGATCAGCAATTAATGAAAATGAGGTGAGTTCTTCATGAGACATTTATTTTAATTATTTTGATTTCATTTGTCATAGCCTTCTTAACTTTAAATTACAGCGGAACTGCTATATAACATTTTTATCTTTTATTATTTTTTCATTATACAGGTGAAATTTAAAATTGCTCTTTGCTATTGTGCACTAAGTGAGAACCGTGCTGCTCTTTCCGAGGTTGTCCTTGAACTCTTTATTGTATATATTCTTGTCTAGTTATTTCCTCAGCTTATAAGCTAAGTTGAGATCCATCCTTTTGTTAATACCATGTATTTATCCCAACTAGTTTGGTATTAAGGCTTTGTTGTTATTGATGATGTTGTTGTTGGTTACCATGAATTTATGATACATATGCACCATATGTTGTCCATGGTTGTTCTGTCTGATCTTTAGAACATTTAAAATTCACTGTTCACATGATTGTTAAAGTGTATGATTTATTAATATTTCATAATATGTAGATAACATGCAAACAACTTGAAGAATATTATGCTGTAAGTATGATAAGGTGAGACAACTGGTTTAATGCAAGGACATGAACATGACTATTGGATTTTGGCATAGATGAAGAAGCCAAATTTGAGAAGAGGAAAAAGTAGGTTCATAAAAGTTTTTTGTATAATGAATGTTTATCCGTAAAGAAGTAACTATGTAATCTAAAGATAAGAAAAAATTAAAAACAATAATATTTTAATCAATGAGAATAATTGTTGATTAGCAGATTATGCTCTTCACTTTTAATGATGAAAAGGGTATTCCAATCAATTGAGTTGATAAACATCAATTTGCACATCGAATATCGATGCTTGTCTAGGGCAATGTTGCAAACTTGCAATGAGACCCTTTTTTTTTTTTTTCTTTTTCTTCCTTTTTTGAGACACATAAGGCTATTAACCATTGAATAACTAAAATCAAGTGTTTGTTGAAATTTCTATGGAAAGTCTCTTTTTATATATATATAATACAAAACAAGCAACTGAAACTAAAAAAATAATAAAAACAAAAAGTAAGAAAAGCAGAAATAGATGTGAAAGAAACAAGGAAGAACTCAAAGTAGGAAGAACTAAACGTAAACATAGATTATCATTAAAAGAACATAGGCAAAGATAAAAGATGATGCCTAAAATTAGTTTGAAGGGAAACAAGGAAAATAGAATCTGATGTGAAAGAATGGGAAAATATTAAATTAAAACTTGTAATTTCTAAACAAGAATAAGGGAAAAAGGAAAGGTAACAATAATGAAGTCACTCTGGGACTTTAGGATCAGAAAGTCTCGTACTTGTTCTGTGGCATCACATCACAGGAGAGAGGAAAACTCTGATGAACTCTCATTTACATTTTGACTACAGGAGTGTGGTACAAGCCTTATATAGAATAAAAGAAACAAAGATAAATGTTCATTTGTTGAGGATGATCAATTCTTATTCTTAGCTTCATCCTAATTGAAAGCTCTCATCCTCATTTGTTGGTTACAAAAGATAAAGATCATCACAACTAGATAAAACTTAAAACTTAAAACTTCAAATTCAAATAAATTTAAACTCTATCATCCATCTTGTGACACAGAGAGAAAGCTGAAGCATAAATGATCAAATAATCAGATGATGTGGATCAATCTTGGTTGCATTATATGCGTTCAGACCTCAAGTTTGGGGGTTGGAAAATCAGAGGTGTTTCTTTTTCATATAAACGTGGAAGTCCTTTGCTCATATTTCCACCGATTATATTTGTGATGTAATCACCATAAACGAAAAGATGTTAGTGCCTTAAGTTGGATTTATAGGCATAAAGTGACACCATTTCTTCAAAGATGATCTTGTTTGGTTCCGAGAGAGTGAGATGCTTCAACTGAGGACACAAGATGGTGTGTTTGGTCTATAAGAAGTTTCCCAAATGACAGTTTCACCATTTGGAAGGCACTTTATTTACACTCTTTTTTATGCTGAAGGAAGTTGAATATTGCATAATATGCATGTGGGTAAGATGCCTAAGGAATTTAGATGAATAGAATGTGCTGTCATCTCCTTTGTTCTTGATCTAATGGAATTTTGCATAAGGTTGTTTGTGTAGAAGTAAGACTTTTTTGATTATTTATTTTGATCATAATCTGACTTTCGAGGTCCTCTTAGTTGATATGATGAGAGAAGATTTACTTTAGATGGCTGTTTTTAAGCTGAAAGTTGCAGAAGTCAGGTGATTAGTCTCAATGACTGGCACAACTTGTTAGAAAGAGTAGTAGGATAAACAAATTTTATGACCTCTCAATCTAAAGCCATATTTGGTTTCTTCTAAAAAGGTAGATGCTGGAGTATGACAAAACTTGAATTGAACATTTATGAGAGAGTACGCTCAACTCAAACCTTTAAATTAAGAAGTGTGAATTAATTTTTTCAGAAACCTTTTCTTGTGTACGCTATCCAATTTATTTATGTTACATTCATTGCGTTATGTTTCTGAATAGTAATATTTTCTAACCTTTTTATAAATCATATTTTGTTTTGTTAGATTAAAGAATGTTACTTCATTTGTAATTTCATTTGCAGATGGAAGGAATCCCAGCTAAAGTAAGAACATTGCGTATGAATCTGACCATGGGAAAGCTTTATCGCATTTCTAGGCACAATCGCTCAGCTGTTGCTTGTTATAAAGATTGTTTGAGGTCAAGCATATTGAGTACTTTGATAATCTTGGTCAAAATTTCCAGACATGGAAAACTTAATTTATTTCTCATTTCTCCAGCTATGGCAATATTAATATTTTTATTGTCAAAAGTTTGTTGTTAGAAACTTCTGGAGTAGGCTTCATACATAAAATAATTTATATATTTCTTTTGCTCTGTAAACCAGGACATCTTACTTATTGTTGAATGGTTATTTATGTATACTTTGCTAGGGATTGATTGGTAAAATCCATTAAAATGAGGTCCTTAGGGTTGTGTGTGTTGTTGCCCCAACTACCACCTGCCCATTGCTTCATGTTCCTAGGATCATACAACCGGATGATCTTTGGTGTCTTGTCATTTTTCTTTTCTGTCAGACCTTGTCTTATTGACCATGCAAAGTATGACTGGAATAATTAAAAATATTACTGCAATTTATTCGATGATTTTTTTTTGTCCATATATTAGATTCAATTAGGATCAGCTGATAGATGGTTTGGAGGCCCTTGGTTTTGTAATGGGTTGCTTGCTTTGAGGAGTGAGGATTATGCTATCCATGCAGGTGCAATAGACTTATTAACATAAACTTCAATGTCCCCTTGTGCCTCAATCCTTTTGGTAACCCAAACACAAAATCAAGATTCAAAAATTGGTTTCATCCGAGCCAAATGGATTTAAGTTCCGGTAGTTTTGCAATTTTCATTCCGCAATTTGAGTTTCATAGTTATGACAAAAAAAATATAATCACCTGAAAATGAGAAATAATGAACAAAACAAGGGGAACTTATCTGCTAGTCCTTTGTTTTTTCTTCCATTTTATGTTTAGCTCATAAAACACTGCATTTTACATATAGTCTCCATACAAAGTTAGGCCTGCGCTTTGCACACAGTGAGACCTGTTGTATGCATGATTGTAATTGTTATGGACAGGCTCAGAATTCAACATAAAGCGGCCATTCAAATCAAAGGCTGGGCATAAAATTTTTAGTCAACAGGGGTTAAACATAAAATGACACCTCAATTACTCCAATGGAGAAGTTGGAAAATATGTTTTTTTACCATTTTGAGGTGTATTCTATTATGTGGACATTTGGTGTGCCATGTATATGTTTAATTGATTGATGCCTTTTAGAACCATTAAAATTATTCAAGAGCATAACATAAGGATACAGGAAAAAAAGTATTACAAGTTAGAAAATTGTTTGACAAAGATTTTAGATTTTTTTAAATCATGTGATTTCGTGAGTGTCTCGCACACCAAATTCATCTATTCATGTTGACAAAAGGTTTGCTATTCTTGCTACCCATGGACTATACGCTTTAAAATCTACTCAAAACTTATGAGAAGTTGACATTTTGATGTTGTTGAAGAATTCGTTATGGTTGCTTGTTTCATATCACTAACCATGTGCAGTCACCCCTCCCCTACCACAAAAAGAAAAAGGGAAAATTTAGACTTGTACACTGGTTTATTTTAATGAAACTTTGAAACCTTTCTCAATAAGAAGAACCCCTTTCTTTTAGTTTGTCTTAGGTTTTGCAATTTTATAATGTACTCATTTTTGTATCTCCATGTGATTTTTTTAGGCACTGTCCTTACGTTTTGGAAGCCATTGCAGCTTGGCAGAGTTAGGGGTCTCCTCCAAGGAAATTTTGTCTCTGTTTCCCCAGGTTTGTGATTTTTTTTAAGAAAAATATTAAGGTGCTTTCAGTAATAAGAATGTTAACCCAATTTTAAAGTTTTGCTTGTGAGTTGTGATTTTTTTTCCTTTCCTTAATGTTGTAAGTACAAGGAATATTACCTTGTGTGCTAGTTATATTTGTGTATTCTACTAAAAAATACTTATTTTCCTCTGATCTTTTGAGAGTATATCTGATTATCAATTGTAAAATTCTTGTGTTCCTGAATGTAGTCCTTTTCTTTGGTAATTGCTATTGACTACTTTATTGTGTAATATATAATGAACTCAATATGTATCCTATATGTGGGGCACATTGATAAATAAGAATCTGAACATACTGTCTTAGATTGCTATAAGTAAGGGGTATAATTGTACCGATAATGGATTATTGCATTAATAGTACCAACATTTGCTCTTTAAGTTACATACCCTTGGATCTTCATGTGGTCCTTATGGACTCGTCACAAAAGGTGAGTGATGAGAGACTTTTTGCCAAAGAGTGGCTTATTTTTTGTCATTCTTATCTTTAGTAATGGTAGTCCTATCTTTAGTAACGGTAGTCTGCTTGCCAACCACCAGGAGACAGTTAAATTGCTAGCCAACTTGATCAATTATTCTCAAAATTTGCTGACTTCATTTATACCCAGACAGTGAAGACACTATCACAGTCTGAATATTTTTTTAGTCCACATCAAAACTGGTGTGGACTCTGAGGTATTATTATATATTTGAATTTCATTCTTTTGTTTTCGTAAGAAATCAATAGAATTACTTAATAAGGTAGTCACTTGATACAGAAAATTTTAAAAATCTCAAATAAGTCATTTCTGACATCTTATCCATATGGAACTTGAATGCACATTTCAAATTTGGAGAGTTCCCACGTCCTATCTCACTGTTCCTAAATATTTCAGCTGAAAGCTAAACTTTTACATCCAGAATGGTTATGTCAGGTTCTCCTCAAAGAATCAGGCTTGATCTGAAAATTTTTACGGGCTTGGCTTTTTAGGCCTGACCCGGGCTGAGCCTCCCTTCTATTTTCCAAAACCAGGCTGAGCAAAGCCTGAACACCCTCTAGATGTGATTCATGTCAGGCCCTGGGCTTAGAGTAGGCTGAAAAAAAAACCTGAGTGCTAGCCTATATGAAGTCCTGAACTTAAACAATCTATTAAATATGGATCCATGCTGTAAAAGCTATTCACATAATATACCTTTTTGTATTTTTAAATACATATATATGTTTGCAATTATGCCCTGTAATGTTCTAGGTTAAATGTAGTGAGAGCAAGGAATCCACATTCTGAATGCTAGTAAAAAACAAAAGTAGGAAAATCTAATGAAATTCATGCAAGGTGATAATAATTTGTGTCAAGCTAGAATGTTGGTGGATAAAGTTAACCATATCCAACAAGCACTGTCAATTATGATTCTCATACGATTCCACCTATAAGGTTGTACCGCTGAGCCATGATGCTCTGCCATATCAAAATTTAAGTTTCTAGAGATTTACGGCATTTTTCTCATGTAGGGTGCGGTCAATTGATACTCTGGTGGCTGCCATTATATTTTAATGGATTTCTGTACTTTTTGTTGAAACTGCCTCTTCTGATTGTTTGTAGGCACCAAACAGAGGAGGGAGGCCCCCTTTTGATCATTTGGATACAGCTCGTTGGTTGCATGTAAGTTAATTTGATTTTTTTTAATGAATATCTCTTAATTAGACCTGCAAGGTTAACCTCAAAAATTGTTGTCTAACCATGCTTGGTGTGCAACATAAGTTTGGTTGGATATTCTTGCCATAGTATTCATTTTAGTATTCTTGCTTATGAAATTATGGTTAGTTGTCTGCTTTTGGAATTATATATCAACGTTAATTCCATTAAAAGTGTTTATATGGATATATGCTTTGTCCTGGAGAAGTTGGGATTTTGTGGTTGCTTGCACATTTATTAATCACTGGATGAAATGCGCTCAGGATGCTTTGAGATATTCAAGGTTAATATGCTTTGTATCCTGAACATATATCAAGTAAATCCTGAAGGCTGCTAGGGAACGATTTACTACAAATTACTTATTGGTATATACTGCAATATTTGCAACAGACCAAGAATGAAAATGTGAAAAGATAGATTGAGAATAGCTGCCACAGACTAATACCATGTTTGGTTTCTCAGAACTAGAAGGAAACACTATTGCAATGGAAGCTAAATAATCAGATTCATCATTTCTATTGCCTACTTGGCCACGAAATGAAAGAATGCATGGGAAAGTAATGGCTGTTTCATCCTATAAGTTGACTTAGTTACGTTTTAAAATGAAACTAAACTTATATTGATTTTCAGAATATGCCCTTGACTCAAGAATATATTCTTATTTTAGAATGATGGCCTTTATAATTGCTTTTGCTGGCCCTCATCATTATTGTGCACATGTACTAGACCTCTAAATAACCATGACTGTTTTTTTATTATGGTTGTTATTTTACACGCCCACTGCTTATCATCATAATGAAATAATTTTTCTTTTAAAAAACATTTAATGAAATATTATTTTATACATTCTGTGGTTAGCCAAATTATTTATTTCATTTCATATCATAAATGCTGCTAATTTGTTCATAGTTTATGCCAATTGTATTGTTCATGTTTTATACAATAAATGCTGCTGACTACTTCAAACCGTTCTTTTAGTTATTGTTCACTCCATTCTTTTAGTAGCGACTGTTCCTCCTTAAGAGTGAAATCACAACTGAGGGAATGGTGATTTGAGAAGAATCGTATTTTGTTACTTATTTGCAAACCAAATGTTGAAATGGGCCAAAGCACAAACCCTGATTCCTTTCCAGCCCTCATTTATGATCCAAATGTAGATACCCTATCCATGCAACAACCCCATTTTGTGATTTCCTATTAACTGTAGTGAGTGGTTTTGAAGGACTTAGGTAAGTGTCACTAAATTATTAACCTGTACATAAAATGAATCGGAGGCCTAACAATAATTCAGTTATGCACCAAGAATACTTCTACCAAGTCAGAAAAACAAATGTAAACCTGACCGATTTTTTTTTGGATAAATATGTAACACATTTCTTATGACCTTTCTGGAACACGTCAGCCAACTAATTCTAATTTTATGGGAAGAGTGATTTATCTTTACTCATTACTTTTCATGGTTGCTAGATTGTTTGGCTGCAGAACAAAATCACCTTAATGTCTATAGACTTTTCATGAATATTTTCAGTTTGCTATTTGTGATATAACTTAAATTATCATTTGGCCTCTTTGTTACTTGAAATTTCATCTTGTTGAAGTTGTGTTCTGCCACATGAGGTTAAAGGTAGTTAGAACCTAACTAAAACAAAAGAAATCAATTTTTTGCACTAGAATGAGCTATTAAATAACTTGAATTATTCTTCTGTGAAATCTGCTTAACTCTGCTATATGCACAATATCTAATTGTAGACACCTACTAATTGATAAGCAGCCAACTCAACTTTGCCTATGCCTTTAATTTGTAAATGAACCTATATATTGTATAGCATATTTATTCTTAAAATGGTCAACATTAATTGCAAATATTCCCGTCTTAAGAAGTAATAGTCATCGTCAGCAGCCTTGTCTTGGTTGGTGCTTCTCTTTTAAGGGATTGATGTTGGGAGAGGTCTAGGATTCAAACTCTGGTGGTGGCATATTTCCACCATATTGTTTTAGGTTGACACGAAGATGTAACTGACATGGTATCGCATCCATTAACACAAATGTACCAGGTGTCAATATCTTATTTGCATCATGAAGTGCTTGCGCTTAACAATCCCATTTAGCATCTGTGCTTGATTAGTCCAATATTGGCAATTCTTTGGCATTCAAGGAAGGTTAGGCAGGAAACTGAGGCATTTACCTAATGATTGGGCAGCCTAATTAAGGGAATCATTTAGGAGGTGTCTTATTTAAGGTAGGCCCGACCCCTAGGCAAGCCCTTAAGTAACAATTGAGGGTACCAAAAATCACATGGATGAAGTTAAAAGACACGACATGACACATGAATATCAAGAACTATAGTAAAAAATCTAGTAGCTAAAATTTTCTACTGCTTTGGATGCATACTCTATTTTGAAAAAAATTTCTAGTATGGGATAAGTTACATATCTTACTAGTCCAAGCCATTTGGCATAAACCATGTTGGCAGGACACGGCATGATACAAGTATATGTACCCCATATTGTGTGCTTTGTGGCAGTCTCTGTTGGTCTGTGTTTGTGCACATTGGTTGGCATGAATTAGCACATATTGGTTTCAATGCAAACTTAAATTGTTGTGACAAATCCTATCATGTGGCTAGCATGGCACAACATGACTTTGTAGAGTGTATGGTACTACATTGTGCTAGGTCATGACCAGCATTGGTGCAGCATGTGATTCTTTAATCCTCACCACTCTTCAGCCTCATATTTCTACTACATACAATCGAATCAGTATTAGTGCAATCGTAATTAGACTATATTGTCAGATTTTGAATCCATATTTCATACTAATTATATAATTAGATTCTCGGTAAACTTAGAATATTATACATATATTCTGCATTTCTGCTTCCTTTTTTTTCTTTAGAAAGGTGCTTTTCTTTTTATCTGAAACACTCCCAGTTTATGCTTATCAGGACCCATTGTTGTTGCAAATGTTAACCAAGTCTCTGGGCACTTTGCTTGTGCCTTCATCTCCAACTAGTTTGTGCACCTTGTTTTGTTTGTAGTACTTGTTCTCTTGTTCTCACTTAATACATCTTTGCAGCGGTATGTTGAGGCTCAATGTTGCATTGCTTCAAATGACTATAGAGGTACGCTATAGTAAATTTTTTTTTTTTTTTTTGGTTATATAAAGTTATTTTTTGGATTTTGAATCAGTTTGCTATGTAGTATTGCAAAAATAAGTTTTTCCCCATTTCAGTTATATAATCCATGTTGTTGCTCGACTTTATGATTCTTTACAACTGCACTTTTATTTTGATGTTTTTTGTGAGAATGCCTAGGGTTTAAATTTTTGATATAAAATGGGAAAAGATAATAAACTGGAATCTCATGTCATATTCCAAGAGATGGAAAATAATGGGAAAATTTTGGTCAAGAAACTTGAAGGAAAATAGGAATATATTGGAAAACAAAAAAGGGAAAAGGTAGTAGACAATTGTTTAACAACCATAAATCAACCTAGGAAGAGAGTTAAAGAAAATAGAAGAACAGCTGAACAGGTTAGAAATAAGAAGACAAATAATGTGGAGAAAATCACATTGTGAACCAGCCAAAGCAAAGCTTATTGTATCTTGGTGCACTAGAGCAAGAGAGAGCATAGGAAAATTGGAAATGCAATGATAAAATGGATAGCACAAGAGGTCAGAAAAAAAAAATCATCAAAAACATATATATACTTAGAAACAGTATTTTCTGTATTATTAGAGAGCCTGCCCATGACATTGTATACTATAGCTTTTGTGGGTGTTGTTTGTAATTTTATTTTTTCAATAAAATCCATAAGAGTTATGAACAGCACATGCACATGAACATTAGCCCATTTAGTATAATTCCTCAATGACCACAACCATGTGGCTTTCCCTTATGCTTTCTTGGTGATTAGTCTGCAATATGTGGCTACATGGTGTAGATGAGATCATCTGACGATGTTCGCCACCATGTCTGGACCATGACCCCTGATGGGCCGGTGGTGCCACGTGAACGTTAATGGCAAAACCCACTGACAGTGCGCACAGGGGCAGGCGGCCGTCCGCTCCTTCAAGGCGGCTTACTCTTCAGCAGGGCCGCATGTCTCCAAGGCGGCTCCGCTCTTCAGCGGACCTCACGTTCTCCAAGTCGGCCCCCAGCGACCCCGACTCCTTCGAGGCGGTCTTGACGGCCTCGCTTCCTCCAAGTTGGCTTTCAGCGGCCCCGACTCCTCCAAGGTGGCCTCGACGGCCTCACATCCTTCAAATCGGCCTCCAGCGGCCCCGACTCCTTCGAGGCGGTCTCGACGGCTCCGCTTCCTCTAAGTCGACCCCTTAGTCCCGACTTTCCCAAGGCAGCCCGCGCCGCTTGATACGGTCAGGCCCACCTACCGCCTGACCTGCGCCGCCTGACATGATTAGGTCCATCTACCGCCTAGCCTGCGCTGCCTGATGCAACCAGGCCCACCTACCGCTTGGTCCGCGCGTTGATGGGATTAAGCCCATCAACCGTCAGACCCATGTGCCCGATGGGATCAGGCTCATCGACAACTCTTATTCACACAATCTCCACGAGTTTGGCAGACATTTCTCTTCGCTGAACCCCCCGTGGTAGATACTAAGGCAGATACTGAAAGTCTATAAAAGGATAAGAGAGTCCGAAGTAAAGAGGTATGCACCTGCACCCACACATTGAACCAATAGAAACCTTTTGATTTCAAAAGCTTTCTTCTTGAGAGCTTCTTCAAGCTTTCATTGCTGTGACCCTGGTTGCTAACTTGATCGCCAGAGGGTCCCTGCCAGAGCAACCCTCCGACCCCGGGACTTCTTGCAGGCTATCCGCTCCGGAGGAGACTGCACCAGCAAACGATGCCTCTTGACGGTTAATTCCGATGATCAAGCATCAATAGATTGGCGCACCAGGAAGGGGGCTGGTCTGAGAGAGCAGAGCTCTGTGATACTAAGCTACAAGCTCTCACTTCCTCTTCGTCAACAATGGTGGTGATGCGCGCTCGAGAGGCCTCAGCCAGCTATCTTGGGGGGCACCTCCAACCGGCGGAGCAGCAGGAGGCCAACCTCCTTGCTGCTAACCCTCAGGCGACTCCCGCACCACCAGCCACAGTCACTCAAGCTGAGCAATTGGCCGCGCTCATCTAGCAAGTTCAAACTCTCATGGCAATGATCCATGGGCTTCGAGAGCAGCATTCCATGGCCACCCAGCATCAGCCCGCTCCTCATGCACCATCGCTTGCTGCACTAGCCAGTCAGCAGTCTGCTCGGGGAGATCCCTCCAACGGAAAAGTTGTCGCTGTCATGCCTCTCCCAGAGGACACCGTCGGAAGCCCCTCAAGAGGGCGCGTTCCCTCGACCGTAGCTCAAGTGAACCTTCCCCGAAGCCGCAGCACAAGGAAGAGCCTAAGCGGAGGCACTACACCCGCGCTCTTCCCCTTCTTCCTCACCTTCCGAGCCGTCAAAGAAGATGCCATCTATCAACCGCCATGCGGAGGAACGTCTGAATGAATACCACCAACGGCTGAGGAGCTCACCAGAAAAATCAACAACCAGCCAGAGGAGTATGACACTCGTCCTCCTTACACTCGCCGAATCTTGGAACAACCCGTCCCCTCCAATTTCGTCTCCCCTAGTTGGATCCGTATGACGGTACGACAGATTCTCTTGATTACCTCGAGAGCTGCAAAGTTCTCATGTAAGTCCAAAAGGCTACAGATGCCCTCCTGTGCAAGGCCTTCCCAGCCACTTTGCGAAAGGGTGCCCGTGCATGGCACTCCCATCTGTTTCCGCACAGCATCGATTCATTCCGAGAGCTGGAAAGAGCATTCTTGATGCACTTCGATGCTTGTTACCGCCCCAGTAGAGCGCGCGGCCAGGAGGGCCGTGGCGCTGCCCACGCGCGCGCAGGCGCGGGCAAAGCAAGCGTCCGAGGGCTTGCGAGGTTGGCAGCTGACGCGCGATAGGATGCGCGCGGCCAACCATGGAGCAGCGAGGTTGGCGACTCCAGATCAGCACGGCGCAGCAGCGAGCGAGGTTGGCGAGCAGCGCGCCAGGCCAGATGCGCGCCCGTTCCCAGCGCGGCACGCGCGGCGCAGCATCGAGCACGCCGAGTTTCAGCACGGCGAGCAGGCCATGACCGAGGATTCCTACGCCGAGCGGGTCTCCCGCTCGGGCGGCACGGCAGAAGGCGCAGCGCGCGCGGGACGGCAGGAGGCTGACCCTAGGCGTGCGGACCCGGGTGACGATGGGCGCGCGGGCTGGCAGGAGGCTAGCCTGGCGCGCTCTCAGACCGACCAGCGAGCATCCCGGCAGCGACAAGTCTGGGCGCAGATTGCGCGCCCAGATGGCAGGACGGCGAGCGGCAATGTCGGGCGGAGATCTCGCGCCAGATTGGATAAGACCGAGCGGCTGAGGACTCTTCCAGATCAAGATGGCGTCCAGATCAGGATGGCGTCCAGATTAGGAGGCGTGCACGGCTTGGCAACCTCAGCGGACTTCTGGAAGGATTCTAGAAAGACGGCGTGCAGGTTGGCCAGCGAGCATGAATCAAGGAAGAGATAATGTGAAGCATTATCCTCTTATCCTATCTTATCCAGCCAGCAGCGATCAGGTGGAGAAGATAAAGGAAGCGTTATCTAAAGCCATCCTTATCAGCTGGCAGCCGATCAGATTAAGGAGATCATCCTTATCTCCTTATCCATCCAGCAATGGCGTGACTTATCACCAGGGGAGCAGCGCCTCTACTTAAGGAGGCTACGGTCAGCCGTGGGAAGCAGATTCCAGATTTCCGAATTCAAGCAATTCGCAAGAGTTCAGAAGAGAATTCGCAGAATCCTAGGAGGGGATTCAAGTCTTCTACATCCACCACACGGGCGTGAGGAGGAAGAAGGAGCACAGAGCATCTGCTGAGGATTTATCCTGGGGTGTTCGCGGGCTGCGGGTGAGTACTTGTAAGCCTAAGACGAGGTGAGGGAATTATGAGGTTCTAAGCCTTGTATCCTCTTTAATTATTGTTAATAAAAGGGGTTGGGATTATTCCCGTAGATAGCTGCGTTGTGGTGTGTCATTGTATGCGGTGGAGTGGGTGTTTGTTTTTGCATGCGCGCTGCTGGTGAGGCTGACTTAGCGCAGGGGTGCTAAGGCCGGTGACACCTGCAAGGAGACGTTTCCGAAAAAAAAAAAAAAACCTAACCTTGTGGGGTGTACCCTTGTGACACCCCCACAAGGTTTAGGTTTTTTTTTCTTTGCGGAAGCGTACCCTAGAGGTGTCACCGGCCTTAGCAACCCGTGCTAAGTCAGCCTCACCAGAGCGCGCATGCAATAACACAAACACCCACCCAAACCACAAGACACACACACAACACAGGCTGTCTACGGGAATACTTTCCCAACCCCTTTTATTAAGACTAATGAAAGAGGAATACAAGGCTTAGATTACAAATCCCTCACCTCGTCTTAGGCATACAAGTATCACACCCTGCAGCCCGCGAACACCCCAGGGTAAACCCTCAGCAGATGCTCTGTGCTCCGTCTTCCTCCTCACGCCGTGTGGTGGATGGCGAAGGCTTGAATTCCCTCCTGGAATTCTGCGAACCTTCCTTCTCCTCTTGCTGCACGCTAGAGTTCGGAAATCTGGAATCTGCTCCCATGGCTGACCGCTGCTCCTTAATAGGGCCAGCTCCCATGTAGATAACGCGCATAGGCTAGATGGCTTAGGAGATAACGCTTATCCCCTTGCTCTGATCGGCTGCCAGCTGCTATAGATAAAGCCCTCCTTTATCTTCTCCGCCTAACCGCTGCTAAGTAGATAAGATAGGCCTTAGAGATAATGCTGGAGCATTATCTTTTCCTTATAGGAGCCTTAGACTGGCGCATGTCTATCCTCCACGCCGCCTTCTAGAATCCTTCCAGAAGCTTGCTGAGGTTGGCCACGTGCGCACGCTTCTGATCTGGACGCCATCCCAGCCGCTCGGTCCATCCGCCTGGCGCGCGTCGCCATAGCCAGCCGCTGGCCGTCCCGCCAACTGGGCGCGCCTGCGCCCAGCTGATCGCTGTCGGGACGTTGTCTGGCCGTCTGGGCGCGCGCCGGGCTAGCCTCCAGCCAGCCCGCGCGCCCAGCGTCATCCGGGTCTGTGCGCGCAGGACCAGCGCCCCGCTGTCCCGCGCGCGCGCTGCGCCCGCCGCTGTGCCGCCCGAGCGGGAGTCCCGCTCGGCGTAGGAGTCTCGGTCATGGCCCGCCCGCCGTGCTGAAACTCGGCGCGCCGATGCTGCGCCCGCGTGCCGCCGCGCTGGGAACGGGCGCGCATCTGGCCTGGCGCGCGGCTCGCCAACCTCGCTCGCCGCTGCGCCCGCTGAACTGGAACCGCCAACCTCGCCGCTCCATGGTTGGCCGCGCGCATCCCCTCGCGCGTCAGCTGCCAACCTCGCAAGCGCTCGGACGCCTGCTTTGCCCGCGCCTGCGCGCGCACGGGCAGCGCCTCGGCCCTCCTGGCCGGGCGCTCTACTGGGCGGTAACAATCCTCCCCCACCTGAAGGCGCCGACGTCCCCGTCGCGCTGTCCCTCAAGTAGGCCTGGATGTCCTCTTCGAACTGCCAAAGTTCTTCGGCCCGCCTCCAGGTGGCATCGGTTGTATCTTCTCCCTGCCACTGGACCAAGTACTCCGTGTACTGGGGTCCCTGACTTGTGCCTATCTTCCTGTCCGCTAGGATCCTCCTGATCCTTCTCGCAAACCTCGGTCGAATGGCAGGGCGCAGCCTGCCTGGCACCTCTATCTCGTCTGGCGTCAGATCTCCATGGTAGGGCTTCAGGAAGCTGACATGGAAGACTGGGTGGATCTTCAATCTCGCCGGTAGGGCTAGCTTGTAGGCCACCTCTCCCACACGCCTAATGACCTTGAAAGGACCATCGTACCTCGGTAGAAGAGCCTTGTGAAACTTTCGTTTGGTAGACTTTCGTAGGAGGTAGGGCGTGATCTTCAGCATCACTAGATCGCCGACCTGGAAATCCACCTGCCGCCTATGCGCATCCGCGCGCATCTTCATTTGCATGGCCGCCCGCACGAGGCTGTCGCGCGCCTTGGCTATGCGCTCGGTCCGGTCCCGCGCGAAGAGATGCGCCGCGGGGCATGGGCCGTCGTAGGAGCGCGCCACCTCCAAGGGTGTCCTAGGCTGATATCCTAGGCACAGTTCGGCTGGACTCTCATCGGTTGCTGATGACCGGTTCAAGTTGTAGGAGAACTGCGCCGCGTCCAGCAACTCCAGCCAATTGCGCTGACTTGCGGTCACAAAGTGCCGCAAGTACTCCTCGAGCAGTGCGTTCACCCTCTCGGTCTGGCCGTCCGTCTGGGGGTGATACGCCGTGGAGAATTTCAAGTCTGTGCCCACATCTGAAAGGGTGGTCCAGAACTTGCCTGTGAAGCGGACGTCGCGGTCACTGATGATGTCGCCGGGCAGCCCAAAATACTTGACCACGTTGGCGAAGAACAGCCCGCGCACATCTCTGCCGTGCACGTCTCGGGTACCGCCATGAAGATGGCGTACTTCGAAAATCTGTCGACCACCACGAAGACTGCGCGCTTGCCGTCCACCTCCGGGAATCCCATAATGAAATCCATCGAGACGGACGCCCACGGTCGCGCCGGAACGGGCAGGCTGCAACAGTCCAGCCGGCCGCTTGCGCTCCACTTTGTCCATCTGGCATGTCAAGCAGCTGCGCAAGCTTCGACATCCCTCCACATATTCGGCCAATAGAAGTCGCGAGATAGTAGGGCGTACATCCGCTCCATGCCCGGATGTCCCGCCCACTTCGAGTCGTGGGACTCTTTGAGAAGGTCGCGCCGCAGGGCTTCATTCCTCGGCACGACCAGTCTGCCTCCCTTCGCGCGGAGCAGACCATCCTCGATCCAGAAGCGCCTCACCGCGCCGCTCGCTGTGTCGCGCACCAGCCTCGCATACTCCACATCCGTCTGGGCCGCCTCACGGATGCGGTCGCTGCTCGCCTGGACTGTGGCTATGGCAGCCACATACTCCTGCACTACTTGGCGGCTGAGGGCGTCGGCCACCTGATTTTGGCGCCCCGGCCGATGCTCCCAGTCAAAGTCGAATTCCGCCAAGTATTCTTGCCACCGAGCTTGCTTTGGTGTTAGCTTGCGTTGCGTCTTGAAGTAGGTGTTGGCGACGTTGTCGGTGATGATTTTGAACTTCGTCCCCAACAAGTAATGGCGCCACACCTCCAAGCAGTGGATGACCGCCGTCATCTCCTTCTCGTGTGCTGAGTACCGCGTCTCAGCATCCTTGAACTTCCGGCTCTCATATGCCACCGGGTGGCCTGCTTGGATCAAGACTCCGCCTAGCGCACGGTCGGATGCGTCCGTGTGCACTTCAAAAGGATCTTCAAATTTTGGTAGCTGCAGCACTGGCTCTGTAGATAGGGCCGTCTTCAGCCTACCGAAGGCCTCCTCGCAATCTGAGGACCACTCCCACCTCTGCTCCTTTTTGAGCAAGTCGGTCAAGGGGCTTGCTAAAGCCGAGTACCCCTTGATGAACCTCCGGTAATAGTTAGCGAGCCCTAGGAATGATCGCAGCTCGCTAACTGCAGTAGGTGCTGGCCAGTCCAGGATGGCCCGGACCTTGGCGCTGTCCATCCGTATCGCGCCGTGGCCAACAACGTGACCGAGAAAGGCAATCTCGGTCTGTGCGAATGCGCACTTCTCCTTCTTGATGTAGAGGCGGTGCTCTCGAAGTCTCCTCAGCACGCGCCTCAAATGCTCCACATGTTGTTGCAGATCACCACTGTAGATGACAATGTCGTCGAGGTAGACTACGACAAAGTCGTCGAGGAAGTCGTATAGGACGTCCGTCATAAGGTTGCAGAAAGTTGCTGGAGCGTTGGTCAGGCCGAATGGCATGACTAGGAATTCAAAAGATCCATACCTAGTCACGCATGTCGTTTTTGATTCGTCCCCTGGCGCAATCCTCACTGCCAATAGCCGGATCGAGGTCGAGCTTGCTGAAGTACTCCGCCTTCGCAAGTCGGTCGAACAAGTCTGCTGCGTTGGGGACCGGGTACCGGTTCTTGACAGTGACTTGTTGAGCGCGGTAGTCCACGCACATCCTCAGCGTGCCGTCCTTCTTCCGCTGGAAAAGGACCGGCGCTCCGTATGGCGCGCGCGAGGGTTGAATCAGCCCGGCCGCCAGCAATTCATCCAGTTGGGCGCGCAGCTCCTTGAGTTCGGCCGGCGCCATGCGGTAGGGAGCTTTGGCTGGCGCGCGCGCACCCGGTTCCAGCTCAATGCGATGATCGTGCGCGCGCCTCGGCGGGAGTTCCTTCGGCAGCTCGCCCGGCATCAAGTCAGCGAACTCTTTCAGCATCTCCCCCACCGGCGCAGGCACCTCTGCATCTGCCGCGTCGGGCTGGACCTGGATCAGCGCGGCGACGTATGTCTGGTCTCCCTTGCGCAGGCCCGCTGATCTGCTTGGCGGACAGCAGCCCGCCTGGCGCTGTGCTCCCCTTGGCGTCGGACCGCGCGCGCTGATCTGCCGTCTGGCGCGGTCTGGCGCCTTGCTGCTGGGCGTCTCTCTGCTGGGCAGCGGGCGCCGACCCGCTGCCGCTCTCCTTCGGCGCGCCCTCTGCTGGGCGCGCCACAGTGGGCGGTGGCGCTGATGACACGAACCCGGCACAGTCCTCCTGGCCGATCATCAGCCCACCGAGATGTGGCAGATCATGACCTTGGCTGCCTTGAGAAACTCCAAGCCAAGGATGATCTGGAAATCATCAAGTGGGATGACCAGCAGCTTGCATGGGCCCTTCCACGGTCCGAGCTCCATGTTCACTGTGGTCAGGCCGTCTACTCTTCCTGCCCTCGAGTTGACGGTCTTGATAAGGGTCGCGCAGGTGGTGTTGCGCAGCCCTAACTCCTTCGCAACGTCGTTAGCGATGAAGTTGTCGGTGGCTCCCGTGTCGATCATGGCCCTCAGCTCGTGGCCATTCACCTTCACCTTTGCAAATAGAAGCCCTTTGTGGGATGGCGGCTTCTTGGTGACAAGCGCGTTGAGCGCTTGCAACGGGTACACCCGGGAGGGTTCTTCATCCTCGCTGGACTCCTCGGCCAACTGGGAGATCAAGGCCGTGAGCTTGCTCTTCTTTGGGCAGTCCTTTGCCCGGTGTGGGGCTCCGCAGATGAAGCACCCGAAGGCCGCTCAGCGTTGGCCGTGGGGTCTCTGGATGGTAGAAGAGGTCCCTTCTCTTTTCGGACAGCAGCCTTCTTCTTCTTCTTTTTCTCCTTGAGAAGCGGCGGCTTGCCCTCCTTGGCTTTGGCTTTGGACTTGCCTTTGCCCTTATCGCCAAGGGCGGGGGTGGGCGCCGTGGAGCGGAAGTCGACGAGGCTCTCGGCAGCAGCCATCGCCGAGTTGAGATCTTTAACTCCTTGCCTTCGCAGCTCCACTTGAGCCCAGTTCTGCAACCCCGACGTGAAGTTAAACAGCTTGTCGGCCTCCGACATGTCAGGTATGTCCAGCAGCAACGAGCTGAAGTCTTTGACATAGTCCCTGATGGAACCAGTCTGCTTCAGCCGTTTCAGTTGATCCCTCGCAACCCAGATTACGTTGTGGGGAAGAAACTGAACCTTCAACTCTTCCTTCAAGATCTCCCAAGAAGTAATTCCAGGTCGGCCGGCGTTGCGATCCTCAGCGCTTCGAGTTCGCCACCAGAGCTTGGCGTCGCCGGCTAAGAACAGACTCGCGAGGCGAATTCGCCGCGCCTCGGGTATGTCCATCGCTGAGAAGTACTCTTCTAGGTCCCAGACAAAATTCTCCAGCTCCTTGGCGTTGCGCGCGCCGCTGAAGGGTTTTGGCTCGGGCACCCGGAATTGGGACGGGTGGGTGTGATCCGCTCGGGGCTGGCGCGCGCCTTCTCGTCGCAGCGTCTCGACTTCGGCCGTCAGCTCCCTCCGGTTCAGCACTTCTTCCATCTGAGCGTCGCGCTCTTCATCCCGTTGACCTTGAGTAGAGGAACTCGGCCCGGCACCATTGTCGGCTGCCTCCGCGATCCTCATCTGAAGTTGTTGAATCTGCTGCTCCTGTTGCACAGATCTAGTGACCAGATCTGAGAAGCCGTCCTCAGGAGGAATCCCGATGATGGTCTCGATCCTCACTATCCGATCCGTGTTGCCGAAGGATCCCGCGGGTCGCAGACAGCCTCTTCTCCGTACGGTAGGAGAGAGAGTTGCTTCGAGATTTCGTGGCCTGCTTCAAAACGGTCGTTCTCGAAGTATATCATCTGGACGACGTGGTGGCAACTCTGGCGCTGAAGCGAGGGCTTCGCCCCTTCTGCTTCACATTCTCTTTGGATAAGAAACCGCTCAGCTCCTACTCTAACCTCCTCCGAGCATAAAAGTACATCTGTGCGGATGAGGCCGACTTCACCCGTCGGGAGACCGAGAGGAGTTCCCGCCAGAGGTTCGCCCACCCTGAGCCAAGCGGATCTTCTCGCCCCAAGAAGCCCGAGCCGCCACGCCGACCGAACAACAGGCGCCGAAGCCTCGCCCCCAGGGAAAGCGAGCTCACGCCTCTTCTCGCCCCTCGCTCTCACATCCTCATGGAGATTGAGGGCGAGCCATATCTTCAGCACCTTGAAGAAAAACGTCCCCCGCGATAAGAGCCAATACTGCCGCTTCCATCGTGACTATGACCATGACATCGACAACTGCTACAGCCTGAAGTGTGCCATTGAGAAACTCATCCAGCAGGGTTACGTCGAAAAGTATGTCCAGAAGGCACCCCCGACTGTTTCAGCACTCATGGGGCCTCCACCTGCTCAGGGCTGTTGTCGACAACTCACCGATGAAGAGGACGGTGGGAATGGTGTCCTGGAGGGCAGCCTCTTCATCCAAGTGGCCGAGGTGGGATGGGCACTTAGATGATGTAATCCTCAGAGGGTAGACAATGTAAACAATGAGGGCGTCGTTTCGATGACGATCGCTAAACACCATGTAAAAAGAATCCTGGTTACAATATCAGCTCGACCGACATCATTACCTACAATGCATTTGTTCGGATGGATTTGTCTCTTGACTCCCTGTGGCCAGTGACAGCTCCTTTGGTCGGGTTCACGGGAGATTCGATGAGGGTAGAGGGCGAGATCACCTTGCCGGTGACGGCCGAAGCGCCGCCATGTCAAAGCATGGTCATGATGAGATTCTTGATCGTCCGAGTACCTTTAGCCTATTACGCAATCCTCGGCTGATCCGGTCTTAAACTCCTTGATGCGGTCATCTCCACCAAGCTGTTGCTCATGTAGTTCCCTACTAACAACAGGATCGGCGAGATGCGAGGGGAGTCCAGTCCGGTTCTGCCTTGCTTCCACATAGTTCCAAGCTCTCAGGACATCGCGCCGGCTTCGAAAGTGTCCGATCCTCGAGAGTTTGCTAAAGGAGGAGAACCGGCCGAGCGGCTACTGACCTTTCCATTGGGCGATGATCCGACGAGGACGGTGTAAGTCGGCGGACTTCTCCCCGCGAAGGACAGGGATCGTTTCCTGACTTTTCTACGGGCCAACTCGGACATCTTCGCTTGGTTAGTGTTCGACATTATTGGCATATCATCGGAGGTGATCACCCACAAGCTCAACATTGATCTAAAGCACCATACGATCAGCTAAAGAAAAAAAAGTTTCACCCCTGAGCGGCAGAGAGCCATTGACGAGGAAGTCAGCAAGCTACTTGCTGCCGGCCACATCTGGAAAGCGCATTACCCGAGTTGGTTGGCCAATATTGTCATGGTCCGTAAGGTGAAGGGAAGCTGAAGGATCTGTATCGACTTTACCGACCTCAACAAGGCGTGCCTAAAGGACAGCTTTCCATTGCCTCGAATTGATCAGCTGGTGGATTTAACATCCGGTCACGAGCTTTTCAGCTTTATGGATACTTTCTTTGGGTACAACCAGATAAAGATGGACCCGGACAACGAGGAGCACACTTCTTTCGTGACCGAGAAGGGCATCTACTACTACAAGGTAATGCCTTTCGGCCTTAAGAATGCGGGAGTAACCTATCAGAGGCTGATGAACAAAGTCTTCAAAGACCAACTGGGCCGAAACTTGGAGGTCTATGTGGACGACATGCTAACGAAGATTACCATGCCTTCAACCATGTCTCTGATCTGAAAGAGACCTTCAACAACCTCCGCCGCTACAAAGTTAAGCTGAATCCGAAAAAGTGTGCCTTCGGGGTCACGACGGAAAATTTTTTGGGCTTTATGATGACTCAGCAAGGAATTGAGGCAAACCCAGAGAAGATCAGTGCCATCCTCGATATGAGACCATCGGCCAGCAAGAAGGAGGTGCGGCGGCTCATCGGGAGGGTGGCGGCCCTGAGTCGGTTTCTCTCCAAGTCAGTTGAGAGGTGCCTGCCTTTCTTCAAGGCCTTGCGCAAAGTGAACGGGTTCGAGTGGACTGAAGACTACCAAAGAGCTTTCGAGGGATTAAAGGCATTCCTATCTACCCCGCCACTCCTATCGAAGCCGAGGGACGGAGAAAGTCTTTTCCTTTACCTTGCCGCCTCCTCGGAGGCCGTTAGCTTTGTCCTGCTGCGCCTCAATGTCGACGAAACTCAGAAGCCCGTTTACTATGTGAGCAAGGTACTCCATGATGCTGAGGTCAGATACTCCAAGACAAAGAAGATTATTTTTGCTCTGATCATTTTCGCCCAGCATCTCCGTTTATATTTCCAGGCTCACCCCATTGTGATGCTCATGGACCAGCCCCTCAAAGCCATGCTGGCTCGTCTGACACCTCGGACCGGCTCGCCAAATGGGCAATCAAGCCGGAAGAGTTTGACCTCTCATTTCAGGTAGGCCAGCTCTGAGGTCTCAAGTCCTGGCTGACTTCCTAGTCGAGTGCACCTGGATATAGGGACAGGCAAAGGAATCCCCTGTGGTGCAACCCAACGTTGAGCTCGAGGATGTGGGAAAATTCTGGATCCTCCACGTGGACGGTGCCTCAAACTACCAAGGAAGCGGTGGTGGCCTCATCCTTGCAGGTCCAAAGGATGAAAAGGTGGAGTACGCTTTTCGGCTCCTCTTCAAAGCTACAAACAATCAGGCCGAGTATGAAGCCTTGCTGGCCGGAGTGAGACTCGCTCAGGAACTTGGGGTGAGACGTCTCAGAATCTTCATCGATTCCCAATTCGTCTCCTGACAATTCAACGGAGAGTACGAGCACGGGACCCCATCATGGCCAAGTACCTCGAAAAGGTCCGTCTCCTAGTCTCTTCGTTGGCCTACTTTAGCATCGGTTACATTTCTTGGAGCGAGAACGCCAAGGCCGACGCCCTTTCCCGTCTGGCCACCTCGGCAGGTGGCGTCCTGGAGGGCACCTACATCGAACACCTGGAAAGATCCAGTATTGAAGGCCAAGAAGAGGTCCTTCCGGTCGCTCGGGAGCTGACATAGATGGACGCTTATGTCCTTTACCTCACGGACGACACCCTCCCAACTGACCGCGAGGAGGCTAGGCTACTCAAATGGAGGGCTTTCAAGTTCACCCTTCTAGATGGATGTCTATACAGAAGGTCATTTTCCTACCCCCTTCTCAAATGTGTTAGACCTGCAGACGCCGACTACATCCTCAGAGAAATTCATGAAGGCATATGCGGGGACCATCTGGGGGCAGATCGTCGGCACAGAAGGCCCTCCGCCAAGGCTATTATTGGCTTACCATAAGGGAGGATATCAATCTGGTTCAGAAATGTGATGGCTGCCAACGACACACATATCCAACGATAGCCGTATACTTCATTGAGTCCACTCTCGGTCCCATGGCCCTTCGTCCAGTGGGGAATGGACATTTTCGGACCATTTCCCTTGGCTTTGAGTCAGCGGAAGTTCTTGCTCGTCGCCATCGACTACTTCACCAAGTAGGTTGAGGTCGAAGCACTGGCCAAGATCACGAAAGCAAGGTTAAAGCCTTCTTTTGAAAATCTATCATATGCCGCTTCGGGCTACCTCACACCATCATCACTGACAACGGCCGGCAGTTCGATAATGCCATATTCAATACTTTCTGCGCCGAGTTGAACATCTGCCATCAGTTCACTTCTGTCGGCCATCCACAAACCAACGGAAAGGCCGAGGTCATGAATCGGTCCATACTTCGGAGACTCAAAACCGGTTGGACGGGTCCAAGGGCAGATGGATGGAGGAGTTCCCCAGCGTATTGTGGGCATACCATATGACTCCAAGAGCCTCGACGGAAGAGACGCCCTTCAGTCTCGTCTTCGGATCCGAAGCGGTAATCTCCGTTGAGATCAGCTTGCCAAGTCTTCGGATGAAGTCCTACAATGAAGAAGACAACCCCACAACTGAGAGCCAACCTCGATCTCATTGATGAGGTGCACGACCGAGTACAGCTCCGAATGGCCACCTTTCGCCAGCGAGCAGCCAAGTTCTACAACGCCCGGGTACGTTCCAAGACGTTCCGTTCCAAAGATCTAGTCCTCAGGAGGGCCGAAGTGTCCAAGCCAACGGAAGGGGGCAAGCTACCTCCAAACTAGGAGGGCCCTTACCATGCCACCGAGGTACTTTACCGAGGAGCATACCGGATCGAAGAACTCGATGGGCGCCCATCCCACGTACTTGGAATGCAGATAATCTCCACTAATATTATCAATGATATACCCCCTTTGCTGTTGATAATAAAGAATTTTTTGAATATTACATATGGCTCATCCCCGAAGCTGAGGACTTGCTGGCTAAAGGAGCTCGACGGCATTGCGGCTAACGGGACACCTCTCAGTCCGGCGCGGAGGCGCCCTCGAGATGGTTCAAGTCCCTAACAGCTCCGTTCCCGCTCGAGTCGCCCCTCGGGCTGGCACACAAATCTTCAAGGCGGTTCTAAAGGAGCTCGACGGCATCACGGCTAACGGGACACCTCTTGGTCCAGCGCGGAGGCGCCTTTGAGATGGTTCAAGTCCCTAACAGCTCTGTACCCCTTCGAGTCATCCCTCGGGCCGGTACACAACCCCCGAGGCGGTTCTAAAGGAGCTCGGCAGCATCGCGGCTAATGGGACACCTCTTGGTCCGATGCAGAGGCGCTTCCGAGAGGTTCAAGTCCCTAACAACTCCGTACCCGCTCGAGTCGCTTCTCGGGCCAGCACACAAACCCCCGAGCGGTTCTAAAGGAGCTTGATGGCATCACGGCTAACGGGACACCTCTCGGTCTGGCGCAGAGGCGCCCCCGAGATGGTTCAAGTCCCTAATAGCTTCGTACCCGCTCGAGTCGTCCCTTGGGCCGGCACACAAACCCCCGAGGCGGTTCTAAAGGAGCTCAGAGGCATTGCGGCTAACGGGACATCTCTCGGTCCGGCATGGAGGCCCTTGAGATGGTTCAAGTCTCTAACAGCTCTGTACCCACTCGAGTCGCCCCTCGAGCCGGCACACAAACCTCCGAGGCAGTTCTAAAGGAGCTTTGCAGCATCGCGGCTAACGAAACACCTCTCGGTCTGGCGCAGAGGCGCCCCCGAGACGGTTCAAGTCCCTAACAGCTTCGTACCCGTTCGAGTCACCACTCGGGCCGCACACAAACCCCCCGAGGCAGTTTTAAAGGAGCTCGGCGGCATCACAGCTAACGAGACATCTCTCGGTCCGGCGTGGAGACGCCCCCGAGATGGTTCAAGTCCCTAACAGCTCCGTACATGCTTGAATCGCCCCTCGGGCCGAAACACAAACCTTCGAGGCGATTCTAAAGGAGCTTGGCGGCATTACGGCTAACGGGACACCTCTTGGTCCAGCGCGGAGGCGCCTTCTAGACGGTTCAAGTCCCTAACAGCTTCGTACCCACTTGAGTTGCCCCTTGGGCCGGCACGCAAACCCCCGAGGCGGTTCTAAAGGAGCTCGTCGGCATCACGGCTAACGGGACACCTTTTGGTCCGGCGCGAAGGCGCCCTCGAGATGGTTCAAGTCCCTAACTGCTCCGTATCCTCGAGTCGCTCCTCGAGCCGGTACATAAACCCTCAAGGCGGTTCTAAAAGACTCCTAAACGCCTAAGTGTTGCTTGACCAGCGTTGACACCCTGCGTTCGTTCCATCGGATGGCTAAAGGATGAAGGACTCGGCCAACAACACGAGTTCGTGCGAATCCTAGTCGGATCGCAGTGGGGACTGCGACCACTTGCTACTGAGCCTAAGTTTTGGGACTAGCACGACACTAGACACCCGAAGCAGCCACGAAAGACAGAGGAGACTTTTGGACAACTTTTTCCTTGTTATTAATATTCAATGCAATTACAAAATCCGGCTCGAAGTCGGTTACAAGAAAAGGAAAAAGATACAAAAGGAAAAGGAAAATACAAAAGCAAAAGCCTAAAATTCTACGGCTTGCCGGATCCCGACTCTCCGCCGGCTTCGTCTCCATCTGTCTCTCCATCATCCAGGTCCCAGGTTGGATAGCTTTGAGGTCAAGATCGTTGATTCCGAAGACTTTGGCGACCTTTGCTTTGCAGTGCCCGAAGCCCTAAGTGTAAGCGCCGAGGCTGGCTTCGGTCACTTCCTGCTCGAATTTCGGCGAGATCCGAAACTCCATGATGGCACTATGAGCCTGGGCCTCGGCTTCTTGGACTCGGGCCTTGGCCTTCTCGGCCCGGCTCTCGGCCTCCTCATCTCAGGCCTCGGCGTCCCAGACTCGGGTTGCGGCTTCGACTCCCCTCTGTTCGGCCTCCCGTGCCTCGCCTCCGCCTCAACAACCCTCTCCTCGGTGGCATAGGCATTGGTTGCCGCCGTGTCGGCCCGACCCTCGGCATCTTTGAGCCAACGAGTCAGCTCGTCGACCCTCCCTTCGGTCGACGCTAGGCTTGCCGAGACCACTGCCAGCTTGGTCTCGGCCGCGAAGGCCGGTTGAGCTTGATCGCCGCCTTGCTCTCCGCCTCCTGAACCGGGCCCTCCACTCGTCCCAATCGACTTCCGACGCAAGGAGTTTGCTAGCCAAGTCATTCTCCCGGGCCTTGGCTTCTTCCAGCCTTCGGTCAAACTTCTCGACCATTACCCTGCATCGGTCTCGGTACTTGGTCACTCTCTCCTGGGAACGTGAGGCTGAGTCACACGTCCGGATCATGTAGTCTCTGATGGTAAGGACCTCGTTGGCCATCTGCATGGGTTAACTGGTCAGCTATAGATCAAATCAGAGGAATACAAGGGGGGCACAGATAGAAGTTACATGTACACCAACACATAGGCTACATCGAGGAGCCCGATGGCGGTCTCGCGGCGCAGTTGCGCACGGAAGTGTGACATATGCACCCTCTCCAGAGGCGCTTCGCCTGCCTTGCATCGTCCATGGCCGAGAACCTCGGTGGTAGCCACAGTGCCTGGACCGGTGCCTTCTTGACCGCCCGCTGGGTGGCCGCTCGGGCGGGTGGCGATGGCGAGTCCTTCGGCTCTGCCTCGCCTTCATCCACTGGCCCCGCCTCCTCGTCGTTCGTCATCGCCGCAGCCTCCCCCTCTCCGGCCACCGGGGGATCTCTTCCGCCTCCGGCTCAGGAGGAGCCGAGCCGGACGTCTGCCCTCGGCCCCCGACTCACCTGCCTCAGCTGGCTCCGCGGGGTTGGAGTCCCGTTTTCGGAGTCCAAATCGACGACCATCGGCTCAGGAGCGGCTGGGGATTTTTCGCCAATGCCTTCGGTCGGGGATGGCTCGCCCCTCTCCTCCGTTCCCGTCTCGACCATCGCGGGAACGCCTTCGCTTGCCGACACCTCGATCGAGATGCTCTCCCTTGGCTCCTCTGTAGGGACAGCCTCTGTCGAAGCTACCTCCGCGGGGACTTCGGAGGCCTAGGCCCGCTCGCCCTGGGTCTTCCACCAGACCCTCTTCGCCGGCCTCATCTCCTCGTCGGCCTCCTGCCTCTTCTTCCGTATAGCCGCCTTCAGCTTCTCGGCAGGCACCTTCATTGCTACACAAAGTGCTGACAGTTAGAAAAAGAAAAGATCAAGTCAGAGGACGAGAAGGATGGGATCTCGCGCTCACCAACCGTCGGGGCCAACTCGGCCTCGTAGAGGTTCTCCTCGGCCAACAACTCCTTGTAGGAGGGGATCTCGGAGGACGTCAGACGATCGAAGAGCTCTCGGTCTCCCTCGTCCACGGCAGAGTTCTTATTGGGGCCGACATCAGGCTTCCTCCAACTCGTCCTCACCCATCCATGTGGTAAACAAGAAGCGGGATTTCCATCCCTTGACTTTGGAGGGGAGGTGAAGAGGTAGGGTCCAACCCGGCCTAGAAGGGAAAATCCACCACCCGTCTTCACCGTGGTGGCGGAGCTTATAGAGGGCCCAAACATAGAAATCCTAACTCCCGAGCCCTGGAAGTCAATTGCGCCGAAACCAGCCTATACCTATTTAATAGATTCAGAATGAAAGGATGAAAGGGAAGATGAAGCCCGCACCTGAAGAACTCGTACAGAGCTACCCGATCGGATCGGTCGGAGGTCAACCTATCCTCGGGTCCAGGCGCGGACAGACGGATGTAACTAGGGACCCTATACCTACACCTGAGGTCCTCTACTTCCTCGGGGGTCATGGTGGAAGCCACCCCTTCGGGCCCTGCCAAATCAGAGCTGGCTACCGGAGGAGAGGCCGGACGGGCTAGGGACGATGGAGCTACCCTAGCTGAGGCTACCCTAGGCTACCCTAGGTGGAGATGCCCTAGAGGGAGACGCTCGGGGTGGTGATTGAATATCTACCGTTAGGCGGTCGTGGATGGTGATACCCCCGACCGCCGACGCCTTCAGTGAACTAGGGGAACCTCCTCCTCCGAGGATCGAGAGGAGCTCATAATAGGCCTCTTACCTTTCCTAATGGCACGACGATCCATGGACTCAAGACGAGGGCAAAGAGTAGAAAGGAAGCAAAGGAGACTGACCTGATGTCGGGGAAAGAAGATGGAAGTTTCGGACTTTAAAAGTTCAGGGCTCAGGAGGAAGAAGACAACAAGGAAGACGATGGTAGCATAAAGGTTGCCCTTAGGAGGGAAAAATGGTTTTATATGAGCTTTTTGAATTGCCTCGCCCAAGGTAGTGCCACGCAGCCTTCTGCAATTGCATGCGCGACCTCCAGCTGTTGACGATCCCGCCAGTGCCTGAGATACGGCGCCTCATTCCTGCCCAAGGAGCGGGATTTTCGGCCAATGATAGGACATAAGAAGAGGTGGAGTAATGATGACACCCGTTTTTCCCTTTATTCGAGAGATATTCTCTCGGCGCGCCCAATGCTGACGTTAACTCCCGCGTTTGCACTTGATTACGAAAGGATCTCGAAGCGACATAGCCTCGGGAGGACGTGCTGCACGTCCGACAATTGAAGGCGCGCGAAAGCCAACCATTATTACAAGTTTTCGCGCTCCTTTCGCCCAAGGGTCAGCGGACGCATGGCCCCTCGAGCTCAGAAGTAGGGGGGCATCTGATGTGGCCGGTGGCGCCACGTAGATGTTAACGGCGAAACCCACTAACGGTGCGCAGAGGGGCAGGTGGCCGTCCTCTCCTTCAAGGTGACCCCACTCTTCAGCAGGGTCGCGCGTCTCCAAGGCGGCCCTGCTCTTCAGTGGGCCCCACGTCCTCCAAGTCAGCCCCGCGGCCCCAACTCCTTTGAGGTGACCTTGACGGCCCCGCTTCTTCCAAGTCGGCCCACAATGGCCCCGATTCTTCTAAGGCAGCCTTGACGGCCCCGTTTTCTCCAAGTCGATCCCCAGTGGCCCCGACTCCTTCGAGGCGGTCTTGACGGCCCCACTTCCTTCAAGTCGGCCCCGACTCTTCCGAGGCGGTCTTGACGGCCTCGCTTTCTCCAACTCGGCCCCTAGCGGCCCCGACTCTTCCGAGGCGGCCTCGACGGCCCCACATCCTCCAAGTCGGCCCCAGCGGCCCCGACTCCTCCAAGGCGGTCTCGACGGCCCCGCTTCCTCCAAGTTGACCCCTTAGCGGTCCCGACTTTTTCAAGGCAGCCCGTGTTGCCTGATACGGTTAGGCCCACCTATCGCCTGGCTTGTGCCGCCTGACACGATCAGGCCCACCTACCGCCTAGCCTGTGCCGCATGACATGATCAGGCCCATCTACCGTTTGGCCCGCGCCGTTGATGGGACCAAGCCTACCAACCATCAGATCCATGTGCTCGATTGGATCAGGCCTACCGACCAACTCCTATTCACGCAACTGCCACGAGTTTGACAGACATTCCTCTTCACTGAACCCCATGTGGTAGATCCCCAGGAAGATACCGAAAGTCTATAAAAGGGTAAGAGAGTCCAAAGTAAAGAGGTATGCACCTGCACCCACACATTGAACCAACAGAAAACCTTCTGATTCTCAAAAGCTTTCTTCTTCTCGAGAGCTTCTTCAAGCTTTCACTGCTGTGACCTCGGTTGCTAACTTGACCGTCGAGGGTCCCCGTTGGAGCAACCCTCCAACTCCGGGACTTCTTGCAGGCCATCCGCTCCAGAGGAGACTGCATCAGCAAACGATGCCTCTTGACGGTTAATTCTGGTGATCGAGCATCAACAACCCCTGCTTTGCATGTGCGGCTTATGGCGTGAGCATTAGAAAATCAACATGGTCATGGCCACAGAAGATCTGTTCCAGCTAGTGGCCACTTATCCAATCAACCACTATTATATATTTATATGTTCAAACCCCTGGTCCGTACCCTGACTCAGACTCCAATCTTCACACTTTTTGTAGATACTTCAATCTTTAAGAAATACACCCCTTGTGTTTTTCATCTTACTCTTTTCGAGGGAGGAAAAGAAGGCGAGCACATCAGCCAAAAGTGGGAGTATACTTATGAAGTCAAACAAATATATTTCACTGAAATTGATCAAATGGGGAACTATAGCCATTCTTTGCTTTTCATTATATTCATCACAATGTGACTGGGGCAAGTAAAGGTGTGTACTAACACACCAACATCACCTCTGTACCTTCATTGTTCATGTAATATACCATGGTAATTGGACTGACAGACATTGAGAACATGCCTAGGATGTTAGCACCTCCTAAAGATATTATGGAAATGTTTGGCATCCTTAAAAGAAATCAAAACTACCACATATGGGGAAGGGGAACAAAGTTGCAATGTACTTGCTGAAACAGTACTGTCATCTGCCATAGGGTATGATCAGGTTGTCATTGTTTTTATTGTCTGAATTTCCTGTAGAGCTTTCTTGTATCATTTGGAGATGCTAAAATAGGATGACCAATGATGTCAGGGACTATCGATCTCAAGGTCCATAAAACTGATATCAAGAACTGTACTAGTGCATTATTAGTTCGATATGGCATAGGTCGGTACAGTATAGTACATACTCTGTATCAAGATAGGGTATCAATACTTTTCTCACTCTTAACCATAATATCACTCAAAACCAAATGGTACAGGATGATTCTACTTGGATTCGATTAGTTCGATTCACACCAAATTGAATCTCGATATCATAGTATGGCTGGAATGGGTCAGTCGGGGAGCCTTGCTTGATCTCATTCACAATTAATGAATTTGTCCATCTTCCAAGGGAAAAATACTATAATAACATTTAAAGTATTAGCATGATACACATAAAACTATATTATTTCTACTTAGCATATGTATAAACTTATTTCATAGACAGTCTTATTTGAATGATCTTGGATAGTTTAATTTCAATTATGTTGTTTATTTAATGTTTAATGAGAGAATTTTATAAAACATGTTCAAATTATATGCTATATACATTAATTAAAGCTTTTGCAAACAGTCCCTAGCAATTGAAGTTCGATAATTTCAACTTCTTTTCTTAAATCTTCTTCTGGAAGCCATTTTGACAGCACATGGTTTTTAAGTTCTTATCTGTATTTCAGGATGCTTTCATTTTTTCACATACTCTTATTTCTGGTTTTGCAGGTGGCCTTGACCATTTTTCTGAACTATTGCAACGGTTTCCTAATAATGTGCACATCATGTTGGAAATTGCAAAGGTCGGAAATGAAAATAAGTTGATTGTGTTTAGTCTACATTTTCTTTATTTCTTGATTGTTTAGCTGATGCACTTTAGTATTCCAACTTTGTGTTTAGAGCTCATATGAAATGAAATGCTATATGCTGATATTTAAAAATATTTGTGTATCTTTACAATAAATATTCTTATGGTATGCAAAATCAAGCCTTACATTTTTTGGGGTCCCTTCATGGTGTCATGCAATCATTTTCTGCCTTCTTACAAACTGGGACTTAGCTTAGTGGTTTGGTAGCCCATAGCCTCCACATGCCAAAGTTCAATCTTATGACGTATATCCATGATGGAGATCGGAGATCATATCAGATGTATCACGAGGGCTGTAGTTCTTAGGATTTTAGCAGATCTTATTTGGTTTCCATTTTTTTCCTTTTTGATTTATTTCTGTTAGTTTCGCTTAAATCATTTAAAATCAAGGGCTGAGATTAAATGATCTAAGATTCTACTTGGTATCTTTATGAAGAAAGCTAGCGTTGTTAGTACTGTTCATGCTGCAGTAGTTGTGAACATTGAGTGCATGTTACAAGGGTTCTTCATAGAGTCTAAAAGTCTTGTTAGGTTTTTATATTCTTTCAAATAATGGGACTTAAGATGCGTAATCAGTCTTTGATGCAAAAGAATGAATGAAAGTTCAGAATTTTCTTTTCTCCTATGGTATGATGCTGTAGAAGAAGTATGAGGCTTGCAATCCTAGATGTGATTTCCAGATCCTAGAGTGAGGCCGGTATTGTCCTTCCTCTTCTGTTTATCATTTTTTTCCCCTTTTATTCTACTCATTACTTATCTTTCTTCTGATTTTTCTTGATCAAGAATGCCTTTTATGTTCCCTAGATTGTTCATGTAATGTACATTATCAGATCATTTTCAGAAAAATTGTAGCAAGCTCTTGTTTTCAGTTATTTAATTACATAACCCCACAGAACCTTGATTTAAAACTCAGAATCCTAAATCCTAGTTTAAATGGTAGCCATCTGCTACTTATTTTCTTCAAAAGTATTACATTGTAGTTCCTTTTTTTTCCCGAAAACTCATGTCTTAATCTGAAATTCTAGCATCTTGTGAGGCTTGATCCTTTCGTACACCCTTATAATGTCTCTTCCCTCGACTATCCTACATTAATCCACGATCTCAAGTTTGTATGGTTAGAGGAACCAATACAACCTAAAAAAGATGGTGAGCTGCATAACACTGGGTAGGTGTTTCCAAAATCCAAATACAAGGTTAAGGAGAGGATAGAGGATAAGAGTCATAAGACAGAGGGTTTGATGAAAGGAGGCAATAAAACCCTAGGAAAAAAGCTGAAACATAGGACAGTTATCTGGGTCTACTATATGGCTATGGGTATATGAATGTATTTGTTAATGAGTGGGAGTGGCTACATGGCTAATCCCATTCACACTGGTTTTGACATTTAGGGCTATGGCAGTGTTTAGTGGCCATTTTTGTCCCTAACATTTCAAGTATCATATGGACCTTTGCTTCATTAAAATCATCATGCTCCTTTAGATAGTAGGGGCATAATATAGGTACAATCATCATTTATAATTGGAATGATCTCTATAAAAGTTCCATGAGTATATGCCATATGTCATGGCTCCAACAAATAGTTTATATTGGTTGGCCAGAATTAAGGTCCACAAAACCAGTATCGAGAGCCATACGAATACATTGCTGGTTCAATATTGTATGGATCAGTATGTTATAGTACGCATCTCGTACTATGATAAGGTATCTATTCTTTTCTTATTCATAACTATAATACCGCTCAATACTACATAGTATAGGTCGATAATTGGCAGTATAAGGTGGTTCAGCTTGGTTTGAACTGGTGCTGTCACTACGGGTCAATACAATAGACCTTGACCAGAATAGTTCCTTGATTATTAAAAAAGAAAAAATATATAACAATAGAAAATGTAATATTGGAGTATTGGAGGTAGGAATGTTATATATGTTTAGATACCAGATAAATGCGCACCTTATATATCTTCTTCATGATCATGGTCCCATGTTATATAATGAACTTGTGCCCTAATCATAGGTCATTGCATTCTCCATGTTTATTTTCCACCTTCCCCCCTTGACAACTTAGCAATTCTGGAATATCATCTATGTGTCTGATTTTGTCAGTATACATATGATCCAACTTCGCATCTCAGACTTCTATGTTCTCTCCAATCACTCAAGCCTTAGAACCAACATCGGAATTATGTCATCTATAGTTCCATATGGTGAAATCAGAAAGGACGAGATTGAATGATGACTTTCATGAAAAGCATCTATTGATGTTAAGGTTCTAAAATTGCAGGCTAAGACATGCACAACAAAGATCAAAGGAGACATGTATCAGTAGAGGGATGCATGTACGTGCAAAAGGGGTTGGCAGAGGGGTAGGCTTGAGATTGCTTGGATGGAGGTGGTGCAAAAAGGACTTGAAAAGGTTTGATTCAGCACTCGAATTAGCTTTTGGTAAAATTGATGGAAGACAAACATAGAGGGACATGCGACCTAGTTGGACTTGTTATAGTAATGCACATTAGGAAACATCATACAACTAGTAGCTAAGGAAGTACAGGACAAGATAATTGTATTCTTTGGTGTTAACAATTTGGACTTGCTTTCTTTGTTGAACAAATAAAATGGTCTTTGTTAAACAAATAAAATGGTTACTCCAATCTCTTCCTCCTCAGCCTCCTCTCCATCTCTTTCTCATACAAACACACACAGACGCCTATAACATTGTTAAATCCTCAAACTACTATGCTGGTCAGTACAAGCCTGGAGTTCAGAATATTCTCTAGCTGGGTTGATGTCAAGTTCAAATCCAAGTGTATAACTCTGCTCGGGGATTTCTCTTTTTTTTTCCTCTTGTCACACACTTGTGGCTCCTCCTGGTCTCTCCACATGTGAAATTTTTCTGTTCGCGCTTCCATAATTTTTTGTTTATCTAATTTCTTAAAGACAGATGACATATATGAGTTTACTTTCATCTCTTAAACCCTCTAAAGGGTTTCAATATATTGCAAACCATTCTTAATTGCCTTGAATTGTCATAGAGGCAAATATGGAAGGGTAACCTTTGGAGCAGAATTATGCGGAGATGTTTGTTGCTTACAATTAGAAGCTTTGTTTAGATTACTCATGCAATCTTTGATCTTGAGTGTTAGTTGAGACACAAAAGTTTCATATCTTCCGAAATCAGCTCCTAAACATTTGATAAGTGCTCATCAAAATAAATTTAAAAAAATCAGTCAAGAGGACATCATAGCATGGAACATATGTCAATAATCAGAATGTTTAAGATCCAGATGCTGCAAGTTGGCTAGTGATTTTAACTGCTGCAGGAAATTAATTTTGCAGTCTTTTATAAGCTGCCTATTGGAACTTAGATGTACTTCTGTGTGTCTAATGAAACAAGGAAAATGGAAGGCACATAAGCTTCCACAGGAAGAAAGTCTTCGTGTGGAGCTAATTATCTAAAGCTATAGCGTAGCATAAGTGAATGTCTGTGACCTGTTGAAAAAAGTAGTTGCTCACATGAATATTTGATGCTTGAGATCCTAAATAAAGCATTTTTCAAAGCTCCACAAAAATGAAGAGAAAAAAATTATGCTGGAGATCTCTTATCTTCTTATCTTCTTCCCTGGAGATCTCTGGCAGGGTCTGACTCAGCGTGCCTGCAAAGATGAATAGAAATTCCCCATTTAGTCTTTTCAAGAATCTTGATAAAATTAAACAATTTCTAGAATACCCTTTATGTGAGTATCATGACACTTGTCACTCTTTACTAGATACCCTCCTAGAATTGTCATAATTGACAAATATCAAGGAGACAGGGACATTTACTCTGTTGCATACTTAAACAATCTCCAACCAGGGGTATAATTAGCTTGCACCATTTTTTATTTTCATAATTGTTTCTTTTCGCTATATAAAGAAATTTGCAATCTCTCCACATGTGAAATTTTTTCTGTTCGCGCTTCCATAATTTTTTGTTTATCTAATTTCTTAAAGACAGATGACATATATGAGTTTACTTTCATCTCTTAAACCCTCTAAAGGGTTTCAATATATTGCAAACCATTCTTAATTGCCTTGAATTGTCATAGAGGCAAATATGGAAGCGTAACCTTTGGAGCAGAATTATGCGGAGATGTTTGTTGCTTACAATTAGAAGCTTTGTTTAGATTACTCATGCAATCTTTGATCTTGAGTGTTAGTTGAGACACAAAAGTTTCATATCTTCCGAAATCAGCTCCTAAACCATTTGATAAGTGCTCATCAAAATAAATTTAAAAAAATCAGTCAAGAGGACATCATAGCATGGAACATATGTCAATAATCAGAATGTTTAAGATCCAGATGCTGCAAGTTGGCTAGTGATTTTAACTGCTGCAGGAAATTAATTTTGCAGTCTTTTATAAGCTGCCTATTGGAACTTAGATGTACTTCTGTGTGTCTAATGAAACAAGGAAAATGGAAGGCACATAAGCTTCCACAGGAAGAAAGTCTTCGTGTGGAGCTAATTATTTAAAGCTATAGCGTAGCATAAGTGAATGTCTGTGACCTGTTGAAAAAAGTAGTTGCTCACATGAATATTTGATGCTTGAGATCCTAAATAAAGCATTTTTCAAAGCTCCACAAAAATGAAGAGAAAAAAATTATGCTGGAGATCTCTTATCTTCTTATCTTCTTCCCTGGAGATCTCTGGCAGGGTCTGACTCAGCGTGCCTACAAAGATGAATAGAAATTCCCCATTTAGTCTTTTCAAGAATCTTGATAAAATTAAACAATTTCTAGAATACCCTTTATGTGAGTATCATGACACTTGTCACTCTTTACTAGATACCCTCCTAGAATTGTCATAATTGACAAATATCAAGGAGACAGGGACATTTACTCTGTTGCATACTTAAACAATCTCCAACCAGGGGTATAATTAGCTTGCACCATTTTTTATTTTCATAATTGTTTCTTTTCGCTATATAAAGAAATTTGCAATAGATATCATGTCTTATGCATTTTTTTCTTTTGCTTCAGATTTTTGAATGCTGCGCCATGTTTATAGTTAAAGCAAAACGCTGTATTAGTGTTTCTGTATACAATTATCTTTGACTGTCAGTGCCAACTACCTGCACTAACATGCTAGTATTTCGCGTCATACATGTCCTATTAGGAATTAAGTTTTTCATGTTCAAGGGTTTAAAATCCTGGTATCACCATACCAGGGCTTGTCTCAGTCTGGGGCCAGGTTGGTACGGTACTTGGATAGACAAGGACAACTATTAACAGCAAGAATGAAGAGGGAGGAGAAAAAGCAAACTAAAAAAATTGGTATCCTGGGACAGCAGGCTGTCCCATGTATAGGAACAAATTGTGACAACCTGATCTGGGGAGATCTAAGGTCCTAGGTGTGTCCTGATCTCTCTCCAATCTGATACACCATCACTAGGATGGATTGAGTCTTAAATCCTCGCCTCCATCCATTAATGACAATCATGCAAATAGATGTGTCTTGAATTGTGTTTATTTATCCTTATGGACCAAACATTCGAGTAACAGTCCTTGGTTACTCAGAAGCCCGCTTCAGACCACAAAGCAACAAGCCATCACCTTATCTATTATATTTAACTTGTTTGTTTCCAAAAGTTAAGCTGATGGATTTCTTGCGTTTGGATGTTCTATAAAATATTATTTATTTTACATTGTTAGGTGTTAGGACTATTTGCTTTGTCTATTGAAGCAAGGTTAGAGTAATTGTCCTTCTCTAATGGGTATCATTGACTGAAATATTTCCTGTTATTGTATATTGACTTGGTTATGTTAAGGTTGAAACCATTATTGGAAGAAAGGACGAGGCAATGATGAATTTTGAAAAGGTGCCAGAAGCTAACCTACACATCTAGGAAAAAGTGAAATCTTCTCTTTTCAGCATACATGCACATATATGCTCGTTAACATGAGTTTTTAAGCTTTCACAGATCCGTTCAATTGATCCCTATGTTGTAACATATATGGATGAATATGCGATGCTTCTAAAATCAAAATCTGACCAATCCAAGTTAAACAAGTTGGTGCACGATCTTCTTAACATTGATCCTGCAAGAGCAGAAGTCTTTGTTGCTTTATCAGCACTATGGGAACAGAAAGATGAGCGGCGAGCTTTGTCATATGCTGAGAAGGTGTGGACTTATCATCTTACAGCCATCCACTTATTTTCTATTTGATCTGATGCCTTAACTGGATTAATATATTCTCAAGCAGAGCCTTAGAATCGATGATAGAAACATAGCAGGCTACATTATGAAGGTATTGGCATGATTCCTACATACTTTCAGGTGGTTGATTCTGATAGCAATTCTGGCAGAATCAGGGTCCTTTAGTGTGATTATCTTTTATATTATTTTGCATTCATGGTTCGCTTAGGCTTCGCAAACTTTTTTAGGGAAACCTCTGTCTATCATTAAACCGGCAAGATATAGCTGTGACAGCCTTCAGGGCAGCTCAAGAGTTAAGGCCTGATCTTCGCTCATACCAAGGTATTATTTTGGTGGTCATAGCATCTTGGCTTTGTATGCTTTTTATGATAAATTATTCATAATTGTCTGCTATTTAATGATTGTTGCAGGTCTTGTTTTTTCTTATTTGGCACTTTCAAAGTCCAAAGAGGCATTGTTTACTGCCCGTGAGGCAATGAAGGTTATGCCTCAGTCAGCAAAAGCCCTCAAGTTAGTTGGAGATGTACATGCTAGTAGTTCTGGTGGAAGAGAGAAGGTCAGCTTCTAATAGCAGGCAAAATTTTGATATGCCAGGATTAGATAAACTTCTGACTTGAAAACATAATATATTTGATGATATTAGTATCTCGTCTAAGTTTCTCTAGGTAGATATACCATTGATGCGGTTTTTCCCCCTTTTGATGTGTTCTTTCAATTGCTAGATCTAGATTATGTAAAATGAATATTCAGTTGATCATCAAATTCCAAATAATGCATTATGAGCCTGTCAGTGTACCTTAAAAAAATACTAAAATATGTTTTACTCAGGAAAAAATATTGTGTGAGAATTCTTTTATCTGGATTTATGGAGATGTGAACTTGTTGTAAATACTATAAAAGTAAACTTATCAAATCCTACAGAGGTACATTTGGTTATGTAAAACTACTTGAAAGAATTCACTATAAAAAATAGTTGAACGCAATGCAGAGGAAAGGGCTTCTTTCTTCGTTTGTTCTTTTGTTTGGTGCCCTTTTTTTCCTGCTTTCTAGCCTCTCTTTTTATTTGTTTATCCCAACTAGTGTTACGAATGTTCAATCTGCTTTTCAACTTATTCTCTGTTTTCATTATGTTGTCTCCAATCTTTGTACAGGCAAGAAAATTCTATGAATCTGCACTCCGTCTGGAACCTGGTTTTCTTGGAGCTGCTCTAGCATTGGCCGAGTTACATGTTGTTGAGGGACGAAATAAGGATGCTGTATTACTACTTGAGAGATACCTTAAAGATTGGGCAGATGACTCTCTCCACATTAAGTTAGCTCAAGTATTTTCAGCATCAAATATGCTCTCAGATGCTCTTTCACATTACCAATCTGCTCTGAGGTATTGCTTCTTTTGAACATTTTCTTCACAGTCAAATAGGAAGAGCAGCTCTCTCAAGGTATCCTTTAAATATTAGGTCTTCTGACCAGTTTGCACATGCAAGGAAAGGTTTTGTGTTTACCGTTTAAAAGGTAGATAAATGTATACATGCCCCTCCAAAACTCTAAAAATTGCTTGTATACTCTTTTTAATCATTTTGGCTTCATTTGTATCATTTGAACATCAATTTGGCTACAATGAAGCTTGGCTGCTGACAATTTTGCACTTGATTATATATATATATATATATATATATATATATATATATATATATATAGAGAGAGAGAGAGAGAGAGAGAGAGAGAGAGAGAGAGAGAGAAGCCCAAATCCAGTCGCCCTTTTCACCTTTGGAATTATATGGATCATGGATCTCAAAGGTGAAAAGGGTGGGGGCTACACACGAGTGTGATCAAGTCTATATATATTATGTATGTATGTGAAGTTTAAAGAACTTTATAAAATTTCTGTGCTAATAAACTTCTTATTCACCTTTTCGTGTATAAATAAAGTATTAAAGCATTTGTGTAGTATGCGTACACAGTGGCGTGTGTGTGCACATTTTTATCTTTGGAAGAGCATATATTCCAAATAAGAGTATATATTCAAGAATCAAACTTCTAGAAGCAATAGGTTTTAATGCTTGAATAATAGCAAGATCATGCCAAACTTTCTAGTTTTGCACCCATCGGATGCTTAGGTTGGAGACTGGGTATGAAGCATTTTTAGCGGCATAGAACATGTTCAACGGTCAGACCTCCTTTTTTTTTTAATGGTACGGCACTCATTTTGAATCCTTAGGCCTTTTTACCAAAAATATAAGTTTTAGTATGCAGTAAAAGAAGGCTGCATTAATGCACAAGGCTCACACCATCGCAGAGTCTAGGGAAAGCTAGATGTACACAGCCTTATCTCATGTGCAAAGAGGCTATTTTCATATTTCGAATCCATGGCTTCCATGTTACAATGGAAACAACCTTACCATTGCACTAAGGGTTACTCTCAATGTTTATTGTATAGTCTAACCCATATAATATTTTCTCTTTTTAAGGGATAAATAAACACTTCTTGAAGGGTACATATATGCATAAATCCTGTTATTTAAACATTACACACACATCATTAATGCATTGACCAGTCTCTGTGATAAGATCAAAAAGCACCAAAAATTATTTTTGCGTTTCAAAAATTATTGCCAGATTTTTTTGCTTCAAATGAAAATGACAGACCAAATTCTCTGATTATAGTCCCATGACATAGTGATATCTTAATTTATCTTGGGCATACCATAAGTTACTGAGAATCAACATAACCATGGGCATGGTTACTTGACAGCTTATTATTCCAAGAGGAAGCTAAATTATTACTTACTCCATTTCAGGATAAACCCTCAAAATGAAGCTGCAAAGAAAGGGTTAGATCGCCTGGAGAGGCAGATGAAGGTTTGTTTTTCATCTTGATTGGCTGCATTTTGCCCAGAAGAAGCTTTTCCATCCAGAAACCCTTGGTACCCTTGTTCTGCAATGTTTATTCTTCAACCCAGCATTCTTATTCATACAAATATGCCGATGTGCTTGTACAGGGAATGGATCCAGATGCAGCTGAAGAGGAAGAAGAAAATGACGGTGAGGATGCTGAAGGTGATCAAGAAGAGACTGAGCTGCTGTAGCTTGTCGAGATTAAAAACACACGGTTACTTTGTGTAGGCAATATCACCAGCTCGAGCTGCCTCACCTAACAACATACCAACCCATGGGGTGGGAAGTAGGAGAGAGCAATATAAAAAGAGATTCATTATTATGCTATCTCAGCTTTCAGTTCTTTCCCCCAAGGTTTTCGCGGGAGGGATGGTCGCTTGCTGCAATGTCAGAAATTTTTACTACTAACAAAAGCGACTGTTGGGTCATGTTTTAAGTTACTGTTAGAAACACTGAGCTCCTACTTATGATTAGGCCAATTATTTTGATTGGCTCATCTGCAAGTGATCGGATAGATATGCGCCATTAACTGTTTAGGACGCCATCATCCTTTGTATAAATGAATATGTTTGCAAAGCAAATTACTGGAAATTTTCATTTTTTTTCATAATTATGTTTGTATATGAAAGCAAATTTGTCTAATGATATACAGAAGGTTAGGAGAGCATCAACCTCAGCGTTTATAACATATAAAATATGGATGCAGTAGATTGGAGGGTTTTAGTTTTTGGAACTCACTTGTCATCAAACAGGATGACAGTTGAGGGGGCAGCCTGGAAGTTTCGACCACAAATCTTCTTCAGTTTGTAAGTGATGGTGTTCTAGTCTGATGATTTTGATTGCATGATGAGTTTGTGCATCTGACACGGTCAGTGTCATGTCAAGATGGCATTAGCTTATCAACCTTTTGAGGCATGTTTAGTTCACTTGCAAGCTATTAGAAGAATATGTTCCTAAATTCTACTGTCTGATCTGCACAAGCTTTGCTGAGATTATGCAGTACTTTTGTGGCATGCAGAGGATCAGTGGTAGAAAGAGAGAACAAGGAAGAAAATAGTATGGAGATTTAATATGATTCAATTTAGATGGCATGCATCCACCAGCTAAAATGATAAAGGTTTTACTAATAAAAAAAAGGAACTCTTTCACAAACCTTCTTGTGAGCTTTCACTAACGTTCTTGGTTATCTTGAAAGTGAGCTTCATGTGCCTTTATTGAATTTGTTAAACTCAAAACAAAGTCTAATGGTGTTTTACTTATCAAGTCACCTATTTTGAAACTTCATCATCCTTGCCATCATGTTTCAATGGGCATCACAGCTCTACATGCTCCGATCAAGTTTAAGTAATTATTGAATATCTCTTGGTATCAGCTTAATTGTCATATCAACAACTTCAGTAATGATCTTCCTATAGACATTCCATGTCTGAGAAACCTTTTCAGTTGTCTTCCAAGGTTATTCGTATAAGCATGCATCTTTAAAGGTTACTCATATACTTGCTACCTTCTTAATTTGTAGTGATAACGAAACCAATAACTTGAAATGCACAATTGTAGGAATTCTCATCGATTTAGACATATCATGTAAAAATACTAAAGCATCTTTTTTATGCACTTTCTTTAAGATTATAACTTGCCTACTCTTATTTGTTGCACCCAATTCTTTTATTCCAAACTTGCTATGCAACTAAGCCTTATCAAAAGATTCAATTTCTTTATACGTAATCATTACTCTTTTAACAAACTCCTTGTTATTTATCACTTTCTTATGCAGAAAAGGCTCATTCTCCATATTCTCAATCGTAACAAGCGTTTAAGCAACTGTAATTATGTAATATGCATATGGCTCAATTTACATTCTTTCATGACCAATAGAAATGCTACAAGGTTCTCTTGGAGATGGCTCCACATCATATGTAGTTTCTTACATTTGCATCTCCATCTTAGGCTGAGCTAGCAAGTCCCATGAATCTTCTTGAAGTTTCTACATTAAGCTCCACCTTTTTACCAACATCGCAATCTTTTGCTTAACTTTCAGTAGATCCTTCCTTCCACTTTACTATAGCAATTCATCAAAGATGACATCTCTACTAACCATAAATTTGGATGATTTAGGATTTTCAAAATACCATTCTATAACCTTTCACTCTAGTACCATAACCTAAGAATATGCACTTCCTTGCCCTTGGTTCAAGTTTGCCATGATCAACATAAACATACATAGGACAATCCAAATAATCTTTAAACCAAAAACTTAATTGGATAACTAGACCATATCTCCTAAGGAATCTTTAAGTTAATGGTAATTGATGGTGATAAATTTATTAAGAAATTATATTTACTACTTTAGCCAAAAATATTTCTTTGAATCCATCATTAAAGAGCATATAGCAAGCTCTCCAAGAGTATTTTACTCATCATTCATGTAACTCCATTATGCTATGATGTTATCCGTATAGTGCAATGTTTCCTATGCCTTCATTTTATAGAACTTATCAAATTAACTTGTAGAATTCTAAGGCATTGTCCATTTACAGCATGTTAATTTATCCTTTGACCTATTCTCCACCACGAAAGTGTGCCCAAAGAAATTAAGCTCTTTATTCATCAACTCCAGGATATGCCAAGCTTTCAAGGGCTTACAATGCTATCAAACATCTTGATACAACTTATCTCAACCCTAACAACATCTACAACTTATTGACACTTGATAGAACCTTCTATATCTTTAATTAGTGGATAGAAAACTAACTTCTATTAGAGATTATATAAAAAGCAATCAAAAGCAAGGATTGACTCTTTACCATAGTTATTGAATTTAACTGAGAGTATCATACTTCTTACATCATTGAATCTTTCTACATATTCTTTTTAGCTACACTTGCTTTAGCTTCATGAACATTCTCATTATCACATTTTTCTTTTTTCTTTTGAATAATTTCTCATTATGTGCCTTTCCTTATGACAAGAGAAGCAGTAAAATTTTTGGTTTTTTGACTTTGATCTTGGTTTATCTTGCCATTTGAACCCTTCCTTTTGCTCCTATCTTTGGCAACCAAAATTTCTTGGTTCTCATAAGTCTTAAACATCCTTCTCTTCAATTCTTTGATCATCTTTTACATTATTAACCGAAAGACTCTCCCATATAATAATGTATTGATAAAATTTGCGTATAAGAGTGATAACGAGGGCTTTATTTTCATCTTCCATCTTAATTTCAATATTTTTTTAAACCAAGATTAACCTTATTAAACTCTTTTATATGATCTTTTACTAGCTTGCCTTCCAGTTTAACTTCTTCCATAGCTGGTTTGTCAGATATTTTATTATCTCTATTCTCTAACTTTAACTAAAGTCCAACCACTATCTTCTCCTTCGATAACTTCTCTGATAATTTGTTTGCAAAATATAATAGAATTACTATATGCCTTCACCAATGGCAATTATACTATATGCCTTCACCAATGGCTCATCTGTCTCTTGACTAGAGAAATTGGTTGGCAATCTTCCTTCTTTCTAGCATTCTTCACAACCTTTATTATATAAAAAAAACCCCACATATTATTCTGCTAGATGTCAAAGTTATTAACTCCATCGATTTATTGATTTCAACCTTTACAATTAACATCATAATTTTTCCTCAAAATCATCACTCTAGCTGCCCACTTAAATCAAATGAAATCATATAACTATGCGTGTATCAGGACCTACCTCACACTACACCGTTTGGCACTAGCTGACCGGTCTATCCCATCCAAGACTGCTCTATATCCCCACCGACCTCAGCTCGTGTTTGACGACGGCCAGATAAAGCCATTTCGGCAATAACCGCATGGCCAAGAATATCTTCCTTCGGCAAGAGAAACCCTTTCTTTCTCCAACAAACGTGCTTCTGGTCCAAAGTACACAATTGACCATTAATCCATTACTCCTCGACACCTATTGCTCAGCACAGGGCGAGGATGAAATTAAAAAAAAAAAAAAGGCCAACAACCAAGGGCTCGGGTTCAGGCAATGGTCCAGATCAGGCTGCGTTGCTACCAAGTCGTTAGGTCGAGCTTTTGTCACTTCACCGCATAGGAGCTTTATGATAGTGTCCTCCGGTGCAGTCTTCACTCCGCTGCTTGGCCTCTTCTTCTCCATTACCATCACTGATGAGCAAGAGGGTTGACCATCTCTTCCAAAGATGTGCTCATCCAGTTTGGACGAAACCAAAACTGGGACTGTGAGATTTTCCAAAGAGATGAGAGGCTGCATGCTTTGAGATTCATGTGGTTGTTAGTTGTCACTGTACTATACTTTCTCAAATTCATGTGGTTGTTGCTGTACTATACTTTCTCAACCTTGATTCTACGATCTCACCATCTCAAGATCCATTCAATCCTCAATCACCCGACAAAGATCCCCTCATAAAAGCTTAGTCTCATGTACACATAACAGAACCTTCTCTACAATGCTCTGGATTACCCTCAAAGACACAGCTACGTTGTCATGCCTTAAATTGTTGGATTTTATATTTGAAAATTGCCAAGATCATTTTAACAGTGATTTTTAAAACAATGTTTCCAAAGAAAAGTATATTATAACACGGTGCATCGGGATTACAGAATTTATTAAGAAAATTGGGAAGCATAATGATAAGACATTATATAATATTTTACTTCTTGCATCTTTCAAATTCATTTCCAAATCTTTGCTTCCTATATCCTATTCTTTTCTTTTAACAATCTTGAGCTTCCTCTAATCCTTCTCCCTCAATAACTGTTTCATGAAAATCCCCTTCCGGTATTCCAACATAATCAAAATTCACAACGCTTTCACCCTTCTAGCTTTTAGTTAACAAATTTTGCATCAAATTAACTTCAAGGTACCACCAGCATTGCATCATTTTGTCCAATTGGACCAAAAATTATGACGAAAAGCTTACTTTTCTTTTGTTAACCAAGTTTTACTTGGTTTCTCCCGAGCATGCAAATGAAATTAGAAAAAAGATTTAGAAAATAAAAAATAGGAAACAGAACTTATCTAAGTTACCATTATAATATCAATCAGCATTGCATCAAGAATTAAAGATCATCTTGGAACATTATATTGTTCTCGCCAGAAATTCCTTCTGTTCTCAGAAAAGATAAAAAAAAATACTCATCAAGAGAAACCATCTTTTTTTTTCTTTCTTTTTTTCTTTTTTCTTTTTTTTTTTTTTTTCTTTTTTTTTTTGGTATAGAAGGCCAACACTTGTTCAGTCACCACCAAGAGAATAAGAATGAAAAAATAGAAAAAATTAAGAATTCAAATCGTATAAGCTAAAAGCCTAAAGCATCAATCTAAACCCCAGCTCGAGCAAGAATCGATGATTTTCACGGAAATACGTTATATAGATGAGAAACGCAACAACAAGCATAACGCTAACTTCCGAGCACTTGGCGATATCATAATCTAAACCCTAGTTGGAGCAAGAATGGATGATTTTCAAAGAAATACATTATATAGATGAGAAACGCAATATTCAAAAGATCCAAACCCTAGAAAGATCGAGAGAACAAAGAGAGAGAAAGAAAGGAAGGAGTACCGGCAGCACTGTGAAGGCCATACAAAGTTGTGGTTGGTGAGCCAGGATCATCTCTTCCACCAGGCGTGCTTCTTGTTGACCTCTCGGTCCTTCATCTCTCCCGTACTCTTCCTTGCCCTCTCCCCTCTCGCACGGTCGCGAGCCAACGGAGCTAAGAACGAGCACGGGAGGGCGAGGGCCGAGCGGGAGCATTCAATTTATAGAGGGTAGCGGTGCGTGTGAGCCAGCTGGCTTTCACACGCGCGCATAACGTCTCTCTTTGCGATGAAGTCAGTCCGTTTGGCCCAGCTAAATGATCCGAGCCGTTCGTCCATGAAGTCGCGGCTAGGGCGTTAGTTATCGGGGCGCGATGAGCGGACAGGATTTGAGATTCATGGGATCGCACCATAGTATCGAAGAGACTGTTGTCTTACGTGTCAAAACGAAATGTTTTCAGGCAGAAAAAAAACTATCACGAGCTTTCAATCGGCACGAGCAAGTGCTCTTTATGGTCACTAAGTCTTTATATCTACCGATGATAATATTTTTTTAAAAAATTTTATCATCCTAAACCCACAAAAATAAAATAAAATTTCAAGTCAAATCCCACAAACATAACGATATACGAAAAGTAAAACTTTTCCCATCAAAGAACTTTCCACTAAGTAACTTTGGATATAATGAAATTACTGTAGGCCAAACACTTCTCTCTGTTTGGACTCTCTCTCCTTCGGCCGATGGTGGGAACGATCGGAGTGGCGAGAGGGGGACCGCCGTCGCTTCGAGCCCCTCGGTGATGAGGTTCAGGGGGTGAGCGGTGGGAGACCTTAGGTGGGGTCCCGCCTTGGTGAGACTGGACTGTCCCCCGCACCCCTTCATCGGGCGCAGGGGGTTGAGGTGCAGCAGCCAAACAATGCTCTTGCAGTCCCCGTACCATTGTCATTAGGTCCTGGACCTAGTGAGCCAGAACCTCGAGCCGGTCAGGCCGGCTTATCTATGCAGGGGCGGAACATGGAGGTTGGCCTCCAATTGTTCAGCCCGTGGAATGCGCTCCGCGGCTTGACCGGAGGAAGCCTCCTATGCTCGTGTAGTCACCATCGTCTCCCTCGCAGAATTGGTGGGGTCACAGGGAGAACTTTCGTCTTCCTCTCGTGCGAACTGGCCCCCCTTCCTGGTGCGCCAATATGTTTCTGCCAAATCACTTGCGATGAGCGTCGAGTGAGCTGAGATCTCCGCAGGCCTTCGAGGATGTAGAGAGGTCATCGTCTTCCTTCTAGAGCCTGCAAAAAGTCCCGAACCGGTGGTTCTGGTGGGGACCCTCCGACGCCCAAGTCAGTGGTTTGTAGAACAGGAATGTTGTATATGAGTAGAGCTTGAGAGAGAGAGATAGATTCCCTTTGCATTGAGCTTGGGTCCTCCTCTTATACCTGTCTGGGGTCCCGTTTACCTCGTTCCGTTGGAACCGTCGAATCTTCCTTGTTGGGATAAGTTTCTCCGAACGGCAAGTGGTTAAGCCGTTGCTGGATGAGGGCCGCTTGTAGCGGTAACTGCTGAACGTGAGCACTTGCCCGTGATTTCAGTGAGCGAGGTACACGGCAATAGACCTCGAATCACGGGATCTGTTGCATGAGACGGGTCATTGTGCATGCGAAAAAGGCGTCAAGTTAGGACCAAAGCCGTTGCCGGCGCTGGAGCCGCCGACGATAGAGGTCAGAGCCAAAGGCCAGCGCTGGAGGCCGTTGTTGGAGGCCGACGCTGGAGGCCGGCGCTGGAGGCCGGAGCCAAAGGCCAGTGCTGGAGGCTGGAGCTGGAGGCCGACGCTGAAGGCTGGTGCTAGAGGCCGGAGCCAAAGGCTGGCACCGGAGTTCTATTTTTGGGTTTTGCTGTCACATCATTATTTTTGGAAATCGTAAAAAGATAATACTATCTAGAGGAAATGACCAGCCGTATCAGGTTGGATACGGCGATCCCTGCCCCTGCTACGGCCACAAGCGACGGCTGCCAGCCTTGGAGCGCTGGCATTCATCCCCGCCAGCTTCTCCGCCGCCGCCGCCCGATCCCCGCGGCCGCTAAGTTCGCACGCTCCATCTCCTCTCCGTCTCCCTCTGCCGCCGCCTTGGCCATCGCGACTCCGGCGCCACTCGCTCCGCTCGCTCCGGCCCTGACCCCTTCCGACCCTCCAGCCCCAACGCCGATCGAGAACGTTCGTCAGAGCACCGCCGCTGCCGCCCCCCGGATTCTTTCCCCGATCCATATCCGACCACCGCGATCCCCGCCAGCGGCCGTCTCGACTCTGACGAAACCAGTGGAAATCAAAGTTGCGGTCATCTGCAGTGCGGTAACACCCCGTCTGTTGCAGTCCTGCTACCAAACATTCGTAACGCTCGCTAGAGAGATGATAACTTTATCGGTCTTATCTTGTTTTAAGGTTAATGCTATACAATGTAGAGGGCTGATTGATTATTTTACAAAAGTCATAGCAGTTGCTATGGTGTATCTTGTGCACCCTACTAGATTCTTGAATATGGAATTTTGGTATATATTTTCACAGTTTTGTGCACCCTACTAGATTCTTGAATTGAATGTTAAAAGAACCGTTGATGAATTGAATACATCTTTCTTTCGTTTATAAGCTAAGAATTTTTTGATTAAGCTAAATTTTTTTAATCAAATAATTTTTATATGTTAGTACTAAGTAATTTACTAATTATAAATTATATAACAATTCAAATACCATCAATGCCTTAAACAGCTTAATTCAATAAAGACATAACTATATAATAACTACATAATTGTAGCCACATCTTGATTTTGTAACAATATAATAATAATATAATATAATATAAATCAAGAAAAAGAGTGAAGGACAAGGGAAATGGATCATAGGGGCATGAATCAAGCTAGATAGATCGAGGATAAAAAAAAAACCTAAGGTCTTGGATGGATCAAGTATACCTAATTTGAATTTGTCTAACGAAAATCTCTCAAACGTCTAAACTTATTTGATCCACATTTATATTATAATTATATATTATATATATAAGAAAAAAAAAAAGAAGCACCTAAACTGCTGGAATCCTTTGTCAAGTCTTTAACAAAATTATATATATATATATATATATAGTTAGCTTTGAATGTAATTAAGTTTAAGGTTTGATCATCTTTTCCACCCTTAATTTATACGGATAGTTGAATTTATAATATATATATATATATATATATATATATATATTAGTTTTATTAAAGGTTTGAAAAAGGTTCCAACACATGCTTTATCCATCCCACGAGCGGTTTGAGCGCTTCTTTTTTTCTTATAAAAATATTATATATATATATAAATGGATCAAATCAAGTTTAGGCGTTGAGATATTTTATTGGATCAAGTTCAGATTACGTTATGGTTGATCCGTTCGACTCTGGCTCTTTTTTTTATTCTTAGACTTTATCTAGTTTGATCGATGCCTAACTCTATGCCCAAACCTTAGACCCAAGTCTTTGACTCAAAAATTAAAAGACAGATCATATCGAGATATATGATATAGGGCCAAATCGGGCCCGTGCTTTGAAAAATTAAATTTGATTAAACCTATCCTTGAATATTCATATCTCAAAGATAAAAAGGTAAGATCACTTAAGGATTCGCATAGATTTAAGAGTAGAAAGATGATTAAATTTAAATTTAATTAGATTCAAAGTTAAATAGAAAAGATGATCGAATCCTAAATTTAATTACTTCAAAGCTAACTAAGTCTATATAATAATAATAATAATAATAATAATAATAATAATAATTTATTAAAGAGTTGACAAAGGATTCCGGCCATTTATGTGCTTCTTTTTTTTATAAATATAACATATATAACTATAATATAAATATGGAACTCTTATAAAATAATTATCATGTCTACAATTGTATAGCATTCACCATAAAACAGAATAAGACCTATAAAGTTATCATGTCTCCAGCGAACGTTAAGAATGCTTAGCAGCAGGACTGGAACAGACGCGGTGGTACCATACGTGCAGATGACTTCGACTTTCATCTCCACTACTTCCGTCGGTGTCGAGACGGCCGCTGCTGGCACGGGGATCGCGGTGGTCGGATACGCCAGATCGGGGAAAGAATCCGGCGGCAGCGGCGGTGCTCCGACGACGTTCTCGGTCGGCGCTGGGGCTAGAGGGTCGGAAGGGGTCAGGGCCAGAGCGAGCGGGGCGAGTGGCGCCAGAGTCGCGATGGCCGAGGCGGCAGCGGAGGGAGACGGGGAGGAGATGGAGCGTGCGAACTTGGCGGGCCGCGGGGATCGGGCGGCGGCGGCGGAGAAGCTGGCGGGGGATGAATGCCAGCGCTCCAAGGCTGGCAGCAGCCGCTAGCTTGTGGCCGCAGCAGGGGCAGGGATCGCCGTATCCAACCATCTCTCTCTACCTTTCTCTTTCTCTCTCAATCAAGAATTTGGGGGAGCTTCTCGGCTTTCTTTGGACGGGGACGGGAGCAACGAAGAGCAATTGAAATCGGCGGTCGAAGGATTTAAATAGAAGGAAAGAAGCCGGGGTGATGGCCGTTGGGTGGAATGGAGCGAGCGGTTTTTACAGAGACGTTAGAAGCCGTGATATCCGGAAGCGGCTTAATCCGACGTATTGGAGGAGATCGTAAGATCGGTCGGTTGGTATCTCAGCGGGGTCATCGTGACACGGTCTTCTGGACGGCCCTGATTAAGATTAAGCATGACAGCACTTCTAACGGATTATATATATAGATATATATATATATTATATATATATATATAGATATATATATATATATACATACACGATAGTATATGTATGTACATATACATATACATACATATACATACATAGACATATACATACATACATACATACATACATATACATAGACAGACATATACATAGGTGTATATATACATATATGTATACATACATACATACATACATATACAGATACATACATAACATATACATATACATATATATATACATATATATATATATACATACATATACATATACGTATACATACATACATATATAATATATATACATACATACATATACGTATACATACATACATATATATATATATATATAGATATATATATATATATATATATATATATATATAGATACATATATATATATATACATACATACATATATATATATATATATATACATATACGTATATATACATACATATACGTATATAACATACATATACATATACGTATACATACATACATATATACGTATACATACATACGTACATACGTATACATACATATATATATATATATATATATATATATATATATATATGCATGAGCGTGTGTATAAGAGCGTGGAAAGAAGGTAAACTGAGTTATATTCAAATGTAGTTAAACTTAAATTCAATCATTCCTTTGTATTGACATATTTCACGAATCTCAAAATAAAAAAATAAAGAAAAATAGCTTTGAAATTCATGTGAATCCAAAGCTTAAAAAGATGATCAAATTATAAATATGACTATATTTAAATACGGCTAAGTTTAGCGCGCACACTCTCTCTCTCTCTATATATATATATATATCGAATGATTATGTGGTATAACTATCACAATTATTACCATTTCACAACCTTAATGTATAATTTCTTATGTGATGAAATAAAATAGTTTGATACAGTCCTATTAGCATGTTGCACAAAGTTTCATTCCTTTGGTATTAATATTTTGATTTTTTATGGTGAATAACTATTTTTTAAGTTTACTTCTTCATCGGATATTATGTTGACGTTTGAATTGCTTACCGGAGAAAGATTAAAATGGAGATTAAAAACAACCTATGCAATGCATGGATATACCACTAATTTCTTTTTATGCCTCCTTTCGTACAAAATACTCCCTTTCAAAATGCCTCCCACCCCTTATGGGATTCTTTTATCTTTTAATAAATTAGGTGGGGCCTTTTTCCTCTTATCCCTCGAAAAAAAGATATTTTCTAAAATGAGCTTTATGTGAATATCCACATGGATGATAATAAAGATTTAAGACGAAAGATACATTCTTTATTTTTGACCCTACTCCCCACCTCCATCTTTCATCCCCACTTCAATTTTCAAATAGGGACTTGTTGGGAGGTAAAATCATCATTGCATCAATATCCGTGCGAGGAGGCTAAGACCGACCTCCTCCCTTCGTCTTCCCCGGGCTTTTATAGCTCGGCCTCCTCGGACTTTCATAGCTCGGCCTCCCCGGGCTTCCATAGCTCGGCCTCCCCGGGCTTCCATAGCTCGGCCTCCCCCGAGCTTCCATAGCTCGACCTCCTCCGAGCCTCTATAGCTCAGCTTTCCCGAGCTCCCATAGCTCGGCTCCCTCGAGCTCCCATAGCTCGTCCCTCTCGAGCTTCCTACAGCTTATTTCCCCCCGAGCCTCCATGGCCCGGCTTCACCAAGCGATCCACGATCCGATACCTACCTCCGCGGAACCTGACGCGGGAGAGCCCAGGCCTGCCATAACAACATCCTAGGCAAGAAATCATGTCGAGAAGTGGTCTAGAACCTATCACAGCTATCCGAGGCCTACACGCCTACCATATCTCAAGCCATCGAGGAGCTCTCCTGACCATCGATTCCCTAACAGATAGGATATGGATCCAATGGCCCCACAATGGCCCGATTCGATCCATCCCCTATCCTAACAACCTCTGAACCTTCCAGAAGGCGCTCAAGATCCAGGTGACAGTCTATAAATAGGACACTCCAGATTCCCTCAGGTATGCGCGCTCACACCCCCACTCTCACTCTTCCGCTCTCGCCAGCAGCTTGTCGGTGCTCTCGCCCTCTAGAGCTCCCGATTGGCCGCCCCCAGAGACTCCCCGAAGAGATCCACCTCCCCACTTTCTGGTTGATCACCGATTTCCTCCCACTGACTTGAGCGTCGGAGGGTCTTCCGCGGAGGGCCACCCCCAACGCCTCTCGCGCGAGGACTTGTGTGCAGGTCCGCCCCCTGGAGATCGACCGCGCCCGAGCCCGGAGGACGGATCCCGGCGGCAACAGGACTAATTTTCTTCCTTCTTTATCCTCGTCTAGTTCCCCATTCTCCATAAAAAAATCCCTATTTTTCATTTATTTTCATAAGGAATTCTTATTTCTCATTTATTTTATTTCTAAAATTATATTGTTAAATTTAAGCCTAATACTATTAGATAAAAAAATACATTTGAAGTCCAAAATTTATTATAATCAGTAGATATTAAAAAAATTAAAATTAAAATTTAAAAGTCTAAATTAATATTTATATTAGCAGAAAAAGATTGGATTTTCGGAATGGGTTGGAAATGGAGATCACAGTCTTCATCCTTGCCCTCGAATTTGATGGGTTTTGAAAATTTCTTTCATCTCAATTCTCATTCTCATTTAATCCCTTTATATCCATTCTATGGGGTGGCTCCTCATTTTGGTGCTTTCACTACTAACAACATCTATAAAAATATGAATTATTACTAATATCATTTATAAAAACATAAACCAATTATCCAGCAAGAAAGGTGAAATAAATGAAATATGAATCATAGAGTTAAAGCAGGATGGATTAAATGGAGGAGTGCTTCGAAAATATTATATGATCAACGTATCCCATAAAAATTAAAAAAAAATTTAATAAAATTGCTATTAGGCTAGGTATGCCATATAGAACAGAGTGTTGGGCAATACTAAAACAACATGTGAATAAATTAAGTATAATAGAAATATATATGTTAAAACTGTAAAAAATAGAACTAGAAATAAATATATAAGAAAATTGATAGGAGTAGCAGCAATTGAAGATAAAATGAGAGAAAATCGATTACAATAGTTTGGACATATACAACGAACACCTTTAGATACTCTAGATAAAAAGAGTTATCTTTAAATAGAGATAGACCTAAACTAATATGGATAAAAATAATTAAAAAATATAATTATTAATAATTTGAATATTGATTTTGTCCAAATAGATCAGAATAGAGCAGAGTGAAGGAAGCGGGCCCCATGTAATTGGAAAAAGGCTTAGATGAGTTGAGTATTCTTTCAGCTTACAAATAAATAATTTTGTCGAACAATAAATTTTATCAAATAATAAATTTGATGTTTTTTAGGTTATAAAGGGGACAAAAAATTGGGGTTATCTTTCGTACCCTTCTTCAAGCCCTCTACAATGTTTTTGAACTAAAATTAATCGTTCAAAATTAAAGGCTTTTATTGTAACAACCAAAGAACTCCTTTAAAAAAACTGTAAGTGACACCGCAAAACTAGCAATAACAAAAAAAATTATCTAATAAATAAATAAAAAGTATTATTAAGATTCACTGATCATAAAAAAATTATTGTAACAACCAAAGAACTCTCATCTCTCTTTCATTTAAGCCTTGACAACCTTTGTAAACCAAAGATTCAATGAAACCATTTATAATAACTAAGAATCTCATAAAAAAAGATCAGGTGAAAAAATTATTTAAGCTCATGGATCCGATATAAGAACCTAAGTTTTATTCATTATATAGCCAACATAAGACTAAATATATATCAGTGTAAGCTCTTACATACAATATAAACTTGGTCTATATGAACTTCATGGGACCGATTAACAAAAATCATAATTTCCATTGAGTTGGGTGCATACAAACCTCTATTTGGGCTAGAAATGTCAATCGAACTTCATAATTCAATCAGGTTTGACTAAAATGTAAAACATTAAAACCAACCCAAAGACAATCTCAAAAAATATAGAACCCATGGAGATCAAAAAATCAAATACCCATATTTTGCAGGGCCTCCAACTCGAGCAAACCAAAAATTACATTTTACAATTAGGCCGTGGGGTCCAAGAAATAATGACTTTCATTTGAAAAATACCCTCAGCCAAGAAGGGGAAAAATTGTTTCACAGGCATATAAACTATTTCTTTTTCCACTCACCTTGAAAAAATAAAAAAATAATAAACCAAATATGAGCCCCCTTTTTAGCATGAGTCCAAAAAAGAAAAAATTATGCCTTCCAATGCTCCTCTCTAAGACTGACCAAACATAAAAAATGTCTTCTAAGAACACACTTTTCATGAATCAAACACTTTCTAAAAACCTAGGACTTCTCTTTCTATGAATTCAAGGCAAATTTAACTCTTGAAAAGAGTTCTCTTTTATATTTTTATTTTCATAAAAAAATAAAAAAATACTTTAAAAACATATTAATAAATAAAATGAGAACAATTTTCTCCAAAACGTAACTCCAAAATGGGAAAAACTTTAAAATAATTTAAAGACACTTTCATTTTTTTACCTAAAAAAGAAAATAGAAAACAAGGGAAAAAGAACTTAAAAACATAATACTTGGCTTAAAAACATAAGAATTAATGATATTCTTTTTATTTATTTATTTCCTACCATTTTAAAAGATATCTTTTATAACGAAAATAAAATAGAAAATATTTTTCATTTTCACTTACCAAATGTATTTTTAGATATTAGAAAATAGATAATGAAAATTATTTTCAAAAAATAAAAAATAAAATATTTTTAAAAACTAAATGCAGCCTTATTTTCTTAATATTATGTTTTCTCAACATCATCTTCTTGCTTTCCAATCTAGGCTTTGAAGTTCTATTTAAATGACCTAATTTTCTGTGATAATTACATTACAGAAACATAAGGGCATGATTCAGATGGATGTATTCTAATGCAACCAGATTTCATATCTGATGTTCCTGTGCTCTTGAATTTCAGTTGTAATGCACATGAGGACCGACCAGCTTCTTAGTTCTTCTATTTTGCCTTCCAAAATTTCCCTCTTGTAACATTCGCTTGGCTTTGCTTTCCCTACAATGGCAGGCTGGTTTCCCCGCCCTCAGCTAAACCCGCCATGACTTTCAATCTCTTGATGAATAAGTGAATAATGATGTGGCTGATGGAGCCACGTGGATAATCATGGAAAAATCAACCAAGTCGCGTGGGCACGTCTGCCCCGACTCCTTCAAATAGGTCGGGGCGCTCCTGACTTCTCCAAGTTGGCCCCGCCTCGGCCCCGGCTTCTCCACGTCGGCCCCATGCATCCCCGGCCTCTCCGAGTCAGCCGAGGCGGTCCCGACTTCTTCAAGTCAGCCCCGCATCTATCCCGGCTCCTCCGCATCGGTCCCATGCGGCCCCGGCCTCTCCAAGTCTGCCGAGGCGGTCCCAACATCTTCAAGTCGACCCTGCATTTGCCCCGGCTCCTCCGCGTCGGCCCCGTGTAGCCTCGGCCTCTCCGAGTCATCCGAGGCAGTCCTGACTTCTTCAAGTCGGCCCCGCATCTGCCCCGGCTCCTACGCATCGGCCCCGTGCGGCCCTGGCCTCTCCAAGCTAGCCAGGGCGGTCCCGACTTCTTCAAGTCGGTCCCATCCGCTAGGCCCATTAACTTTCTAACCTGCGTAGCCTGACACAGCGAGGCCCACCTACCGCCTGGCCATGCCATCGATGGGACCAGGCCCACCTACTAACTGGCTCCATCAGCCGATGGGACCTGGCCCACCAACCACTAGCTCCCTCTCTCCGATGGGATAAAGCCTACCGACCAGCTCAAACTCACGTAACTTCCACGTGTTCCGTAGACATTCCTTCTCACGGAACTTCACGTGGCTAATCCCCATATGAATGTCAAATACCTATAAAAGGGTAAGTCAACTCGAAGCCCAGGTATGTGAACACAAATGCTCACCTACACTAAAATCCAGAAGGACTCCAACTCTCGGAGCTCTTTCTGCCTCTAAGGAGCTCTCTCAGCTTCCCTTCGGTTGTGACCTCGGTTGCTAACTTGGGCATCGGAGGGTCCTTACCAGAGCTTCCTTCAGTCTTGAGACTTCTTGCAGGTCATCCATCTTGGCGAGGACCCCATCAGCAAGCTGACACATCTTCCCAGCGTCTAAGTTCGGTGATCCGGCGTCATCAGATTGGCACGCCAGGTAGGGGAAAGGAGAGGTCAATTAAAGGAAGACGAGCCTCGTAGTATCTGTTCATGAGCATCTCCCGCCCTCTCTATCGAGCGATGGCGGTGACACGGGCTCAAGACACCTCCTCTATTTATCCCGGGGGGCACCTCCCATTAGCTGGGCAGCAGGAGGTAAATCCCACTGCTGTAGACCCCCCGGTCGTTCATGCACCACTAGTTGCAACTATTCAAGCTGACCAGCTAGCATCCCTTACCCAACAAGTCCAAGCCCTCACTGCAATGGTCCACGGACTCCAGGAACAACAATCCATGGCCACCCAACACCAGCCCGCTCTGCCACCTGCTACGATGGCTAGCCAGCAGTCTGCGAGGGGAGATCCCCTTGGTGAGAGGCTGGCCATCGTCAGGTCTCTCCCAGAAGACATCACCGGGAGCCCCTCAAAAGGCTGCGTTCTCCCGACCATGACCCGAGCAAGTTCCCCCCAGAGCCCCGATGCTAGGAAGAACCAAAACGGAGGTCTCACCTCCCGCGTTCTTTCCCTTCTTACTCTTCATCATCCTCCGAACCATTTAGGAGGGTGCCGATGATCAGTCGCCAGGCAGAGGAATGCCTAGACGAGTACCACCGATGGCTAGACAAGCTTACTAGAAAGATTAACAACCAGCTGAAGGAGGAGTACAACACCCATCCTCCCTACACCCGCCGAATATTGGAGGAACCCGTCCCCTTCAGATTCCTCCTTCCTCAGTTGGATTCGTACGATGGTACGACAGATCCCCTTGACCACCTCGAAAGTTATAAGGCTCTCATGCAAGTCTAGGGGGCTACGGATGCCCTCTTATACAAAGCTTTCCCCGCCACTCTACGGAAGGCCGCCCGTGCCTGGCACTCTCGTCTGTCCCCTCACAGTATCGACTCCTTTCGGAAGCTGGAAAGGATATTTTTGGCCCACTTCGATGCTTATCGAAGGATCCTGAGGGTCGCGGACAATCTCTTCTCCGTGCGCCAAAAAGGAGAGTCACTTCGGGACTTCGTAGCCCGATTCAAGACTGTCGCCCTTGAGGTCTACCATCTGGACGATGCGGTGGCAACTTTGGCGTTGAAGCGAAGACTCCTCCCTTCCCGCTTCACTTTCTCCTTGGATAAGAAGCCTCCCAGCTCCTACTCCGACCTCCTTCTCCGGGCATAGAAATACATCCGTGCAGATGAGGCCGACCTCACCCACTGGGAGTCTATGAGAGGATCCAACTGAAAGCCTACCCGTCCGAGCCGAGCGGACCCTCTCACCTCCGGAAGCCTGAGTCGCCTCGCCGATCAGACAACAAGTGCCGAAGTCTCGCCCCTCTAGAAAGCGAGCTTACGCCTCTCCTTGCCCCTCGCTCTCATATCTGGAGATTAAGGGCGAGCCCTACCTCCAGCACTCCCCTCCTATGAAGAAAGGCCTTTCCCGCGACAAAAGCTGCTACTGCCGCTTCCACAGGGACTATGGTCACGACACTGATAATTGTTACAGTTTAAAGCACATCATCGACGAGCTCATCCAGCAGGGCTACCTTGGGAAGTATGTCCAGAAGGCGCCCCCGCTGGTGCCAGCCTTTATGGGGCCTTCGCTTGCTCAAGCTGCTATCGATAATGCCTCGACAGAGTGAACGATGGGAATGGTATCCTTAGGGGCAGCCTCTTTATCCAAGCGGCCCAGGGGGGGAGTTGTCAGACGATGTAATTCCCAAAGGGGGGCCAGCGAAGGTAGATAATGTAAATAATGAAGGCGTCGTTGTCTCAATGACGATTGCCAAACATCCTGTAAAAAGAATCCTTATTGATAGTGGCAGCTCAGCTGACATCCTTACTTACGACGCATTTGTTAGGATGAGTTTGTCTGTTGATTCTCTTCAGCCTGTAGCGACTCCCTAGTCGGGTTTATAGGAGACCTGGTGAGGGTAAAAGGTAAAATTTTCTTACCAGTGACGGCCGGAACACTGCCACGTCAAAGAACGGTTGTTATAAGGTTCCTAGTCGTGCGAGTCCCCTTGGCATACAATGTCATTCTCAGACGACCGGGCCTCAACCTCCTGGATGTAGTCATTTCCACTAGGCATTGCTCGTGCAGTTCCCCACCAGTAACGGGGTCGGCGAGATGAGAGGAGAAATCAGCCCGGTCCTACCCTGCTACCATGCAGCTTCGAGTCCTCAGGAGGTCGGACCGGCTTTGAAAGCACCTGACCCCAGGGAGTCCAACAAAGGAGGAGAGCTAGCTGAGCGGCTCCAGACTTTTTCACTTGGGTACGACCCGGCGAAAATGGTGCGCATCGGCGGACTTCTCCCTCCGGAAGACCGTGACTGCCTCTTGACTTTCTTGCGGGCCAACTCGGACATATTCGCCTGGTCGGCATCCGACCCCCACCGATGTGATCACCCACAAACTTAACATTGATCAAAGCATTGTCCAATTCGCCAAAGGAAGAGAATCTTCACTCCCGAGCGACAAAAAGCCATCGACGAGGAGGTCAACAAGCTACTTGGTGCTGGCCACATTCAGGAAGCACATTACCCCAGCTGGCTAGCCAACGTGGTCATGGTCCGAAAAGCAAATGGGAGCCGGAGGATCTGCATCGACTTCACCGACTTCAATAAGGCATGCCCAAAAGACAGCTTCCCCCTACCTCGGATTGATCAACTGGTGGCTCGACCTCCGGCCTTAAGCCTCTCAGCTTCATGAATGCTTTCTCTGGGTACAATCAAATAAAGATGGACCCAAGTGATGAGGAGCACACTTCCTTCGTGACCAAGAAGGGCATTTACTGCTATAAGGTAATGCCCTTCGGCCTTAAGAACACGGGGGCAACCTATCAAAGGCTGATGAACAAAGTCTTCGAGATTAGCTGGGCCAGAACATGGAGGTCTATGTAGATGATATGCTCATAAAGAGTGCCCGTGCCTTCGACCATGTTTCAATTTGGAAGAGACTTTCAATAACCTCCGCCGCTTCCAAAACAAGTTGAACCCGAAGAAGTGTGCCTTTGGTGTTACGGCAGGCAAGTTTTTAGGCTTCATGGTGACCCAGCGAGGGATCGAGGCAAACTCGGAGAAGATTAGCGCCATCCTCGACATGAGGTCACCGACCAGCAAGAAGGAGGTGCAGCAGCTCACCGAAAGGGTGGCGGCCCTAAGTCATTTTCTTTCCAAATTAAAGGTGCCTACCCTTCTTCAAAGCCCTACGGAAGGTCAATGGGTTCGAGTGGACAGACGACTGTCAAAAGGCCTTCGAGGGATTAAAAGCATTCTTGTCCTCCCCGCCGCTCCTATCGAAGCCGAAGGACGAGAAGAGTCTTTTCCTTTATCTCGCCACTCTTCGGAGGCCGTCAGCTCTATTATGGTGCGACTCGACGCCGACGGGACCCAGAAGCTTGTCTATTATGTAAGCAAGGTGCTCCATGATGCGAAAGTCAGGTACTCCAAGACAGAAAAGATCATTTTCGCCCTGATCGTCTCCGCCCATAACCATTGCATTATAAGTGACTGAATCCCTCTCTGGCATCTCATCAAAATGCTTCGGCCCATTTCGAGAAGTCCACACTTGCAGTAAGAGTCCACTAAGGTGTTGCACACCAAAAGAGTGGCTCCGAAACCCAACTTGACAGCATGAGCATGAACTTGGATAACCCAACTAGAGAACTCTGGGCAATCGCATGCATTTAGAAGTGTAACCATGGCCACATGGTTAGGTTTGATGCCTGAACTGTACATCGCATTGAAGAGGGAGAAGGCCTCCAGAGGGCAGCCAGCCTGAGTGTAGGCATTGATCATGATCATCCACGTGACGTGAGTGCGCTCTTCAGTGCAGTCAAACAGGCGACGAGCCTCGTCGAGGTCGCCGGACTTGGCGTAGCCGAAGATCATGTGATTGGAGGTGAAGGTGTTTCTAATGGGCAATTCATCGAAAAGTTGGTGTGCCTTTAAAAGTTCTCCATTGCTGAAGAGGGACTCCAGGAGGTGGTTTAAGTGGTAAGTCTGGAGATCGAAGCCGGTTTTGATCATTTGGGCATCCACATGGTTCTACGGCGGGGTTTGTGTGATTTTAAGGCTTTGAGAGGGAGGGAGGCGATGGCGGGAAATACTCTATGTTTGAATGCTTTCATAAGATGTGGAAGGAGTCTGCCTTGCCCATGAAACGGGAAGAACGGAGCGGCTTCTCCAACTAGCCCAAGGATCGGGTAAGGGAGAGGATAAAGGATAGGGGAGGCACGGCGACGAGGCTTCTCTTCAATGTAGGGAAGCAGTCTGGCCGGACATATCCTCGTGCCATTTGGTTTGGATTTCAGATATTCTAGACTTATCCCAGATAAAACGGGCTATCGAGGCCTAGGCAAGGCATGGGTGGGCACATGCCGCTGCAGTTTAGCCTTAGATAGTGTTTGATTCTCAATATACTATTTTTGAATAAGAGTACCGGATAGAGTTTATCCAGAAGATAGCTAGAAAATAATTATTTTTTAAAATAACAATTTTGTCCTCAAAGGATAACTCCAGCTATTCTTATATTTTCTAGAAAATAAATTCAGGGGATAACATGGGTTATCCCCTTTGATTAACCTTTTTCAGACTTATCCTTTGTAGTTATAGCTTTTGAGATAAGAAAATAAGGGAATATCCCTCCTTATCCCTTACTTCAAGCACACCTGAGGCTATGTTTGATATGGAGGATAAGGGGAGATATCCAGGGGATATCCCTCTTTATCCCCAAAAGCTATAACTAAAAGGAACAGTTCTGAAAAAGTTTAACCAGAGGGGATAACCCTGAACTTATTCCCTTAGGCAGCGTTTGGATGTAGGAATAAGGCCTGGAATAGGGCTTTATTCTAGGTTATTCCCCCAAACGCCTGGTTAAAACGTCGGTGGGCCCCACCAGTTTCCTTATTCCCGTCAACGCCTCATATTCCCATTTCCTATTCCAGGGGCAATCAGCGGATGTTAAAAAAGGTGGGATTTGAGATAGGGTCGGTCTTCAACCTTCAGCTCTCGCGACTAGGGTTTCCCCAAAAATTGGCCGCCGACTTCTGATCCTTGCTCCTCCCCTCTGGCCTTCTCTCTGCGGATGCACCCATAATAGGTCTCCCAAGTCTTCTCTCCGCGTGGACGAAGAGGATCAACTGGATCCAGCGAAGTTCTCAGTTCGGTCTTCATCCTCTTCCCTGACACTAGTTTCGTGGGTCGTCATCCTCGTCCCAAAATTTTCTCCTCTTCCTGAGAAGGTCCTCAAGAAAGCGAGGGAACAGTATGCTCTCCCTTCTTTTGAGAATCTTGTATGCTTCACCTAGGGTTTGAGCCTTGTTGCTCTTCGAGTGAACCGATTTCGGTTTGGGGGGATCTGAAATCATTCCAACCTTATCACTCAAACAACCTTGAATCTTCTGAACCCAGATCACTACCTACACTTCTAAACATTCAAAAGCTTAAGGTGAAATTACTAAATGTAGTCCAAAATCCACTTAACAGGTTTGTCTTCAAAAAACCTCAATGCACTGGTGTGACTTGAGCCTCTAATTTCTTTGAAAAAGCCATTCTATAAGGCTTTAATTAAGGACAAATGCTTCGAACTGCATGCCATGTGTATTAGAAAAGTATTAGATACCGATATTTGTTGGATGCTCCCTTTAAGCTTCATTTACATACCTTATTCTTTAATTATTTCTTTTCAAGGCTTTGGGCATTTCCTAGATATGCCTGAGATACACCTGTCGTATCTCTAGAGATGAGGGCTTGGACTTTATCTTTTGCTATTATTGATGAATGTTGACCTTATAATGATGAATAGTTAATTTTGGTATTTGTGGGTACTTTCTTAATTATGTGGAGCAAGGACTACCTATTTGAATGATAACTAAATAGTGGACTTTGTATATGTTAACGTTACTGTAGAAAAGCACAGACAATGCTATCTACATAATCTAACTACCCTTGTAGATTTCTTTTCACATATATGTGAAGGAACACATTCATATTCATTTTCATGTCGTAGCCTTCTACATGCTTCACAGGCTATCAAACTACTTGAAACTATGTATTGTACCTGAAAAAATCATAAATGTGAAAACATAAATCAATGGCTTCATTTGAAGTGGTTGTGTGGTCAATGCCATAGAGCCTTGGATAATAATTATACTCTCCTTCATCTTCCCACGTTTTGGTCACATGTCAACCCCTGTTACTAGATAGAAAATTCTATCTAGGGTAACACACCCACTTCAAAACCTTCTTGTGATCTTGAACCCCACCAGCTTCCAGAGGACTTTAACAATAGAAGTGTTTCAAAAATATCCACTTCGTTGCACCAACTCCTACACCTGCACTTGATTCTACCAAGACCCCAAGCCGACCCCTCTTTTCTCTTTTTTCTTTATTCAAGTCCACTAAAAAAAACCTATAATTACTGATCAGACCTTAAGATATATGCTATGGGAAACCCTCAGATATCATAGTGATCCACTTATGGAAATGCAAAGGTCACCATTTAAGCTTCTAGACCACTCATAAACTCATATTCGAATAACTACTAAAAAGCTTGCTAGTATTTCGGAGTACAATTTCTTAAACTACAAGTCAAATAATAGATAAAAACAATGGCATATCTGATATGATGCTCATATCGTAGGGGATTCCACCTCCATATAAAGCTAATCAAATAAATAAACAATGACGACATTGCTATTGTACTACCTTGATTATAAGGTCACTTAAATCATAGACATTCACTGGATTAGTCGAATATATCCATTTCTCCAGATCATTCAATAGCATCAGGTGTCACACCTTATCCCAATATAATCATTGATTTGTTTGTCAAACGATTATCTATTTTTTAGTTGGCTGAATTTAATTTGTTTGTCTTATGATTATCTATTTTTAATTTCTATTATTGCTAGAATTCATGCTGTGCTACATCTTGCATTGTACTCCAGCTTCCATAGTTTCCACAATACTCAATTACTGGAAGTTTCTTCATTTACTACATATAGTTTCATATTATATTATTGTGCCGCATGACTCGTTCTTCCATTACGATCCAATGTAACAAATTATCAACAGTTCTGGGCCTGTAAATAAAATGCCTCAATCCAACAAAAATGGTGAACCGTCATAGGCCAGAGAATGATCAGGGCGTACTAGGGCACCCAATTGGACCGATTCTCTTGACTCGATATTTGTGACCCTGATGAGGCAAGAGAATGACGATGAAAACTATCACAACGGTACTTTCTCACAAGATACATGGAAGAAAATTACCAAATTATTCAATGAAAGGACAATTCTGTCGTTCACATTTACAAAGCTGAAGAATCGCTTAAAGGTTCTGAAGAAGACCTTCAATTTATATTATAACCTAGCTAACCATTTAGGTTGGGGATGAGATCCTGCACTTAAACTACCCACATGCGGTGACGAACATATGTGGGAGGAGATCATCTCGGTAAGTGGTAGATTTTTATTATATCGAATCTTACTTCGGCTGCTTTTTCGGTATATTAAAACAATTACTCCAACAAATTTGTTAACAGGTTAACAAGGACTACGCTCGAATCAAGGGTAAGTCCTTCCCTGTATACGACGATATAGACATTCTATTTTCAAAGAATACTACCACTGGTAGATGGGGGGATACATATGCTATTCTAGAGGGAGTATCCGACAATGATACCTCAGAGACGAGGTCGAACGGATGAACCTTGAGGACATAGACTTTTGGCCCCCAACACGAAAAAGTGCAGGACTCTCTTTCTCATCATCCAGTCATTTCGAACACTTAATTGATGAAGTCTCCCCAAACAACCCGAGCACATGTGCCTCGACCCAACCCACGGATTGTTCCTTAGATCCAGGATTGTCTACTAGTAGTGGAAAGAGGAAATGGTCATCAACCGTAACTCCTACAGCATGTAACATTAAGTGCACAATTGAAGCTGCTGATGCCTTTCTCGAATTGGTGGAACAAGGTAAAAAGAGGTTGGAAGTTACTAATGAGATCCTGAGAAGAGAGCAGCTTGCCCGTCCAACCGTGTACTCAATTGATGAATGCATGCGGAAGTTAGAGAGTCTCCCAGGGATTACACCTGAATGTATTCTTGCTATGGGGGATAGTTTAAAAATTGAGATTAATAGATGGTTCCTTATGCATTATGAAGGCTCACTACTTGAAGCGTGGCTTAAAAGACAAATGACAGAGTTCTACCGTGTATCACCTTCAGCAGAAGCACCTTCTGGAAGTTTTGTAGATGCGCCTACGTTCCTTATGCCTCAGATGCATGGTGTCTATCAGGATGGCCCATCTGTATTTGTGCCTCCCCTATGCATGCTTCCACTTGAGGTGGACACATTCCATTCATGCAGCCATTATTCAGGCCAAGCAGTGACAGTAGCAGTTCCCAGGGTCCGACCCAATCTTTTGCTGTCAGTGCGCAAGAATCCGTTTGTACCACACCTGCATCTTCGATGCATGACATCGACTTTTCCTGGGATCGTTGGACATGACATATATTTGCTTGCATCATATTAGTTATAGAATGATATGTAGTGGTTTATGTTGCTTATATATATGTCATTTTGGTATAGACGATAATGTATTCTGTTATTACGTAGCAACGTTTGTTACTGTACTCTGTCTTCATTTATTGCAATCAACAAGTACTTATGCATATGGTTTTATCATTAACTACTACCATTTTATTTTAGATGGACCTATTTCATGATGTCATGGCGTATTTAATAGATGAGGACAACTACTGGCAAGACGTCCTAACTGTCCTTATAAGTAATGGGTTCATTTCTTTACCCAATTATAATGTTATTTCAAAGTTGCCATGCCAAACTCATCCATTCTCGGGTCACGAAATCGTTGCTGATATTTTGAGTGGACATCCAAATAGAGGTTATGATCACTTTAGGATGACAAATACTATGTTCTTCAAGCTGCAAGACTTGCTTGTCTCGCGAGGGTTCGTAAGTAGCACACGAAACGTATCGACACAGGAGCAACTAGCAATTTTTCTTTACGGCATAGGCCATGGTGTTAGTAATAGAGTGTTGGCTGAAATCTTCCAGCACTCAGGGAAGACAATATCCCGATACTTTAACAACATACTGAAAGCAATTTGTTTGCTTAAGCATGAATTTATCGTTCAACCTCATTAGGAGACGACCCTTCACCCACGGATCCATGGCAACAAACATTTCCATCCTCACTTCATGGTAGGTTTAGACACGAGCAAATGGATTTAATTATTTTTCAATCTTCTCATTACCAGGTCCTTGATATATTTGCTTCCATTACAGAATGTTGTTGGAGCAATCGATGACACACATATACCTGCAACGATCAGGAAAAGCAAACAACCATGATTTCGTAATCGAAAGGACACCATTTCTCAAAATATCATGGCTGCAGTCTCCTTTGATCACTCCTTCCTTTTCATGTGTACTGATTGGGAGGGATCTACAGCCGATATGAGAGTCTTACGTTGGTGTGTCGAGTCTGGAGGACTCGTTGTACCGGAAGGTATTTGCATATAACAACATACTTGAATGACTAAATTTTAAGCATTTTTTACCTGAGGAAATACATCAAGGCATTGTTGTCCTGTACAGGGAAATTCTATCTTGTTGACTTAGGATATGGCAATACAGATAAGTTTCTTGCCCCATATTGGGGTAATAGGTACCACCTTAGTACCTTCAACAATCCTAGGGCTTGCCGATATAACAATTATCGAGACTTATACAACCATCGACATGCTCAACTCAGAAATTGTGTTGAGAAGGCCTTTGGAATTCTTAAAAAGTGATTGTTGACGCATTGATGGGACCAACTGATCTATCGAATTGATGGGCACTTGGAGAAATGATTAATCGAACAAATAGAAGTGCTTTCTGGACGCTATTCGTAGTGGTGTCGTATCTTTGTATCTACTACCGTTTGGAACATTGGTGATAGAGATTGTGTCTAAAAACATGCATTTGCATATAATTAGAGTGCTATTGTTTTTCTTCACTTAAAGAGCAATAAACTGACGTCATTTATATGCAGATTTTGTGTAATATGAACTCCTGTTCCTATTGAGGATGTCTAATAAAACCTGGGGTTTGATATCTTCAATTTCAATTATAAGATGACTTTGAGAATCTTGTAATTAGATGATTGTTGGTCCCATAATTGAGCTCGCTTGGTGAATAGATCATCTTCTTTCAAAATCTGCTCATTAATGTAACATGCTAGATGATGTTCATAATGGAGTTGTTATGATGTTTGATACATTTGCATAAAAGATGTCGACGCCATGTTGCCCGGCTTATACCTATTTTTAATCAAAAAACTAGAAATTCCTTTGATTGGAAATATATATAATGGTTTGAGATTCTAAAATTTTAAGCGACGTTCCCATTTATTTCGTTATAAACTTTTGGATTTGTTGGATTGTACGTTAAGGTCGAAGCCCCCTATGCTTTTGGAAGGTGCCAGGTACATTCATAGATAAAAAAATAATCCAAATGCTGCTATAATTATTTAGAGAAATAAATAATTTAATTTCTTATTTTAATTATAAGTATAATGCAATATATAATTAAATAAATTTATTTTAAATAAAGTTAAACTTTTATTAATTTATTATCTCAAATTTAATAATAATTTTTTAAGTAACTCTTAATTTTTAATATTTTTATAAAATTATTTTCACGTCTAACGAATATTATATTATTTAAAGGAAAAAAGTTGATTAAATATTAATTTAAATAAAAATTTTTTATTCTCATTGGACAAGGGGTAAGTTTGGGATTGCCAAAAAATTCATGAGATATTCCAAGTGGAATAGAGGCTTATTCCCATGTCATCCAAACAACATTTGGAATAACATTGTATTAATTGCACTGAAATAATATGGAATAGCAGATTTTCAACCAAACAAAAATTTGGAATAATAGGGGAATAAGCTATTCTTCGAGAAACCTAGGAAAAGCAGGTTATCCCTCCAGCTATCCCCTAAGGGCAGATTTGTTAATTAAAAAAAAAGTTATTTTGCCCTAGAGTTATTCTTCCGAGCGACCGTTGTCTTAATTCGATCTCCTCCTTCCGTCTCCCTCCTCCCTACCTGCTCCCGTCTCCCTCCTCCCTACCGGAACCTTCTCCTTCCAGCCTCTCCCTCTCCTTCTTTATTTTGCCCTAGGTCCTTTCCGCGTCCCCATCCCATCCGAGCGGCCCTCGTCCGAGCGGCTCCCGTCTCCCTCATCCCTACAGGAACCCATCTCCCTCATCCCACACTCGTCCTGACAACCCAACCTCTGTACTCCTCGCAAACTCTGCTCCTCTCTCCTTGCCTTATAAACCTATAATATGACTAAATTAAACTATTTTATTTTTCATCACATAAGAAATTATATATTAAGATTGTGAAATGGTAATAATTGTGATAGTTGTACCATATAATCATTATATATATATATATATATATAAAACTAAACTTAGCGATATTTGAATATAGTCAAATTTATAATTTGATCTTCTTTTTAAGCTTTGGATTCACATGAATTTAAAAGCTTTTTTTTTTTAATTCGTCAAGTGTGTCAATACAAAGATAGAGAAAATGATTGAATTTAGTTTGACTACATTTGAATATAACTAAGTTTATCTTTTTTTTTCTACACTCTCATACACACGGACATGCATATACACACAAAGATATATATATATATCTAGAATCCGTTACAAGTGCTGTGATGCTTAAACTTAATCAGGGCCGTCCAGAAGACCATGTCATGATGACCCCGCTGAGATACCAACCGATAGACGGTATCGATCTTACGATCTCCTCCACTACGTCGAATTAAGCTACTTCCGGACATAGTTATCAGACCCGGCTCGGACATTGACCCGGCCAAGGGCTCGGGTCACCGGATCACTGGTTCAACTGTTGGGTCACTGGTTCAACCATCGATTAATTATATTAATATAAAATATATTTATATTAATAAAAATTAATTTTTAATAAAAAATTCAAGGTTAACATGATAATAAAACTTGTGACCCGAACCGGTTTGGTTAGATTGATCGGTTCATGGGTGAACCGGATGGGTTGACCGGGTTATTCTAGGTCACTTACACATTCGGTTTTATATTGAAATCGGACCGGCTTGGCCTTCGGGTCTCGGTTCAACCGGTCCAACCGGCCGGTTCGGTCCGGTTCTGACAACTATGCTTCTGGATACCTATCCGTACAGTTACCGTCACGGCTTCTAACGTCTCTGTGAAACCGCTTCGCTCCATTCCACCCAACGGCCATCACCCCGGCTTCTTTCCTTCTTTTTAAATCCTTTGACAGCCGATTTCAATTGCTCTTCGTTGCTCCCGTCCCTATCCAAAGAAAGCCGAGGAGCTCCCCAAATTCTTGATTGAGAATGTTGGCCCAGATGGCAACCCAAGAGGGGGGGGGGGGTGAATTGGGTTCTTAAAAATTTAAGTCCTTTTTAACTTCAATAGATGTATTATCAATATATGCAAGAGAGATTAACTTAAAACAATATCCAAGCAATTAACAAGAGATATAGAGTGAGAGAAAATGAACACGGCAAACACAAAAGTTTTATAGTGGTTCGGTGTATCCAACACCTACATCCACTCCCAAGGATCACTTGGGTCCACTATAATCACACCGATTACAGCTGAGTTGTTTTACAAGATCACAACTCTAACTTGTTGTTTTCACCGGGATCACAACGAACCCAGCTGGTTTTGCGGGCTTACCAGCACAAAACCCTACACGTTGTTTTGCGGGCTAACAACAAACCTGACTCGTTGTTTTCACGGGATCACAATGAGCCCAACACAAGCACTCCGGCTTGTAACGAGGTAAACCTACCTCTATTGATTCAATCCACTGATTGAACCAGAAACCAAGTGAAATCAAAGTATTTGTAACAAAAATGCTCCTTCTTGAGCAGATATACAAATTTAAGAATAAATAAAAACTAGGGTTAGAAACGCCTGATGGTTTTCCGGATGATTGCAGCGATGGCTTTCTCCCTTTTCTCCTTGAAAAGTTGAATCGATGCCTCAGCAAGATTCCTCAATCGTTGAAAAGCTTTGGAGAATGTGTTGCCTCTTTTTGAACTTGGGAATGGCTGAAGATTTTGCACGTTGGATTGCTTTTTGCCTTCCTCTTGAGCTTTGAGAGTCGATTAAATGATGCACATGAATCTCTCTCTCAAATGCAAAGATTGAATCTCTCCTTGAATCAAATGATTCTACAATACTCTCAGTTTTCCCTTTTTTCTGATATTCAATAGGCTCTCTCTATTTTTCTCTCTTGCTCTTCTATTCCTCTTTTCTTTTTCAATCCTCTATATGTGTATATGTTCTATTTGAATCTGGCTCTTCTATTTATAGATCCTGAAAAGATATAGCCGTTAGACACAGTAAAATATAGCCGTTGATTCAAAATATTACCGTTGGTGCTGATGTGTCAACTCAAAAATTATCGCCCAGATTCCGTGGAGTCGGCTCGAGTACTGTGCGAGTTGGCTCGAACACGCGAATCCAGAAACGCACCAAAAAGTGAGTCTTCAGGGGTCGACTCGCGAAAATCTGGGAGTCGACTCGTGACTTCCAGGGGTCGACTCGCGAAGAGCTGGGAGTCGACTCGAGAGGCACTCAAAAATGAGTCTTTCTGCCGTCTGAGTCGAGTCGGCTCGCACAGTCCATGAGTCGGCTCGAGAAGGTTCAGGGGTCGACTCTTGAAAACTCAAGTGTCGACTCGAGACAACATTAAAAATCAGATAACACAGGAGTCGACTCGGAAACTCTCGAGTCGGCTCGGGACTGATACAAAAATCAGAAAACATTCTGATTTGCTTTGAAAATCATCCCAACCAATTTTGAAATATAAATATGACTTGAATAATGTTGATTTAACAGTAATGCTCAATTTCAAAGCATTTCATTAATTCATTGATCTTTAAAAGAGTGGTATAGAAATCATTTTTGAATTCATAAGTATAGCTCACTGAAACATATATTCAATTGATTCAAAAAACTCATTACACATTAACAGTTCATAGTTTCCAATTTGAAATTGCTCATAGTAAGAATATTTCATTGATTGACTTAACATGTTCATAGCTTTTAGAAAGTAAAGTAATGTCTTTTGGAAATCATCAAAATCAATAAGTTGGGGCAATTATGTTTCAATAATTTCTCAACAATCTCTCCCTTTTTGATGATGACAAAAACATTAAGTATATGCGAGTTAAACTTGAAAAAAGAATTTGTGATTCTATAATCAAAGATTTATGTTCATGGAAAGGCTCCCCCTCAATGAGGTAGCTCCCCCTATGAAACTCAGTTTTATAATTCATTCAAAATTTTAAATTTTGAGCTTTGAGCAAATGATACTTAAGTTATCTCTTCCCCTTAATAGTACTCAAAATTTTCTCTCCCCCTTTCAGAGTCTTAAATTGCATATACGATTAAATACACTTTCTCCCTTTTAATGATTTCTTCTTCTTAAAGAAACTTAACAAACTTGAATCAAATTGAAAGCATATACGATTTAAATATTTCTCCCCCTTTTTTGTAATCAACAAAAAGGTTAAGAAATACATTAATGTATTCAAGGTATACTTCAAAACATCATATCTCAAATGTACACAACATTGAAATGAGCTGAATTTCATTAACATCAAAAAGCATTACATCAAAGTTCAATTACTACAAATACCTGCAAATTACATAATGCAAATTTCACATTCATTACATCAAACTTAAATACATAAAGAGAAATCAAAAATGTTGCCTAGTAATTCTAGTTAGGTGTTCTATAATCCTATGCATTCCTTCACATTGAATCTTGACATAATCTTTTAGTTTTTCATCAACAAACTTGCATGCATTGAAATTTTGTCTTGAAGCTCTGCATTACATTTTGCATAAGTCTCACCATCTCCACAAATATCCTTCAATTCTTCAAATATATTCTTCAAATCTTCATTTAGAGAGGAGGTGGATGAGCTAACATTGGCTTCAATAGAAGATACTCGATCACTAATAGAATAAAGTGCTTCCTTCAAATTCATAAATTTTTCATCAAATTCAGTCTTCAATCTAGTCTCATGCTCAATTAACTCTGATTTGAATAGAGACCTAAGCTGCTCTAACTGAGTGTCTGAAAAACTGACAGATGTAGAAGCAGAGGTATGAACTGGAGCAGATGTAGATGCAGAAGCAGGAACTGGAATATCTGATGGAGCTGGAACTGGGTCTGGTATGAATGAAATCTGAGGTGGCTCTGGAGATGAATGTCTAGGTGCCTCAGCTCTATCCTCTGAACTATTCTTCCTTTCCCAAATTCCATTCCTTTTGATAAATCCCATTCGGTTGATAGTGGCCAAGGTATAATAGTCTGTGTGTCTCAATTCCTTCTTGGGCTCACTGTCACTAAACATAATCCCTTGGCTCCTGAACAACTGAGTCAAGATCATACCATAGGGAAGACAGATTTTTTCTTACTTCCACAATCAGCCATATACCATAAAATCATTCTAGGCAGATAAAAAGGCTTTCCTGATACTATAGCATCCATAATAAAAATGTCCCTTTCTGAAACATAGTCAAACCTGCCAGTCTTGGGAAATAAAATCCTACTGCAGATATTGTGTAGAAGTCTCAGTTCTAATGGTAGTTGACTTGCAAGGACTTCCTCAAATCCTTCAAAGTCCCGGTCCAAAAGACGATGGAGAGCAGGAGACCTATCTTCAGGTGCAAATGTGCAAGGTCCAGACAATGGTAGGTCTAAAAGTCTAGATAAGATGGTGTCAGTAATGTTTAGACCTATGCCTCTCACTATGCTTATTAACCCATTGTCTCCTCTAGTCAAATTCTTATAAAATTCTTTTACCAAAGCTGGGTAAGTAAGACAATCCAATGAACAAATTTTCTCAAGTCCACTTCTAATAACTGTCTTCCTATAATGAATCCCTCATTTTCAAATAGCTCAAAATCGACCTTCCTCCCCATCGTCACAACTCTATTAGCAAAGAGGTCTACCTGAGGGTTGGAAGCTGGAGCAGGAGAATCACTGGAGGAAGAAGACGTAGAATCCACGGACGGCTCGCGGATGGGTCGTCGCACGGTTCTCTTTCTCTTCATCCCGGCGCTTCTACTGCTAGCTCCACGGGTTTTGGGTGCCATAGATATGAGTGGAGTGATTAATCGGAAGTATTTGGAAGATTTGGAGGGTTTGGGAGATTTTTGTAGAGAGATACGAAAGATTAGAAATGATAGGAAATGACCGTCGGGTCGACTCGTGCCCTAGATAATCAACCTGGGACCACGTCGAGTCGACTCGCGCATATCCTCGAGTCGGCTCGCCTAAGTCACAGAGAGAAATCCCGAACTCGAGTCGACTCGCTCATACCAGGAGTCGGCTCCCAAGTTTCAGAGAAACTCGAGTCGACTCCGGTACACACCGAGTCGGCTCGGAGACCATTTCAGAACAAAGAAGATTGAAAATTTTTGAATATTTGAAATGTTTCGGATTTGATTTTGAGTATGATTCATAATCATTGAGTCTTGATAAATCATTTTGATATGAATTCTAGATAATATTTCCTTAAGATTTTGAGGGATTGAAAGAATTCTAGATGCATTTCCTTAAATATTTCAAAATTTATTCAAAAGGATTACAAATTCCTAATTCTCCTCTAAGATATTCAAACCTTTCTTCACTTAGGGGTTTTGTAAAGATGTCAGCTAATTGTTCTTCAGTGTTTACATAATCTAAACAAATTTCATCATTAGCTACATGTTCTCTTATAAAATGATATCTAATTTCTATGTGTTTTGTCCTTGAGTGTTGAATTGGATTTTTCGTTAAATTGATTGCGCTAGTATTATCACATTTTATGGGTGTCTTATTAAGTTTGATACCATAGTCTTCAAGTTGTCGCTTAATCCATAGGATTTGCGCACAGCAACTTCCAGCTGCTACATATTCAGCTTCAGTAGTTGATAATGCAACTGAATTTTGCTTTTTGCTAAACCATGTGATTAAGTTACTGCCTAAGAAATGGCATGCACCACTTGTGCTTTTTCTATCAATTTTACATCCGGCATAATCAGAATCTGAATATGCAATTAGGTTTAATGTGGAGTCTCTAGAATACCATAAACCTACATCTTTTGTGCCATTTAGATATCTTAAAATTCTTTTAACAGCTATTAAATGTGATTCTTTAGGTTCAGCTTGAAATCTAGCACACAAACATACTGCAAACATTATATCTGGTCTACTTGCTGTTAAATAGAGAAGGGATCCGATAATACCTCGATAATACTTCTGATCAACCTTCTTACCTTCTTCGTCTTTGTCTAGCTTGCATGAAGGACTCATTGGTGTTCCAAGGGGTTTCATTGTTTCTATACCAAACTTTTTGAGTAGTTCTCTTGTGTACTTGGTTTGGTTGATAAAGATTCCCTCCTTACATTGTTTGATCTGGAGTCCAAGGAAGAAGTTGAGTTCTCCCATCATGCTCATCTCGAATTCTCCCTGCATTAACTTTGCAAATTCTTGACAAAGAGATTCGTTAGTAGCACCAAAAATAATGTCATCTACGTATATTTGTACTACAAGTAAATCTTTACCTTTTCTTTTCAAAAACAAAGTTTTATCAACATTTCCTCTTGTAAAATCATTTTCTATTAAGAATTTACTTAACCTATCATACCAAGCTCTAGGTGCTTGTTTCAAACCATATAAAGCTTTGTGCAATTTAAAAACGTGATTTGAAAACTCGTGATCTTCAAAACCTGGTGGTTGTTCTACATAAACTTCTTCATTAATTAGTCCATTTAAAAATGCGCTTTTTACATCCATTTGAAATAGGTTGAAATTCATATGACATGCAAATGCAAGTAAAAGTCTAATGGCTTCTAGTCTAGCTACAGTGCAAAGGTTTCATCAAAATCAATACCTTCTTCTTGACTATATCCTTTAGCAACCAATCTAGCTTTGTTTCTAATTACTATGCCATTTTCATCTAACTTATTTCTAAAAACCCATTTAGTTCCTATAATTGAATGGTTTTTAGGTCTTTCCACTAAAGTCCAAACATTATTTAGTGAATTGATTAAGTTCTTCTTGCATAGCTAACATCCAATTATTATCTTTTTCGGCTTCTTCAATGGTTTTAGGTTCTATATGAGAGACAAATGCAAGATGATTACTAATATTTCTCATAAATGATCTAGTTCTTATTCCTTAAGAAGGATCACCTATAATCAATTCCTTAGGATGACTATAAGCATATCTCCAGTCTCTTGGAAGATCTACATCATTATGATCATTATTAACATCATCATCCTTATGTGAATCATTATCTTTGGCCTGTTGTTCATGATCAGAAGATACTTCAATATTAAGTTTTTCAAGATCTTTTTCAATTATGTTTGTATCTTCCTCATCATTAATCTTTTCAGATCCAGTAGTTAAAGATTCATCGAATACTACATGAATAGATTCTTCTACTATTAAGGTTTTCTTGTTAAAGATTCTATATGCCTTACTAGTTGTTGAATAACCTAGAAAAATTCCTTCATCTGATTTAGCATCAAATTTTCCTAAGTTGTTTTTACCATTATTATGAATGAAGCATTTACATCCAAATGCATGAAAGTATTTTATATTTGGTTTTCTTTCATTCCATAATTCATAAGGTATTTTCTTTAATATTGGTCTTATTAAAGCTCTATTTAATATGTAACATGCTGTGTTAATTGCTTCCGCCCAAAAATACTTTGGTAAGTTGCTTTCACATAGCATGGTACGGGCCATGTCTTCTAGAGTTCTATTTTTCTTTCAACTACACCGTTTTGTTGTGGGGTCCTAGGGGCTGAAAAATTATGATTAATTCCATTTTCAGTGCAGAAATTTTCAAATAGTGATTTTCAAATTCTGTTCCATGATCACTTCTAAGAGATACTATAGTAGTGTTTTTCTCATTTGTGACTTTCTTGAAAAATTTCAGAACATCGAGAAAGTCTCATCTTTGTGAGCTAAAAACATTACCCAAGTATATCTAGAATAATCATCTACAATCACTAGACCATATTTCTTTCCTCCTAGACTTGTGGTTCTAGTTGGTCCGAAAAGATCCATGTGAAGTAGCTCTAGTCCCCTAGAAGTTGAAACAAAGTTTTTAGATTTAAATGAACTTCTTGTTTGTTTTCCAAATTGACATGCATCACATATTTTATTATTTTCAAAATCTAATTTAGGTAAACCTTTGACTAAATCCATTTTAATTAGTTTTGAAATAAGGTGTGTGCTTGCATGACCTAATCTACGATGCCATAACCAACTAATATCATTAATGTTAGCATTATCAGCAATTAGGCAATGACTACTCTCAGAAGTTTTGTCTAAGTCAACTAAGTATACATTGCCAAATCTATAACCAGTAAAAACAATGCTATCATTAATGGGATTAGATACTATGCAAATAGAAGATTTGAATCTAACATCAAAGTTCTTATCACATAGTTGGCTAATACTAATCAAATTGTGCTTTAAACCATCAACATAAAGTACATTTTCAATTACTATAGATGGAGTTATGCGAACTTTACCAAGGCCCATAATTTGACCTTTACCGTTGTCGCCAAACGTCACAACTCCACCTTTCTTTTCCTCCAGGGTGATGAATTCATCTTTGTCACCCGTCATATGTCTTGAGCAGCCGCTATCAAGATACCACTTTTTCTTTGATCTTTTGGCTACCAGACATTCCTGCAATATCATCAAACTTTATGCTTAGGTACCCAAGCTTTCTTGGGTCCTTCATGGTTAGTAGACACAAAAATAGTTCCTTTAGGAACCCATATTTTCTTTGTTCCATTGTTATTTTTCAATTTCTTGTTGTTCATTAAGGTTTTACATTCAAAGGATTTGTGTCCTTTTTGATTGCATTTAAAACAAGTAATATTACTTTGGTTAGCTTTTACAAAAATATTTTTAATGATTTTTGTTTTCTTAAAGTGTTATACCCTAACCCAGCTTTGTCAAAAACAGCCTTTTGACTATCTAGAATCATGTTCAATTTAGTTGAGCTTAAAGTGAATTTCTCAACAATGTCCTTATATTTTTTAACATCTTTCTTAAGCAAATCATTTTCTTTCCTAAGTTCTTCCTTTTCATTAGTTAAGTTTTTAACTTCTAAAGCTAATTCATTTTTACTTTTAGCTAAACTAATGTTATCATTTTTCACAGATTTAAATTTCTTTTTCAACAATTTAAAATCTATCATAAGTTCATTAAAAGCCTCAAACATTTCATTAAAAGTAAAATCATCATTTGAGTCTTCAGAACTTACCTCATTGTCGCAGTCGTCGTCGTTGGCCATGAAGCAAATATTGGCAACTTCCTTTTGCTCATCTTCTTCCGACGAGGAAGATTCTTCAGACCATGTTGCCATATAAGCTTTCTTCTTTTTCTTGTAGGCCTTCTTTAGTAAAGGACAGTCATACTTGAAGTGCCCTGGCTTTTTGCACTCATAGCATACTAAGGGCTCTTTTTCTTTTTCTTTCTCCTTGTCCTTTTTCTTATCCTTTTCTCCTTCAAATCTTGCTCCAAATTTCTTTTTATTGAAGGGCCTTTTTCTCATAAATCTTCTGAACTTCTTGGCCAAGAGAGCAGTTTCCTCATCATCTTCATCATTACTTTCACTGCTGCTCTCTTCCAATTCTGCAGTCTTGAGGGCAAAAGTTTTCCTTCTTTTTGTTTCCTCCTCAACATGCTGCCTCATTGTTAATTCGTGGGTCATGAGAGATCCTAGAAGCTCCTCTAAGGGTAGTGCATTGAGGTCTTTGGCTTCTTGGATTGCTGTGACTTTTGCTTCCCACGATCTTGGCAATGACCTGAGTATTTTGCGAACAAGATCAGCATTAGTATAAACTTTTCCTAGACTTTTCAAACCATTCACAATATCGGTGAATCTAGTGAACATGCATGTGATGGTTTCAGCTTGTTCCATTGTGAACAATTCATATTTATGAACCAAAATATTTATCTTTGATTCTTTTACTTGGTTTGTTCCTTCATGTGTAATTTCCAACCTATCCCATATTTCTTTAGCGGAATTACAAGTAGAGATGCGGTTGAATTCATTTGAATCTAAGGAACAATATAAGATATTAATGGCTTTGGCATTAAGTTGAGCCATTCTCCTATCATTATCATTCCAATCCCTTTCGGGTTTGGAACAATAGTGCCATCAATAAGTGTGTGGGTGTACTAGGTCCATTTAATATAACACCCCAAAGCTCATAATCAGAAGCTTGAATGAATATCCTCATTCTAGCTTTCCAATAAGAATAGTTTGAGCCATTAAAAAGTGGAGGTCTATTCGTAGAATGACCTTCAGCAAAGCAAGAACCACTTTGTGTTGCCATAATGACCTTTAGCTCTTGATCGTGAGATCAAACTCTAAATGAGCACTATGCTCTGATACCAATTGTTGGCCAGATGGCAACCCAAGAGGGGGGGGTGAATTGGGTTCTTAAAAATTTAAGTCCTTTTTAACTTCAATAGATGTATTATCAATATATGCAAGAGAGATTAACTTAAAACAATATCCAAGCAATTAACAAGAGATATAGAGTGAGAGAAAATGAACACGGCAAACACAAAAGTTTTATAGTGGTTCGGTATATCCAACACCTACATCCACTCCCAAGGATCACTTGGGTCCACTATAATCACACCGATTACAGCTGAGTTGTTTTACAAGATCACAACTCTAACTTGTTATTTTCACCGGGATCACAACGAACCCAGCTGGTTTTGCGGGCTTACCAGCACAAAACCCTACACGTTGTTTTGCGGGCTAACAACAAACCTGACTCGTTGTTTTCACGGGATCACAACGAGCCCAACACAAGCACTCCGGCTTGTAACGAGGTAAACCTACCTCCACTGATTCAATCCACTGATTGAACCAGTAACCAAGTGAAATCAAAGTATTTGTAACAAAAATGCTCCTTCTTGAGCAGATATACAAATTTAAGAATAAATAAAAACTAGGGTTAGAAACGCCTGATGGTTTTTCGGATGATTGCAGCGATGGCTTTCTCCCTTTTCTCCTTGAAAAGTTGAATCGATGCCTCAGCAAGATTCCTCAATCGTTGAAAAGCTTTGGAGAATGTGTTGCCTCTTTTTGAACTTGGGAATGGCTGAAGATTTTGCACGTTGGATTGCTTTTTGCCTTCCTCTTGAGCTTTGAGAGTCGATTAAATGATGCACACGAATCTCTCTCTCAAATGCAAAGATTGAATCTCTCCTTGAATCAAATGATTCTACAATACTCTCAGTTTTCCCTTTTTTCTGATATTCAATAGGCTCTCTCTATTTTTCTCTCTTGCTCTTCTATTCCTCTTTCTTTTTCAATCATCTATATGTGTATGTTCTATTTGAATCTGGCTCTTCTATTTATAGATCCTAAAAGATATAGCCGTTAGACACAGTAAAATATAGCCGTTGATTCAAAATATTACCGTTGGTGCTGATGTGTCAACTCAAAAATTATCGCCCAGATTCCGTGGAGTCGGCTCGAGTACTGTGCGAGTCGGCTCGAACACGCGAATCCAGAAACGCACCAAAAAGTGAGTCTTCAGGGGTCGACTCGCGAAAATCTGGGAGTCGACTCGTGACTTCCAGGGGTCGACTCGCGAAGAGCTGGGAGTCGACTCGAGAGGCACTCAAAAATGAGTCTTTCTGCCGTCTGAGTCGAGTCGGCTCGCACAGTCCATGAGTCGGCTCGAGAAGGTTCAGGGGTCGACTCTTGAAAACTCAAGTGTCGACTCGAGACAACATTAAAAATCAGATAACACAGGAGTCGACTCGGAAACTCTCGAGTCGGCTCGGGACTGATACAAAAATCAGAAAACATTCTGATTTGCTTTGAAAATCATCCCAACCAATTTTGAAATATAAATATGACTTGAATAATGTTGATTTAACAGTAATGCTCAATTTTAAAGCATTTCCATTAATTCATTGATCTTTAAAAGAGTGGTATAGAAATCATTTTTGAATTCATAAGTATAGCTCACTGAAACATATATTCAATTGATTCAAAAAACTCATTACACATTAACAGTTCATAGTTTCCAATTTGAAATTGCTCATAGTAAGAATATTTCATTGATTGACTTAACATGTTCATAGCCTTTTAGAAAGTAAAGTAATGTCTTTTGGAAATCATCAAAATTAATAAGTTGGGGCAATTATGTTTCAATAATTCTCAACAGAGAAAGAAAGAGAAAGGTAGAGAGATGGTTGGATACAGCGATCCCTACCCCTGCTGCGGTCACAAGCGGCGGCTGCCAGCCTTGGAGCGCTGGCATTCATCCCCCGCCAGCTTCTCCGCCGCCGCCCGATCCCCGCGGCCCGCCAAGTTCGCACGCTCCATCTCCTCCCCGTCTCCCTCCGCCGCCACCTTGGCCATCGCGACTCCGGTGCCACTCGCCCCGCTCGCTCTGGCCCTGACCCCTTCCGACCCTCCAGCCCCAGCATCGACCGAGAACGTCATCGGAGCACCGCCGCTGCCGCTGCCCCTGGATTCTTTCCCTGATCCGGCGTATCCGACCATCGCGATCCCCGCGCCAGCAGCAGCCGTCTCGACTCCGACGGAAGCAGCGGCCATCTCGACTCCGATGGAAGTGGTGGAAATCAAAGTCGAGGTCATCTGCAAGTGTGGTACCGCTGCGTCTGTTGCCAAGCATTCGTAACGCTCGCTAGAGAGAGACGATAACTTTACCAGTCTTTTGTGTTTTAAGGTGAATGCTATGCAATTGTAGACATGTTAGACTTGGGCCGATTGATTATTTTATAAGAGTTGCCGCCCAATGATGAGCACGGCCAAGAGGGCCGTAGCGCAGCCCGCGGCGTGCAGCGCAGGCAAGGCAGGTGGCCGAGGACCTGCCAGGACGGAGTTTGACCGTGCCACGGGATGCGCACGTCCGTCCATGGGGCCGGCAAGCCCCACACTTAGTCAGACACTTGGTGCGAGGTTGGTAGACCAAGCGCCAAGGCCGAATGCGGACCCATCTCCCGATGTGATGGCACGCGAAGTCGGCATTAGCAAGCCCAGTTTCAGCAAGGCATGCACGGCCAAAGAAGACCCGGAGCTAACCCTTAGCAACGTGGAGTGCGGCAAGCCCAAAACTGCCCAGACGCACCTGCAACGGCCTCAACCGTCCAACAGACTTCCAAGCTGATTTTGGGGGAATAATTTCGTCCAGATCAGATGAATCCAAACCTTATCCTATGGATAAGATTTGGGGATCCAGCTGGGAGGTTTTGGATAAGATGTTGGATAAGATTTTGGATAAGATTTTTAGCCCTTATCTACAACTAACTAACTTGAAGATTTGAGAGATTCTTGGGGGAGTTGGTTGATGGTTGTTTGGGCATTATCCTAAGCCATCGGTGGAGTCCTTTTGATGATGTTTGGAGGCATCTACCCAGCGGCAACGAGATCTCCTAATCAGCCTACACAACCGGTTATCTAGAAATAAGATTTGGAGAGGATCAAGCGGTGATTCAAAAGTGGCGTGCATGGAGATAAGGCCAAGGATGTCAAAGGGATAAGGACGACAGCTTTGGATGAGGCGGTGGCTCAACCTTATAAATAAGAGGGAGGTCTTCGTGAGGGAGAAGCAATCAACACAACAACACACGGAGAGGTATCAAAGGAGATCCTATCCAGCCGGCTATCAAGAAGGTGGGCGGCATCTTCTAGTCTCCACCACTTTGGGTGAGGAGGAGAGAGAAGATACGATCGATGCCGTTGAGGAGGTTCCTACGGGCGATTATCTACGGGTTACAGATGAGTCATCTTGTAGCCTAAGGGCAAGGTGAGGGAGAGATCGTGAGAGATTTCTTGTAGTGCTACGGCACATATTCATCTTGTCTTCCTCTTAGGATTGTATTAATCAAAGAGGTTGGGGTAGTGTTGACCCTGTACATCTTGTGTTTGGGGCTGGGCATTATCTGTGATTACTTGTTGGGGTTTTTGGGGTTCCTATAGGGGAGGTCTCGATCAACCTCATCCTACTAGTTGTGCGCAACAACTCTGAGAGAGAGGCTGACTTAGCACTAGGCGTAAGGCCGGTTCCCTGCTAGGACGCTTCGTACTTAGAAAAAAAAATAGCCTATACCTAGCCGGGTGACAAGAGGGTATCAGAGCCAGGTTCAATACAAGAACCCAAGAACAGATTTTTTTTTCTTCTAAAAATCAACCATGGTGAATCACAACGATCGAATAGCAAGGCTCGAGGCTATTGTCGGGATTCCTCCAGAGGATGGGTTTATGATCTCATCACTCGATTGGAGCAGCAGCAGCAGATCAATCAGATCCAGCAGGCGATCCCGGCACAACCAGATCATGGAGCCGGGCCAAGCTCTTCCAATGAAGGCCAATAGGACGGAAGAGATGCCATTCTAGAGGAGGTTCTGAATCGCATCAAGGAGCTGGGAGATGAAGTGGACGCCCTCAGAGAGAGCGCGCATGCCAGCCCTACGCGAATCTACCACATCCATCCCAAATCTGCGTACCTGATCTGAAGCCTTTCAGCGGCACGTGCAACGCCAAGGAACTGAAGAACTTCGTATGGGACATGGAGGAGTACTTCCTAGCAATGAATATACCGGAAGCGCAACGAATCCGCCTCACCAGCGTGTTCCTTGCTGGTGATGCCAAGCTATGGTGGCGTACTCACAACGCGGAGGATCAAAACGCCGGTAGGCCAGGAATTACAACTTGGGAGGCCCTCAAAGAAGAGTTGAAGATTCAGTTTCTCCCTTATAACATCACATGGGTGGCGAGGGACCAACTGAAGAAGCTGAAGCAGACGGGTTTCATCAGAGACTACGTCAAGGAGTTCAGCTCATTGCTACTCGACATACTAGACATGTCCGAAGCCAACAAGTTGTTCAACTTTCAGTCGGGGTTGCAGAATTGGGTGCAAGTGGAGCTGCGAAGGCAAGGAGTGAAAGATCTCAATTCGGCGATGGCTGCTGCCGAGAGCTTCATCGACTTTCGTACCACTACGCCTACCCCGCCCCTGGCAAGCAGAAAGCTAAAGCCAAGGAGGGCAAGACGTCTCATCCCAAGAAGTAAGGGAAGAAGAAGAAGACGACAGCCTAAAAAGAGAAGGGAACTACTCAGCAGTCTAAGGATACCACGACCAATCTGAGCGGCCCCAAGGCTGTTTCATCTGTGGAGGTGCACATCGGATGCGCGACTATCAGAAAAAGGGAAAGCTCACGGCCTTGATCTCCCAATTGGTCGAGGAATTCAGCGACTCAGAGGGACCCTCCCGGGTGAACCCGTTGCAAGCGATTAATGTGCTTGTCACCAAGAAGCCACCATCCTGCAAAGGGCTTCTTTATGTTTCGGTAAAGGTCAATGGCCACCAGTGAGGGCCATGATTGATACGGGTGCCACCGACAACTTCATCGTGGGGCAAGAATCAAGTTAGATATAGCAATACATATAAGTTTCTTGCCCCATATCGGGGTAATAGGTACCACCTTAGTACCTTCAACAATCCTAGGGCTCGCCGATATAACAATTGTCGAGACTTATACAACCATCGGCATGCTCAACTCAGAAATTGCGTTGAGAAGGCCTTTGGAATTCTTAAAAAGTGATTGTTGACGCATTGATGGGACCAACTGATATGTCGAATTGATGGGCACTGGGAGAAATGATTAATCGAACAAATAGAAGTGCTTTCTGGACGCTATTCGTAGTGGTGTCGTATCTTTTGTATCTACTACCGTTTGGAACATTGGTGATAGAGATTGAGTTTGAAAACATGCATTTGCATATAATTAGAGTGCTATTGTTTTTCTTCACTTAAAGAGCAATAAACTGACGTCATTTATATGCAGATTTTGTGTAATATGAACTCCTGTTCCTATTGAGGATGTTTAATAAAACCTGGGGTCTGATATCTTCAGTTTCAATTGTAAGATGACTTTGAGAATCTTGTAATTAGATGATTGTTGGTCCCATAATCGAGCTCGCTTGGTGTATAGATCATCTTCTTTCAAAATCTGCTCATTAATGTAACACGCTAGATGATGTTAATAATGGAGTTGTTATGATGTTTGATACATTTGCCTACAAGCTGTCGATGCCATGTTGCCCGGCTTATACCTATTTTTAATCAAAAAACTAAAAATTCCTTTGATTGGAAATATATATAATGGTTTGAGATTCTAAAATTTTAAGCGACGTTCCCATTTATTTCGTTATAAACTTTTAGATTTGTTGGATTGTACGTTAAGGTCGAAGCCCCCTATGCTTTTGGAAGGTGCCAGGTACATTCATAGATAAAAAAATAATACAAATGCTGCTATAATTATTTAGAGAAATAAATAATTTAATTTCTTATTTTAATTATAAGTATAATGCAATATATAATTAAATAAATTTATTTTAAATAAAGTTAAACTTTTATTAATTTATTATTCAAATTTAATAATAATTTTTTTAAGTTAATTCTTAATTTTTAATATTTTTATAAATTATTTTCACATCTAATGATTATTATTTATTTAAAGGAAAAAAGTTGATTAAATATTAATTTAAATGAAAATTTTTTCTTCTCATTGGACAAGGGGTAAGTTTGGGATTACCAAAAAATTCATCAGATATTCCAAGTGGAATAGAGGCTTATTCCCATGTCATCCAAACAACATTTGGAATAACATTGCATTAATTACAGTGGAATAATATGGAATAGCAGATTTTCATCCAAACAGAAATTTGGAATAATAGGGGAATAAGCTATTCTTCGAGAAACCCGGGAAAAGCAGGTTATCCCTCCAGCTATCCCCTAAGGAAGATTTGTTAATTAAAAAAAAGTTATTTTGCCCTAGAGTTATTCTTCGAGCGACCATTGTCTTAATTCGATCTCCTCCTCCCGTCTCCCTCCTCCCTACCTGCTCCCGTCTCCCTCCTCCCTACCGGAACCTTCTCCTTCCAGCCTCTCCCTCTCCTTCTTTATTTTGCCCTAGGTCCTTTCCGCGTCCCTAACCCATCCGAGCGGCCCTCGTCCGAGCGGCTCCCGTCTCCCTCATCCCTACCGGAACCCATCTCCCTCATCCGACACTCGTCCTGACAACCCAACCTCTGTACTCCTCGCAAACTCTGCCCCTCCTCTTCCTCGCGTTATAAACCTATAATATGACTAAATTAAACTATTTTATTTTTCATCACATAAGAAATTATATATTAAGATTGTGAAATGGTAATAATTGTGATAGTTCTACCATATAATCATTATATATATATAACTAAACTTAGCGATATTTGAATATAGTCAAATTTATAATTTGATCTTCTTTTTAAGCTTTGGATTCACATGAATTTTAAAGCTTTTTTTTTAATTCATCAAGTGTGTCAATACAAAGATAGAGGTGCCGGGCCGCCTAGCTTGGACATGCCGTGGCCGGCTGGGAAGTGCCGGGGCCGCCTAGCTTGGAAGGTGCCGGGGCGACTTGTTTGGAGACGTAGGGGGCCGGCTAGGAAGGTGCCGAGGCCGCTTGGGAGGTGCCGGGCCACCTAGCTTGGACACGCTGTGGCCGGCTGGGAAGTGCCGGGGCCGGCTAGCTTGGAGTGCCGGGGCCGCCTGGGTAGTGCCGGGCTCGCCGACTTTGGAGGTGTCGGTCTTTGGGGCCGTCGGCCTTTGGGGCCATCGGTCTTAGAGATGTCGGCCTTTAGGGCCGTCGGGTGTCGGGTGTCAGCCTTTGGGGCCATCGATCTTGGAGATGTCGCCTTTGGAGCCGTCAGGCATCGGCCTTTGGGGCCGTCGGGTGTCGCCTTTGGAGATGTCGCCCTTTGGGGCCGTCAGGCATCGGGTGTCGGCCTTTGGGGCCATCGGTCTTGGAGATGTCGGCCTTTGGGGCCGTCGGTCGTTGAGTGTCGGCCTTTGGGGCCGTCGTCTCGAAGACGTTGGCCTTTGGGGCCGTCGATCATCGGGTGTCGGCCTTTGGGGCTGTCGGTCTTAGAGATGTCGGCCTTTGAGGCCATCGGGTGTCGGCCTTTGGGGCCATCGGTCATCGGGTGTCGGCCTTTGGGGCCGTCGGTCTTGGAGACGTCGGCCTTTGGGGCCGTCGGTCGTCGGGTGTCGGCCTTTGGGGCCGTCGGTCTTGGAGATGTCGGCCTTTGGGGCCATCGGGTGTCGGCCTTTGGGGCCGTCGGCTTGGAGATGTCGGCCTTTGGGGCCGTCGGGTGTCGGCCTTTGTGGCCGTCGATCATCGGGTGTCGGCCTTTGGGGCCATCGATCTTGGAGACATCGGCCTTTGGGGTCGTCGTCTTGGAGACGTCGGCCTTTGGGGCCGTCGGTCTTGGAGATGTCGGCCTTTGGAGCCATCGGGTGTCGGCCTTTGAGGCCGTCGGGTGTCGGCCTTTGGGGCCGTCGGTCGTCGAGTGTCGGCCTTTGGGGCCATCGGTCTTGAGACGTCGGCCTTTGAGGCCGTCGGGTGTCGGCCTTTGTGGCCGTCGATCTTGGAGCCGTCGGCCTTTGGGGCCGTCCAAAAAATTTTATTTTTTATGGGGTCAACTGGCCCCATCAAATGCCCCCCACACTCCTTGAGCTTGCGTGCCCCGCATCAGCTAAGCGAAAGGAGTGTAGAACTTTACCTTGGCATCTGCTCTTTCATGTTAGCTTTAACTATGATTCCTTTGGGGTGGGGAAACCTTTTTCCTCTTGTGCTGCCTTGGATGGACGTCTGCATGCCTTCTTTGGCTAGCTGAGGGCAGCTAGTAATCCTCTCCCAATGCGGAGTCTGGGAATCTTTTGAACCCTGGAGGGTGACCTGAGAGCTGAGAGTCGTCAGGTTCCTTTTTAACCGCCTCGGGGGTGTGGAAACCACTGCGAGGGGCGACTCAACGGGTACGGAGCCTTTAGGATCTTAACCTACTCGGGGGCACCGCCGTGCTAGGGCCGAGTGGTGTTCCATGGGCCACGATGCCAGTGAGCTCCTTTTGAACCAACCTGGGGTTTGTGTGCTGCCCAAGTGGCGACTCAGCCGGGTACAGAGCCTTTAGGGTCTTAACCTACTCGGGGGCACCACCGTGCCAGGGCCGAGTGGTGTCCCGTGGGCCGCGATGCCAGTGAGCTCCTTTTGAACCAACCTGGGGGTTTGTGTGCCGCTCAAGTGGCGACTCAGCCGGGTACGGAGCCTTTAGGGTCTTAGCCGACTCGGGGGCACCGCCGTGCCGGGGCCGAGTGGTGTCCCATGGGCCACGATGCCAGTGAGCTCCTTTTGAACCAGCTTGGGGGTTTGTGTGCCACCCAAGTGGCGACTTAGCCGGGTACGGAGCCTTTAGGGTCTTAACCAACTCGGGGGCACCACCATGCCGGGGCTGAGTGGTGTCCCATGGGCCGCGATGCCAGTGAGCTACTTTTGAACCAGCTTGGGGGTTTGTGTGCTGCCCAAGTGGCGACTCAGCTGGGTACGGAGCCTTTAGGGTCTTAACGACTCGGGGGCACCGCCGTGCTGGGGCCGAGTGGTGTCCCGTGGGCCGCGATGCCAGTGAGCTCCTTTTGAACCAGCTTGGGGTTTGTGTGCCGCCCAAGTGGTGACTCAGCCGGGTATGGAGCCTTTAGGGTCTTAATCAACTCGGAGGCACTGCCGTGCTAGGGCCGAGTGGTGTCCCGTGGGCCGCGATGCCAGTGAGCTCCTTTTGAGAGACTTGGCGCAAGGGAGGACAAGCTGTGTCGTCAGAAGGGCCTTTTTTATTACTTATGCTTCTGGGAGTACATCATTGGTAATATCGGTGGAGGTTGTCCGCATTCTAGGTACGTGGAATGGGCTTCCCGTCAAGCTCTTCTAGTTTGTGTGCCCCCTGGTGGAACGCCTCGGCGACGTGGTAGGGACCTTCCCAGTTGGGGGATAGCTTGCCCCCCTCGGTAGGCTTGGATACCTCGGCCTTTCATAGCACCAAGTCTCCGCGGCCAAAAACCTTGGGACGAACCCGGGCGTTGTAGTACTTGGCCGCTCGCTGGCGAAAGGTCGCCATGCGCAGTCTCGCTCTGTCATGCGCCTCATCGATGAAGTCTAGGTTGGCCCGAAGCAGTGCGGAGTTGCCTTCCTCACTGAAGGACTCCACATGTGGACTGGGCAATCCGATCTCGACGGGGATGATGGCCTCGGATCCGAAGGAGAGGCTGAAAGGAGTTTCACCCGTCGGGGCTCTAGGAGTTGTGTGGTAAGCCCATATCACACTGGGGAGCTCTTCTACCCAGCATCCCTTGGAACCGTCTAGGCAAGTCCTGAGCCTCTGAGGATGGTGCGGTTCATGACCTCAGCCTCCCCGTTGGTCTAGGGGTGGCCGACAGAGGTGAATCGATGGTGAATGCCTAGCTCCTCACAGAAGGCTCTGAACGCCTCATTATTGAATTGGCAGCCATTGTCCATGACGAGGGTGTGAGGCAAGCCAAAACGGCATATGATCGACTTCCAGAAGAAAGCCATAACTTTGCTCTCAGTGATTTTGGCCAACGCCTCGACCTCGACCCACTTGGTGAAATAGTCGATGGCGACTAACAAGAATCTTCGCTGCCCTGAAGCTGGAGGGATGGCCCGAGGATGTCCATTCCCCACTGGGCAAAGGGCCATGGAGCTGAGAGCGGGCTCAGCGGGGTAGGCGGCTGATGCTGATGTGCGCGTGGCACTGGCAGCCGTCACACCTTTGAACTAGCTTGGCCGCATCCTCCTTCATAGTGAGCCAGAAGTACCCCTGACGGAGAGCCTTCTAGGCTAAGGATCTGCCCCCCAGATGGTTCCCACAAATGCCTTCGTGGATTTCTCTGAGGATGTAGTCGGCATCGGCGTGGCCTACGCACTTAAGCAACGGGTAGGAGAATGACCTTCTGTATAGGCGCCCATCGAGGAGGATGAACCTGGAGGCCCTCCACTTGAGCAATCTGGCTTCGTTGCGTGTTGGGGAGTTTGTTGAAAAATTATATGCCCCAATCCTTTTGATTTTGATGATTACCAAAAGCCATGAGTACATTAAAAGATGTAATGAGTTTATTTACATGAGCAATGAATTTATTTAGAACAATCAATGAGAATGTTAAAGTTTGACTTTAACCAATTTGAAAGTAACTTCAAGCTCAATGTTTAAGCTTTCAAAAAGAAATTTAATACTTCATATTGTAATCAATGAGTTTTTGGAACTCTTCTTGAATTGATTCATAATGTCAATTTTATTGTATTCAAATCAATTCAATGATTTAAAATGAATCTGGAACGAATTTAAAGTCAATCAGAAAACTTTCTGATTTTTGATACGTTCCGGAGCCGACTCTTGAGTTTCAGAGTCGACTCCACTCAGAGTACAGAAATGACTATCTGTCTCGAGTTGACCCACGTAATTTCTCGAGTCGACCCCCGATTCTGTCGAGCCGACTTCATGACTGTGCGAGTCGACTCCGCTCAGACACCAGAGGTGTTTTTTCTGAGCACTTCGTGAGTCGACCCCCAACTTTTCATGAGTTGACCCCCGACTATCAGGAGTCGACACTTTACTTTTGATGAGTCGACCCTCTAACTTTCTGAGTATTTCTATTTTTGGTATCACGACCTCGAGCCGACTCGTGGAAAATAGGAGTTGACTCCAGCAAATCTGGGCAAGATTTTTCCGAATGCCAACTCAGCATCAACGGTAAGATTTTTAGTTAACGGCTATTTTTCTTTGTTTCTAACGGCTATATTTTGCAGAATCTATAAATAGAGAAGCCGTTTTCAAATCAAATATATACAAATAGAGAGATATTCACTTCAAAGAAAAGAAGAGAAAAATCAGAAAAACAAAGCTTCATTTAAAAAAATCCGTGATTCAAAATAGAGTGAAAGAAAGAGTGTGAAATCAAAGGAAGCTCCTTCTGTGTTCAAGCTCAACAATCCAAGGAAGCTTCAGAAGAAAATCCAAGAGCTATTCAAGAGCATCTCAAGTGATTTTCAACACTCAAAGAAAAGAGGAAAAGCCCAAATCAACTCCAACATACATTCCGTGAAGAATCCGAGCTGAGGCCCAATTCTACACTTCAAAGGAGTTGAGGAAAAGAAGAAAAACTCAAAGCCAACCAACTACAAATCAGGCTTTTCTAAACTTTATTCTTATATTTGTTTATCTGCTCATTAAGGAGCTTTGTAACTGAAAAACAATATTTCTATTCTTTGTGTCTAGTTCAATCTGGGGGATTGAACTAGAGGAGGTAGTCTTACCTCGGTTCAAGCTTGGTTAAGCTTGTGTTAGGGGTTTTTTTTGTGCTGGTGAGCCCTTGAAAACCAGCTGGGTTCGTTGTGATCCCGAAAAAAACAAGTTAGAGTTGTGAGCTTGTAAAAACTCGGCTGTAATCAAGGAAGATTATAGTGTGGACCCAAGTGAATCTTGGGAGTGGACGTAGGTGTTGGATACACCGAACCACTATAAAATCTTTTGTGTTTGCCGTGTTCTATTGACTCTATCTCTATCTCTGTTTTATTCACTGCAATTTGTATTTACTTTGCATTTGCCTTCATTCATCTCAAGCAAACTATTTTAAAAGGCTAATTTTTAAAGAACCCAATTCACCCCCCCCCCCTCTTGGGTTGTCATCTGGGCCAACAATTGGTATCAGAGCTAGTGCTCATTAGATTTTGATCACACGATCAAGAGCTAAAGTTCCAAATGGCAACACAAGTTGGATCATTTGCTGAAGGTCATTCTACGAATAGACCTCCACTGTTTAATGGTTCAAATTATTCATATTGGAAAGCTAGAATGAGGATATTCATTCAAGCTTCTGATTATGAGCTATGGGGTGTTATAATCAATGGACCTAGTACACCCACACATGTTATAGATGGCACTATTGTTCCTAAGCCCGAAAGGGACTGGAATGATAATGATAGGAAAATGGCACAGCTTAACGCTAAAGCCATGAATGTCTTATATTGCTCTTTAGACGCTAATGAATTTAATAGAATCTCCACTTGTAATTCCGCAAAGGAGATTTGGGATAGACTAGAGGTTACCCATGAGGGTACCAATCAAGTAAAAGAATCTAAAATTAATATTCTTGTTCATAAATATGAATTATTTAGCATGGAACAATCTGAAACCATTGCATGCATGTACACAAGATTTACAGATATTGTTAATGGTTTGAAAAGTCTTGGTAAGACATATACTAACTCTGAACTTGTTCGAAAAATTCTTAGGTCATTACCAAGATCATGGGAGGCAAAAATGACAGCAATCCAAGAAGCTAAGGACCTCAACACTTTACCCTTAGAGGAGCTTCTAGGATCTCTTATGACCCATGAGCTGACTATGAGGCAGCATGTAGAGGACACAAAGAAAAAGAAAGTAATTGCCCTCAAAGCTGCAAAAGAAGAAGAGAGCAGCAGTGATGATGATGATGATAATGATGAAGAGACTGCTCTCTTAGCTAAGAAATTTAAAAGATTTATGAGGAGAAAGAAACCCTTCCACAAGAAAAAATTTGGAGCAAAGTGGAAAGGAGAAAAGGATAAGAACAAGGACAAGGACAAAGAAAAAGAGAAAGACCCCTTGACTTGCTATGAGTGTAATAAACCGGGGCACTTTAGGAATGAATGTCCAAAATTGAAGAAAGCCTACAAAAAGAAAAAGAAGGCTTATATGGCGACTTGGAGTGACAGCGAGGAATCTTCTTCCGAAGAAGAAGAACAAAAGGAAGTCGCAAACGCATGCTTTATGGCGGACGACAACAATGAGGTAAGTTCCGACAACCCTTGCGATGAATTTGCTTTCGATGAACTATTTGATGCTTTTAATGAACTTGTCGGGGATTTCAAAGTTTTGAAAAAGAAATACAAAATTTTGAAAAATGAAAACTTAACTTTCATTCAAGAAAAGAAAATCTTAATAATGAAGTTAAGAAACTTAAATCTAAAATGAAATTTTGATGAAAGAAAAGGAATCAATCTCTAATGAAAAAGATAAACTAAAGAATGAGGTTGAAAAATATAAAAATAGTTGACAAGTTTACATTAAGCTCAATTAAATTAGACATGTTATTAAATAGTCAAAAAGCAGTTTTTGACAAAGCCGGATTAGGGTACAACACTTTAAGAAAACAAAAATCACTAAAAAATATTTTTGTGCATGCTGGCCAAAGTAATTTTACATGCTTTAAATGTAATAAAAAAGGACACAAATCTTATGAATGTAAAATTCTGAAACCTAATAAAAACTTAAATGTTAAAGGGAAGAAAATATGGGTTCCGAAAGGAACGATATTTGTTGCTACTAACCATGAAGGACCCAAGAAAGCTCGGGTACCTAAACATAAAGTCTGATTTCATTACAGGAATATCTTGTGGCCAAGAGATCAAAGAGAAAGTGGTATCTTGATAGTGGCTGCTCAAGACATATGATGGGTGACAAAGAAGAATTCATCACCCTTGAAGAAAAGAAAGGAGGAGTTGTTACATTTGGCGACAATGGCAAAGGCCAAATCTTGGGGTTTGGTAACATTCAAATAACTCCCTCCACATATATTGAGAATGTACTTTATGTTGATGGTTTAAATCATAACTTAATTAGTATAAGTCAATTATGTGACAAAGGTTTTAAAGTATCTTTTGAATCTTCTTTATGCACTGTAGCTAATCCCATTGATAATAGCATTGTTTTTATTGGAAATAGAAATGGCAATGTATACATGATTGACTTAGACAAATTGTCTACTAATAATCATTGCTTAGTTGCTAATAATGCTAATATGAATGAGATTGGTTGGTTGTGGCATCGAAGATTAGGTCACGCAAGCACACACTTGATTTAAAACTAATTAGAATGGATTTAGTAAAAGGTCTACCTAAGATAGATTTTGAAAATAACAAAATTTGTGATGCATGTCAGTTTGGAAAACAAACAAGAAGTTCTTTTAAATCTAAAATTATTGTTTCAACTTCTAGGCCTTTAGAGCTACTTCACATGGACCTTTTTGGACCAACTAGAACCACAAGTCTAGGAGGAAAGAAATATAGTCTTGTGATAGTAGATGATTACTCTAGATTTACTTGGGTAATGTTTTTAGCTCACAAAGATGAGACTTTCTCGATATTCATGAAATTCTTCAAGAAAGTAACAAATGAGAAAAATACTACCATAGTGTCTCTAAGAAGTGATCATGGAACTGAATTTGAAAATCACTTGTTTGAAAGTTTTTGCAATGAAAATGGTGTTAATCATAACTTTTCTGCACCTAGGACCCCACAACAAAATGGAGTAGTTGAAAGGAAAAATAGGACTTTAGAAGACATGGCCCGTACCATGCTATGTGAAAGTAAACTCCCGAAATACTTTTGGGCGGAAGCTATTAACACAGCATGTTACATCCTAAATAGAGCCTTAATCAGACCTATTTTAAAGAAAACACCTTATGAATTATGGCATGATAGAAAACCCAACATTAAATATTTTCATGCATTTGGTTGTAAATGTTTTGTTCACAATAATGTAAAAATAATTTAGGCAAATTTGATGCTAAATCTGATGAAGGAATATTCTTAGGATACTCAATAACTAGTAAAGCATATAGAGTATTTAACAAGAAAACTTTAGTTGTTGAAGAATCCATTCATGTAGTTTTTGATGAATCTTTAGCAACTCGTTCCAAAAAATTTGATAATGAAGAAGATACAAACTTAATTGAAAAAGATCTTGAAAAATTAAATATTGATCAAAAGCAAGACGCTAAAGATAATGATTCACCTAAGGATGATGATAATAACACTAATCAAAATGATGTAGATCTACCTAGGGATTGGAGATATGCTTATAGTCATCCTAAGGAACTGATTATAGGTGATCCATCTCAAGGTATAAGAACTAGATCATCTATGAGAAACATTAGTAATCATCTTGCATTTGTATCACAAATTGAACCTAAAACTATTGAAGAAGCTGAAAAAGATAATAATTGGATGTTAGCAATGCAAGAAGAATTAAATCAATTCACTAGAAATAATGTATGGACCTTAGTTGAAAGACCTAAAAATCATTCTGTTATAGGATCAAAATGGATATTCAGAAATAAACTAGATGAAAATGGCATAGTAATTAGAAACAAAGCTAGATTAGTTGCAAAAGGATATAATCAAGAAGAAGGTATTGATTTTGATGAAACCTTTGCACCAGTAGCTAGATTAGAAGCCATTAGACTATTACTTGCATTTGCATGTCATATGAATTTTAACTTATTTCAAATGGATGTAAAAAGTGCTTTTCTAAATGGATTTATAAATGAAGAAGTATATGTAGAACAACCATCAGGTTTTGAAGATCACGAATTTTCAAATTACGTTTTTAAATTGCACAAAGCATTATATGGTTTGAATCAAGCACCTAGAGCTTGGTATGATAGATTAAGTAAATTTTTAATTGAAAATGATTTTATAAGAGGAAATGTAGATAAAACATTATTTTTGAAAAGAAAAGGTAAAGATTTATTAGTAGTTCAAATATATGTTGATGATATCATTTTTGGTGCTACTAACAATATTCTATGTCAAGAGTTTGCTAAGTTGATGCAGGGCGAATTTGAAATGAGCATGATGGGAGAACTAAACTTTTTCCTTGGACTCCAAATCAAACAAAGCAAAGAGGGAATCTTCATCAACCAAACAAAGTACACAAGAGAAATTTTAAAGAAGTTTGGTATGGAATCAATCAAACCCCTCGGAACACCAATGAGTCCTTCATGCAAGCTGGACAAAGATGAAGAAGGTAAGAAGGTTGATCAAAAATATTATTGAGGTATAATCGGATCCCTACTTTACTTAACTGCAAGTAGACCAGACATAATGTTTGCTGTTTGCTTATGTGCTAGATTTCAGTCTGAACCTAAAGAATCACATTTAATTGCTGTTAAAAGAATACTAAGATACTTAAGTGGAACAAAAAATGTAGGTTTATGGTATTCTAGAGACTCAACATTAAATCTGATTGCATACACTGATTCTGATTATGCTGGATGTAAGTTAGATAGAAAAACACAAGTGGTGCATGCCAATTCTTAGGAAGTAACTTAATCTCATGGTTTAGCAAAAAGCAAAATTCAGTTGCATTATCAACTACTGAAGCTGAATATGTAGCAGCTGGAAGTTGCTGTGCTCAAATCCTATGATTAAGCGACAACTTGAAGACTATGGTATCACACTTGATAAGACACCTATAAAATGTGATAACACAAGTGCAATTAATCTAACAAAGAATCCAATTCAACATTCTAGAACTAAACACATAGAAATTAGATATCATTTTATAAGAGAACATGTTGCAAATAATGAAATATGTCTTGATTATGTTAACACTGAAGATCAATTAGCAGATATATTTACAAAACCCTTGAGTGAAGAAAGATTCTGTTATCTTAGAGGAGAGTTAGGGATTTGTGATCCACTAGAATGAATTTGAAACCCCTAAGGAAATTTTATCTAAAATTCTTTCAAATCCTTGATCTTTAAGGAAATCTTATCTAGAATTCATATCTAATTGATCTATTCAAATCCAATGATTATTTTATCAATTTTCATGATCAATTTTCAGACACATTTCAGAAATTTCATGTTTTTGCTCTGAAATGGTCTCGGAGCCGACTCGGTGAGTATCGGAGTCGACTCCTGGTTTCTGCTGAAACTCTAGAGTCGACCCCTTCTCGGCGCGAGTCGACTCCACTTCGGGATGGTTTTCTGTGACTGTCCGGAGTCGACCCCTTGCTTTGCGGGAGCCGACTCGAAGTGGTCCCAGGTCGATTTATCTAGGGCAGAGTCGACTCGCCGTTCATTTCTATCATCTCAATCTCTTAAAATACTCTCTCCAAAATATCTCCTGACCTTCCAAATTCCCAAAAATCGCTGATTAACCCTTCCAATAGATCAATGGCCCCTAAAACTCGAGGATCTAACCTTGGTGCGGCCGATGTAAGAGGAAGAGAGCCGTGAGGAAGACGGTGAGGCGTCCTGTTCGTGAGCCTTCACCAAGCACGGATTCAACTTCATCATCTTCAACCCCTAATGCTTCTCCATCTATGGCTCCATCACAGGTAGATAGACTTGATGATAGAATCATTACTACGGGGAGAAAAGTAGACTTTGAATTGTTTGAAGCTGAGGGATTTCTTTTAGGAAGACAGTTGATAGAGATGGGTTGGGAAAAGATCTGTTCCCTAGATTGTCCTACATATCCCGTTCTTGTAAAGGAATTTTATAAGAATCTATCTAGAGGAGATAATGGTCTTATAAGCACTGTGAGAGGAAATAGGATTTCAGTGACAGTGGATTTGCTTTCTAGATTATTGAATCTTCCAGTGTCAGGAACATCTACATTTTCTTCTGAAGACCGAAGCCCAGCTCTTTCTAGACTACTTAACCGGGAGGTTGTTGGTTTTGAGAAAGTTTTTGCCAATCAGTTATCCTTAGAACTGAGATTGCTCCACAACATCTGTAGTAGAATCCTTTTCCCAAAATTGGGAGATTCGATTATGTGTCTGAAAGGGATATTTTTGTAATGGATGCAATTGTAACTGGTAAACCCATTAACCTACCTAGCATGATTCTTTGGTATATTGCCGATTGTGGAGGTAAGAGAAAATCAAGCTTGCCCTATGGCATGATCCTCACTAAAATTTTCCAGAGCCAAGGGATTGTCATTTCAGATAGTGAGCCTATGAGGAACTTGAGACACACAGATTTTTACAGTTTGGCCACTATACATAGGATGGGATTTGTTAAGAAGAACGGAAAATGGGAAAGAAAAGGTTTAATGGAAGAAAGAGCAGCGGATGCTGAGGCACCGGGACCATCGGTTAGACACTCTTCGCCTGCACCTCCGAGCCCTCCTATTCCTGCTCCTGCTCCTACCCCTGCTCCGTTATTTGATCAAGCATCATCTTCATCTGTTGGCTTCACAGAACTTCAGTTAAGGCAACTTAAAGGCCTTCTTGATGATCAGTCAGATAAGCTAAAATCAGAGTTTGAGAACAAGTTTATGAATCTCAAGGAAACTCTTTACTCTTTGGATGACCGGATAACCAAAATAGAATCTACTCTCAGCACTTCTTCAGAGTCTTTAAGTGGAGATCTAAAGAACATATTTGAAGAGCTTAAAGATATCTGCGGAGATGGCGAAACCTACTCTAAATGCAATGCCGAACTCCAAGATAAAATTTTGACTGCTTGCACTTTTGTTGATGAGAGACTGAAGGAGTATGTGAAGATACAAACAGATGGAATGAAAAATATAATAGATCATTTGACTAGGATTGTTAGGACTCATTTCTGATGTATTAGATACTAAGTCCTTGCAATGTAATGATGTTAATGTTATGTTTTAAATTTTGACTCCTTGATGTAATGAAATGTATATCTTGTTTACTCAATGTATTTCTTCCTATTATCAATGAATGAATGATTTTGTTAAATCTTATCTTGAATGAATGAATGTTTATGCTTCTCTACCTTTTTGTTGATAACAAAAAAGGGGGAGAGTTTTATAGTTTTATAACTGTATATGCATATGGGAGAAATTAATTAATCAATGAGATAAATAATTGATGAATGGGATATTTATTTGAGTTTCATAGGGGGAGCTACCTCATTCAGGGGGAGCCTAAGCCTAACTATGAAAACAAAATAAATTCACGAATCAATCATGCATAAACTCAATGTTTTTGTCATCACCAAAAAGGGGGAGATTGTTGGGGAGTTTGTTGAAAAATTATATGCCCTAATCCTTTTGATTTTGATGATTACCAAAAGCCATGAGTACATTAAAAGATGTAATGAGTTTATTTACATGAGCAATGAATTTATTTAGAACAATCAATGAGAATGTTAAAGTTTGACTTTAACCAATTTGAAAGTAACTTCAAGCTCAATGTTTAAGCTTTCAAAAAGAAATTTAATACTTCATATTGTAATCAATGAGTTTTTGGAACTCTTCTTGAATTGATTCATAATGTCAATTTTATTGTATTCAAGTCAATTCAATGATTTAAAATGAATCTGGAACGAATTTAAAGTCAATCAGAAAACTTTCTGATTTTTGATACGTTCCGGAGCCGACTCTTGAGTTTCAGAGTCGACTCCACTCAGAGTACAGAAATGACTATCTGTCTCGAGTTGACCCACGTAATTCTCGAGTCGACCCCCGATTCTGTCGAGCCGACTCCATGACTGTGCGAGTCGACTTCGCTCAGACACCAGAGGTGTGTTTTTCTGAGCACTTCGCGAGTCGACCCCCAACTTTTCATGAGTCGACCCCCGACTATCAGGAGTCGACACTTTACTTTTGATGAGTCGACCCTCTAACTTTCTGAGTATTTCTATTTTTGGTATCACGACCTCGAGCCGACTCGCGGAAAGCAGGAGTCGACTCCAGCAAATCTGGACGAGATTTTTCCGAATGCCAACTCAGCGTCAACGGTAAGATTTTTAGTTAACGGCTATTTTTCTTTGTTTCTAACGGCTATATTTTTGCAGAATCTATAAATAGAGAAGCCATTTTCAAATCAAATATATGCAAATAGAGAGATATTCACTTCAAAGAAAAAGAAGAGAAAAATCGGAAAAACAGAGCTTCATTTGAAAAAATCCGTGATTCAAAATAGAGTGAAAGAAAGAGTGTGAAATCAAAGGAAGCTCCTTCTGTGTTCAAGCTCAACAATCCAAGGAAGCTTCAGAAGAAAATCCAAGAGCTATTCAAGAGCATCTCAAGTGATTTTCAACACTTAAAGAAAAGAGAAAAAGCCCAAATCAACTCCAACATACATTCCGTGAAGAATTCGAGCTGAGGCCCGATTCTACACTTCAAAGGAGTTGAGGAAAAGAAGAAAGGCTCAAAGCCAACCAACTGCAAATCAGGCTTTTCTAAACTTTATTCTTATATTTGTTTATCTGCTCATTAAGGAGCTTTGTAACTGAAAAATAATATTTCTATTCTTTGTGTCTAGTTCAATTGGGGGATTGAACTAGAGGAGGTAGTCTTACCTCGGTTCAAGCTTGGTTAAGCTTGTGTTAGGGGTTTTTTTTATGCTGGTGAGCCCTTGAAAACCAGCTGGGTTCGTTGTGATCCCGGGAAAATAACAAGTTAGAGTTGTGAGCTTGTAAAACAACTCGGCTGTAATCAAGGAAGATTATAGTGTGGACCCAAATGAATCTTGGGAGTGGACGTAGGTGTTGGATACACCGAACCACTATAAAATCTTTTGTGTTTGCCGTGTTCTATTGACTCTATCTCTATCTCTGTTTTATTCACTGCAATTTGTATTTACTTTGCATTTGCCTTCATTCATCTCAAGCAAACTATTTTAAAAGGCTAATTTTTAAAGAACCCAATTCACCCCCCCCCCCTCTTGGGTTGTCATCTGGGCCAACATTGCGGTCGTCAAGGAGGGTGCCGTCGGTGAGGTAGCGGACATAGGCGTCCATCCACGTAGGTTCCGGGTGAGCGGGAGGACTTCCTCCCCGTCCTCTATGCTGGGCCTTTCTAGATATTCAATGTAGGCGTCCCTTGCCAAGCCGTCGGCGGAGGTAGCCAGTCGAGAGAGGACGTCGGCCTTGGCGTTTTCACTTCGGGGGATGTAACTGATACTGAAGTAGGGCAGTGAGGAGGTCAAGAGTTGAACCTTTTTCAGATATTGCGCCATAACGGGGTCGCGCGCCTCATACTCTCCGTTGATTTGCCCGGAGACGAGTTGCGAGTCCGTGTAAGCTCTGAGGTGCTTTGCTCCAATCTCCTGGGCTAGCCTTAACCGGCCAGCAGGGCTTCGTACTCCGCTTGGTTGTTGGTGGCTTCAAAAAGAAATCTCAGGGCGCACTCGGTTCTTTCTCCTTCCGGCCCGGCAAGAATGAGGCCGGCGCCACTCCCTTGAGAATTCGATGCGCCGTCCACATGGAGGATCCAGGTCTCTCCATCACCGCTCGGCTCGGGCCTGGGCTGCTCCCCAGGAACCTCTTTGAGATCTTCTTCCGCCCAAGTGCACTCGACCAGGAAGTCGGCCAGGACTTGGGACTTCAAGGCCGGTCGTGCTTGGAAAGAGATGTCGAATTCTCCTAGCTTGATGGCCCATTTGGCGAGTCGACCCGAAGTATCCGGACGGGCCAGGATGGCTCGGAGAGGTTGGTCCGTGAGCACCACGATAGGATGGGCTTGGAAATACGGGCGAAGACGCCGGGCAGAGACTATCAAGGCGAAAATGACTTTCTCTGTTTTGGAATACCTGACCTCGGCGTCGTGTAGGACCTTGCTCACGTAGTAGACAGGCCTTTGGGTTCCGTCAGCGTCAAGGCGCACCAGGACTGAGCTGACGGCTTCTGAGGAGGCGGCTAAGTAAAGGAAAAGACTCCCCGTCTCTCGGCTTGGAGAGGAGCGGTGGGGAGGACAGGAACGCCTTTAAGCCGTCGAAAGCTTCCTGGCAGTCGTCCGTCCATGCAAAACCATTCACCTTCCGCAGGGCCTTGAAGAAAGGCAAGCACCTCTCCGCCGATCTGGAGAGGAAACGACTCAGAGCCGCTGCACTTCCTTCTTGGACGGCGGCCTCATGTCGAGTATGGCACTGATCTTCTCTGGGTTCGCCTCGATTCCGCGCTGGGTCACCATAAAGCCCAGAAATTTACCTGCCGTGACCCCAAAAGCACACTTCTTAGGGTTCAGCTTGACTTGGAAGCGACGGAGGTTGTTAAAAGTTTCTTCCAGGTCGGAGATGTGGTCACGGGTGCTCTTTGTCAGCATGTCGTCCACATAGACTTCCATGTTCCGGCCGAGCTGGTCCTGGAACACCTTGTTCATCAGCCTTTGATAGGTCGCTCCTGCATTCTTGAGGCCGAAAGGCATCACCTTGTAACAGTAAATGCCTTTCTCTGTCACGAAGGAGGTGTGCTCCTCGTCGCCGGGGTCCATCCTTATCTGATTATATCCGGAGAAGGCGTCCATGAAGCTGAGAAGCTCGTGACCAGAGGTGGAATCGACCAGCTGATCAATTCTCGGCAAGGGAAAGCTGTCTTTTGGGCACGCCTTGTTGAGGTCGGTGAAGTCTATACAGATCCTCCAGCTCCCGTTTGCCTTGCGCACCATGACTACGTTGGCCAGCCAGCTTGGGTAGTGCGCCTCCCGGATGTGGCCGGCGCTGATCAGCTTGTTGACTTCTTCATCAATTGCCCTTTGTCGGTCGGGGGCAAAGCTCCTCTTCTTTTGACGGATTGGACGGTGGCGCGGGTCGATGTTGAGCTTGTGGGTGATGACCTCCGGAGGGATGCCGGGCATGTCAGACGCTGACCAGGCGAAGACGTCCGAGTTAGCCCGCAGGAAAGCTAAGAGGCGCTCCCGGTCTTCCAGGGGAAGGAGTCCGCCCACACGGACGGTCCTTGCTGGGTCATCTTTGAGAGGGAAAGTCAGGAGGTGCTCGGCGGGCTCCCTCCTTTGGCGGAATCTCTAGGATCGGATGCCTCCAGGGCCGGGTCGGCCTCCAAAGGGCTTGACGCCGTATGATAGCAAGGTAAGACCGGGCTTATCTCCCGCGCATCTCTCCAACTCCCGCTGTGGGGAACTGCACCAGTAGACGTCGGGTGGAGATAACCGCGTCCAAAAGATTCAGGCCGGGACGCCCAAGAATGGCGTTGTATGCCAAAGGGACCCTCACGACTAGGAATTTCATGATCACGGTGCTTTGGCATGGTGGGGTTCCGGCCGTCACAGGCAAGGATATTTCGCCCTCAACCCTCACAGAATCTCCAGTGAATCCGACCAGCGGGGTTGCCACGGGCTGAAGGGAGTCAAAAGATAATCCCATCCGAACAAAGGCGTCGTAAGTAAGGATGTCAGCTGAGCTGCCACTATCAACTAATATCCTTTTTATAGGGTGTTTGACGATCGTCATAGCGATGACTACGCCTTCTGTTGGCCCAGATGACAACCCAAGAGGGGGGGGATGAATTGGGTTCTTTAAAAAAAATTAAACCTTTTTAAGTATTTGTTTGCTTAGTGAGTGAAAGTGAATGCAGATGCAAAAACAAAATACAATCAATAAGATAGAGATAGAGATAGAGATAAAGGACACGGCAAACACAAAGATTTTATAGTGGTTCGGTGTATCCAACACCTACGTCCACTCCCAAGATTCACTTGGGTCCACACTATAATCTTCCTTGATTACAGCCGAGTTGTTTTACAAGCTCACAACTCAAACTTGTTGTTTTCCCGGGATCACAACGAACCCAGCCGATTTTCCGGGCTCACCAGCACAAAAACCCTAACACAAGCTATACCAAGCTTGTACCGAGGTAAGACTACCTCCACTAGTTCAATCCCCCAGATTGAACTAGACACAAACAAAAGAAATATTGTTTTTCAAGTACACAGCTCCTCAATGAGCAGATAATCAAATAAAAGAACAAAGTTTAGAAAAGCCTGATTTGTAGTTGGTTGGCTTTTGATCTTTTCTTATTTTCTTCTTTTCCTCAACTCCTTTGAAGTGTAGAATCGGGCCTCAGCTCGGATTCTTCACGGACTGAATGTTGGAGTTGATTTGAGCTTTTTCTTCCTTTCTTTGAATATTGAAAATCTCTTGATTTGCTCTTGAATAGCTCTTGGATTTTCTTTTGAAGCTTTCTTGGATTGTTGAACTTGAGCACAGATGAAGCTTCCTTTGATTTCACACTTTTTCTTTCACTCTATTTTTGAATCTTAGATTTGTCAAATGGCGCTCTGTTTTTCTTCTTTTTCTGAAGGATTTTTCTTTTTCTCTCTTGATTTGTATCTCTATATATGTGTCTTTGATTTGAAAATGGCTTCTCTATTTATAGATTCTGCAAAAATATAGCCGTTAGAAAAAAGAAATATAGCCGTTATTGAAAAATCTTACCGTTGGCGCTGAGTTGGCATTCAGAAAAATCATGCCCAGATTTGTTGGAGTCGACTCCAGCTTTAGGCGAGTCGGCTCGAAGACGCGATACCAAAATAGAAATATTCAGAAAGTTAAAGGATCGACTCAACGAAAATAAAGTGTCGACTCCTGACAGTCGGGAGTCGACTCATGAAAGGCAAGGGGTCGACTCGTGAAGTGCTCAGAAAAACAATCCTCTAGTGTCTGAGCAGAGTCGACTCACACAGTCATGGAGTCGGCTCGACAGAATTGGGGGTCGACTCGAGAAATCACATGGGTCGACTCGAGACAAACAGATATCTCTGTATATTGAGTGGAGTCGACTCTGAAACTCTAGAGTCGGCTCCGGAACGTATCGAAAATCAGAGAATTTTCTGATTGACTTGAAATTCATTCCAATTCATTTTAAATTAATTTTTGACTTGAATACAATAAAATTATCATTAGGAATCAATTCAAGAAATGTTCCAAAAACTCATTGATTGAAATATGAAGTATAAAAATTTCTTTTTGAAAGCTTAAACATGGAGCTTGAAGTTACTTTCAAATTGATTAAAGTCATACTTAACATACTCATTGATTGTTCTAAATAAATTCATTGCTCATGTAAATAAACTCATTGCATCTTTTAATATACTCATGGCTTTTGGTAATCATCAAAATCAATAAGATTGGGGCAACAATTTCTCAACAATCTCCCCAACAATCTCTCCCTTTTTGATGATGACAAAAACATTGAGTATATGCATGAATGATTAAAGAATTTATTTTATTTTCATAGTTAGGCTCCCCTGAATGAGGTAGCTCCCCCTATGAAACTCAAATAAATATTCCATACATTCAATTTAAGCTTATACACAATTTAATGTCAAAAATTCAGCCTTTTCATCTAAATTGCATTTTCATTTATTTACTGTATGTGTAATGTTTAGTTATTACTTCCTTTTATCTCATTCATTCAATTATTTATTATATGCATATATAATAACATTCGATTAATCTCTCCCCCATGCATATACAGTTATAAAACTCTCCCCCTTTTTTGTTATCAACAAAAAGGTAGAGAAGCATCAAACATAATCACATTCATTCATTCAAGATATGTTTTAACAAGATCTGAGATTCATTGATAATAGGAGAAGTACATTCAAACTCAGATTACATTGAGCATTCAAAACAGACTTTTCATTACATCAATGTATCAAAATGTAAAACATAATATGAACTTCATTACATTGCAAAGACTAAGCATCTATTACATCAAAAGTGAGTCCTTACAATCCTTGTTAAGTGATCTATAATATTCTTCATTCCGTCGGTTTGAATCTTAACATAATCTTTCAGTCTTTCATCTACAAAAGTACAAGCAGTTAATATTTTATCTTGAAGTTCAGCATTGCATTTTGCATAGGTCTCACCATCTCCACAGATGTCTTTAAATTCTTCAAAAATATTCTTTAGGTCACCACTTAAAGACTCAGTTGAAGTGCTAAGAGTTGATTCAATCTTGGTGATCCGATCATCTAATGAATAAAGAGTTTCTTTAAGATTCATAAATTTTTGTCAAACTCTGATTTCAATTTATCTGCCTGATCATCAAGAAGACTTTTAAGCTGCATTAACTGAAGATCTGAGAAACCGACAGATGAAGAAGATGACTGACCAACTATCGAAGCAGGGGAAGGGGCCGGAGCTGGAACAGAAGAGCTCAGAGGTACAGGAGATGAATGTACGATCCAGGTGCCTCAACATCCGCGGCTCTATCTTCCAACATACTTTTCCTTTCCCATCTGCCATCCTTCTTCACAAAACCCATTCTATGAATAGTGGCCAAACTATAGTAATCGGTGTGTCTTAAATTTCTCATTGGCTCACTATCGGATATGATTATCCCTTGGCTTTGAAAGATTTTAGTTAGTATCATGCCGTAGGATAAACTAGATTTCCTCTTGCTCCCACAATCAGCAATGTACCATAATATCATGCTTGGAAGATTAATGGGTTTTCCAGTCACTATAGCATCCATTACAAAGATATCTCTCTCAGAAACATAGTCAAATCTCCCAATCTTAGGGAATAGGATTATACTACAAATATTATGGAGAAGTCTTAATTCTAAGGACAGTTGATTAGCAAAGACTTCTTCAAAACCAACAATCTCCCTGTTAGGCAATCTTGATAGAGCTGGGCTTCTATCATCAGATAAAAAGTAGAAGTACCCGACACTGGAAGATCCAACAATCTTGAGAGCAAATCCACTGTCATAGTTATTCTATTTCCTCTAATGATGCTTACTAGTCCATTGTCTCCTCTTGATAGATTTTTATAAAATTCTTTAACTAGGGCTGGATAGGTAGGACAATCTAAAGAACATATCTTCTCTCATCCCATTTCAATTAACTGCCTCCCCACAAGAAAATCTTCTGCCTCAAATAATTCAAAATCGACCTTCCTCCCGGTTGTAATCACTCTATCGGCAAGACGATCTACCTGAGATGGAGCCGTAGTGGAAGAAGCACTTGGAGTCGAAGAGGATGAGGTTGAATCCATGCTCGGTGAGGGTTCACGAGCGGGACGCCTCACAGTCTTCTTCACCGCCTTCTTCCTTTTCATCCCGGCCGCACCAAGGCTAGATCCACGGGTTTTAGGAGCCATTTGATCTAGTGGAAGGGTTAATCAGGGATTTCTAAGGATTTGGTAGGTTAGAAAAATTTTGGAGAGAGTATTTGGATGATTTGAGAGAGTAGAAACGAACGAGGAGTCGACTCTGCCCTAGATAAATCGACCTGGGACCACTTCGAGTCGGCTCCCGCAAAGTGTGGGGTCGACTCCGGGTAGTCACAGAAAACTATCCCGAAGTGGAGTCGACTCGCGCAGAGATGGGGTCGGCTCTAGAGTTTCAGTAGAAACATGGAGTCGACTCCGATACTGACCGAGTCGGCTCCGAGACCATTTCAGAGTAAAAAACATAAAGTTTCAGATAATCTGAAATGTGTCCAGATATTGATCATAAAAATTGATAAAATAATCATTGGATTTTAATAGATCAATTAGATGTGAATTCTAGATAAGATTTCCTTAAAGATCAAGGATTTGAAAGAATTTTAGATAAAATTTCCTTAGGGGTTTCAAATTCATTCTAATGGATCACAAATCCCTAACTCTCCTCTAAGATAACAGAATCTTTCTTCACTCAAGGGTTTTGTAAATATATCAGCTAATTGATCTTCAGTATTAACATAATCAAGACATATTTCTCCATTAGTTACATGTTCTCTAATAAAATGATATCTAATTTCTATGTGTTTAGTTCTAGAATGTTGAATTGGATTTTTTGTTAGATTAATTGCACTTGTGTTATCACATTTTATAGGTGTTTTATCAAGTGTGATACCATAGTCTTCAAGTTGTCGCTTAATCCATAGGATTTGAGCACAGCAACTTCCAGCTGCAACATATTCAGCTTCAGTAGTTGATAATGCAACTGAATTTTGCTTTTTGCTAAACCATGAGATTAAGTTACTTCCTAAGAATTGGCATGCACCACTTGTGCTTTTTCTATCTAACTTACATCCAGCATAATCAGAATCAGTATATGCAATTAAGTTCAATGTTGAGTCTCTAGAATACCATAAACTACATTTTTTGTTCCACTTAAGTATCTTAGTATTCTTTTAATAGCAATTAAATGTGATTCTTTAGGTTCAGACTGAAATCTAGCACATAAGCAAACAACAAACATTATGTCTGGTCTACTTGCAGTTAAGTAAAGTAGGGATCCGATTATACCTCGATAATATTTTTGATCAACCTTCTTACCTTCTTCATCTTTGTCCAGCTTGCATGAAGGACTCATTGGTGTTCCGAGGGGTTTGATTGATTTCCATACCAAACTTCTTTAGAATTTCTCTTGTGTATTTTGTTTGGTTGATAAAGATTCTCTCTTTGCTTTGTTTGATTTGGAGTCCAAGGAAGAAATTGAGTTCTCCCATCATGCTCATTTCAAATTCTCTCTGCATTAACTTAGCAAACTCTTGACATAGAAGATTGTTAGTAGCACCAAAAATGATATCATCAACATATATTTGAACTACTAATAAATCTTTACCTTTTCTTTTCAAAAAAATGTTTTATCAACATTTCCTCTTATAAAATCATTTTCAATTAAGAATTTACTTAATCTATCATACCATGCTCTAGGTGCTTGTTTCAAACCATATAATGCTTTGTGCAATTTAAAAACGTGATTTGAAAATTCATGATCTTCAAAACCTGGTGGTTGTTCTACATATACTTCTTCATTTATAAATCCATTTAGAAAAGCACTTTTTACATCCATNGAAGCTCAGCGCTAACTCTCCTAGCTTGGATGCTGGCTCCTGTTGCCAGGCTCAAGCGCCAGCACAGCTCCCTGGTAACCAAAGCACTCTGCAAAATGAAACTCAAATGAGGAAAGCACGACCGAGCTAACCAGAAAACATTCGCTACTCGGGAATAGTAACTTACCCGGGAGACGTAAGACCTGGCTAACCCCATGAGGGTGGAATTGTTGATCTCGGGAAGAAGGTGGATATCCTTCACCACGTTCCGTTGGCCGAATGCAGCATCGACAAGGTCCAGGTCCACAACTTATCCGCCGAAGGATCCGCGCCCGGGGACAGTACCGACCTCATTAGGGCAGCAAACGCCACTTCGATGGCCGAGTCCGAGCTACTGGGCTGACCATCCCCACCCGAAGGATCGATCCGGACAACCTTCGATTGAGAAGCCTTTGACCTCTCGGCCTCCTCCAGCAGAATTCTAACCTGGCCTTCCTCGGATAACTCGGCCAGCCCAAGCGTCAGTTTTCCTGAAGCTTTTGTGGAAGAGGCTCCGACTGCAAGATTCTCGCCTTGCCCTATCCCCTCATCTGGATTTCTTCCCTCGGTCGCAGGCACCCGCTCTTCCCCTGCGGGCTTCGCCAAGTCTTTAGTCTGTTTGTCAGTTGCCCCAACCTCACCAGAAGAGGCTCTCCAATCATAAGCTCCTCGCGAGTCTCTGCTGCAACTGACCTAGCGTCACCGCCTCTAAATCCCTATGAAGGGGGCCCTCCAATAGAGAGCTCTTCTTGAGCTTCGGCGGTTGCAGTCGCCCCTTCCTGTTCTCTTGCCAGGGCTAGGGATATTTCTTCGTTCGGAGGAGAGCCCTCAGGGGCACCGACCTCCTCCGAGCCAGCCATTGGCTCATCTTCCAGAGGAGGGGCGTTCGGACAAGCCGACAGAGTCTCGTTCGAGTGTCTACTATTTCCACCACTGGAGGACAAGGGACCTCAGCAGTCCTCTTTGGCTCCTCTGTTTTTAGCACCCCCACCGAGGTTACCCCAACCTCCGGCAAGCGCTCTTCGGAGAAGCGAGCCCTCTTCTCGGGCCTGCGTCTCTCTCCACCGCTGCTCTCACCTAGGCGCTTGCTTGTCCCTTTCTTTATGCGGCCCGATAGCTCAGACTTCTTAGCTGCGAGAACAGAGAACAAGCGGTCAGACCGAGATACCTTTACTCGAGTAAAACCAACGGGAAAATAAAAAAAAATCCCACCATGCGGATCGAGGGGGCTAAGCCCGGCGGCGAAGAGAGCCTCCTCAGATAGCAAATCGTTGGCCGAGAACGTCCTGCCATCGCAAAAGGCTTCTAGATCCTCCTCCTCCTTTCAGATAAAGTCGGATGTGCTTCCACATCCCGGACAAAGTTTCCCCATCCTCAGGGAAAATCGGAACCAATGTTCCCTTCAGCGATAAAGAATCGAATCTTCCATCCCTTTATGGATGACGGTTTATCTACGATTGTCTTGAATGACCTCCGGGGACCGATATAAGGCCACTCCGATTTCCTACCAGGTATCAGGTGGTAGCAAGCGTGGAATAAGGGCAGAGTGGCTGTTACCTTCACTTGGCTACACATCGAGATAAACCCGATGATGCTCCACCAGCTATTGGGGGTTACCATCATCGAACAGATGTTGTAGAACCTCATGATCTCCTTCACCAAAGGATGGAGAGGAAACCGGAGGCCCGCCTTTAGACTATCTTCATAAAGAAAGACACCATGCTCCATTTCTTGCGAAACCCTAAGCTCGAGCCCCGATAATCGCAGGAGGATATCCGAGGGAATGCTGTATTTCAGGCGAAGTTTCCCCAGATCCTCAGTAGTGATTTCTGAAACCATGTCGTCGGGGCTCATCATTCTGCTTGCCGAAGGAGCACCGAGCAAGATTGCAGAGATTATGGGAAAACAAATCCCTCCAGAAGAAACGAAGGAACATCGCAAAGGGGAATGGTATCGTTTCGACTTTGCTTCCTCCCTAAGGAAACTGCCTCAAGAGGAGATAAGGCATCTCACCCGAGGTGCCCGGAACAGCCTCCATAAACGCAGTGAAAACTGGGATTTGCTACGTGGTGATTCCCTAACCGTCGCCCCAAAGGAGCCTTACCCACGAAGGCACGGCGGCCATGCGGCATTAAATAGGACATCATTGCGCAGGCCGTCTAATCTGGATCTGTTGCCCAGATGTAGCAACCCAAGAGGGGGGTGAATTGGGTTATAAAAAATTGATTACTATGCAAGTATGTGCTTAAACCCTAATTTTGATTTACAGCGGTGTAGTCAAGTGCACAGAAAGATAACAAAAAAGAATCAAATAACCACAAACACACAGAAGTTTATAGTGGTTCGGTGCCAAACTCAACACCTACATCCACTCCCCAAAACCTTTGGGAATTTCACTAATCATATCACAACGATTACAACCTCCAGCCAAACCAGGCTAGCCCTCTTGTTTATACAGCACAAGGTAGCCAAAAACCCCTAGCCACACGAGGCTAGTCCTCTTGTTTCAAGGAAGCCAAATCCCCTAGCCAAACCTAGGCTTGTCCTCTTGTTTCAAGCCACAAGGAATCCCAAAATAATCAGGGTTAACACTAACCCTTTTACAAAAATGATCAAGGAATGATAAAGAGAAGCTCTCACAATGAGCAAATATTCAGAATATACTTTACAATTTTTGAAGCAATAAACTCAGCAATAAATGAACGAGATTGAAGTAGCTGAAGTCTTGATTGCTTGAAAAGCTTCAAAGATCCGGACGACTTTTTGGAGCAATGAATGAACTTGAATGCACAGCAACAACCACTCAACAATATGCAATATAAGCTCTTTTCTTGGATTTTCTTTCTCTTTTAAATCTATTTTTCAGAATCGTCATGGTGTGCTTCAGATCCCACCTTTTTATAAACATCTAACAAGAAAAATATCCATTAGATACATTAGGAACAAATGGAAATAAAAACGGGAAGAAAATATAACCGTTATAAATGTTTCCCTTAAGCATTGAATGCTGATCTCCATTTGAGGAAGGAAAAGCACTGCAAAAATTCAAAAATCCAAAAGTTAAGTGTAGCTTAAAATAGCAATAGAGAAAGAGTAAGAGAGGAAAAGCAAACTCAAGAACTCAGACGGTAGTTGGCTGGAAATAACTTCAGGCAGCTGAAGCCAAGAAACCATTCGACCAAGACTTAAGCAATAATCCTCAGCTAGCTAGTCAGCTAGCTCACAAGAGAGGCCACGGTTAAAATAGACATCCAGAGGCAGCACTTTAGTTAACTAAAATGGTTGCTAGTTAGCTCTCCAGCTAACTAACACAAAAGTAAATGCCAGGAGAAAAAGGTGCAGATTTCTTAGTTAGCTCACCAGCTAACTAAGAAATCGATAGTTAGCTTTCTAGCTAACTAACAGGCAAATCAAAAAGTCAGAAGAAAGAGCCGTGCATTGCTAGTTAGCTCTCCAGCTAACTAAAATTTTAAAGCTCTCGGCTGCAGGGATAACAGAAGAAGTGGAGTTATCTCATCAGTTAGCTAAATGATAGCCAATTAGCTCACTAGCTAACTAATTTCAAAAACAGCATAGAAACTGCCCAGCTTAGTTAGCTCTCCAGTTAACTAACGAAAAGATAGCTAGCTTTCCAGTTAGCTAAGTAGAGAAAACAAACGGCCAGAGAGAGAGGGAGTTAGCTCCTCAGCTAACTAAATTTTCAAACCTCACGGCCACAAGCTCACCTGTGAAAAATAGTTAACTAACCAGTTAGCTCCAGGATAAAATAGTTAGCTAAGTAGTTAGCTAAAGGAACCGCCAACTAGCTAGAAGATCTGGCAGCTAGCTCAACAGTTAACTAGAATTTAAGACTATTTGGCCATGCAACTAGAGTTAGCTAAAACGAATTCCAGTTAGCCAACAAGTTAACCAACCAGCTAGCTAAATTTATAGAGCATTCGGCCAAGCATTGTGACGAGTATTTTAGTTAGCTGAAGAAACTTCAGCTAGCTAACAAGCTAGCTAAAATACAAGATCGTTCGGCCAAGCACTGAGACAATGTATCAGCTAGCTGAGAGGTGTGCCAGCTAGCTAAATGGAATAACAAGTTAGCTAACCAGTTAACTCCCAAGCTAATAAAAAATATTCAAAGCAAATTAAATGAAGTATTTTCTTACCAATAAAATTTTGCACGAAGATACTTACTTGCAAGGCGACTGAACTTCCCTGTATCAAGCTTAGAATTGCCTAATTGTTTTGTAATCATCAAAATCAATCTGGGGTCAACAATCTCCCCCTTTTTGATGATGACAAAAACCTTTAAGCACAAGGAGCAAATATAGGAAGTAGACAGGAGTGTAATCAGAAAAACATTTAATTTCTCTCCCTGTCATTCTGAATCAATGAAATTTTTTCTCCTCCTGAATATATGGAGTTATTACTTTACTCCATTCCTTAATGTATGCAATAATCTTCTCCTCCTTTTTGTCATTAATCAAAAAGAAGTTTGAAGAGTTTTTCAATAAATTTAAGCATAATATATCAAGGAAATGTGATCAAACATACATAATTTGAGCAGTCATTTAGATCATTACAAAATAGAGTATTACAAACATTACACGCCATGGTCTCAAGTCATAAAACATAGTCATGCATTACAAAAACAACAGTACTAAGTACGGTCACAACATAAGTCAAACATAATCACTTGTCATCATCAGAAGAAGAAATATGCACTGAAGAAATATTTGGTTTGTTTGAAGATCCAGGCTTGTCGGAGGAAGGCTGTGTCGGTGGAGTCCAGAGGTGCGGATGAGAATAAGAAGCATCAGGTGTAGAGGCGGCAGAAAGAGTGATGTAAGTCTACATGAGTTGACTCAGCCTTGAGAAGGATGTGGTCCAATGGTCAACAACGTTTGCTGCATCCCGGGTCTGGGTCTCTGTAGATCTCATTCGGTGCTCTACCCACTCTACCTTAGTTTCAAAATTTTCAAGCTTACCTTTTAGGAAATTAATCTCTTTTAGGATCCGCTCCATGAAAGATTCATTGTGATGAAAAACTCTTCCATTGAGAATATTCACATCATGGACAAGTCGCTCAAGAATAAGTTTAAACTAAGATATATTTTCAAAAATAGAAGAAATATATGGAACAAGAGTCTGATCATTGACAAAAGAAGCACTGTCTCTAGAGCTTTGACTAGAAGTGGCAAGGGTCAATTCATTGATAATAAGGCGAATTTGATCATCCCTTATACAAACAATAGGAAGAGGAGTAGGAGCTTGATTGTCATTACGATAAGAAAGTCCAGGAACATTCATACTAGGTGGATCAGATTGAAAAGGATTTTGATCATCAGACATAGCAGCAAGGTAAGGATTCGGATGGTTGAAGTCAAAATTGAAGAAGTTCTAAGGAGAACAAGCAGATTGAGTCACAGTTGGCAGTGGCAAACTAGACTTACCAGTTCTAGACCTAACTTTTAACCAAATACCATCCCGTTTGACAAAGTCCATACGGTGCAGTGAATGAGCATTAAAAATGTCAGAGTGACGTAATGCCACTGCAGTTTCTCCCTTAAGCTTAATATTGAAAAACTCAAATACAAAGTGAGAAACATTCCGTAGGGCAATGTAGCCTTAGATCTAGACAAGGATTCTTTCATTATGGTCATCATTAGTTGAGGTAGATCAACAGGGTCTTCTATTAAGATGTCATACATTATGCATATGTCCCTATCATTTACTACATTAAACAACCAGCACGAGAGGCTAGGATTTTGGCGATGATACTGTGAAACAATCTATTTTCTACAGATAGCATGTTGGCATCTAGAGTTTTAATATTACTGGCTTCATTATCATCAATATTAAGGATTAAACCTATTTTATATCCACGTTCACTGGGTAGGATTTCTAAGAAACCATCAGATGGAATATTAAGAGCACATCCTAACATTTTGCAGTCTAGGTTGATTTAAGTCTTTTTCACAAAGGAAGAGATAGTTCCACTACCAAAAGAGATATTTTCATAAAATTCCCTAATAAGCTCAGGATAAATAGGTCTCTTGGTAGAAAGAAGCTTATCCCAACCTTGATTAATTAAAAGTTTTCCAATTTTAAAACCTTCTTGTTCTAAGAAGTTAAAATCAACTAACCTTCCACGAGCAAAGAATTTAGATGCAAGAAGGGAGTTGATATGAGATGAAGAAGTAAAAGACTTCCGGCGAAGATCGGCACAATCATCATCTCTAGCGACTTCTTCTTGGGAGCCATCCACTATCTTCAAGATGGAATGAATGAATGAATAAATGGAGGAAAGAAAGGATTAATAGAATGAAGAGAGGATGAGAGAGGGAGAGAGAATGATCGGTGAAGACGCTCGGCTTGAAGTGATGAAGAACGGTAAAAAAAAACATTTGGAAAAAGGTTATATAGGGAGATGGCTTGATGGTTAGTTGGCCAGGTGACTGTTTGGTTGCCTCGTCAGTTACCTGCCATGAATAAAATGATAAAAAGTTTCATACGTCCGGTTGTGGATGAATTTATGGGAGTATAACAGTTAGCATTCATAAAGATGAAAAGACTTAAAGCATTACAACATACTCAAGCATTTAATGATGTTCCTTTAATTGATTTGATTTAAAAGATGTCACATCAATTTGATATCATATCAATTCATTAATTGATTCATTAAATGGTTGGATCAAACATTCCCAATTCTCTTCTGATTTCATAAAATTTTGTTTCATCAAGGCTTAGTGAAAATATCAGCAATTTGATTTTCAGTACTTAAAAATTCAATAACAATATTTCCATTATTTACATGATCTCTAATGAAATGATGTCTAATTTCAATATGTTTAGTTCTGGAATGTTGAATAGGATTCTTAGTTAAATTGATTGCACTTTATTATCATATTTTATAGGTACAGCCTTTTGTTTAATACCATAATCTTCTAGCTGTTGCTTAATCCATAAAATTTGAGCACAGCAACTTCCAGCTGCAATGTATTCGGCCTCGGCCGTAGACAGTGCTACTGAAGTTTGCTTTTTGCTAAACCATGAAATTAAGTTAACACCTAGAAATGGCCAGTTCCAGTGGTTGATTTCCTATCTAATTTACATCCAGCAAAGTCAGAATCAGTGTATCCTATTAAGTCAATGCTAGATTGTTTATCATACCATATACCTAAATTTATTGTTCCATTTAAATATTTAAATATTCTTTTAACAGCAAGCAAGTGTGATTCTTTAGGATTTGCTTGATATCTTGCACACATGCAAACACTAAATAAAATATCTGGCATACTAGCAGTTAAATATAATAATGATCCAATCATGCCTCTATATAATTTTAAATCAACAGACTTTTCAGAATTATAGGATTCAAGTCTACATGATGAGCTCATAGGGGTACCGATACTCTTGGATGTCTCCATGCCAAACTTCTTGATCATTTCTTTGGTATATTTGGATTGGCTTATGAAGATCCCATCTTTGCTTTGTTTAATTTGTAGTCCGAGGAAGTAGGTCAGCTCACCCATCATACTCATCTCGAACTCTCCCTGCATAAGCTTAGCAAAGTCTTTGCACAAAGAATCATTAGTGGCACCAAATATGATATCATCAACATAGATTTGAATAATTAATATATCTTCATTTTATCTTTTAATAAATAAAATTGTATCCACAGTTCCTCGAATAAAATCATTACTAATCAAGAATTTACTTAATTTTTCATACCATGCCCGGGGTGCTTGCTTCAAATCATATAGAGCCTTGTTTAATTTGAAAACATGATTTGGAAATAAGTGATTTTCAAAGCCGGGTGGCTGTTCCACAAAAACTTGCTCAGCAATATATCCATTTAAGAAAGCGCTTTTAACATCCATTTGATACAATTTAAAATTCATATAACAAGCATAAGCAAGAAGTAATCTAATAGCTTCTAATCTAGCAATAGGGGCATAAGTTTCATCAAAATCAATTCCCTCTTCTTGATTATAACCCTTAGCTACCAATCTTGCCTTATTTCTAATTATATTACCATGTTCATCTAATTTATTTCTATAAACCCATTTAGTTCCAATAATTTAATGATCATGATGTCTTTCAATAAGAGTCCAAACATTATTTCTTTCAAATTGGTTAAGTTCCTCATGCATGGCATTAATCCAATCAACATCATTTTTAGCATCATCATAAATTTAGGTTCAATTTTAGATACAAATGCTAAGTTATTGGAAGCATCTCTAAATGACGATCTAGTTCTAACTCCTTGAGAAGGATCACCAATAATTAGATCTTTGGGGTGACTAAGAACATACCTCCAACCTCTTTCTAATTCATCATTACCTTGTGAGGCTTCAGGTAGGTCAGCGTTTCCTTCTCCATTTACCTTTTGTGTATCTGTGTCGTTCTTATCCTTCAGTGTGATGTCCTTGAATTGATCTTCAATGTCATATGCATCATTTATACCTTTTCCCTTCCTTGATGGAAGATCATTAGATTCATCAAAGATAACATGAATTGATTCTTCAACTGCTAAAGTCTTTTTGTTGAATATTCTAAAAGCTCTACTATGTAAAGAATATCCGAAAAAAATTCCTTCATCAGACTTAGCATCAAATTTATCAAGGTTTGATTTTCCATTATTTAATACAAAACATCGGCATCCAAAAATATGAAAGTAACTTATATTAGGTTTTCTTTCTTTCCAAAGTTCATATGGAGTCTTTTTCAAAACAGGTCTGATTAATGCACGATTTAAAACATAACATGCAGTGTTAATAGCTTCTGCCCAAAAATATTTTGGAAGATTGCTTTCACACAACATGGTACGCACCATTTCCTCTAATGTTCTATTCTTTCTTTCAACTACTCCATTTTGTTGTGGTGTTCTTGGTGAGAAAAATTATGTTCAATTCCATTTTCATTACAAAATTCTTCAAAAGATTTGTTTTCAAATTCTTTTCCATGATCACTTCATATCGACAAAACAGAAGAATTCTTTTCGTTTGTAATTCTTTTGAATAATTTTTGAAATGCTGAAAATGCTTCGTCTTTATTAGATAGAAATAAAACCCATGTAAAGCGAGAGAAATCATCAATAACAACAAAACCGTATCTTTTTCATCTTAAACTAGTTGTTCTTGTAGGACCGAATAAATCCATATGCAAGAGCTCCAAAGGTCTAGTGGTTGAAACTAAATTCTTTGATTTAAAAGAAACTCGGGTTTGTTTTCCAAATTGACAAGCATTACAAATTTTATCTTTTTCAAAAACAAGTTTTGGCAAACCATGTACTAAATCCTTCTTAATTAATTTAGATAGTAAATTCATGCTTGCATGAGCTAGCCTACGATGCCATAACCAACTATATTATCAGTTTTATTATTAGTAGCAACTAGGCAATCAATATTTTGATCATGCAAATCATTTAAATTAACAATGTATACATTACCATGCCTATGACCAACAAATTTCATGTTTTTATTTGCAGAATTTTTAACAATGCATAGAGATGATTTAAAAGTTACATTAAATCCTTTGTCACATAGTTGACTAATGCTAAGTAAATTGTGTTTCAGTCCTTTCACAAGCAAAACATTATCAATATAAGCATGAGGTATGATACCTATTTTTCCAATGCCAATTATTTTTCCTTGGCCATTATCACCGAAAGCAACAGCACCTCTATCTTTTGCTTCCAAAGTAATGAATTGCGATTCATCACCGGTCATGTGTCTTGAGCACCTGCTATCCAAGTACCATTATCTTTTAATTGCTTGGGTTGCAAGACACACCAGCATACATAATTTCAATTTTTGTTTTTAGGTACCTAAGCTTTCTTGGGTCCTTTAGGGTTAGTCAAGATGGTTTCTTTTAGAACCCATATTTTTCTTATCTTTTGTGTTTGACAAATATAAGCTTTGTGTCCAATTTTTCCACATTTAAAACATGTAATTTTAGTAGAATCATCAGCATGCTCATCAATATTTTTCAAAAATTTTTGTCTTTCAAAAGTATTGTATCCAAGACCAGCTCTATTGTAAATAGCTCTTTGACTATTTAAAATCATTTCTAATTTTTCTGAACTTAGACTAAATCTATCAACAATTGGTTTTAATTTATCCACTTCATTTTTCAAATCTTGGTTTTCCTTTAACAATGATTCATTATCCTTTGAAATTTTTTCTTTTTCAAGAGTAAGATTTTTGATTTCATTTTTCAATTCTTTGCTTTTTGAACTTAAATTTGCAAAATCATCAATAAGTTCATAAATGCACATTGTAATTCATCAAAGGTAAAGTCATCTAAAAAGTTAGGGCTTACCTCATCATTATCAGCCATGAGGCAAACATTTGCAAATTCAGTTTTTTCTTCATCTTCTGAACTTATTGCTTCACTGTCGCTCTAAATAGCCATCATTGCCTTCTTCTTTACTCTTTTAGATCCTTTCTTTAATAGCGGACAATCTGGTCTGATGTGTCCAGACTTCTTGCACTCATAGCATGTAGGAGGTTCACTCTTTTCCTTATCTTTGCTATGATCTCCTTTGACAAATTATTTTCTTTTTCCAAATTTCTTTCTCTTCATGAACCTTTTAAATTTTCTTAAAATAAGTGCCATTTCATCATCTTTCTCACTGTCACTTATGGTTTCTTCACTTTCATCTTCTTGAGTTACACTCTTCAAAGCCATAGTCCTTTTCTTCTTTGATTCATCTTAATCGATATGTTGTCGTTGCTGAAGCTCATGAGTCATCAAAGAACCGACCAACTCTTCAAGTGATAAAGTGTTGAGATCTTTTGCTTCTTGAATTGCAGTGACTTTTGCTTCCCATGTCCTAGGTAAAGATCTTAAGATTTTTCTAACAAGATCACTGTTATCATAAGATTTTTCAAGACTTTTCAATCCATTAATAATGTCAGTAAATCTTGTAAACATATCAGTAATATTTTCAGCAGGATCCATCTTAAATAATTCATACTTATGAACAAGCATATTTATTTTGGATTTCTTGACTTGATTTGTACCCTCATGGGTGACTTCAAGTCTATCCAGATTTCCTTAGCAGACATGCAAGTAGATATACGATTAAACTCATTTGCATCAAGAGAGCAATAAAGAACATTCATAGCCTTAGCATTTAATTGAGCTAATTTCTTGTCTTGCTCATCCCATTCAGATTCAGGCTTTGCAATATTAATATTTTCAATCATAATAGTGGGTGTGTGTGGTCCATTAATTATGATTCCCCATAAATCATAATCTAGTGCTTGAATGAAGATTTCATTTGTGCTTTCCAATATGTGTAATTTGTTCCATTGAACAAAGGTGGTCTGTTAGTTGATTGTCCTTTAGTCAACATAGAACTCATTTGGAGATCTTTGGCTCCAAGCTAATCAAAGCTATAGAAATCAAGAGCACTCTGCTCTGATACCACTTGTTGCCCAAATGTAGCAACCCAAGAGGGGGATGAATTGGGTTATAAAAAATTGATTACTATGCAAGTATGTGCTTAAACCCTAATTTTGATTTGCAGCAGTATAGTGGATTGCACAGAAAGATAACAAAGAAGAATCAAACAACCACAAACACACAAAAGTTTATAATGGTTCGGTGCCAAACTCAGCACCTACATCCACTCCCTAAAACCTTTGGGAATTCCACTAATCGTATCACAACGATTACAATCTCTAGCCAAACCAGGCTAGCCCTCTTGTTTATACGGCACAAGGTAGCCAAAAACCCCTAGCCACACGAGGCTAGTCCTCTTGTTTCACAGCACAAGGAAGCCAAATCCCCTAGCCAAACCTAGGCTAGTCCTCTTGTTTCAAGGAACAAGGAAGCCCAAAATAATCAGGGTTAACACTAGCCCTTTTACAAAAATGATCAAGGAATGATAAAGAGAAGCTCCCATAATGAGCAAATATTCAGAATATACTTTACAATTTTTGAAGCAATAAACTCAGCAATAAATGAACGAGATTGAAGTAGCTGAAGTCTTGATTGCTTGAAAAGCTTCAAAGATCCGGACGACTTTTTGGAGCAATGAATGAACTTGAATGCACAGCAACAACCACTCAACAATATGCAATATAAGCTCTTTTCTTGGATTTTCTTTCTCTTTTAAATCTCTTTTTCAGAATCGTCATGGTGTACTTCAGATCCCACCTTTTTATAAACATCCAACAAGAAAAATATCTGTTAGATACAATAAGAACAAATGGAAATAAAAATGGGAAGAAAAAAATATCCGTTAGACTTGAATGCTGATCTCCATTTGAGGAAGGAAAAGCACTGCAAAAATTCATAAATCCAAAAGTTAATGTAGCTTAAAATAGCAATAGAGAAAGAGTAAGAGAGGAAAAGCAAACTCAAGAACTCAGACGGTAGTTGGCTGGAAATAACTTGAGGTAGCTGAAGCCAAGAAACCATTCGGCCAAGACTTAAGCAATAATCCTCAGCTAGCTAGTTAGCTAGCTCACCAAAGACGTCCAGAGGTAGCACTTTAGTTAACTAAAATGGTTGCTAGTTAGCTCTCCAGCTAGCTAACAGCAAAAGTAAACGCTAGGAGAAAAAGGTGCAGATTTCTTAGTTAACACAAACTAATCTTAGATTACCCGAGGTCAACTATCTCACCTGATTCAATTCCCTGATTGAATCAGAAAGCAAATGTACCAAATAGATGATTACAACAATATAAAAGCTCCTTAAATGAGCAGATAAATAATATAAGTAAAAATGAGAATAGAAAAGTCTAATTAGAAGATGTTTGATGTTGAGCTTTTCTTCTTTTCTTCTTTTCCTTTTCTCTTCTGAATGATCTTTCTCAAGATTGAACTTGGGCTCTTGAAGAAATGTTGGTGTAGAGAAGGATGAAGAAGGGCTCTTGCTTTTCTTCTTCTAATTGATGGAAATCCTTTGGATTTGACTTTTGAAAGCTTTTGGATTTCTCTTCTATCTCTTTTGCATAGTTAGGCTTTGAATCAGAGTTTTTCCTCTTTGATATTTCTCTTTTTTTCTTCCCCTCTTTTTGAATGGTTGGAATGCCCTTATATAATCTTTCTTAATCCATGTTTTTGATGCAAAGTAGCCATTGAGAGTACTTGTGGATGAGTTTAACATGCAAAGGCAAAGAGCCGTTGAAGAGTATCAGAAGAAATATGACAGTTGGAGCCATTTTTGACAAATCTAAAAGTCACATCTGACAGATTAGAGTTGGCTCTAATCATGCCTGGTGTCGGCTCTAAGTTGGGTTTCCTAAAATAGAAAGAAAATGTTCATCGTATAGTTGGCTCTAGAATTCTATGGGGTCGACACAACACGAGCTGGAGTCGGCTCTAATTTTCTTGGGGTCAACTCTAACAGTATCCCAAAAAATGCAGTCTCTATTCTCAGGTTAGAGTCGGCTCTATCTCTGCTAGAGTCGACTCTAATATTTGATGCAGAAAGACAGTTCACTGTAACTCAGGTTAGAGTCAGCTCTAATTTTCTGGTGTCGGCTCTAAACTCTGAACTTTGACACATACTACTAAAAATTGATTCAAGCCCATTTTTGTATGAAATATAAATACTTAGTCTTTCTAAATTCCTGAAACACTTATCAATCTTATTAGTATCATAGAGAATATACTCATGGCTTTTGTTAATCATCAAAATAAATAAATGGGTCAACAGGAGGAAGCCATGAAAGCAGGAGGGCAAACTAACCTGGAAGGAGCAAGGTCGAGAAGGTGAGAGCTGGGACGAGACTCGGGAAGAACAGAACTAGAAGGGCAGACGGAAGCTTAGAGAGATTCAGACTGGGAAGAAGAAGTAGGTGCGGTAGAAGTAAAAGACCAAGGTCAGGGATGACTCTCCCTTTTTAAAGCCTCACCGTTTCAAATCATCCCGCCTGGTTCAGATTGGCCACGTGCCTGCCCGCCATTGGAGAAGACGTTTCAGCATTTCGGCAACCACCCGAGGCATAGAACGTGAGGGGTGCTACCAATGATAAGACAACGGTGACCTCACCGCAATGATGATGCCCACCTTTTCGCAGTTCCATACCCGAGGAGAATCCCTCGCTATCCCAACGGCGAAAGTAAACAGTGGTGGCATTGCAGCCGATGCCTTAACATTAAAGAAGCATGGCCTATGAGGACACGTGCCATCTTGGCAATCGTTAGCGCATAAAGATCATCCACTAGGTGATATTACAACCCTTTCGCTGGTGATTGTGCGCCCAACCATCTCAGGGGTGGAGGGGCATCTGATGTGGCTGATCACGCTCCATGGGCAACGGATTAACTGACTGCACAGTTTTTGGAGCCGAGCAATAATATGGTAGCTGGCCCTGGCTTCGGGGTCAACTTCAGCCGCGATTTTGGCCTCGGCCCCGGCTTCGGCCTCGAGCCTGGCCTCAGCCTCGAGCCCAGCTTCGGCCTCGACCTCGGCCTCTAGCACGACTTCGGTTTTGGCCTTGGCCTCAGCCTCAAGCCTGGCCTCGGCTTCGGCCTCGGCCTCAAGCGCAACTTCGAACTCAGCCTCGGCCTCGAGCCTGGCCTCGGCCTCGGCCTCAAATTCAACTTCAACTTCAATCTTGGCCTCGAGCCCAGCCTCGGCTTCGGACCTGCTCTCGGCCTTTGGTTTCGGCCTCGGAACCAACCTCGAACTTCGTTCTCAGCAACCTAACAGGTGCTCAGAGCTGCCACGTGGCCCACTAACCCACTATCTCTAAGACCACAGGCAGTTACCATTATTTACGGCATACATCTAGCAGCAATGTGCCCACCTATCACTTACGGCGCTGCTTCTAACAGACGACGTGATTTAACGGTCATCCGCCAAGGGTAAGAGGGACCCCCGAATAGGTATAAAAACCTTGACTTACAACGAGGAAAGGAGGTTCATTCTCCATCACTCAAACCTCTATAGCTATTCTCCAGACTACTAACTAGAGCATCGGAGGGTCCCCGCTGGAACTATCGGTCCGGAACTTTTGTTGAAAGTGGGCGGTCCCATCATCTTCCTGAAAGTCTACGAAGCTCTCTTATCACCCGGCGCTCTCTGGAAGTGATTTGGCAGCAACACTAGTAAGTTTAATATGAGAAATGTAAAAGAGTTCTATACTAGTATCCATACTGAATGAAAAAAATTATGCAATATATATGACATTTTTTCAGTTGCCCTTATGATCATGTGGCCAGGTTGGCTTCTTGGGTATAGAAATACCTAGAATTGTTCTGATTATGCCACATCCTAGAATGCTGCTGTCTAGAAATTTGGCAGGAAGTGTTTTTCCATAGTGCATGACTAGAGGGTGCCATTGTGCATGATACCCCCAGAAATGATGTAATCCGTTTGCACTTTGCAGTGATCGAAGTGAATGCATGTATTAGACTGTTAGGCTTGATGTCTAACAGCAAGGGCAATCTTCTTGCAATATTAGTAACAAAATACCCATCACCCCCAACAACTTTCTTGGTTTCTCTGCTAAAAGAAACATTAGCTGCTTAAGAATTGTATTTTCATTCCTTTCTGTGAAATAGTTGTTATCTCTTGTATTTAATCACTCTGTCTTAGCATTAAATTAAGTTCCATTAGTTGTCATAGAATTTTAACCATTATGTTTGTCAATCCTGTATTTTTCACCAAAATCACCTATGCAAAAAATTATGATTGACCTACTTGTATGCGCTTGTATGACCATTATACAATGTATACTTTAGTTTTGGATCACCACTTCAACGTGTGTATTTATCACTAGATTAATTTTTTATTATAATTATTTGAAAATTGTTTTGCATGTGAAATATGATTTTTGCAATTGATTTCTTAAAGGTATCGACTTCTAGTTTTAAATGTAGTTCTTGTATGAAGTATCTCTTACATCTAACTTCTACATGATAAATACAATTTCTCCTTAATCTTTTCATGAAATCATATTCGTTATTGCAGAAATCTAATGGAGCTAGACTTTGCAAGTTCTACAAAGAGGAAAATTATGTGAACTAGCTTAGCCATTTTTTTGAATCTTTCGCTTCATTGGTAAATCTGCGCATTGATTGCTTGATGGGGAGCATGTCTCTGTCCTTAACCACCCCGCAAGCAGATTCACCAAAATCATGACCTTCAAGCTCTATAATGCTTTGGCTCCTGATACTATTGTCAACCTCCTTCACAATGCCCCTCGGCTGGCTCACCTTGGAACTGGCATGTTCTCAGCAGCCTATGAGCCAGAGCTCTTCTCTAGCCTTGAATCAGCCTTTGCAAACTGCAAAGGCATGAAGAGTCTATCTGGGTTCTAGCAAGTTTCTTGAGAATATCTCCCAGCTATCGACTCAGTTTGTGATGGCCTCACATCACTGAAACTATATAATCCTACCATTTGGAGGCATGAACTCATCGAACTGATCATCAAGTGCTAGAATCTGCAGCAACTATAAAGCCAGCCATGTGACATGGCTGCATAATCCCTATGGCATAACCCTAATTCTTAGTGATTATGCAGCCATGATATGAGCCCAATCTGGATGATGGGCTTGGGGCGTGACAGTAGCCATGACTTTAATATTGCAAAATGTGTTTATTTTCTCATGCTTCGTCCCTTTTATAGTGCTTAATTAACCTAGTTTGACAATTGTTATCTGCAAGGCTGACGTGTCATTTCCACTTAATAAAAGAGTTAATTTCATTGGTTGCCCTTTGATGACCTTTGTTTCCCATTGTTTTCATCATTGCTTCTGAGCATAGCCCGTCATATCATTTGGATGCTGATTAGCCTAAATGTTCAGGCAAAGTTCTGATCATGTCCTTCTAGCATCATTTATGTTCTATTTATTTGTTTGTCCTAGTTAATCTCTGATCACTTTTGTTTCTACTTTCTATATATACTTTCCTTTTTTTCTTTCCTACAGTTAACAATTTTGAGGGGGATTTGAATTTGGCTCAGCCCTCAGTCTACAATGATGGAACCGCCATTTTTTCTAAAATACAAATGATTTGAAGTATCTAACATGGTAAGCCTTGTATAACCCTTTCTTTGAAACAAAGCTAAGGCATGATGTCTTGATGTTAACCAATTTTTTATCGTAGCAAAATAAATTTCAGAGAGCTCCAACTCATTCCTCTCTCCAGTTTAACTTGTCCTCCGAAGTTTGCAAGCAAAAGTGTTATTGGCACTTAAAAGTTCAATCTCAAGCTGGGCTAAGGACTCCATTTTTTTTGGAAGCAACTACTTTTTTTTTTTTGGCCCCCAAAGGCATTTTCCTATATATTGTCCCAGACACTAGACATTGTCATGCGTTTGAGTCTAAAAGAACATAACATTTGTTGCAGAAGCATTTGCAGGCATGTTGAGGAGGAGCCTGAGGGAGAATGGCTGCACTCTGCCTGAGACTCATTGTTAAAGTTTATCCCAGGCCCAAAGTACTGTATGATTTTTGTAATGTTAAGCTATATTGTTTGACCAACAAGAAGTTCCTTTCTGAAATAATTTTAATGGTTTAAACTGTCCTAATATATAGAAATGGTTTTCTAAATGCAGCCTATAAACATGGCACTGTGTGAGATGGCAGCTGACACAAGAATTCATAAAACCCAGCCCATTGTATTGGGAAATGGAAGCCCTCTGCATCTTTTCCCTTACCATTTCACCCTCCTGTTTTAGTTGTCTATTTATTTACTTATTTTTGCACAGAGACGGTGTATATGAGCTACTTGTAATGTCTCTCCTGGTGAAAGGCAAATTTTTTTAAGGGCATATTGAAATAAACTTTTGGTGTACATGGAATTTGTATTTATTAGCATGTCCATATCATGGACAGAACCCAGAACTAAGTTCCAAATTTCAGGGGCTCAAAAGCTGGTAAAAGGGGCCAGTAGATGGTGATAGTTGGAGAAGTGCTGGAAAAATATCTTCCATAGCTATCAATAAAAAAAATGGAGAGATTGAACTAAGTGATGATGGGTTAACAGATTGTTCAGCTTGGTACAGACTCATAATATCAATGGTAAGAAAAGTGTAACATTACATGCAGCACTAATGCAATAATGTATGATAGAAGTTGGAATGATATCATCTCACTGTACTAGATCAAATGAATCTGAACATTTCTTTTAGAACTTAGTGTTACGCGAAAGAGGCGTAATGCAGCATAGAGAGATATTCAACGAGTCTGTCATCAATATGATATGTTGAACCAGTTGCTTTTTCTTATTTTTCACGGTGGAACATATGATGTGAAGCTGATATCCCACTGAAAAAATCTGCTTTTTCTCTTGAACCAGTTTCTCAACTCCTTCAATTTGATTCCTTACTTTCTGGAGCTCCTCTTCAGTATCATGTATCTGCTGCTCAAGTTCAGAAATAGACTTTTGCTTTTGTTTCTTGGCATCCTAAATGAATGTTTTGATGGTCAAACATACTATATATAGGAGAGAGAGGACCAATCTGATAATACGATCAATTTCTCTTTCTATCAAAGAGAGGTTATGTCACGCCCCAGACCCAAAAAATTTTGAGCTAGGGTGACAACCCGCCGCGTGCCGGGCACGCAAGGCGTCCCGAAACATGACACTGAATTCAAGAAAAGCAACAACCTATATATCATTCAAGTCCATGTCTTTAATACAATCCTTAACTAAAGGTTTGGGCTACAGGCCCTACACATAAGCATTACAGGGGTTACATCAACATATGAATCCACTTTATTTTATATAGAAGCTCCAACGAACCTATGGTTCCTTACACACCACAATAATATAATCTGGGCATCAAGCCCTACACATAAATACACTGGTATAGCAATAAAACAAAATCTATATTTTATTTGTGTTGAGGTCCATCACTCCAACATGTTATTCTCAAATCTCATGGTCCTGTAGCAAAAACATTATAATACTTTTATGAGATTACACTCAGTAAGTAAACCATGTTATACAGTCCAATCATAGCATAGCAATCAATAAGCATATAAATGATCAGCATGCATAAACATTTCACCAATACTCAAACATGCAATGTAAGTAAATTCATCATTGTTATTATATCATATGTGTCCCACGGCCCTGCAATGCCCCATAACAAAGGAGAGCCGTGGTGGCACATATAAATATAATTCAAATCATTTGCACTCATCATTGTTGTATTATATCATAGCAAATTATCAGTGCATATAAAGCATTCTACAAATACTCAAACATCATTGCTATATTATATCATATGTGTCCCACGGCCCTGCAATGTCCCATAACAAAGGAGAGCCGCGGCGGCACATATCGATATAATTCATTCTTTTGCATTCACAATCACTCCATTATGCAACGTAAGTATTATATCATGCGTGTCCCACGGCCCTGCAATGCCTCATCTGAGCACATCCTCTAGATGTGTATGGCCATAGCAAAGGAGAACCGCGGCGGCACTTATGAATATAATACCAATCATTTGCATCCATAGCTGCTCAATTATACTATATAGGTAAACCCACTGTTTATACTCTCAATGGTAACTGTAAATGTGACCCACGGCCCTGCAATATCTCAATAATGTACCAACAGGTATCCCCCCTACTGATGCAGGGTCGAAATACCATGGTGTACCAACAAGTATCCCCCCTACTGAAGCAGGGTCGAAATACCATAGTGTACCAACAAGTATCCCCCCTACTGAAGCAGGGTCGAAATACCATGGTGTACCAACCAGTATCCCCCCTACTGAAGTAGGGTCGAAATACCATAATGTATCAACCAGTATCCCCCCTACTGAAGTAGGGTCGAAATACCATAATGTATCAACCAGTATCCCCCCTACTGAAGTAGGGTCGAAATACTATGACATGATAAAGGAGAGCCGCGGCGACACATAACAGTACCTCACATCACATGCACTCATCATATCAATAACAACACAATATTGTATAAACAGTGATTATACCTACTGAACAATTGCATGTAATACATCACATCAATTTCATAATAACTGCATCTCTCATGCATAGCAACTGCATCTCTCATGCATAGCAACAGCATCTCTCATGCATAGCAACAACATCTCTCATGCATAGCAACAGCATCTCACATGCATAATAACTGCATAGCATCCACACATGAAATCATAGTATTCATCTACTTACACATTTAGCCAATAACAATTCACGATTTAACTACGCATATCCTGAAATAAATAAACTGATAACTGGCTTACTTACTTCCGTACGCTATCCAACAGATATAAATAAGCTAGTCAGATGTCTGAGCACCTACAGGATCATTTACACAATTAATTGATTAGCAAGGAATATTAAAATGACCCTTAGAATTTCTACCCAGACTAGTTCACGAGCCCTACTTTGGGCTCGATCGAATATCTCCCACTACTCACACCCGATTGGGGAAATAAAATCATCCCCAGAAACTAGATTCAACCTAGATTCCAACCATATAATTATTTTATATTTTTCGGCCCATTACGGGGCCCAAAAACCAGCCCAAACTCAGCTCGCTGCACAGCCCAAAAGGCCTGAACCGGCCGGCCCAGCCGGCCCGGTTCAATTCTTTGATCCGCCCGATCCCCTGTTTCACCGAACAGGGGACGGGAACATGGCCGGCGGCCGGGCCGCCGCCGGCCAAATTGAGGGTGGCCCGGCCGCCGATGGCCGGGCCAGAGCCGGCCGCCGCCGCGGCCGGCCGCCAAATCACCTCTCTCCCCTCAATTTCTCTCACTCCCTCTAACTCCTCCGCGTGGCACGGAATCGTGCCGGCGGCACGGCCGGCCGCCTTGGCCGGCCGGACCTCCACCGGACGCACGCCTGGCGCCGGTGGAGGCGACAGGTCAACCCTCGGGCCCGGCGAGGCGGCAGGCACGCCGCCGGGCCCGAACCAACCGGCGAAAGCCGGTGAACCGGCTTCCGCCACCGCGTGAGAGGAGGGCCAATTGGCCCTCTCTCTCCACTCTCTCTGCATCACCACCCCGCCGGACGCCACCCCCGGCGCCGGCGGGGTCGCCGGCCAAGGCTCAGGCCCGGCGCGGCGGCGAGCACGCCGCCGGGCCTGAACCAAGCACGCCGGCCTCTTCCCATCTCTCTCTCTCGCTCTCGCGTTCTCTCTCTGTCTCCCTGGTCTGTTTCTCTCTCTCACGCTTTCTCTCTGTCTCTCTCCTCCGGCTGTCTTTCTCTCTCTCTTGGGCTCTCTCTCTCTATCTCTTTCTCTCTCTTACGCTCTCTCCCTCTCTCTCTCTCTAGAAGCCAGGGAATTTACCTGATGGAGGAAGTGCGCCTGCCCGAAGGAAGGGTCCTCATCCTCCCTATTTATTCACTGACCAATGCTTCGGATCAGGGGGTTTCCCAAAAGGCTAAACGCTTCGCCTGGAGCGAAGCGTTAGTCCAAGGAACCCAAAAGTCAGGAGCTTGGTTCATCTGAACCAAGCCTGGTTCATCTGAACCAAATCTGGTTCGTTTGAACCGGGTATTACAGGTTATCAGATAACAACTTCCCAAAGATAAACCAATAGGAAATTAGCTTTATTAAACCATCATTATCACTTAAATTTAAATATCTGATAAAATCAGATATCATAATTATCATTTAGAATAAATAAATGATAAATCAATCATATATCCACGTGGGCCACATAAAAGGAAACGCTAACATTCTCCCATTTGGCCCATGTAAGATATTAAACATACTAGTTTAATAATCAATCATAATGCGCATAACAGAAGCTAAAATCCTTCATAATATTGCTCAAACATGAAATCATCATTAAGCAAAAACTAATAGGAATCATGGCGGTTGTATGCTATTATTTTGACGTACTCCCTTCCATGTATCACATTACTAGTTCTATTCTTAACATGACCTATAATGGGAATTGCAATAAGGTCTAACAATAATGTCTTTATCAAAGAGAAATCCTGTTAATATTCTCATAATTCATTTATGTATATATACCAGCATAAGTAAACATGATCCATAAGTGACATGTTCATGAAATGTCTTTGGCGGCAACCCTTTAGTCAGCGGATCTGCAATCATGAGATTGGTGCTAATATGTTCAATTGACACTCTTTGTTTCTGAACTTCTTCTTTAACGACAAAGTATTTCAATTCCATATGTTTAGCAACCTTTGAATACTTGTCGTTTTTAGAAAAGAAGACTGCTGCAGAGTTATCACAATAAATTTTCAGCAGCTTGGCAATACTGTCGACAACCCCAAGTCTTGAAATAAAATTTCGCAGCCATAAACCATGAATTGTGGGCTCAAAGCATGCCACAAACTCAGCTTCCATAGTAGATGCAGCAATGACAAACTGCTTCGCACTTTTCCATGAGATCGCTCCTTCAACTAAAAGGAACAAATAGCCAAATATGGACTTTCTAGTATCAACACATCTAGCAAAATCTGAATCTGAATATCCCTTGACCTCAAGATCATTAGATCTTCTGTAGGTAAGCATGTGATCCTTCGTTCCTTGCAAATACCTTAGTACCTTCTTTATAGCTCTCCAATGATCTATTCCTGAATTACTTTGATATTTGCCTAGCATTCCGACAGCAAAACTGATGTCTGGCCTGGTACATGTTTGAGCATACATCAAGCTACCAACAATTGATGCATAAGGTATTTCTTCCATTTGTTTGTGTTCCAATTCATTCTTTGGATATTGCATAAGGCTGAAATTATCTTCCTTCTGAATTGGGACAACACTTGTAGAGCATTTGTTCATGTTGAATTTCTCAAGAACTTTATTAATATATGCCTTCTGAGATAAACCTAACATTCCTTATGATCTATCACGAAATATTTTGATTCCAATCACATAGGATGCCTCACCCATATCTTTCATTTCAAAGTTCTTAGAGAGAAAATTCTTGGTCTCATACAATAGGCCAAGGTCATTAGTAGCTAGCAAGATATCATCAACATACAGAATCAAAAATATAATTTTGCTCCCACTGATCTTCAGATATATACATCGATCAACGGTGCTTTCTTTAAATCCAAAGGATGTAATGGTATCATTGAACTTAAGATACCATTGTCGGGAAGCTTGCTTAAGTCTGTATATTGACTTCTTCAATTTACACACCATGTGTTCCTTTCCTTCAAATAAAAACCTTCAGGTTGGTCCATATAAACCTCTTCATTCAAACTCCCATTTAGAAAGGTGGTTTTCACATCCATTTGATGCAACTCTAAATCATAATGAGCTACCAGTGCCATAATAATTCTAAATGAGTCTTTCTTAGAGACTGGAGAAAAGGTCTCTATGTAGTCAATCCCATATTTTTGAGTAAAACCTTTGGCAACAAGTCTAGCTTTACAACGTTCAAAATTGCCATTTGAGTCGCGTTTGGTCTTAAAAACCCATTTACACCCAACTCTTTTACAACCTTCAGGCAATTCAACAAGATCCCAGACTGCATTGTAATCCATTGATTTTAACTCATCTTGCATGGCATATAACCATTTAGATGAATTAGCACTTTGCATGGCTTGTGAAAAAGAAACTAGATCATCATTAATACCCAAATCAAAATCTGATTCTTGTAGATAAACTACATAATCATCAGAAATAGCGGTTCTTCTTTGTCGTTGAGACCTTCTTAATGCTGCTTCATTGGGTTCATTTATTGCAAGTTCATTAATAATATCATCATTCTGTGGTGTTTGATCATTAATTTATTATTCTTGAAAGTTATTAAAAGGTTCAACAACTCTAGGAACAACAACTTGAGAAGAAGTTATAGGTGAAGAAACTTGCACCTTAACTTCTTGAATTTTCACTTTATGTGGTTACAAACTCCCACTAATTTCATTATTCTCAATGAACCTTGCATTTCCAGATTCAACAATTCTTGTACTATGGTTAGGATAATAAAATTTATACCCATTTGATCTTTCTGGATAACCAATGAAGAAACCACTGGTTGTTCTTGAGTCCAACTTCTTTTCATGTGGATTGTAAATCCTTACTTCCGCCAGGCAACCCCAAACATGTAAATGCCTCAAAATGGGTTTCCTTCCTGTTCACAGTTCAAAAGGAGTCTTTGGAACTGCCTTACTAGGAACCCTATTTAGCAAATACATTGCGGTCTTTAAAGCATACATCCACAATAATGAGGGTAATGATGAATTGCTTAACATACTCCTAACCATGTCCATTAGAGTTCGATTACGCCTTTCTGCAACACCATTTTGTTCTAGTGTTCCAAGCATTATGTATTGAGCACATATGCCATGCTTTTCAAGGAATTTAGCAAATGGACCAAGGCATTGTCCAGATTCATCATACTTTCCATAATATTCACCACCTCTATCAGACCTAACAATTTTCACTTTTCTGTCTAGTTGTCTTTCAACCTCATTGATATAAACACTTCTAGCATAACATGAAAAATTATCAATAAAGGTGATAAAATACTTTTCTCCACCAAAAGATGGAACATCAAAAGGCCCACATATATCGGTGTGTATAATTTCAAGGAGTTGTTTACTTCTTGTGGCACTTTTCTTGATTGTTTGTTTTATGTGTTTTCCTTTAATACAATCCACATAAATCCCAAGATCAGTAAAATCTAAATCGGAAAGGATTTCATTCTTTACTAATCTCTCAATTCTTTCTTTGGATATATGACCCAAATGTTTATGCCACAAGTAAGCTGATTGTTCATTTACTAAACCACGTTTAGTACCAACATTATGATGCAATGTTAACAATGTCTCAGCAAAAAGACTATCAAGCCTAAATTTGTACAAACCATCAGAAAGAATACCAGAACCAATAAGATGATTGTGTTTAAACAAACTGAAACATCCATTTCCAAATTTAAAAGAATATCCAACTGAGTCAAGTTTGGATAAAGAAACTAAATTACGAGAAATAGAAGGGACATAAAGTGTTTGAAAAAGATCTAAATGATGTCCAGTGTCTAGAATCAAACGATAGGTTCCAACAGCTTCAACTGGAACTTTGACTCTGTTTTATTGAGACAAAGTTTTTGTTGCCCAGATGTAGTAACCCAAGAGGGGGGGTGAATTGGGTTATTTAAAAAATAATAATTTAATAGCTATGTAGATATATGTGCTTTTAACCCTAATTTGATTTGCAGCGGTGAAGTGGGTGCACAGAATAATAACAACAGAAAAGCAAACAACCACAAACACACAGAAGTTTATAGTGGTTCGATGCCAAACTCAGCACCTACATCTACTCCCCAACACTTTTGGAAATTCCACTAATCGTATCACAACGATTACAACCTCTAGCCGAACCAGGCTAGCCCTCTTGTTTATACGGCACAAGGCAGCCAAAAACCCCTAGCCAAACCTAGGCTAGTCCTCTTGTTTCACGGCACAAGGAAGCCAAAAGCCCCTAGCCAAACCTAGGCTAGTCCTCTTGTTTAAATGGCACAAGGAAGCCAACAACAAACCAGGGTTCACTAACCCTTTTACAAGATAATCAGAGTACGTAAAGGAGAAGCTCCTACAATGAGCAAATATTCGGAAAATACTTTACAACTTTTGAAGCAATAAACTCAGCAATAAATGACCTAGGTTGAAGCAGCTGAAGTCTTGAATGCTTGAAAAGCTTCAATGATTCGGACGACCTTTCGGAGCAAGGAATGAACTTGAATGCCCAGCAAGCACTCAACAAATATGCAATGAAGGCTCTTTTCTTAGATTTTTCTCTCTTTGAAATTTCTTTTTCAAAAATCGTCAAGGTGTGCTTCTAATCCCAGCTATTTATAACCATCTAACAAGAAGATATCCGTTAGATACATAAGAAATAAATGAAATAATAATGGGAAGAAAATATAACCGTTAAACATGTTTCCCTTAAGCATTGAATGCAGATCTCCATTTGAGGAAGGATGAGCACTGTAAAAATTCAAAAATCAAAAGTTAAATATAGCTTGAAATAGCAATATAGAAAGAGAGAAGAAAGAGCTCTCATAAAAGCTTAGGCGGCGGTGGATTAAAAAAAAAAGTTGCTCCAGGTAGCTAAGGATATGAATACCATCGTCCAAGAGTAAAGCAACAAACCCCAGCTAGCTAATCAGTTAGCCAACCAAGAGGTCAATACAAAAAAAAATCATCCTGAGTCAGCACACCAGTTAGCTTGGCAGCTAACTAGGCGAAACCCAGTTAGCTCTTTAGCTAAGAAAAAGTAATGGCAGAAGGAAAAACCATGCATCCATAGTTAGCTCTCCAGCTAACTAAATTTGAATCCCTCTTGGCTGTAGGAGAAAAGTAAAACAGTTAGTTAGCTGAATAGCTAACTGAAGAATGGCCAGTTAGCTCATGAGCTAACTAGAAGCAAAAGCAATAGGTTGTCCGGCCAGCTTAGTTAGCTCACCAGCTAACTGAGCAAAAATCAGTTAGCTGAGCAGTTAGCTCCAAGATGAAATAGTTAGCTAAGTAGTTAACTAAAAGGAACGTCAGCTAGCTAGAAGGAGTTGCAGTTAGCTAACAAGACATCCAGCCAGCTAGCTAAAATTGGAGGGTGTTCGGCCAATGCACTGTGACGAGCGAATTAGTTAGCTGAAGGAATTTAGCTAGCTAACAAGCTAGCTCACCAGTTAACTAAAAGAAAAGGACGTTCGGCCAGGCACCTGAGACAAGTTTCTTAGTTAGCTGAAAGGGCTCCAGCTAGCTAACAAACTAACTCACCAGCTAGCTAAAAAAGGAGGACGTTCGGCCATCTTACTGAGACGAGCATTTTAGTTAGCTGAAGAAACTGCAGCTAGCTAACAAGCTAGCTAAATAGCTAGCTAAAATGCAAGATCGTTCGGCCCAATCACTGTGAAAGTTTCCTAGCTAGCTGAAAGTCGTGCTATTTAGCTAAATGGAATAACAAGCTAGCTAACCAGTTAACTCCCAGGCTAATAATCATATTCAAAGCAAATTAAATGAAGTACTTTCTTACTAGTCAATTTTGCATGAAGATACTTACTTGCAAGGTGACCGAACTTCCCTGTATCAATCTTAGAATTGCTTAATTTGTTTTGTAATCATCAAAATCAATCTGGGGTCAATAGTTTTCATTTGGGTTTATGGTTTGGATCGTAAGGAGTCCCTGCATCGTATTAGAAACATGAGTGGTACCACCAGTATCAATCCACCAAGTATTATAAGGAACTTCCGTTAGGTTTGATTTGAAACATACAAAAGCCGTAGGCTTACCTTTCTTTTCGAACCATGCCTTACGTTTCAGGCAATCTTTCTAATAGTATCCATGCTTTTTGCAAAAGTGACACTTATCATCCTTTTGTTCCTTCTTGTGGATTTGAGCAGATGACCCATTTATCTTTAGTGGTCGTTGCTTGCTCTTTCCTTTCTTACCTTTCTTTGATTTCTTTCCAGCTCCTTGTTGACCCATGAGATTAATAAAATGATTTCCATGTTTCTTAATTCTTGCTTCCTCTTGAATGAGCATACTTTGTAGTTCATTCACATTCCACTTATCCTTCATAGTGTTATAACTCATGTGAAATGGACCATACTCAGGAGGCAAGGAATTGATAATGAATTGCACGAGAAAATTATCATTCACTTCCAATCCCATAGTCTTTAGTCTTGCTGCTATGTTTGTCATTTCAACAACATGCTCATGCATAGTACGAGAACCATCAAACTTAATTTGGTTAAAGTACTCATCAATGTCCCAGCAAGTGACTTATCAGCAGAGTTAGATTGGGAACGCGCTTCCACAAACTTCAGAAATTCCTTAGCACTTTCAGTAGCAGGAATTGTGGACTTAATATTGTTTGCTACAGTCATTCGTATGAACATCAGGCTAAGTCTGTTTGATCTTTCCCAAGACTTATGAAAAGACCTCTTTCAGCACTGCTAGAGTCAGTAAGAGTAGTGGGTTTCTCATTTATGAGTGCCAAATCAAGATCCAGAACACCAAGATGAAACTGAATTTGTTCGCGCCATTCATAGAAATTAAGCCCATTAAAAGTTTGAACAAACGTAGATTGCGAATGAAGAGAAACAGGAATAGTTGCTGCAAATATAGAAAATATGCTCACATATTAATGCTTTGAGTAATATTATTCATATTCCATCAAGTAAACAATAAGTGCATATTAAAGTTCTCCTTTGGGTGATACAACAATATACAACAATAAACATAATCGATGCTTAATTTTAATTTTACATACTTGGTAATTATATATACTCAAATTAGATATGTTTGCTATCTTTGGATATGCTAAACATACCTAACCAAGCATATTAATTAATCACATCATGTCCATAGATTATAAAATGATTAGTCAACCTTTGGGTGACCCTTAAATATTTATAATCAATGAACTTCAATATACTCATAACAATTAAACAATTATGTCATTCATTTATAAGCATCACATAATTATGAGTAATTGAATTATTTAATTAAATTTGATACATATAAACTTTCAAATTTGGCCACTTTGGTTACTAACAAATTACATAATATAGACATCAAATTTAATTAATGATAATATGTTACGTGAATACTAAAGACTTAAGTGTACCCACATATATAATTTTACTGTAATAATTTTTTAAAAAAAACATTAATCTCCCATTGGAGAAATATCCTGAACTTTCATCCTTTATTATTAAGGATTAGATTGATGAAGTGGTAATGTGTTTGTCCTTAAAATCTTTTTGGTTATAGATTCAAACCACTTTAATTCTTTATTTTATTTTATTTATTTCTTTCCGTGAATCACTTTCCTTTTGACGTAGTTTATGATTTTTTTCCGTGCATAAATAGAGACTCACGAGGAAAAGGAAATTCCCTCACCGTACGTCCACCAATACTTCCCCTTTTTTTTATTATGCCACGAAACGTTTCCATGGAAGTTTGGAATTCGTGCCTCCCTCACCGTACATCCACCAACACTTCCTTCCATTTTTTTTTTAAATCTTGTTGGAATCCACGATGGAATCCCACGTAACTTCCGTGAGGCCCTTTTTATTCCCACGATGGAATCGTAACTTTCGTGAAGCCCTCTTTTTCCGTGAAGCCCTTTTCTGTGCCTTTTTTTTATTTCTCCCACGATGTAATCCCACGAACTTCCTCCACTATTTTCGTGAACCACATCTGCCTAGGACCGATCCCACTTCCTGGGAGGCTGCGTCCTTCATGCATGCAATCCTCATGACGGAAGAAAATGAGAAAACGGTTTGGAAAAAAAATAGAGGGGCAACGATGATGATTTGAACCTTCGAATCGTAGAACAATTATCTTACCACTATACTATTTTAATAACCTTATTCATAATGAAAAATCATAAATTCTTTAATCAAGGCTCTGATACCATATGTAAGATCCATTAAAGGATCTTCTTTAATAAACATAATGGCCAAGATCAGAATAAATTATTTTTTACATGAAAACATATATGAAAACATAAACCAAGAATGCATACCTTGATCCATTGATATTCGTTCTTCATTGACGAGGAACGAGAGGCTGCGTATGTGTTAATGACAGATTGAGTTTCTCCCTCTTTCCTAATTCTCTTCGTTATCTGTTTTGATAGTCAAACATACTATATATAGGAGAGAGAGGACCAATCTGATAATACGATCAATTTCTCTTTCCATCAAAGAGAGGTTATCTGATAACAACTTCCCAAAGATAAACCAATAGGAAATTAGCTTTATTAAACTATCATTATCACTTAAATTTAAATATCTGATAAAATCAGATATCATAATTATCATTTAGAATAAATAAATGATAAATCAATTATATATCCATGTGGGCCACATAAAAGGAAACGCTAATACCCTCAACTTCAATAGTGCCATTGCTACCTGTCAAAATGCTAAGGCTACTTCCAGGCCATCATGCAAAAATAAGTAGTATTTCTGAGTAGTTTTGATCAGATTTTGATACAAGATAGATCAATGTAAACCACATTAGGAAAACAGAGTAAGTGCAAAATTGAAGTTTTGTTATTCATGAACAGAATTGTGGAAGTAGGTGAAGAACTGTGGAAGAAACTTCTCATCTTGGTGGATCTAGCTCTGAAAATGAAGAAGTTTTACCATTTGGGGATTGAACCAATAGCTCTAGCTGAAGGGTGCCTCTTGGCAAACAGGTCCCTGAGACTACCAATGTAGACCTCTTCTAGCATGCTCATTGATAAACTAAAGGATGCTGATTTGTCTTGAGAAACTTGATGAAATGGCTCTTCAATGGCTCGAGGGACGATCCCCGGTTGGAAATTAGTCCCTTTTTTTTTTTCAAGCTTTGAATAGGCTTAATCTTTAAAAAAAGAAAAGCAAAATCTAGACCTAGGCTTAACTCTAGCCTAGCTCCAAACTTGGCTTGAAACCTAATTAGGAGCAACATATTTGAGTCAAGGACTAGGTCAATGGAGTTAATTTTAAATATTAACATAAGAACTACAATACTTAAAGTAATTACATATCATTACTCTAGAATAAGATAAAGATCTTAAATTAGTTAATTTACAAGAAAAAGAAAATTTGCACATAATTAGTGAGAAATGCATTATAATTTTAGAAAACCTATTACATTTTTAAGGTTTGGGGACTAGTTTCGAGTTGGGTTTGGGCCTGATTAAGGCTCTCACATTAGGCTATTTTTTAGCTCAAGCTTTGAGTTGAGTTTAGGTTACACCAAGATCTTAAGGACCCAAGCATGATGTGAAATTTTTTAGATCCCAACTTGAAACCCAAGCTAACCTGAATTAATTTGCATCTAGCCCATGGCCCAATTTAAAATCAGGTTGGCCTGAGGTCCAACCTTCTTCTAGGATGATGCTGAAGCATCCCATGTGGGAAATAATATATGATAGGCTCTGTTATACAACGTGGAGTTCTGCACTGGAAACAAAAGTATTGAAGAGGTGGAGACATCTACAACAGTGACAAGAGATGTCTCACAATCATTAATTATAAAACCAGCTGTACTAAAGCTTTTTTTTTTATATTACCATGGAAGTTCATTTGGTGAAAATCGAAATGATAGGAGCTCCTCTCCCATTGGAGCTATAAATGGATCGAGTCATACTTGACTTTGATCTGATCTAGCTTTATACTTAGATTATAATTTTAGATCTAAATCCAATTATTTATTGATTGGGTTGTGATATGGCTGACCGTCTCCTCTGGATGGTATTATCTTTTGCATAATTTCCGGAGATAATGATGTGACAGAAAAACCCAGAAAAGAAACTTTGGCTCCGGCCTCCAGCGACGGCATTTGGCTCCGGCCTTTGGCTCCGGCCTCTAGCGATGGCCTTTGGCTCCGGCCTCCAGCGACGGCCTTTGGCTCCGGCCTTTAACTCTGGCCTCCAGCGACGGCCTCCAGCTCCGGCCTTTGCCTCCGGCTTCCAGCGACGGCCTCCAGCTCCGGCCTTTGGCTCCGGCCTCCAGCGACGGCCTCCAACTCCGGCCTCCAGCGAAGGCCTTTGGCTCTGGTCCTAACTTGGTGCCTTTCTCGCATGCACAATGACCCGCCTCAGGCAACAGATCCTGAGATTCGAGGTCTATTGCCATGTACCTCGCTCACTGAAATCACGGGCAAGTGCTACCACGATTGGCAGTTACCGCTACAAGCGGCCCTCATCCAGCAACGGCTTAACCACTCGCGGTTCAAAGAAACTTATCTCAACAAGGAAGATTCGATGGTTCCAACAGAACGAGGTAAACGGGACCCCCTAGATAGGTATAAGAGAAGGACCCGAGCTCAATGCAAGGGGATCTCTTTCTCTCTCCCGATCTATCGCTATCTATCTCTCAACTCTTATCTGACTACGACAGAACTGAGCGACAAGTTTACTAACTTGAGCGTCGGAGGGTCCTTGCAAGGTTCCGAAGAAGGGAGACGACCCCTCCATCCCATTTGGAAGCCCACGACAAATCTTGGCCTGCCCGTCACTCATCACGGTTGATTTGTCCGCATCAGATTGGCGTGCTAGGAAGGGGCGTTTGTACGGGTGGAAGGCAAGATTCTCCCTGTGACCCCACCAATTTTGCGAGGGAGATGATGGTGACCACACGGGCACAGGAGGCTTCCTCCAGTCAAGCCACGGAGCGTATTCCACGGGCTGAGCAATCGGAGGCCAACCTCCGTGTTTCGCCCCCTGCACAGATAAGCCAGCTTGACCGGCTTGAGGTTCTGGCTCACCAGGTCCAGGACCTGATGACAATGGTACGGGGACTACACGAACATTGTTTGGCTGCTGCACCTCAACCCCCTGCGCCCGATGAAGGGGTGCGGGGGACAGTCTAGTCTCACCAAGGCAGGACCCCACCTGAGGTCTCCCACCGCTCACCCCTTGAACCTCGTCGCCGAGAGGCCTTGAAGCGACGACAGTCCCTCTCTCGCCACTCCGGTCGTTCCTACCATCGACCGGAAGAGAGAGAGTCCAGACGGGTGCGTTCCTCACGTCGGCAATCTTCTTTGGCTTCTTCTTCCGATTCATCTCAAGACGGCACCCTTAGGAAGACTACCCATCGGGCCGAGCAAAGGCTCAACGAGTATTGTCGACGGTTGGAGGAGCTTAGCCGCCGGATCGCTAACCCTCATGGGACGGACTATGAGCGTCGTCCCCTACTTTCCCGATGCATCATGGAGGAACCGGTCCCGCCCCGCTTTCATCTCCCCCAACTGGACCCGTACGATGGCACGATGGACCCACTGGACCACCTGAGAGCTACAAGGTCCTCATGCAGGTCCAGGGAGCGATGGACTCCCTTTTATGTGTTGCCTTTCTGGCCACCCTTCGCAAGGCGGCACGTGCGTGGTACTCCTGCCTACCTCCATGCAGCATCAATTCGTTTTGGCAACTCGAGCGATCTTTCCTGGCCCACTTTGATGTTTGCCAAAAGATCACACGAGTAGCTGATAGCCTATTTGCTGTCCAGTAGAGGAGTGGTGAGACCTTGAAGGACTTTGTTGCTCGGTTTAAGGAAGCAGCGTTGGAGGTATACAACCTGGAAGACTCCGTAGCCACTTTGGCATTAAAACGAGGACTTCGTCCATCCAGGTTTGCCTATTCCCTGGACAAGAAGCCTCCGAGTTCTTATGCCGAGCTTCTGAGTCGAGCACATAAATACATCCACACCGATGAGGTGGATTCTTCCAGGAGGGAAGCTGACAAGAACACCAGTAAGAAACCACCGCCTACTGATCATGTCGGAGCACGATCCCGGAAGTCTGAGCCTCCTCACCGCTCAGATCGCCAACCACATACGCTTATTTCTAAGGAGCAATTCACTCCCCTCATGGCTCCTATATCTCACATCCTACTAGAGATCGAGGAGGAACCTTATTTCAAGCGTCCGGCTCCCTTGAAATCTGGGACCCCCGCAACAAGGAGTTTTACTGCCGGTACCACCGAGACTATGGTTACGACACCGAGGACTGTCGCCATCTGAAGAAGGCCATTGAGGAGCTGGTTTAGCAGGGTCACCTGGGCAAATTCGTTCGAAGGGGAAACCTTCCCACTTCGGGTCCATCGGTGCCTCTGATACTTCCGGCCGGCGTGGAGAATGCTCCAACGAAGAAGACCATAGCTATGATTTCCTGGGGGGCAGGTGGCGGTTCAAAGAGGCAGCGAGAGGGAATAGATTTTATAATTCCTTTCTTTGGAAAGGATTTAGATAGGGTAGTTAATAAGCATGACGACAGCGTCGTTGTATCCATGACTATAGCCAAACATCCTGTAAAAAGAATTTTAGTTGATAGTGGGAGTTCGGTGGATGTTTTGATCTACGAAGCTTTTGTTTGAATGAATCTGTCAAGTCTTCCCTTCGACCAATCGCCATGCCTCTAATGGGCTTCACTGGAGACTCGGTCATCGTTGAGGGGGAGATCACCCTCCCAGTTACGGTTGGAACCCCTCCATGTCAAAGCACCGTGGTTATAAATTTCTTAGTGGTCCGGGTCCCGCTGGCTTATAACACTATATTGGGGAGACCAGGATTAAATTTGCTAGATGCCGTGATATCCACTAAGAGATTATTGGTAAGGTTCCCCACCGATGAAGGAGTCGAAGAGATGAAAGGGAAGCAAAGCCCGCCACCGCTTTGCTATCATTTGTCTCCCAGCCCACTGGAAGCGGCGTCGGTAATGGCCTCTGAGCCACTCGATCCCCGGGAGCTAGGAAGGAGGGGAGAGCCAGCCGAACACCTCCTGACCCTCCCCTTGGGGGATGACCCGGCAAGGACTATCCAGGTAGGGGCATTGCTTCCACAAGAGGCACGTGATCGACTTCTTACTTTCCTGCGTGCCAACACCGACATCTTTGTATGGTCATCCTCAGACATGTCGGGCATCCCCGAGGAGGTGATCACCCATCGGCTCAACCTCAGCCAGAGTGTCGCCGGTCCGACAGAAAAAAAGAAACTTCGCTCCAGATAGACAGAAAGCTATCAATGAGGAGGTTCGCAAGTTAACGGCTCAGGCCATATTCGGGAGGTTCATTACCCCGAATGGTTGGCCAATGTGGTGCTGGTCCGTAAGACCAACGAGTGCTGGAGAATGTGCATGGATTTTACCGATCTCAACAAAGCATGCCCTAAGAATAGCTTTCCCCTGCTCCGGATCGATCAACTGGTGGACGCTACATCCGGGCATGAGGTCCTTAGCTTCATGGATGCTTTCTCTGGATACAACCAGATCAGGATGAATCCGGCGGATAAAGAAGCTACCTCCTTCATAACTGAGAAGGAGTTATACTGCTATAGGGTAATGCCTTTTGGGCTAAAGAACGCGGGAGCCACCTACCAAAGGCTGATGAACAAAGTCTTCGAAGGCCAGATAGGATGCAACATGGAATGTACGTGATGACATGTTGACAAAGAGCGTCCATGCCACCGACCATATCGCAGACTTAACGAAGACTTTTGATAACCTTCATCGGTACTAGATGAAGCTGAACCCACGCAAGTGTGCATTTGGGGTGACAGCCAGAAAGTTCTTGGGTTTCATGGTAACCCGGTGGGTGATCGAGGCAAATCCGAACAAAGTTCAAGCCATTTTCGACATGAGGCTTCCCGCCAACAAGAAGGAAATATAGCGCCTAACGAGAAGGGTGGCCGCCTTAAGTCGCTTCCTGTCCAAGTCCGCTGAAAGGTGTCTACCATTCTTCAAGGCGCTCTGCAAGGTCAATGAATTCGAATGGACGAAAGAATGTCAAGAGGCGTTCGAGGGGTTAAAGGAATTCTTATCTACCCCGCCGCTGCTAGCCAAGCCAATAAGTGGAGAAGAACTCCTTCTATACCTTGCGGCCTCTACTGAAGTCGTTAGTTCTGTGCTAGTCCGCGTGGACACCAATGATGCGCAAAGGCCAGTATACTATACAAGCAAGGTGCTCCATGATGCAGAGACCAGATACTCGAAGACGGAGAATATTATCTTCGCGTTGATCATGTCTGCCCAGCGTATGCGGCCATACTTCCAAGCCCACCCAATCGTGGTGATCACAGACCAACCTCTGAAGACAGTTCTCGCTCGCCCGGATACTTCCGGCCGACTAGCAAGGTGGGCCCTTAAGTTGGGGAATTCGATCTGTCTTTTCGCCCCCGGTCGGCCATGAAGTCTCAAGTCTTGGCGGATTTTTTGGTCGAATGCACTTGGGGAGAGGAGAAACCTAAAGAACCTTCTACAAACCCTCAACCTCTTGGAACCAGTGATGATGAATGGGTCCTTCATGTAGACGGGGCATCGAATTCTCAAGGGAGTGGAGCAGGCCTCATCTTGGCCAACTCGGATGGAGTTGTAACCGAGTGTGCACTCCGCTTCCTCTTTCCATCCACTAATAAATAGGTAGAATATGAAGCTCTGCTGTCCGGGATGAGATTAGCTCAAGAGCTTGGGGTGAAAGGCCTTAGGGCATTCACCGACTCCCAACTGGTCACTGGCCAAATCGCAAGGGAATATGAAGCAAGGGATCCCATCATGTCCCATTACTTAAGTATGGTGGAATCTCTAGCTTCTCCCTTGGCTTACTTTAGCGTCAGCTACATCCCTCGACAGGAGAATGCTAGAGCCGGGAAGAGCTTATGTAGAGCACTTAGAAGCCCTGAGTATTGATGCATCAAGAGAAACTCTACCAATTGAGCAGGAGCCTTCCTGGATGGATGCCTATGTCCGGTACTTTACCGAGGGCACCCTCCCAGAAGACCTTGCCGAAGCCAGGAAACTTAAAAGATGGGCCCCAAAATTTTTAATAATGGAGGGAAAGCTCTATCGGAGGTCGTTCTCATACCCAGTTCTCAGGTGTGTCGGTCCCACCGAAGCTAATTATATTCTGCGAGAGATACATGAAGGTATATGTGGAAGCCATCTAGGGGGCAGAGCTCTTGCATACAAAGCCCTACAGCAGGAGTATTACTGGCTGACAATGAAGGATGATGCATCCGAACTTGTTAAGAGGTGTGACAGCTGCCAGCGCCATGCCAACATTCAACATCAACCGTCCCAGTTGACCCCCCTGGCCGCACCCTGGCCCTTCGCACAGTGGGGCATGGACATCCTGGGACCATTCCCTCCAGCATTCGGACAACGCAAGTTTCTAGTGGTGGCAGTTGACCATTTCACCAAGTGGATCGAGGTGGAGGCTCTCGCTAAGATCATGGAGGGCAAAATAAGGACTTTCTTCTAGAAGTCTGTGGTGTGCCGGTTCGGGCTATCGCACACCCTTGTTACTGACAACGGCCGGCAGTTTGAAATGCGGCCTTCCGGGAATTCTGCGTTGGCCTGGGCATCCATCATCGATTTACCTCCGTGGGGCACCCCCAGACCAATGGTGCAGCCGAGGTGACTAATCGCATCATCCTCCAAGGGCTCAGGGCTCGGCTAGATGGCTGCAAAGGGCGCTGGGTGGAGGAACTCCCCAATGTACTGTGGGCCTACCACACGACGCCGCGAGCCCCTACTGGGGAAACTCCTTTCAGCTGGTCTTTGGGACTAAAGCAGTCATTCCGATGGAGATAGGAGTTCCCAGTCCCCGGACAGAATTATACCACGAAGAAAGCAACTCAAACCAGCTGCGAGCCGATCTAGATTTAGTAGAAGAATTGTGAGACCAAGCACAGCTTTGCATGACGGCTTTCCGTCAGTGAGCGGCCAAATACTATAATGCTCGAGTACGATCCAAGATGTTCCGCTTCGGAGATCTCATTCTGCGAAGAGCTGAAGTATCAAAGCCAACAGAGGGGGGCAAGATGGTATCGAAATGGGAAGGACCATACCGTGTCAAGGAGGTACTTCACCATGGGACATACAAAGTTGAAGAGCTAGATTGGAAACCACTTCCTTGCACCTGGAATGCCGATAATTTACGCCGGTATTATCAGTAAGGTGCTATCTTCATTAATTTGAATCTACTTGACAAATTGATGTTCGAAATGTTAGCATTATTTTTGAGTGAGTATGCTCACCAACAAAGACCAGCTCTCTGCGTCAGCACTAAAGACCGGCTCCGCACCGGCAACTAAAGACCGGCTCTCCGCGTTGGCACTAAAGACCGGCTGTCTGCGTCAGCACTAAAGACCGGCTCCGCATCGGTAACTAAAGACCAGCTCCACGTCGGCAATTAAAGACCGACTCCACCTCGGCAACTAAAGACCGGCTCTCCGTGTCGGCACTAAAGACCAGCTCCGCGTCGGCAACTAAAGACCGGCTTCGCGTCGGTAACTAAAGACCGGCTCTCCGCGTTGGCACTAAAGACCGGCTCTCCATGTTGGCACTAAAGACCAGCCCCACGTCGGCACTAAAGACTGGCTCTCTGCATCGGCACTAAAGACCGACTCCGTGTCAGCAACTAAAGACCGGCTCCACGTCGGTAACTAAAGACCGGTTCTCCACGTCGGCACTAAAGACCGGCTCCACGTCGGCAACTAAAGACGGCTCTCCGCATCGGCACTAAAGATCGGCACTCCGCATCGGCAACTAAAGACCGGCTCTCCGCATTGGCACTAAAGATCGGCTCTCCGCATCGGCAATTAAGACCGGCGCCCCGCATCGGCACCAAAAACTGGCTCCCTGCGTCGGTAATTAGGGACAATGTTTCGACGCACAATCCCATTTCGCGCGACATATCTAACGAGGCAGTAAGCGTTCCATGGCTTCGCGCCCGCACAAGCAAGGTCTTGTACTACCTACTATTCTCGACTATCATCTCTACGACTGAAATTGGTCCCGCATCAGTTTCCTAACAGGAGGAGTTATGTTTTTTAGCCATTGGTTGGTGATTCGCGACAACTCACACAGCTAAAGCTGATTATAACCAAAGGCACGTGATGAGGGTTAAAATATTCATTGATGGTTAAAAGTTTGCAAAATTACCAATCTGAGTCGGGCTTAGAGCAATAAAAAAAAACTAGTAAGGGTCATTTGGGGCCGGGTCATCATCTTCAGGGACGTCATCTGGCTTCAGCCCCTCAATATCCTCGAGGTCGTAGAGTTCTTGGATTTTTTCCTTGCAGTCTTGGAAGCCGGCATCGTAAGCAAACGCCGCCGATTCGGCTAGCTCCTTATCAAAGGCTTTAGACTTCCTGAAATCCTCTACGGCCTCTGTAGCTCTTTTCTCCGCCTCAAGGGCTTTCCGCTCGGACTCGACGGCCTCCCTCTTGGCCTCAGTCACCGTCGCCTCCAAGTCGGCAATCTTAGCGTCGGACTGGCGGGCGACCTCTTTGGCTGCGTCTATTTCAATGGAGGTGGAATACAATAGAGTCTTCAAGACGCACATTTCTGATTCCACCACCTCCAGCCTCTCCTCGGCCATCCTTTGCTTTTCCTTGGCCGCTTGAGCGTTAACCAGCTCATTGGCTGCACGACGCTGGGCAACTTTCAGCGCATACTCGGCCTTCTCGGCTCTCAGTCGGATGGCTTCGACTTTGCCCTTTAAGGTGGCCCGGGTATCCTCCAAAGCCATCTCTGCCTTTTCTGCCCTGGCCTAGATTGATAGCATCTCCTCCTGCGACTGGTCGAGAGCAGCATCACTCAGGGTCCAAGGTTCCCTCATGGCGATCAGAGAGTTCAGTGCCTGAATGGAATATTAATGTTAAAAAGCAAAATAAAACAAACGAAACAAAGAGGAAAAATGATAATGGAGCAAAGGCTCACCTAAAGATGTGCCACAGATGCCTCGCGGAAGAAGGTGGCTCTCCCTTGATGCCAGAGAAACTCTTGCACCTCCACCACAGATGCTTCATCCAAGGCCCGCTCGGCCCAGCGGCTGTAGTTCGCCAAGAGCGATTGGAAGGAAGGATCGACGCCCCTCCTTTCCCTTGGCACGGGGGCCATGGAGGAGGATTCTGCCTCCAACTCTGCTGCCTCCAACCCCTTGGCTGGTGGAGGCGCTTCAGTTGTTGCCCCTACGGGGGGCAGGATAGCTGCGGGAGTTAGCCCTATCGTTGCAGGGACCTGCTCCATCTCCACGGCTTCGGGTGGGGGTAATGGCGCTTTTGCGACCTGCTCTAGAGAAGGATCGAGCAGGATGACAGGAGGAGCTGGAACTGAAGGTGATCTTCTTTCTACTATTTGGCTCCGTTCGACTTCCTTGCCGGCCTCGGCCCTTACCGTGTCTTTCCTGGCGGGCTCATCGATTTGGGCTCTGGCTGCCTCGCACACTTATGGGGATTCTACAATTTTGGCCCTTTTAGCATTGGCTTCCCCAGTGTCGGCTCTTCTAGTGTCGGCCTTCTTCAAAACCTTAGCGCGCAGGGGCTTCACAACCCTAGCCCCTCCAGCGTCGGCCCTCCCCGCGTCGGCCCTCCTTGGGATTTTGGCAACGGCCCTCCTTTCAGCAAGGGAATCATTCCCCATTGCCTTCCTCTTCTTAGTGGCTGCCTGCCTGAGCTCGCGAAGCGATGGTGCCATCCCTATAAAGGCGGGAGATGTATTAAAAAAAAAGAGGAAGAGAAAAAAGAAAAGAAGGAAAATATGGGTAATCAAGTGCTCACCACCAGAAGGGATTAGGCCGGCAAGACGAAGGTTTTCATCAACCAAAAGCTTATTGCATCGTGGGACATCGGCAGTCAGAAGCTGCCCAAATGCCATTCGATCTCTTGGGAGGATCGAAGAATCCCTATTGGCATCAATGTTGGGTGTCCTCCAGCTTCCGCGCACCCCATCGATATCAGCAAAAAAGAACTTATCCTTCCACCCTTTAACGGAGGTGGGAAGGTATAACTTAAGGATCCTATTGGACCTAGGAGTAAAGGACCACCAACCTGATTGATTGCGGAGGGTATAAAAACCGCGGAATAAGGAGATGATGGCCTCTATGCCTTGCAGGTGACAAAGAACCAGAAAGCCAACGATGGTTCGGATCGAGTTAGGAACTAACTGGGAAGGTGTTAGAGAATATCGGTCCAGAAGATTGAGGATGAAAGGATGGATAGGTAGCCGAAGTCCGGCCTTAAAGAAGGCTCCGTACAAGGCAACTCTTCCGGGACGGAAAGAGGTTATCTTGTCATCAGGAGCAAGGTAGAACAGACAAAGGTTTGGCGGAAAGCTATACCTAGCTTTTAGATTAACTATTTCTTGAGCAGACATAGTGGAAGCAGTCCCTTCGGGGGACTCCTTGGCAGTGCTGGAAGGACCAGCAGCCGTCGGACGGCTCCGGGTGGAAGTCCGCCTGCCGGTCAGATGACTCCCGGCTACGGGGCGTCTGACCGGCCGCTGTTCTGGCAAGGAGTGATTGGAGGAGGGGGTAGACAACTGGCTTGGTAAGGAAGCGGAAGTTTGAGAAGGAGTGGAGGAACGCTCCCCGGAATCAGAAATAGAACAAGAAGGCGAGGAAGCCATGGAGACTAACATGGAAAACTTGAGCTAGGATCGAAGGTGCACGAGGAGAGAATAAAACACGGGAGGCGGACGGATGTTTGTAGACTCGAGAGGAAGCAGTAGCGTAAGAGAAGGGAGGAGGGGAGGATAAGGACGATTTTTTCCTCTTATAGCCCCATTTTAAATAATCCCATGGCCGTCTGTTCTGGCCATGTGTCCACCTTCAAATGGAAGGCGCTTCGGCAGCCTACTGACGCGAAAAACACGAAAAGCTCCACCAATAGAGAAATGGCGGTGGCCTTACTGCAATGATGACGCTCGCCTTTTATGACTCACTACTCGAGGGAAATTCTCTCCAATCCCAACAGCCTGGACAGACGAAATGATGGCGCGAAAATCGACCGCCCAGAGGATATTAACACCAACACCCCTTTCGCTGGTGATTGTGCGCTCACCCATCTCAGGGGAAAGGAGGCATCTGATACGGCTGACCGTCTCCTCTGGGTGGTATTATCTTTTGCATGATTTTCAGAGATAATGATGTGACAGCAAAACCCAGAAAAAGAACTTTGGCTCCAGCCTCCAGCGATGGCCTTTGGCTCCGGCCTCCAGCGACGGCCTTTGGCTCCGGCCTTTGGCTCCGGCCTCCAGCGATGGCCTCTAGCTCCGGCCTTTGGCGACGACCTCCAGCTCCGGCCTTTGGCTCCGGCCTCTAGCGAAGGCCTTTGGCTCTAGCCTTTGGCTCCGGTCCTAACTTGGTGCCTTTCTCGCATGCATAATGACCCACCTCATGCAACAGATCCCAAGATTCGAGGTCTATTGCCGTGTACCTCGCTCACTGAAATCACGGGCAAGTGCTACCACGATCGACAGTTACCGCTACAAGTGGCCCTCATCCAGCAATGGCTTAACCACTCGCCGTTCAAAGAAACTTATCTCAACAAGAAAGATTCGACGGTTCCAACAGAACGAGGTAAATGGGACCCCCCAGATAGGTATAAGAGGAGGACCCGAGCTTAATGCAAGGGAATCTCTTTCTCTCTCCCGATCTATCGCTATCTATCTCTCAACTCTTATCTGACTACGACAGAACTGAGCGACAAGTTTACTAACTTGAGCATCGGAGGATCCTTGCCTGGGGCACCGGCCAGGAACTTCTTGTAGGGTTCCGAAGAAGGGAGACGACCCCTCCATCCCACTTGGAAGCCCACGATAAATCTTGGCCTGCCCGTCGCTCATCACGGTTGATTTATCCGCATCAGGTTAAATTTAATCGAATCTATACAAAAAATTTAAACATAATAGATCTTTCAAGTTAGTTTGGAATCAGGTATTAGCTGGATCCAATCTAAAATATTTTGATTCTAATTGAGATTAGGTCAAGACATATTTGCATTAGTGAAGCATCTAGCTATTGTTTTATAGCTAAAATCTAGTAATTAATAATTAAATATTAAATAATTTAAATAAGATTAAAAAGAAGTAATTTAAACTTAAGTTTTCATTAAAAACTTTTAATTATACCTAGATTATTATTAAGTTTTTGAATTATAATTGTTAAAATATATATTGATATACTTAAAAATATTATAAATAAGAATTTAATAAAATAAATACTAAAATATGAATATTTAGATATAATGAAGTAATAATAGACAAGAGGAGATATGATTACTAAGATGAAATGAAGAATATATATAGTATTGAATGAGACTTGATTCCATGATTTAGTAAATATAATTGAAGTGAAAAAGATTATATAATTATGATTTAAATGTTGAGCCAATTTGGGCTTGATTGAATTCATTTATATATTGATCCAAATTAGTTAGTTTTTGAATGATAATGGTTGAATCACACCACTCAAACCAAAAAGAAAAGAAAGTTTGCAACTAATTCAAAATCGAGATTCAAAGTAAATTTTTAACCCGATCTGGATGGATCTTTAAATATGTTGGGTTGAATTTAATTGGGCTAAATCTGATCACAGCTTAGCCTTTCCAGCCGTTTCCCCCCTTCGCTCCTCGTGTTGACGCCAAATCACCGACCTCGAGCGTCCGGTCGCCTCCTCCAGTGAGCTCCTCGCGCCTGCAAGCAAGTCCCGAGGGCGGAGATTCCGGCGGGGACCCTCCGATGCTCAAGTCAGTGGTCTGGGCAACAGCCGTGAGCTTGAGGAAGCTCGAAAGAGAAAGAGAGAGAGAGATGGCTCCGAGAAGATCCCTTGCTGTGAGCATTTTGGGGTGTAATGAGTGTGTTACCTAGTCGAGGTCCCTCTTACCCTCTTTATCCATCGTGGCCCAGCCTCCTTCAGACGGTCATTAGTTTCTAGTCTTCAACGTGCCACAAAGTACGGGTCATGGGACCGATCGTGGGGCCACGTCCATCGTTAGTGGCGCTAGGGGGGAGCAAGTCCACCGCGCGCGTAGCCGGGCATGCTCATGGTGACGTGGTCTGCCATTCTCGATGGAAGTGGACCACGTAGCTTGAACGTGGGTGATTGTCGCCAGGGGCCAACGCCGAGACCGATGCCGGGGCTGACACCGAAGCTGACGCCGACACCGTAACCAATGCTTAGACTGGCTGCGGCCGATGAGGAGGCCGAGGTGGGCCATGGATGACACAGATGTCGAGATGGGCTGTGGGACATCAAGGTCGGGATGGGCCATGGCCGACACAGATGTTGAAATGGGCCATGGCCGACGCCGAGGTCGGGATGGGCCCTGGTCGACACGGATGTCGAGATGGGCCATGGCTGATGCCGAGGTCAGGATGGGCCGTGGCCAACACGGATGTCGAGATGGTCCATTGCCGACGCTGAGGTCGGGATGGGCCATGGCCGACATGGATGTCAAGATGGGCCGTGGCCGACACGACACCGTGACCAAGGCTTAGACTGACTGCGGCCGACGAGGAGGTTGGGGCGGGCCGTGGCCGACGCGGAGGTCGAGATGGGCTGTAACCGACACAAAAGTCGATGTAAGCCATGTCAAGCCCAATTGCCAAGGAATTGGCTCGCGTGTTCTTTGACCCGACCGGCCATATCACCGGGGTCGGCTGAGAAGTGTCGGGGCCGGCCGGAAGGGGCCGGGGCCGCTAGCTTGGACATGCCGGGGGTCGGCTATCTTGGACATGCCGGGGCCGGCTAGGAGAGTGCCGGGCCGCTTGGGAGGTGCCGGGACCACCTTGCTTGGACACGCCGGGGGCCGGCTAGGAAGGTACCGGGCCGCTTGGCTTGGACACGCCGGGGGCCGGCTAGGAAGGTGCTAGGCCGCTTGGCTTGGACACGCCGGGGGCCGGCTAGGGAAGTGCCGGGCCGCTGGGTTTGGACACGCCGGGGGCCGGCTAGGGAGGTGCCGGGCTGCTTGGTTTGGACACGCCGGGGCCGGCTAGCTTGGACACTCCGGGGGCCGGCTAGGAAGGTGCCGTGCCGCTTGGCTTGGACACGCCGGGGGCCGGCTAGGGAAGTGCCGGGCCGCTTGGTTTGGACACGCCGGGGGCCAGCTAGGGAGGTACCGGGCCACTTGGTTTGGACACGCCGGGTGCCGGCTAGGGAGGTGCCGGGTGTCAACCTTGGAGGCGTCGGCCATGGAGCTGTCGGCCTTGGAGCTCTCGGCCATGGAGCGGTCGGCCTTGGAGGTGTCGACCATAGAGCTGTCGGCCTTGGAGGTGTCGGCCTTGGAGCTGTCGGCCATGGAGCTGTCGGCCTTGGAGCTGTCGGCCTTGGAGCTATCGGCCTTGGAGCTCTCGGCCATGGAGCTGTCGGCCTTGGAGCTGTCGGCCTTGGAGGTTAGAGCAATTGGGTGCGCGTGGCTTTGAGGCCATAAACGCTACCATGGCCGAAGGGCCATTTGGAGGCCAAAGGGGGGCTCCATCGGTTTCCTTCCTTCACGGTTCTCTAACGGCGTTGGATCAGCCACATCAGATGCCCCCTCGTCCCTGAGATGAAGCGAGTCCACCCCAGCAAGGCGAAAGGGGCGTTACCTCTCAAGTGGCTGATCCTCGCCTGATGCAGGGCTTCATGCCTGGCTGGTACAGGGCTTTATCCGCCGACAGGTGTCGGGCTTCATGCCTGGTTGGAGAAGGGCTTTAGGTGCCGACGGGTGTCGGGCTTCATGCCTGGCTGGCCCAGGGCTTTTTGTGCCGACTGGGGTCGGGCTTCATGCCTGGCTGGCCCAAGGCTTTTTGTGCTGACTGGGGTCGGGCTTCATTCCTAGCTGATGCAGGGCTTTATCCGTCGACGAGTGTCAGGCTTCATGCCTGGCTGGTGCAGGGCTTTAGGTGCCAATGGGTGTCGGGCTTCATGCCTGGCTAGTGCAGGGCTTCATCCGCCGACGGGTGTCGGGCTTCATGCCTGGCTGGTGCAGGGCTTTAGGTGCCGACGGGTGTCGGGCTTCATGCCTGGCTGGTGCAGGGCTTTTTGTGTCGACCGGGGTCGGGCTTCATGCCTGGCTAGTGTAGGGCTTTTTGTGTCGACCGGGGTCAGGCTTCATGCCTGGATGGTGTAGGGCTTTAGGTGTCGATGGGTGTCGGGCTTCATGCCTGGCTGGTGCAGGGCTTTATCCGCCGACGGGTGTCGGGCTTCATGCCTGGCTGGTGCAGGGCTTTATCCGCCGACAAGTGTTGGGCTTCATGCCTGGCTGGTGCAGGGCTTTAGGTGCCGACGAGTGTTGGGCTTCATGCCTGGCTGGTGCAGGGATTTTTGTGCCGATGGGTGTCGGGCTTCATGCCTGGCTGGTGCAGGGCTTTAGGTGCCGACGGGTGTCGGGCTTCATGCCTGGCTGGTGCAGGGCTTTAGGTGCCGACGGGTGTCGGGCTTCATGCCTGGCTGGTGCAGGGCTTTATCCGCCGATGGGTGTCGGGCTTCATGCCTGGCTGGTGCAGGGCTTTAGGTGCCGACTGAGGTTGGGCTTCATGCCTGGCTGGTGCAGGGCTTTTTGTGCCGACTGGGGTTGGGCTTCATGCTTGGCTGGTGCAAGGCTTTATCCGTCGACGGGTGTCGGGCTTTATGCCTGGCTGGTGCAGGGCTTTAGGTGCCGACGGGTGTCGGGCTTCATGCCTGGCTGGTGCAGGGCTTTATCCGTCGACGGGTGTCGGGCTTCATGCCTAGCTAGTGTAGGGCTTTAGGTGCCGACGGGTGTCGGGCTTCATGCCTGGCTGGTGCAGGGCTTTATCTGCCGACGGGTGTCGGGCTTCATGCCTGACTGGTGCAGGGCTTTTTGTGCCGATCGGGGTCAGGCTTCATGCCTAGCTGGTGCAGGTCTTTTTGTGCCGACCAGGGTCGGGCTTCATGCCTGGCTGGTGCAGGGCTTTATCCATCGACGGGTGTCGGGCTTCATGCCTGGCTTGTGCAGGGCTTTAGGTGCCGACGGGTGTCGGGCTTCATGCCTGGCTAGTGTAGGGCTTTATCCCACTACAAGAAAAAAAAATATTGCGACGCCCAAATGCATCGCTTATGCGTCGCTAAACATACTATTGCGACGCATTAGCGACGCAATGACTGCGTTGCTGAGAATATCGTCGCAACCATAATTTGTCGCAATTGCGTCGCAAAACAGCGACTCTCTGCGACGCAGAGATGCGTCGCAATATTGCGACGTACCAAAATGCATCGCTAAATTTAAAACTAAATTTTAATATTTTAAATATTAATATTAAATATTGTGATGCATTCAATTGCATCGCAATATTGCGACGCATTTAGCTGCATCGCAATATTTAATAATAATATTTTAAATATAATAGCGATGCAATATTAGTCGCTAATGTGTCGCTAATAAAATTTTTTTAAAATATTGCGACGCCAGGTCACTGCATCGCAATATTTATTAATAATATTTTAGATATATTAGCAACGCAATTTTAGTCGCTAATGCGTCGCTAATAAAATTTTTTAAAAAAATATTGCGACGCTAGATCGTTGCGTCGCAATATTTAATAGTAATATTATGAAAATATTAGCGATGCAATTTGAGTCGCTAATGCGTCGCTAATTAATTTTTTTTAAATATTACGACGCCAGCTCATTGCGTCACAATATTTAATAATAATATTTTGAAAATATTAGCGATGCAATTGCAGTCGCTAATGCATCGCTAAATGAATATTTTTTAAAAAATAAAAATTTAAAAATTAAAACGGTTAATACAATTTTGTTACATTTAAATATTGATCGAAACATTCTTCACTCATATTGATCCAAAAATAATCATTCAATTTACAAAAATAAATAATATATTAAAATTTTGAAGTTTTCATATACAACATATAAAAAGAAAAAAAATACATCAAGAATCTGAGCGATCACGTGGAGGCTGGAGACTCTGCGACAAGCGGCTAACCATATCCCGCAAATGATGCATCTCATCTCGCATGTCTGCAATCTCCTGATCCCGGCCTCGCATACGATCCTCGAAATCCTGCTCGACCTCCTACCGAACCTCCTCTGCAATAGATCTCTGAAGGTCGTCTAAACGTTCGGGAGGAATATCACCAGAAACTCGCGAGCTGGAGGCCTGATGGGGAAAATATGTAGAAGCCCTAGTGCCCAGACCATAGACCCTGCGGTCTCACGGCTGGGCACCAACAGCCTCCAAAAACACATGCCGACTCTCCTCTGCTGAGAGTTCGACAGGCGTCTCCCCATCAGTAGAGTCGACCTGTGATGCCTGGGAGCGAAGCTCCTCGACTCATGTCTTTAAATTATGAAATCAACAATAAATGAGTTAATAAATTTCTTGAAATAAAATTTTAGAAATTAAACAGATACTACATAAATCTAATTTCTTACCGCAACCTCCCATGATCGCGTGTCGACCCAGGAACCATCCCTCCTGGTGTGTCACCCTGAATAGACGAAACTCACCAGGATCTCCGCCCTCCTGCTCAGACTATAACAATAAAAAAATTGATATTAATACAAATATTTGTAAATAACTAAAATAGTAATTAAATTATTTATGTTTTCTTACCATACGCCATCTGTGCTCCTGAATCGAAATGGAGCCCAAAGTATGGCGGGAGAGACCCATGCCAGGACCGCCCTTCTCAGATCGGCGGTTCATGCTGGCTGATGCGGACTTCCTGTGCCAGCCATCGGACTGCCAGGCCTGCTGCCAATCGTGCCAAATACCCTCTGGCACGTGCGTAGGACGCTGACCCGATGACCTCCAACGATGAAGCATGTCGGAGTATCGGCATCCCGTCAGAGCCTCCCATGCTGCCCTAATGGCATCATGGCTGGCAGGATCCCACATAAACTTTTTCTGCATTAAAATAAACAGTTAGTTTTTGAATTTATTAAGATTAAGAAATTTTATATCAGTGATAAATTGTATTTAATAAGTTTACCTGAAACTCAGAAAAATAAAACTCCCTCGTAGCTGGAGATACGTGGTGCCAATCGTAGCCACTGGGATCTGCACGCCTCTGAAATACGGCGCTGATGTGGCTGGATACATGATGCTGCTCAATAAATCTGTTAAAAAATGCATGTTTATAAGTAATTGACTTAAAAACATAAACATATATTTTTAATTAGTATATACTTACAGCCCCTGAGCATCAAGTCGAAGTATGGTACGTCCGATGGTGGAAGAACTCTCGGAGGTTGTGCCGATCGGCTGGATGGTAATACTGCTGGAGAGATCGAAGGCTGTGCGACTACTGGAGATCCGAACTCTCCATCTCCGACGCTCATGTGATCTGAACTCTCCATCCGAAGACAATCGAACTTATGCTTGTTATTAATAAATTCTTGTCAATTCTACAAATAGAGGCATAGTGTTCTATATATATAGTCAATGGCTTTAAGATTATTATGTCGAATGTAATTGTTTGTGAAGACTAAAATATAAATCATTGAAAGTACTAATGTGTTCTTGAGAATTAAATAAAACTACAACATGACTTTCATTCAAGCATTACATAATTTAATGCATCATTCAATTTGAAGTAGAATGTAAATAATCAAGACATAAAAATTGTAAATAACTACAAATGCACAAAAATTATTGTATAAATAAATATATTTTTTTGCCTGGCCACAGTGGCCAGGCCATGGCCGTGGCCGTGGAAGATAAAAGGGTAGGGGGGGTTTTCCCCGACATATTTTTTTTTTGTCCTGACCACCGATGCCGTGGCCGGAGAAGATAAAGGGGGGGTTTTTCCCACCCCCTGTAAAAGACATTTTTTATTTTTTTTGTGGCCTGGCCACCGTGGCCAGAGAAGGTCAAGGGAGGGGGGGGCCTGTAACAGCCTCTTTTTTTTTTACTGTGGCTTGGCCACCACGGCAGCGGCCGTGGCCGGAGAAGAGAAAATGGGGGGGGGGGGTTTCCCCACCCCGCCTGTAACAGCCAACAAATTTTTTTTTTTACTGTGGCGTGGCCACCGTGGCCAGGCCACTGCTTCTCTGGCCGCGGCCATGGCCGTGGCCGGAGAAGACAAAATGGGGTGGGGGGGGGGTTTCCCCACCCCCCATGTTACAAAAAATATTTTTTTTTTTGACTGTGGCCTGGCCACCGTGGCCAGGCCACTGCCGGCCATGGCAGCGGCCGTGGCCGGAGAAGACAATATGGGGGGGGGGGGGTTCCCACACCCCTTGTTACAAGAAATTTTTTTTTTACCGTGGCCAGGTCACTGCTACAAAATAATTTTACCGTGGCCAGGCCACCGTGGACAGCATCTCCGGCCACGGCCACGGCCGTGGCCGGAGAAGACAATATGGGGGGGGGTTTTCCCCACCCCCCTGTTACAAAATATTTTTTTTTTTTTGACTGTGGCCTGGCCACCGTGGCCAGGCCACTGCCGGCCACGGCAGCGGCCGTGGCCGGAGAAGACAAAATGGGGGGGGGGGGTTTTCCCCACCCCCCCTATTAGCCAATTTTTTTTTTTTTTACTGTGGCCTGGCCACGTGGCCAGGCCACTGCCGCCACGGCAGCGGCCGTGGCCGGAGAAGATGGCCACGGTCTTGGCCGTGGCCGGAGGAAAATTTTTACAAAAAAAAATTTGGAAGAGGGTGGGGGGGCTTACCTCGATCGAGAGGAGATGCCGGAGTTGGAGGAGACCACCGGGAAGCCAGAGCACCGGAGGGGGGGAGCCGGAGCAGCGAACGGTGGGAGCCGGAGAGGTTTTGGGGAGGGCGGCGGCTAGGTCAAGATGGGGAAGAAGAAGAGAAGGCCGACCGACTTTATATATGAGTGATTAGCGACGCAACAATGCATCGCTAATCCATCGTTAATTTGACCTTATTATATTTTTATGAAAAAGGTAGCGACGCAATTAATTGCGTCGCTAACTTGGCGCCAATGTTCGACGGAAAAATTATTTTTATTTTTTAGAAATTGCGTCGCTAAGGCGTCGCAATATTTTTTAATATTTTTAAATGATTAAAATAATAATTTATGACAATAATTGCGACGCATACAGTGCATCGCAAAAATTTTTCTAATTATTTCATTACATATATTTTTCCAAAAAATATTGTGACGCAACAAATGCGTCGCAATATTATATATGTTTTATTTTTTTAAATATTTATAAATGATAAAAATTATAATTTATGATAATAATTGCGACGCACAAATTGCATCGGAATATTTTTTTTACTTTTTGTTACATCTATTTGTAGAAAAAACATTGCGACGCAACGAATACATCGCAATAATATATTTGTTTTATTTATTATTACTGATAAAAAATATATTTACTAAAAACTATTGCGACGCATTAGTTGCATCACAATATTTATTTATTATTTTCTTCGAAAATACGTCGCTACGGCATCGCAATAATTTTTTAATATTTATAAATGATAATATTTATAATTTATGATAATAATTGCGACGCATAAATTGCGTCTCAATATTTTTTTAAACTTTTTCATTACATATATTTATAGAAAAAACATTGCGACGCAACTAATGCGTCACAATATTATATTTCTTTTATTTATTAATACTGATAAAAACTATATTTACTAAAAATAATTGCGACGCATACATTGCGTCGCAATATTTGTTTATTATTTTCTTCGAAAATGCATCGCTATGGCATCGCAATAATTTTTTAATATTTATAAATGATAATATTTATAATTTATGATAATAATTGCGATGCACAAATTGCATTGCAATATTTTTTTTAAACTTTTTCATTACATATATTTATAGAAAAAACATTGCGACGCAACTAATGCGTCGCAATATTATATTTCTTTTATTTATTAATACTGATAAAAATTATATTTACTAAAAATAAATATTTGTTTATTATTTTCTTCGAAAATGCATCGCTACGGTGTCGCAATAATTTTTTAATATTTATAAATGATAATATTTATAATTTATGATAATAATTGCGACGCACAAATTGCGTCGCAATATTTTTTTTAAACTTTTTCAATACATATATTTATAGAAAAAACATTGCGATGCAACTAATGCATCGCAATATTATATTTCTTTTATTTATTAATACTGATAAAAATTATATTTACTAAAAATAATTGTGACGCATACATTGCGTCGCAATATTTGTTTATTTTTTTCTTCAAAAATGCGTCGCTACGGCATCGCAATAATTTTTTAATATTTATAAATGATAATATTTATAATTTATGATAATAATTGTGATGCACAAATTGCGTCGCAATATTTTTTTAAACTTTTTCATTACATATTTATAGAAAAAACATTGCGACGCAACTAATGCGTCGCAATATTATATTTCTTTTATTTATTAATACTGATAAAATTATATTTACTAAAAATAATTGCGATGCATACATTGCGTTGCACTATTTGTTTATTTTTTTCTTCGAAAATGCGTCGCTACGGCGTCGCAATAATTTTTTAATATTTATAAATGATAATATTTATAATTATGATAATAATTGCGACGCACAAATTGTTGCAATATTTTTTTATACTTTTTCATTACATATATTATAGAAAAATATTACGATCGATCGGATCGGCGACGATCCGACGGTTGCGATCGATCCAAGCCATGATCGATCCCGGTCGGCGTCGACCTATCTCGGACCGTCGCGATCGATCGGATCGGCGACGATCCGACGGTTGCAATCGATCGAAGCCATGATCGATCCCGGTCGGCTATGATCTGACGGTTGCGATCGATCCAAGCCATGATCGATCCCAGTCGGCGATGATCCGACGGTTGCGATCGATCCAAGCCATGATCGATCCCGGTCGGCATCGACCTATCTCGGACCGTCGCGATCGATCGGATCGGCGACGATCCGACGGTTGCGATCGATCCAAGCCATGATCAATCCCGGTCGGTGAGTATCCAACTGTTACGATCGATCCAAGCCATAATCGATACCGGTTGGTGACGATCCGACGGTTGCGATCGATCCAAGCCATGATCGATCCCAGTCGGCGTCGACCTATCTCAGACCATCGCGATCGATCGGATCGGCGACGATTCGACGGTTGCGATCGATCCAAGCCATGATCAATCCCAGTCGGTGATGATCTGATGGTTGCGATCGATCCAAGCCATGATCGATCCCGGTCGGCGACGACCTATCTCGGACCGTGGCGATCGATCGGATCGGCAACGATCCGACGGTTGCAATTGATCCAAGCCATGATCGATCCCGGTCGGTGAGTATCCGACGGTTGCGATCGATCCAAGCCATGATCGATCCCGGTCGGCGACGATCCGACGGTTGCGATTGATCCAAGCCATGATCGATCCCGGTCGGCATTGACCTATCTCGGACCATCGCGATCGATCGGGTCGGCGATGATCCGACGGTTGCAATCGATCAAAGCCATGATCGATCCTGGTCGGCGATGATCCGACGGTTGTGATCGATCCAAGCCATGATCGATCCCGGTCGGCGACGATCCGACGGTTGCGATCGATCCAAGCCATGATCGATCTCGGTCGGCGATGATCCGACGGTTGCGATCGATCCAAGCCATGATCGATCCTGGTCAGCATCGACCTATCTCGGACCGTCGCGATGGATCAGATCGGCGACGATCCGACGGTTGCGATCGATCCAAGCCATGATCGATCCCGATCGGTGAGTATCCGACTATTGCGATCGATCTAAGCCATGATCGATCCCGATCGGCATCGACCTATCTCAGACCATCACGATCGATCGGATCGGTGACGATCCGACGGTTATGATCGATCCAAGCCATGATCGATCCCGGTCGGCGATGATCCGACGGTTGCGATTGATCCAAGCCATGATCGATCCCAGTCGGCGATGACCTATCTCGGACCGTGGCGATCGATTGGATCGGCGATGATCCGACGGTTGTGATCGATCCAAGCCATGATCGATCCCGGTCGGCGAGTATCCGACAGTTGCGATCGATCCAAGCCATGATCGATCCCGGTCAGCGTCGACCAATCTCAGACCATCGCGATCGATCGGATCGGCAACAATCCGACGGTTGCGATCGATCGAAGCCATGATCGATCCCGGTCGGTGATGATCCGATGGTTGCGATCGATCCAAGCCATGATCGATCCTAGTCGGCGACGATCCGACGGTTGCGATCGATCCAAGCCATGATCGATCTGGTAGACGGCGACCTATCTCGGACCGTCGCGATCAATCGGATTGGCGACCATCCGATGGTTGCGATCGATCCAAGCCATGATCGATCCCGGTCGGCGATGATCCGATGGTTGTGATCGATCCAAGCCATGATCAATCCCAGTCGGTGTCGACCTATCTCGGACCGTTGCGATCGATCGGATCGGCGATGATCCGACGGTTGCGATCGATCCAAGCCATGATCGATCCCGGTCGGCGATGATTCGACGGTTGCGATCGATCCAAGCCATGATCGATCTAGTTGGCGACGATCTGTCGGTTGCGATTGATCCAAGCCATGATCGATCACGGTCGGCAACGACCTATCTGGACCGTGGCAATCGATCAGATCGGCAACGATCCGACGGTTGCGATCGATCGAAGCCATGATCGATCCCGATCGGCGATGATCCGACGGTTGCGATCGATCCAAGCCATGATCGATCCCGATCGGTTGCGATCAATCCAAGCCATGATCGATCCCGGTCGGCGATGACCTCTCTTGGACCGTGGCGATCGATCGGATCGGCGACGATCCGATGGTTGCGATCGATCGAAGCCATGATCGATCCCGATCGGCGATGATCCGACGGTTGCGATCGATCCAAGCCATGATCGATCCCGGTCGGTGATGATCCGATGGTTGCAATCGATCCAAGCCATGATCGATCCTGGTCAGCGACGACCTATCTCGGACCGTGGCGATCGATCGGATCGGCGACGATCCAATGGTTGCGATCGATCAAAGCCATGATCGATCCCGGTCGGCGATGATCCGATGGTTGCAATCGATCCAAGCCATGATCGATCCTGATCAGCGACGACCGATCTCGGACCGTCGCGATCGATCGGATTGGTGACGATCGAGGGTTGCGATCGATCGAATCCATGATCAATCCCGGTCGGTGACTACCGATCTCGGACTGTCGCGATCGATCGGATCGGTGACGATCCGACGGTTGTGATCGATCGAAGCCATGATCGATCTCGATCGGCGATGATCCGATGGTTGCCATCGATCCAAGCCATGATCTATCCCGGTCGGCGACGGCCGATATCGGACCGTCGCGATCGATCCGATCGGTGACGACCCGACGGTTGCGATCGATCGAAGCCATGATCGATCACGGTCGACGACGACCGATCTCGGACATTATTAATTTTTATTATATTTTCTATTTTATTGCGTTGCTAATGCCTCGCTAATTTGGCATTATGAATTTCTTTTAAAATATTGCGACGCATTAATTTGCGTCGTTAAATAAATTTTTTTTATTACTTTACTATTTTATTGCATCGCTATTACGTCGCTAATTAACATATTTATTTTTAACAAAACATTGTGATGCACTGGATTGCATCGTAATATTTTTATTTCATAATACTATTTTCTTAAAATAAATTTTATTTAAATTAATTGTGATGCAATTATTGCGTCGCTAAATTTAAAAGTAATTTTTATATTTTTCTGGTTTATTGCGTCGCTAATGCATCGCTATTTAAAATAATTAAGTTTTTAAAAACATTGCGACGCACTATTTTACGTCGCAATATTTTTTTTTCATATTAATATTTATAAAAATTAATTTCATTTAAAATAATTACGATGCAATTAGTGCATCGCTAAATTAAAATTAATTTTTATAATTTTCTAGTCTATTGCGTCGCTAATGCGTCGCTATTTAAAATTATTATGTTTTTTAAATATATTGCAACGCACTGAGTTGCATCGCAATATTTTTATTTCATAATTATATTTTATAAAAATTAATTTTTTTATTAATATTTGTGATGCAATTTTTGCATCACTATATTAAATATATTTTTTCTCATTTTATGTTTATTACGTCGCTAATGCGTCGCTATTTAACATAATTAATTTTTTTAAAAACATTGCGACACACTTAGCTGCGTCGTAATATTTTATTCCTTTAATAATATTTTAAAAAAATACATTTTATAAATATTGCGATGCATTTTTGCATCGCTAAATTTTTTTAAAAAAATTAATTTTACGGTTTATTGAGTCGCTAATGCGTCGCTATTTGCGTCGCAATATTTTTTTGATGCGGAGGCGTCGCAATGTAGTCACTATTTCATTATTTTCTTGTATCGGGCTTCATGCCTGGCTGGTGCAGGGCTTTAGGTGCCGATGGGTGTCGGGCTTCATGCCTGGCTGGTGCAGGGCTTTTTGTGCCGACCGGGGTCGGGCTTCATGCCTGGCTGGTGCAGGGCTTTATCCGCGATGGGTGTCGGGCTTCATGCCTGGCTAGCCCAGGGCTTTTGTGCACCAAAGCGAGGTTGGCCTTGGATGTTGATGCAAGGTAGATCTTCCCTGCATGACATTTTTAAGTATTAATGAAAGGAAACTGTCTTAAGTGCAATGTACTTGGCTCTTGTAGCTCCCATGTTTTCCTTTTGCGGGTTTGAGCACTTTCGTCCGCTGGTGACCTGCCCCCCAGGGAGTCATGTTAGTCGGATTGGAAGTGTCGTTGCCCTTACTTGGGCCTTCCCTCGCATTGGAGGCCAGGACGAGATGCCTGTGGCTGGGAAGAAGCTGGAAACCAGAACAAAGCTGGAGTCCGTTGAGGAAAGCCTCGACAGTTGGCGGTCATTGAAGATGAATGGCTGGGAGAGTCCATCGAGGGCGTTGCTGAGAGTAAAAAGGTCGGAGGAGTTGCTGGGAGGGCTTTTTGCCTAGCTTTTTCTTTGAAGAGATTGATTGCCTTCGGTGCTGAAGCTTAAGAGCAGAAGTCAAAGCCTTTTGTCCTCATCTTCTTCCTTGTATTAATTGCAACGACACCTCTCGGCTTGCTCTAGCCGATTGTTGAGCCTTTGAGTGAGCTCATCTAGTCGCCGGTGTTGTTCGTCTAGATGCTTCCTCATCTTATGATTAAGGTCCTTGTTGACCCAACTATTGATTTTGATGATTAATAAAGGAATTGAGTATATTTATTTGATTACTAATGGATTTGACAAGTATTTCAGGACTCAAAAATATTTGATCAATTTAAATAAATTAAGAAACATGTTTTGAATCAATTGCAAAACATCAATTTCAAAGTTTTAGAACCTGGAGTCGACACCTAGAATTCCTGGAGCCGACCCCATGGTCATTCAAATTTTCTTCTGATTTTTGATACGGTCTGGAGCTGACACCTAGAGTTTCAGAGCCGACACCCAGAGTTTCAGAGTCGACACTTACAGTGTCTGGAGCCGTCTCCAATGCGGGGACAGAACGTTAATTTTTTGAGCATCTTGGAGCCAACACCTACAGTATTCGGGAGCCGACACCTGATGATGGCGAGCCGACACCTAACTTTTTCGGAGCTGACTCCTCGACGAACTCAGAACTTTCTATTTTTGGAAAAATGACTTGGAGCCAACACCTGAAAAGTTGGAGCCGACTCCAACCTGTCTGGGACGAAAATTTAAATTGCCAGATCAGTTCTAACGGTAATATTTCCTTTTTACCTAATTTCTACCGGATATATTTTGTTTCTAGGTACATTCCAACGGCTAGTTTTCTTCCCAAAATGGATTAAAAGAAATCTATAAAAAGGGAAAAACACCCGTTTGAAAAGTGCCGGAAAATAGAAAAATTTCAAATAAAAAATCTAAGAAAGCTTGAGCCTGAATCTCAAGAGAAAAGCACTCAAATTCAAATCCTTCCACTCCACAAAGCTCAAAGAAGAATCCAAGGCATTCAATCTTGAAAAAATCAAAGGATTCTCAAAGGGAAAGAAGAAACTCTATTTTGAAGATTTTCCAACTTCTCATCCGCAACATTTGCAACGAATCAAAGCTGAGGCCTGATTCAACATCTCCAAAGAGAAGAGGAAAAGAAGAAAAGAAGAAAAGATCAACTCCAATCTACTTCAAACATGCTTTTCTAAACTTATTTGTTCATTCATTTGAATATCTGCTCATTTGAGGAGCTTTGTATTATTGAAAAATTCTTTTCATTCTTGTTTGTGCTGGTTCAATCTGGGGGATTGAACTAGTGGAGGTTGTATACCTCGGGTCAAGCTAGAGAAGCTTGAGTTTAGGGTTTTGTGCTGGTGAGCCTGGAAAACCGGCTGGGTTCATTGTGATCCCGGGGGAAAACAACAAGTTTTGAGTTGTGATCTTGTAAAATAACTCGGCTGTAATCTAGTCGATTATAGTGTGGACCCAAGTGAATCTTGGGAGTGGACGTAGGTGTTGGATACACCGAACTACTATAAAATCATTGTATTTGCCGTGCACCACTATAAAATCATTGTGTTTGCCGTGCTTCCATTATCTCTATCTCTATCTCCTTGTTTGTGCTTTATATTTGCCTTGCATTTAATTTCATTTAACTTAAAGCTAATAGTTTTCAAAAGGTTTAAATTTTTAAAGAACCCAATTCACCCCCCCCCCCTCTTGGGTTGTCATCTGGGCCATCAATTGGTATCAGAGCAAGTGCTCATTGTTTATTTGATCACACGATCAAGAGCTAAAGATCCAAATGGCAGCTCAAGTTGGATCTTCATTTGCCGAAGGTCATTCTACAAATAGACCTCCCTTATTTAATTGTTCCAACTATTCATATTGGAAAGCAAGAATGAGGATATTCATTCAAGCTTCTGATTATGAATTGTGGGGTGTTATAATTAATGGACCTAGTACACCCACACACATTGTTGATGGCACTATTGTTCTGAAGCCCGAAAGGAATTGGAATGATAATGATAGGAAAATGGTACAGCTCAATGCTAAGGCCATGAATGTTTTATATTGTTCATTAGATGCTAACGAATTTAATCACATTTCTACATGTAATTCCACAAAAGAGATTTGGGATAGATTAGAGGTTACCCATGAGGGTACTAACCAAGTAAAAGAATCTAAAATAAACATTCTTGTTCATAAATATGAATTATTTAGCATGGAGCAAACTGAAACTATAGCATGCATGTATACTAGATTCACCGATATTGTAAATGGTTTGAAGAGTCTTGGGAAAACCTATGCTAATTCTAAACTTGTTCGCAAAATTCTTAGGTCACTTCCAAGGACTTGGGAAGCAAAGGTGACAGCAATCCAAGAAGCCAAGGACCTCAACACTTTACCCTTGGAGGAGCTACTTGGATCCTTGATGACTCATGAGCTAACCATGAAACAACATCAAGAGGAGGAAGTCAAGAAAAAGAAAACTATAGCTCTTAAGGCTGCAGAAAGTGAGGAAAGCTGCAGTGATAATGATGATGATGATGAGACAGCTCTTCTAGCAAGAAAATTCAAAAAATTCATGAACTATAGAGGTATGATCGGATCTCTACTCTACTTAACTGCAAGTAGACCTGATATCATGTTTGCTATTTGTTTATGTGCTAGATTTCAATCAGAACCTAAAGAATCTCACTTAATTGCTATAAAAAGAATACTAAGATATCTAAGTGGAACCAAAAATGTAGGATTATGGTATTCTAGAGATTCAACACTAAATTTAATTGCTTATTCTGACTCTGATTATGCTGGATGTAAACTAGATAGAAAAAGTACAAGTGGTGCATGTCAATTTTTAGGAAGTAACTTAATCTCTTGGTTTAGCAAAAAGCAAAATTCGGTTGCATTATCTACTGCTGAAGCAGAATATGTTGCAGCTGAAAGTTGCTGTGCTCAAATCCTCTGGATTAAGCGACAACTTGAAGATTATGGCATAACACTTGATAAAACTCCTATTAAATGTGATAATACAAGTGCAATAAACTTAACTAAAAATCCAATCCAACATTCAAGAACTAAACATATTGAAATTAGATATCACTTCATTAGAGAACATGTAGCTAACAATGAAATCTGCCTTGATTATGTTAGTACTGAAGAACAGTTAGCTGATATATTTACAAAACCTTTGAGTGAAGAGAGATTTTGTTATCTTAGAGGAGAATTAGTGATTTGTGATCCTTTGGAATGATTTTAAAACCCCTAAGGAATGATTATCCAGAATTCAATCAATTTCTTGAGATTTCTCTCATGATTTTAAGGACAATTTATCTAGACATTTGAGCAATTTGATTATCTACATTCCAAATATTTTTTTTCAAAAATTTATTGATTTTATTTTGACATGTTTCGGTTATTTGAAACTCACCTATTTTTTTCTGAAATTGTTAGTGGAGTCGATACCTTAATTTGTGGAGTCGACACCTTGTCTGTGTCGCTCTTGGTCTCTGACCTTGGAGCCGACACCCGCTTAAGCGGAGCCAACTCCAGCTCGGGCGCTAACAGTGTTAGCGACTTGGAGTCGACACCCGACTTTGCGGAAGTCGACACCCGATGGCCCCAATTGATTATATTAGGGCAGAGTCGAAACCTTCTCACTTCCTATCTTCTCCAAACCCTCTCCAAAACCTCTCCAAACCTTCCAAAGCCAAATAGTCCTCAAATCAACTATTTCCTAAGATTCCAGTGGCACCTAAGCGTAGGGGATCGGTCTTTGATGCTCCCGTGGCTACAAGGAAGCGTACGGCTCGGTGTCCCATCCGTGAACCTACTTCAAGCGACGATTCCTCTTCAACTGACTCAGATAATTCTAGCCCCTCCTCTCCATAAATAGATACTCTTGTTGGGCGAGTCATAACCATGGGAAGGAAGGTAGATTTCGATTTCTTTGAAGCCAAGGGTTTTGCAATCGGTAGACAAATTAAAGAGCTTGGTTGGGATAAGGTATATTCTTTGGATGTTCCCACTTATCTGGCCCTAGTTAAGGAATTTTACCTCAATTTATCAAGGGGAGATGGAGGAATAATTAGTTCTGTAAGAGGGAAAAGGATTCATCTCACATTTCAAATTTTAGAAAATCTTTTAGGCATTCCTGTCACTGGGCTTACTGCAAACATTCATAGTGAGAGATCAAATGCTTTATCAAGGATGTTAGGAAGAGAAGTAACTGAGTTTGAGGAAGTTAGGGCAAATCAATTGCCACTTGAGCTTAGACTGTTGTTTAACATTTGTGGTAGGATCCTATTTCCCAAGACTGGTCGTTTTGAGTATGTCTCAGAGTGAGACATAGTGATTATTGATAGTATCTTGATGGGTCAGCCAATCAATCTTGCTAGAATGATGATATGGTATATGGCTGAGGCCGGGGGCAAGAGGAGATCTTCATTACCTTATGGGATGATCCTGACCATGGCTTTTAGAAATCAAGGAGTTGTTATTTCTGAGAATGAGCCATCAAAAAACCTAAGGCACACTGACTATTACAGCTTGGCTACAGTGCACAGAATGGGATTTGTAAAAGTGGATGGTAGATGGGAAAGGAATGGTCATCTGGATGAGAGAGCAGCTGATATTAGGGCCACTGCACCATCTGAGGCAGGTCCATCAATGAGGCATCCATCATCAGAGCCTAGCAGATCATCACCACCACTGGCATCTACTCCACCTCCTGCACATGTACCACTGCCTATGTCATCCATTGATTTTTCTGATATTCAGTTAAAACAGCTTAAAAGTCTATTTGCTACTCACAAGGAAGAAATGAAAACAGAAATTGACAATAGTTTGATGAATTTAAGAGAAATGTACTATTCTTTGGATGAGATAGTTGGTAAAATTGAATCCACACTTGGAGCCTCTGTAGAATCTTTGAAGAATGATCTCAAGAATATTTTTGAAGAACTTAAAGATATTGGAGGAGATTCAGAGACTTACTCCAAATGCAATGCTGAGCTTCATGACAAAATTATGACTGCATGTGCATTCGTTGATAGAAGGCTGAAGGAATTTGTTAGAACTCAAAGTGAAGGAATGGGAAAAATATTAGAAGATTTGCAAAGACTTCTTAGAACTAATCTTTGATTATATTGTAATGAAGTTCTTTGATGTTATTAAAAGATGATGTTTAGTTTAATTTGATGTTGATTTACTTTTTTCTGAAGTTTTGATGTAATAAAGTTTCTTTTTGTAATATGATGTAATGCTTGACTTTATGAAGTATGTAATGAACTTATTTGATACTTAATGAATATCTTTTGATCTTTGAAGCATATCTCAATTTTGTCATTTAACTTGAAACTTCTTAACCTTTTTGTTGATTACAAAAAAGGGGGAGATGTAACTGATAGTCATATATGCATTAAAAGTTATAAAGAGGAAAAAGTATTTAATATTTGCATTGGAACAAATAAGCTTAATTAATTGGTATTGCATATAAGGAGAAGTAATTGACATATGTGCATTGAAAGGAAGAAGCTTACCTAACTTAATTTGATACAATTTGATATGATTATTTAATTGGTATCAAACATTAAAAGTTTACTGTTAAAAGGCAAGAATAGATGTTAAATTGAGTATCATAGGGGGAGCTACTTTGTTCAGGGTGAGCTTACCTATGAGAACTAAATATGTGAGAAATTTGATTTAAAAACCTTATTGTTTAAATCATGCATATACTCAATGTTTTTATAATCATCAAAAAGGGGGAGATTGTTGACCCAATTATTGATTTTGATGATTAATAAAAGACATGAGTATATTTACTATGTTTCTGATAGATTTAATAAGTGCTTCAGGGATTAAAAATGTTTAATCAAGCAAAAGGTATAAAGAAACAAGTTTCGAATCAAAATGTTAAAAGAATTTTTCAAAGTTAAGGACTTGGAGTCGACACCCAAATTATCAGGAGCCGACCCCAAGGCGTATCAAAAGTTTTCTAGAATTTTGGCACGGTCTAGAGTCGACACCCAGAGTTTCAGAGCCGACTCCAACCTGAGATACATAGAAGTATATTCTGTTTCAGTTTCCGGAGCCGACACCTAGTATTCGGGAGCCGACACCTGAGAATTCGAGAGCCGACACCTTAGTTTCTGGAGTCGACTCTAACCTGAGAACAGAGAGCGTGTTTTTATGAGCATTTCTGGAGCCGACACTTTTAACTTGTGAAGCCGACTCCCGAAAGCGACGAGCCGACACTTAACTTTATTGGAGCCGACTCCTCAACAACTTTTTATTTGCTATTTTTGGTTACCCAATTTGGAGCCGACACCTGAAAAGTTGGAGCCGACTACAACCTGTCAAGAATGGATTTTTTATTTGTCCCAACGGTAAGATTTTTTCTACTTAACTTCTAACAGCTATTTTTCTTTGTGTGTAGAAAGATCCAAGCATCTCACAATGGCTATATTTCCCACCTAATCTTGGATTAAGAGATATATATAAAGGGGGAAACCATTCATTTGAAAAAGAGAGAAAAATTGAGAAAAAAATTAAGAAAAATACTTAGTGAAAAAGAAAGAGAAATCAAGAGGAAAGACTCAGAGCTCAAATCCATCAACCCCAGAAAGCTCAATGAGAAATCCATAAGCTTCTCAAGCTCAAATCAAGGAGATTTTCATCATTAGAAAAAAGAAAGCAAAAGCCCCAAAATCCTCAACTTCTCAACTACAAATTTCTGTGAAGAATCTGAGCTGAAGCCCTGATTCAATTTTTCAAAGAGAAGAGGAAAAGAAGAAAAGAAAAAAAGAATTCACTCAAAGAGCTTCAAACAGGCTTTCCTTATCCTTAATTACTTTATTATTTATTTGCTCATTTGATGAGCTGCTGTGTATTCATAACTCTATTTTTCATTATTGTTGGCTAGTTCAATCGGGGGATTGAATTAGTGGAGGTAGTATACCTCGGTACAAGCTAAGGATAGCTTGTGTTGGGTTGTGTGCTGGTGAGCCCGGAAAACCAACTGGGTTTGTTGTGATTTCGGGGAAAACAACAAGTTTTGAGTTGTGAGCTCGTAAAACAACTCGATTGCAATCAAGTGGATTATAGTGTGGACCCAAGTGATGCTTGGGAGTGGACATAGGTGTTGATACACCGAACCACTATAAAATCTTTGTGTTTGTCGTGCTTTGTCTCTTTATCTCTCTCTATCTCATTTAGTTGTGATTAGCATTTATTTATTTATACTTTGCACTCAAACTCTTTCATATCAAAGCAAATAGTTTTTAAAAGAGTAAAATTTTTAAGAACCCAATTCACCCCCTCCTCTTGGGTTGCCATCTGGGCCAACATCTCTTCTTCTTCTTTTTTTCATTTCTTCCCACATAGCCTCCTCTCTCGCAGCACTTATATATCATTATTATTCTTTTTTTCCCTATTGCATTAATATCAGTAATTATAAAATAAAATTTATAAATTCTCAAATTTTAAACTTTAATTAGTCCATTTTATTTAGAGAAATATTATAGTCACAAAGAGATTACACAAAAGTAATCATACAAACTGACAGGGCTTAATATTGTTTGTCAGATTGTAAAGTTACTTTTATTGTAAAGCAGATTTAACAGATCCGATAAGACCACATCAATTTGTATGATTTTTTTTGTTTTTGTATGATTGCTTTGTGGATGTAGTAGTACTCTTTTATTTATCTGTTAAAGAATTAAGTTTGAGGCTTCATTAATGCTGTAATCTAATTTTTTTTCAAATTTAAAGAAAAAAAAGACTAAATTTATGGACTAAAAAGATTAAACAATGTTGTAATTTAATTACCATTCCATAGTTAATTATCTCACGCATACTTATATCTTCAAGGATCTGCACCCCTAACATCACCTTCCAAATTCCAACGATCAAAGTATTTTTTCTCTAATTATTTATAAAATTTGTCGGGTATTTAATTCATTGCACGTATTTTTTTTTCACCACAACTCCATATCTTGTCGTTTTATCTTTCCCATAATTAACATGGCTAGGGTTGCCGCCACACAAAACGTCTCTCGTGCATTACGTTCCCATGCAGCAACGCCTCAACAGAACGTCCCTTCACATCGCCCGGCCTAATCACATATCATCCTCCACACAACAACATCCCCACACAAAAATATTCTACCCACCAGCCTTCCTCTGTCACAGCGTCCACCGATTGATAGAAGAGAGAGGCTCTGTTTTGTAGCCTCAAAACAGAGCACCAGAAGGTTAGTAATATCGATAGCCATGGTACACGGTAATACAGAGGCTGTAGCAGAGGGCACAGTAATCATACAAGTAATATTAACTTTAGTCCCATTTTATTTAGAAGTTGATGGTTTCTTAACACAGTTGATGGTTTCCCATTTTATTTACAAGTTCCCTAGCTACAAACTATTATCACTGATATAAATTTTAGTATGTTTGGTAGATTTTCTTTTGTTTGGTTTCCATGAAAATAGAGGAATAGAATGAGTAAGAATGCCGATTTGGTAGTAGTCATGGTTTAAGGGCCAAACTTTTCAGTTGCTCTATTTTTTGCGTGGAAGATAATGGTTTAAGGGCCAAACTTCTCATCATTAAACAACCATATTCATAACCAAAACTTAAATAACTAACAAAAAGCATCCCTACAATCCTACTACTGATTACAAAAGATACTAGAAACACAATTTAATTGCTCCATGCACTAATATTCAAATTCATGTGGCTATTGATCATCAACCTTTTGGATGCTGCACATACGGCCAAATCCTATAAAAATCCTTTTTAAAAATCATTAAAGAAATATACATTTTTAGATATATTTGTTTTTTTTAAAAAAAATAAACTATGGCTTACGGGGTATAAATTGAGATAATATCTCTCTAATGTATCTAAAAATGTTTTATTCTTTTTTTGTATTAATGTTGAGGGAGAAATGTAGAATATAGTATTAGAACATTAATACATGTTTTATCTCTCTAATATACATTTCATTCTTTTTTGTAGTTAAAGTTGAATGTGATTCTTAATTTCTGTTAAAGAATGAAAGAGACCTATTGTGATCTATCGGATTTAATTGCTATATTAGTAGGGTATATATATTCATATATTGATAGATATATTAATGATATTATCTCAAATTATATTTATAATATTCTTGTCTTAATACAGTAGAACATTCATACATGTTGAGGGAGAAATCTTTGTCTCTCAAATTGTTAACTTTCGGTGCTTGTTAATTTATTTGCAGTCGGCTCCATGTAGTACACCTTACTTCTAGAAGGAAATTATTGTAGGCCTTTATATATATATATATATATATATATATATATATATATATCCTCCTATATAACCAGCCAGATGTTCTTCCAATCTGTATCTCTACATGTATTATAATTTATTCTATTTATAATCAAAGTTTAAAATTATTGATGATCTTGCATTCTGATTCTATTCTATTTTCATATTTAAAATATAGTTAAGCTATGGTCAAAAGTTGGATGAAAAAACCTCGACATACAAAAGAGTATGTCGATGGTGTCAATGACTTTTTGAAGTTTGCACGCAAGAATTGTGCTATAGATTTGCTGATTTGTTGCCCATGTAGAAAATGTGGATTAGGTAAGATGTTCATGCCCAACATGGTATATGATCATTTGATTAGCTATGGAATTTCTCAAGGTTACACCATTTGGCATGCTCATGGGGAGAGAATAGGGGAGGCATCTTACCATGCTACTGATGCCCAAAATAATAATGAGCAAATAAATGAAGGCTCTGGTGGGATGACAACCATGTTGCATGACGTTTTTCCTATGTTTGATCCTGAAATAGTTGAGGGTGGGCCTGAAATAGGTGTGGATGCTGGAGAAGCTCGAGTGCAAAATGAAAATCGACAAGGTTCTAGCGAGAAAGAGTTAATAAATTTTACAATATGTTGAAAGGTGCTGATGAGCCATTATATGAAGGGTGCACAAAACATACTAAGTTTAGTGCTATCGTACTTGTCTCTGGAATATGAAGTGTTTGGGTGGATTGAGTAATAGCATATTCACAGAACTACTTGAATTTGTGAATGAGTTGCTCCCACCAGGAGCATCATTGCCTAAAAATATGTACGAGGCGAAGAAGTACATGAATGAGTTAGGTCTTGGATATGAGAAGATCTTAGTATGTCCCAATGGTTGTATGTTATTTTGGAAGGACAATGAGAATCTGGAAACATGCATGGTATGCGGAGCATCAAAATGGAAGCAAAAAGAGTTTATGGATGATAGGTCTAGAAAAGGTAAAAGAAGTCCAGCAAAAATATTACGGTGGTTTTCGTTAAAGACAAGGTTGCAAAGGCTTTTTATGTCATCGAAGACTTCTTCACAAATGAAATGGCATGCTATAGGCCACAATAATGATGGGATACTAAGGCATCCAGCAGATGGCATGGCTTGGAAGATGTTTGATTCACAACATGATGATTTTGCCTCTGACCCCTGCAATGTTAGGCTTGGTTTATCTGGAAATGGCTTTAATCCTTTTGGTAACATGAGCATTTCCTATAGTACCTGGCCGGTTATGTTGGTACCTTACAATTTACCTCCTTGGATGTGCATGAAACGATCAAGTTTCATGCTATCATTGATTATACCAGGACCATCATCACCTTCAATGAAAATAGATGTATACTTAAAGCCTCTAATATCAGAATTAAAGGAATTATGGGATGTTGGAGCACCAACCTATGATTTTTGCTCCAAAGAGATCTTTACAATGCAGGTGGCTTTAATGTGGACGATAAATGATTTTCCTGCATATGGCGATTTGTCTGGGTGGAGTATGAAAGGTCATTTAGCATGTCCTTGTTGTATGGGTAACACATGATCTAGATGGCTGAAACATGGAAAAAAGTTTTCTTTTATGGGGCATAGATGATTCTTGCCAAGTGATCATAGGTGGAGAATGATGGCAAAAACATTTGATGGTATACGAGAAATTGATCCTTCACCTACTATGCCAACACCTGATGAAATTTTGGAACAATTATATGATTTAAATTGCAATGATAGAATAGATCGTAAAAGAAAAAGAGTTGTGGGGTCAACTAATGTTAAGGAACACTCATGGAAGAAACGTAGTATTTTCTTTAGCTTGCCTTACTGGAAAGATAATTTATTGCATCATAATCTTGATGTGGTGCACGTTGAAAAAAATGTGGTGGATAATATTGTTGGCACACTGTTAAATATTGATACAAAATCAAAAGATGGCATAAAGGCATGACTTGACTTACAAGAGTTGGGTTTGAGACCACAACTTCATCTGGTTATAACAGCTGCAGATAAGACATATTTGCCTCCAGCTATTTTCACAATGAGTAACAAAGAGAAAGAAGACTTGTTGAAGGTTATACAAAATGTAAAAGTTCCAGATGGTTATTCGTCAAATGTTTCATGTTGTGTCAAGCTTCAACACCATACTATAGTGGGCATGAAGAGTTATGATTGCCACATACTAATGCAACTCAAATGTTTCATGTTGTGTCAAGTTTCAACACCATACTATAGTGGGCATGAAGAGTTATGATTGCCACATACTAATGCAACAGCTCCTGCCAATTGCATTACGTGGGTCATTACCTAAGAAGGTAATAGAACCATTAATCGAGCTTTCTGGGTTCTTCAAGGGAATTTGTTCCAAAACGTTGCGGCTTGAAGATTTTGACCGATTGGAATCTAGAATACCTTACATATTGTGCCAATTAGAAATGATATTTTTGCCATCATTTTTCACGGTTATGGTGCATTTGACCGTACATTTAGTTGCAGAATGTAAGCTTGGAGGACCTGTTCATTATCGATGGATGTATCCCATTGAAAGGTATGCTATAGTTATTGAATAAAAAACACATAAATATCAGTTGAATGAGAACATTAAAAAAATAGTAAAAGTCATCTAATGATTTATGTGGTAGGTACCTACACCGACTTAAGTTTCATGTGCATAACAAAGCTACACCAGAAGGTTCCATTGCTGAAGGATATTTGTTGAAGGAATTATTGACGTTTTTTTCTCGTTATTTAGAATCCACTCGAACGGTTTTCAATAGACCATCTAGAAACCCTGATGATTCTAAAGGAAAAGTTGTTGATGTCTGACTCGATTCTACGTCGTGGACCCAAGCACATCGCTATATTCTCTTCAACTCTAATGATTTCACTCCATTCCGCATGTGAGTTGCAATGCTTAATACGTACGAATCAAATTACATTTCATTTATATTTGTGTAATTATAACAGACATTTGTGATGTCATGAACATATATAGGATGCACTTAGAAATAATGAGGAATATAGTTGATGGGAATCATTTATCGAATGAAGAATTACAGAAGAAGCACGAAGACCAATTTTGTAATTGGTTCCAAGACTACGTATGGATTACACCCAAGACCAATTTTATTATGCCTCTGAAGCTTTTTTTGTCATTTTAATTAATGCTAATAATCCAACCTTTCAGTTAATGAAAATGGATGACAATGGAAGAAGTGAATTGGGCCATAAAGTTGTAATGCATTCTAAAGGTCCCATGCAAGTTGCCAAAGAATTTAAGCAAATTGTCATTAATGGCACAAAATTTCGCACTAGGAATCACGAAAATGGGAAGAAAACTCAGAATTGTGGTGTTAGTGTGTGTACTGATCAAGATGGCCCTGCTTGGTATGGCCAATTAACACACATAATTGAGGTTATGTATTATAATGGGTCCCAATATGTGCTATTCAAATGAGATTGGGTAGACGTTGCTTGTGAAGGGAAAAAACAGTTTTTCCTATGCATAAGATCATGTAAATCAGTTTTAATATTTATATTGAATATTAATTAAAGCAAATTAACAGATCTGAAATTTAAGATTATTTATTTAAGTTTAAAATAGTATCTCTCGTTGCGGAAGCTGTTGATAACGAAGGTAGCAGATCCGATCTACAGAGAGAAGTTCCCCTTTGTGCCTTGCAAGAGCCGCACGCGCCGCACCTCTATATCACATGCATGCCTGATGAATGCAGACATGAGGTTGAATTCTTGAATAATGAAAGGAGAACTCTTCTCCTAAGAAGAGACAATCTCCAATTAGACTTCTTGCAGACTTTCTGTGATTGCAGAAGATCAGCTTTCATGAAAAAGTCTCTGTCATTTTTTTTCTTCTTACCTGTTCACACTATTTTTTATTCACATCGTAACCTTTTATATCCGATGAAAAATTCTGCAATAAAAAAAACATGAAAGAGCTCTTTAAAATGCCATTACATGAATTTCATCATGGCATTAAGTCCGCAGTCACCTCAACAATCCGTCCCTCAAACGGCGAGCCTAAGAGGAAACGTAGAGTGACGGAACCTTTGAGCATCCTCCCGTAACATAATCAATAACTCTGTTCCCAGGCTGTTATAACAAATGGATAATGACGAATAAAAGATATTATCAATTAAAATTTCCTTTTGTTAATAGAATTTATCCAATCAAATCCGTTTGAAGTCCAAATTCAAATCCGAAAGAAGCTACTCGTAGCTCTTGAACCATACTTCATATTGTGCCTTGCCGAGCTCCAATCCGAAGTGATTTATAAATTCAAAATTTATAAATAAACTTTTAGAGGCTCTATTGGATATCTGGATCGAACCACTTCGAACCCGGATCCAAACCACTCTGTTATCAGACCAACCATTGGTCCATGGTTCAAATTAACTTTATTCCAGATTCATATCGTGTCCCAAAATTCTATTTGAGTTACTGACTAATTCAAATCACCCTCGAAGTAGGTGCTGCCGCTAATGTCTAGAGCTAACTAGACATAGCCAGAACGAACCCTGTATGACCCATCAGATTGAGTCCCACTCAAATCAGTGATCACGCCTGTGTACAAGTCATCCGACTATGTGCGTGACTCCATAGGTTCAAACCTAAGCCGATAGCATAGGAACGCTTCCTATACTAATCGATGTGACCATCTAGCTATAGTTCCCGATCTCCGGATAGATCGAATTTGCACAAGGCAACATTCTGGAACCCAGGCTATGGTTGCCGCATAATTCATCCCCTTGTCCTAGTACTTTGGGCGAATACGGAGTTAACTGCCAACTCCAAGTAAATCACCAAAGTATGTTTTAATGCAATGAATCTTGTGACACCTCCCAAAGATTACCTTGGCCAAGGTTTTGCTAAATTGAAGCATAGTTCGAGCACTCTCTCTAACACTTAGAGTGGACAATCCCATCTTGACTCATCACTGACCTAATAAGTACTTGACTGCACCCAGCAACCTTCCGTCACCGGATTAGAAATCTGGGTGCCTAAGTACAGTGAGTTGCTTATCAAGTCAACATGATAGTCTCATGTCAAAGGGACACTTATACCCATTGCCTTTCTGTGAGTTTCTCTAGGCAGTTGAGCACTCAATAGAGATGAGTCACTGTTCAGTGAATGTACTCCTACACTCACCCGCATGTCATACTAGTGTTATACACTCCTTGGTTTAAGAGAACAAACCAACCCATATGACATACAACGACCTACACTTGATTACGTCGTTGTCCTCGGTAACGACGTATCATTTGGCCACGAACTTATTTAAGAGTTACTCAACAATTCCTCCATTGTCGAATACATGTAACTCTAAGGACTACAACATATTGGAATTCTACTGGAAGATGTAAACTATATGTTGTATGGCCAAAATTCACTTTTATTTATTGAATAAATCATGTTCATATACATCAACTCATAACCGTCTACAAGCTAGACGATTGGCTGTAGGACATATTTCCTAACAACTCCCACTTGAACTATAGCCAATCGGAATAGTATCTAATACCCATCTTCCACTTGTGTTCATTGAACTCCTTGATTCCGATTGCTTTAGTCATTGGGTCAGCTAGGTTTTCCTTTCCGTCGATCTTCTGAAGGTATATGTCACCTCGTTTCACGATCTCTCGTACAAGGTGATAGCGGCGCAACACATGC